>CM056954.1:12709389-13909389 GCA_029856935.1 Cyclocarya paliurus | reverse complement strand
TTAATTTTTTGTATCGTACTCTTAACAATTAATTAATATGAGCAAGAGACTGGTCGTATCCCCTTAATAGGGGATTAAAAATGCTAATATGATTTTTTAACATCTCAATCTTGATCAAGAGCATTAAGAAAAGTTGATTAAGAAAACGAGAATATATTTTGTATATTATGAAGTACTTCATCAATTAAATCCATATATATATATATATATATAAATGCTAGTAAACTTATATTTTTACCAGATACCAATGATATTGGAATCGTCCTTATAATTCAAAACAAATTGAAATGCGCAGATCCATGCAAATTGGTCAGAAATTTGAAGGGTTTGAAGCGCCAAAAACATATAAAGGGACAAATATGCTTTAATCATGTATGTATATAGTAACAGCCAGCTATCCGCAACTTGAATTTTAGAAAACAAAATTTAAGTTATTCTATGTACTTCAAATATTCACATTTCAATGATACAATTAATTCGAAATCCTTCGAATATTTTATACTGAATTATATTATTTATAATTTCTATCGATATTCTTTATTTATCATCTCACAATAATTATTAGATGATGTCTATAATTTAATAATAATTTTAATAATAATAATAATAATAATAATAATAAAGATGTGGAGAAAAGTTAAAAGAAATAATGCAAAATCATGGGGATTATTCAGCAATTTGAGGTCTTGCCATAATGGTTCCAAATAATGTGCAATGGCCGAGGTCCAGTAGGTCCCACTTTTTCTTTTGTTCGGCTTGCTGACCAGAACGATCCGTCCGGTCGGTTGGGACCCATTAATAATTATTTTTTTTATTTCACTTTTTACAGACAGACAAGTGAACCGTCAACAAAGACCGCAAACGGCGTTAACTCCGATGGATGAATCGATGAATTAGGTGGTAGCAGTAATGATTACGGGGTTAGGACGGAAAGGGCGTAAGGAACGTGGAGTCGTATAGCTCGTACCATCGAACGATTAAAATAAATCCTACACCACTCATCGAACGGCGGGAAGGAGTTGATTCTTCTCTGTTCCCGCGCCCACGGTTTTTGCTTTGTCCCCCTTTCCCTCCAATTTTGACCACTGCATGTAATATGTATGGTGGTACTTGCCAGGAAGAAGATCGAGAAACATTATATTTTCGAAAAAAATTTAATTAAATCTCTTTTTAAGATGGATGAATAAAAATGGGTTCCATTTTTAGAAAGGAAATTTTCTGATTTAGGGACCTTTTTGAGAGATCAATGGTAATTGTTTTCCCTATTTACGTGAGGTATTGGGAATGTGATGTGGGTTTCTCAGGTGGGAGATGTTTTTCCCTATTTTAGTAATCCTTGCTACTAAAGTATAAATCCTATATAAGAGCACTAATAATGCTTAACAAAGTTAAATTTTAACTAACGAATAGTTAAAGTGTAAACTAAAATGTAATTATAGATTCAACAAATGAACGGTAATTTTAACTTCAAATTATATTACTAATCAAATTTATTAAGCCAAATAGGCTAGTCAAGTATTATTTTTGGATTAAAATATTATATTTCGGCTGCTTGCTTCTCTCTCGCATAAGTAGAAATATATTATTTTCCGCTACTTGCTTCTCTCCCAGATCACCATAATAACTTTTTGAATATGAACTTTCAAGATAATTTCTCTTTCTATATATATATATTAAAATCTTAACTACGATTTCCAGTTTTACTACACTTGCTAGCTCAACGAATACAATAGAATATATATCATAGGTAAAATTCCTATTAATTTTTCAAGTAACAAAAATTTCTAAATAAAATAAATAAAGAATATCCACTAGAATTAAAATAAAGAATTTAGAAGAATAAATTACAATTAGAATTAAAATAAATCAACAGTTAAAAATTAATATTTTAATAAAATAGTAAAAGATTTCTTAAGCCTATTATTTGATATTTTTAAAAAGTGATTAGTTAAATTTATAAAAGTAAATTTTTAATCAAATTTTAGTTAAAATTTATTAAGCCTACCATTAGTGCTCCATACCATTTGAAAGTTTGACAATTATATATATCCAACTATGCACTAGGTTGCTTTCAAAATTCAACGTTGTCGTTGAAAAGTGACACGACCAACCTACTTAATACGAGATTCCTCTTGCAGAATTAAACCATTGTTGGTATGTTTACCCTTTGGTGTTTTAGACTTTAGGAATCATTTGGTTGATATATTATTATAAGAAAAACGAGTATTTGTAATAAAATTAACTATTCTTGCTTCGTTTGGTTTCCAAACCAAACTCATCTCATCTCACTCATCATTACAATTTTTTCAAATTCCAACACAAAATATTATAAACAATTTAACTTTTTCAAATCCTAAAACAATAATAATATTTTAATAATATTTTATCATCTAAACTCAACTCAACTCAACTCATTTCAACATCCAAACGCACCCAAAATAGTGGTCATGGGTTCAAAACCTGCCCCCATCCCAAATGTATAAAAACAAAACTATTTGCAATAAAAGTAAAAATAATGTTAGATATAGCTCTATGGTTTATAAGTTTGTCATATTTTTTAAAAAAAGTGAGATTTATTATTCAAAAAATAATTTTAAGTGGACCTAGATTTATCTATTTTTTATTTTAAAAAATGTGCATAAAAACTTACAAATCCTATAACTACAAATATTATTTCTTTAAAAATAACCTCATCTTAGTAAAAAATTATTATTTTCATAACAAATAATTGGTCTTTATTCTTGTGGCGCATATGGGCTACTAATAATCATAATGCTTGGGATATTAGGGTAGTAGTACAACTTTTCGTAAAATTCCTTGAGTACTGTTTATTGTTCACGTTGAATTTGATGATTTCATGGGGGCAATTGCAACCCTAGTGGCAAGAGCACATTGAGGTTCAAACACACACTTTGGTTGTCACTCGTCAGATATGAAATCACATTATCCAAAAGAATATGTTCCCCACCAAAAAAAGAAATTAAATAGTAACACTGTATATGTGCCCCACTAGTACCATAAGGTTAGGTATTAATAATGTAAGGTTGTCTAGCTGATACATTATATATAGTTGACTGTGGGCACAGTTGATGTCAATTATGTTGCACAAAATATGGCAATATGTCTGCTAGAGTAGTGGACTGACACTTGAGAGTCAGTCCAATATTATGAATATCATGAAATTAATATATTCTATATATGATCAATTAATTTTTAAAATATATATATATAGCATATAGTATATATAATGGCCAATTATTCTGTCCATCCACCCATCAAATGCATGAATGATATATGCTCTTATATAGTACTACAGAAATGTTAATGCTGTTGATGTGGACCGCGGAGTAACATGAATATATATCTTGTGTTTGGACTTTTCAAGAAACAGGGTTTGATATTTTATGTAATTATTGGTACCAAATTAATATGATGGTGATGCCGTGGATCACGGACCCAGAATTTTCGATCCGTACAGTCAGATCGCCTGAGTATGAGATATTTTTAGAATTTTTTTTTTTTTATTGTTTTTCCCATTTGATAAATAATATTCATTCCGGAGGATCTCAGCTAGCTGTTTAATAATTAATCTAGGGCTAAGATATGCATAATGTCCTTTTGCAGCAACAAGACATGCAGATCCTTTTTTTTTTTTTTTTTTAAATTTTTGAATAGATAGCTTGCTGGATTTTGACTCAAAGGAAGGGCTTTTCGCTTTTCAGGACTTGACACTAATATATATCCAGAAGGGGTGTGAGTACTGAGCTACACCCTGTGAATACAAGTACTGCAGATCACCTCCAACCTATAATATCATATCAGATATGCTTATTTACCCTTTTTTGCAATATAAAAAAACTTTTATAATTTTCTTTTCCATTAAAATTTTAAAGAAGTTTTGCCTGAATCATTACATTCCACTACTTCATATGCACCGACGTTATTTGATAGTGTACAAAGTGAACTATTTTAATTATAAATAGATTTTATAAAAATAAATTTATAAGTTGATATAATGTAATTGAGAAATTAAATTATAAAATTATTTTTATTATAAAATAAATAAAATCATTACTCCAGGACAAAACGTGAAAATAATTTAAACTTTTCATAAAGCGAAGAATTATTAGGAGATGGCCAACAAGCTTAACAGAGGCTCTATCAGAAAAAGCTGATGTTCAGGTGATGAGCTGCTAGCCAAAAATGCAGCCTTATAATTATTATTAATATTCAAAAGGAAGATTGGAGCGAATCCGGCCATTCCCTTTATTATAGTTGTCTTGAAACTTTGATTAATCTCCAAGGAAAAGAAATCACAAAAGCTTATGATTATATATAAGCTGTTCATTTCTTGACTTTAATCTCTAAGGTGAATGTTTATTCACGTGCTTTTCGATTTTGGGAGATACCATCTTAAACACATAATCATTGCTTGCTTTGATAAAGCTCACTGCCAACTACTCCCATGAACAAGAATGGAATCATCATTCATGTCTACTTTTTCCTTCTTCTTTTTTGCTTTTTTTTTTTTTTTTTCCCTGCTCCTGATTGAAAAAAAGAAAGAAGCAATATTGTTGCAGCGGAATTAAGCAACTCATTAAGAGTTGCAGTTGCTTTTTCTTTTTTCTTTTTTTTTTAAAAAATATTTTTTTTGATTTGTCCTTTTGTTGTTTTATGACATGTCAAACTCTTGAATCTTACTCCAATTCCCAGCTTGTCTTACAAATTTTTCGCCACAATTATTGCATTACACTGCAGCTCGATGTTCTTTCGTTGTAATAGCATTTCATGAAACTACTCATCATCATCTTTAGAATTAACTTCTGCCCATTCACATATATATATATATATATATATATATATATATCTTAAAATGTAAGCAAGATTTCGTCAAAAAAAGACTAGCCCACCAGTTGATTTTGGAAACTGCTTCGATTGAAGAACACTTTGTGTGATTTTGCCACTCGAGTATAGCAGTCCAAAAAGCTCAAATAATGTCGTAGAGAAAGAGAGAGAGAGAGAGAGAGAGAGAGAGAGAGAGTTTAAAGGGTGAGTAAGAGGCCGACATGGTGGAAGAATGAAAATTATAATGCAACATGGTGGAGGCGACAAGGTGGGGAGACAATACACCAAACTTCAAACTGAGACAAGACTACTCCTTCCCATAAAATCATGAAACAAACGATCGACTACTGCCTTCTTTTGTTTTGTTTTTATTTTTTAAATCCTATATTATAATATATATATCCAAAAATACATATATTTTGTGGATATAATGTGGGAAAAGAATGCTGCTTACATCACGCATTTTTATTTAATTAATATATTATTTTTTATTTTTGTTATTTTATTTAATTACACATATATATATTTAAACATTAAGATAAAAATACAAAAATAATAAATTACATATTAATTAAATATTAAAAATGTGTGGTGTAAGCGTTTATTATAACATTTCTGATCATATGATATACTTGCAAAAAATCAATATCTTAGGTTTTGCTACTACGTCACATGAAGTCTAAGGGTGCGTTTGGATGTTAAAGTGAGTTGAGTTTAGATGATAAAATATTGTTAAAATATTATTTTTTAATATTATTATTATTTTGAGATTTGAAAAAATTAAATTATTTATTATATTTTATGTTAAAATTTAAAAAAATTATAATGATGAGTGAGATGAGATAAATTTAATTTAGAAACAAAACGAAGCCTAAAATTACCCATCGAACGGAAGGATCTCAATGGCATGTTCATGCCTACATTTCACGGAAAAGTAAGCTCTTAGCAATCATGCGAAAAGCTCTATTTATGATGTTGATATGTTGATATGATTGACATGACTAATTTAAATAATTGATTGACATGACTAATTTAAATAGTTGATCGGTTCTATCACCCTTATAATTTGCGATAGAACCAATTTAAATAGATGAGAAGTGATATAATAAAGAGTTTGGCTGTACAACTTCTTTCATACTTTATATTTTAAAATTTTTAAAATTTTTTAATATTTTAAAAAAAAAGTTTAAGTTTATTTTTTTAAACTATTTTAAATTTTTATTTATTATTCAAATTTGATAAAAGAAAACAATAATAAAAATTAAAAAAAATATAGTGTTTAGAAATTGTATGAATAATAAGAAATTGTAGAGATTTTTTGAATCATAAATATATTGTATATAAGTAAATTCTTAAATTGATTTAAATTTATATGATATGTTAGATATATTTTTTAATAAAAATAGATTTACAATCTAATGTTTCATATTAAACTATCTAATTTATGAATTTTTTTTTGTATCTAAAATATTTATATTAATAATTTAATGTACGTTAAGCTAGCAAACAGGCTGATCAAAAAAAAAAAAAAAGATGAAGGAAATGTTAAGAAGAAAATAGGAGTGCGTGCGCATTTGGGATAAGGTCAAGTTTCATAAACTATGTACCACAACATTAAAAAGTTCAATACATAAATGCATGTCTTTGTGGGATACAGAGTTCACTCCGAGCAGCTTGTTGGGTCTCGTGATATTTTTGCTTTTGGGGTACCCTATTTGGTCTACCGACACCGGAAGTGAATAAATTAAAGGAAAATACTATTCCTATAGAAATTTTCTATCGAGAATTTTTACCGAAATGCATTTTTTTTTAAAATTTTTTTACTTAATAATTAAGAAAATATTTTTAAATAAATTTATGATTTTTTAATATTTTTTAAAAATATTTAAAGTGTTTCAAAAAAATATTTAAAAAATGAAAAAAAAAACTTTTGCTTTTCGGTGAGATCCTCTGTGCTGTAGCAGGTTCCTAAATTAAATTGACATCCATCCTTAAACCCTAATAATTAATTTTCGGAAAGATCAAATCGGATTATAAATTTTATATTGTGCAATACCCTCAATATAATTTTCTTATAATTGCATTATATATATAGTTTATTATATATACTTTTGATTCAAAGAACAATGAACGAATATTTTATTTTTCTTAAAAAAAATAAAAATTATCATGTTTTTCTGAATATATAACAATAGAATAATTTTAGTTATCATCTTCACATATCACACATAACATCTATTTTAATTTTTTTCCTACAATAAATATGTGATATATAGATGATAAGTATAACAAATCAATTAGTTTAATAATAATAAAATAAAATAATAAATAATAAATAAATAAAATATAAAATATGTGACGTGAGATAATGAGTAGTCTCCCTCGTAACAAAGTAATATTTCTCTTTTTTTTTTTTTTTTGGTTAAAGTTTATGGGGATAAACACAAAGGAAAAAGTTACTTTGCCCACTACGTATTATGGGAAAAAAAATTTATTTTTTATTTTTATTTAATGATTAAAGAAGTAATTTTAAGTGAATTGTTGTATTTTTTTTTTCAAAAATATTAAAAAAATGTAAATAAAAAAAATTATAAAAACAACTATCGGTAAGTATAGCGGGGTAGCGTCTGAGGAGAAAATCTGTGTATAAGCTTTCTGTATGCATCAGCCAATACACACTTTATGTGTCCACCGATTTTACCGTTGGATTTTTTTTCCTTGATGTGAGAAATAACACTTGAGGAGAGAAGTGAGAGACGTTGAGAAGTAGAGAGTGAGAGCTTGATGAGAGAGAAAACTTGAGGAGAGAGAGAGGTCATTTGATGAGAGAGAAAGCTTGAGAGAGAGGGGTTTGATGAGAGAGAAAGCTTAAGGAGAGAGAGGTCAAAGAGAGAGAAATGATGAGAGAGAGAGAGCTTGATGAGAGAGAGGTGATGAGAGAGAAAACTTTGATGAGAGAGAGAGCTTGATGAGAGAGAAGACTGGTATTTCAAAAAAATAAAAAATAAAAGTGTGTATTGTGTGCGTATGAACAATTGCGGATGCCTAGCAGATCTCAGCGGCCGAGTAGTCCGACTCAAACACAAAAGAAGTAGGCAAAGTCAAGACATAGGATCAAGAATAATGTAGCTAGCTAGGTTAAAGGAAAATTGGTTGTAGCGCTGCGTGCATAAATGCATGCCATTTTGAGGTTCAGTTTATTACTGACTCAAACGACCTACTTCCTATGGCAAAGTAGTGTTTCTCATTACTAAATAAGTAAAGAGTAATATTCTACAGCTTAAGTACCCAGATGTTCTTTTTTGTGTGTTTGTGTGTCTAGATTAAAGAGTAATAAAATAGAAACATTAAGGTAGAAAGTCAAAGCGAGGAATGCATGCATGCTAGGTTCAAAGCTCTGGAAACAAGGAATATTAGCAGTAAAATCACATGGGAGGCCATGCATGCTAGCTAGCTAGCTGCAGACCACTGGCTAAGCCAGTGCACTCAACCCCAAACCCCCCAAACAATCCAGGGCATGTTCACACGTTATCTTTGGTCTTGGATTTCGGTACCAGTGTTGGGCATGCATGCTGCATGGCATGGCCGCGAGCTTGGTTTTATAATTATGCTCCCTAATAATTATATATATATATATTCCTATGTAATATTCTGACAATTAATTCCCTCTGTTTAGTTCGCTTCCCAAGGCGTGGCTTGCTATATTATAAAACAATAAAAGTCATTCATGGATTAAGAATTTTCCCAGCTTAGGTTCAGTCATGAGATGTAGCTATAAACTAGAAAATCTCACTATTTATAGAAAATCTATATCTTCATGCTCAAGGACGTAGGTATATATATGCACACACATTAATAGTACTTTTAATGGTTCTTGTAAAATATATTTTCTTATATAATATAAAATGAATTGGTCAAAAGTAGCTTTCAATGAGTTTTGTTTTCTCTTCTTTATTTTACATTTTATAATAATAATTCTCTACATGTAGAGAATATTATTCATCCTCTAAAATATTTTTAATTATTTTCTCTCTCATTTGATAGTTGTTTGGTGTTATGAGGTTCATTTGAAATGAATAAAAAAATATTAAAAAAAATATTTAGATGATATAGAGAAAAAATAGATAAGCGGATGTATGATCTATTGTAAAAGTCAATATGTAAAATAAAAAAAATAAGTTTTGATGATGTATTTTAAAAGATAGGATAAATGAATCATTGGGAGTGCTCTAATATTTAAATTCAAACCCGTTAATTTGATATCCTATTCGTATTACATATTGCTACCTAGGTGTTCTTTCCTAACTACTGTCTTTCAGGTATAATATCTTAATATAGATATCCAGCATTACACAAAAATACAACTTAAGTTCTGATCTTCAGACTTTTACAGTATGCCTTGAGATTATATATAACATCTTAATATATAAATACAAAATTGACAGAGACATGAAGCATCTTACACACACATACAAAACATTGAGATTGTGTTTAGTTGTTGAACCAAATTCAATTCATTTCAACTCATCGATCCTAAATTAATAATTGATGAGACCTATTATTTTTTCAAATTCTTATAAAAAAAATTAAATTTATCTCAATTTACTTCATATATTTTTATTTGAAAAGTTAAACTCATCTCAATGAAATTTATAAAATACTAATATTCATAACTTGACGATTCTAAACATCTAAACGTAGCCTAAATGTGTCTGTATGTTATAGATATGATATAAATTCATATTAGCTGGTTACTGCTTAGACAACATGTGATCACGTACATATGTTATTTATAGATTTTTAGATAACTCGTGGATTTAAAATTTAAAATCCCAGTTCTTACACGAAAAATAAGAAAAAAAAGAGGCGGGAATTAAGATAGTTGTACTATCAGAAATTATGGATAGAGATCATTGAAAACGAAAAGCTGTTTGCCACCAAACTTCCTTTACAATGAAATTAAAAACTCCGGTGGGGGTAGATTGATCTTGAGTTCGTGTAATTATTATGATGAGTACTCACAGGTAATAATGGCATGTGAACGCAGGAAATTAAGTGGGATATATTTTATAAATTATAAACTATGCTAGCTTCTGTTGCTGTATGAAATTTTCACTAGGGAATGAGGAATGATGATCTGGATCCCCATAACTTTCCAAAAATGGACCATACTCCAAAATAATGCTGCCAAAGGGAAGACAGCTAGAGTCACAGGTGATATGTATTAATATGATGATATGCGGGTGCTATGCTACCACCTTTTAAAAAAGGCAGCCAATTGCGGCTGTGTTTACCACTTTTATGGTGCCTGATCCTTAAAAGAGTGCAATGCCCCCCAAAGAAGAAAAATCGGATGTGGAGTTTTCAAGGCAGGAATAAATGAAGAAAATGTTGGGCTCTCTAGCTTTAATAATGGTAGATCCTTTCATGTGCATCCCCCACTATTAGATCACTATATATTGTCGTAGGTGAACCTAAAACAGAGAGATGAAATGGTGGCTAATGTTAGGCCCATGTAGCTTTTCCTAATTGGGTGACCAACACTTCCAAGGGCAAACAACAGCCATGGCCAATATATACTATTAAACTAATGCCAGTATGCTTGATGTGCTGCAAAGTATCATAAAACTGATAGTTGGAGGAAATGTCTAGATAAATCAAGGGGAAAAAGATTGTGTCAAGCACAAATGGTATTTCACTCATTTGTGTAGTACAATGTCCACGACCAGTATATCTTGCATCAAATCGTTTCGATTTGCAGTCTATTTCATATTGTAATCAATAACTGAGACAACTCTCTACAAAGAAGATTACATCTCATTTGAATCTTGCTATCTTGCTGTCTTGCTTGGCCTCTATGCATTTCATCAAGTATTCTTTGAATCTTCATCTGACGCATTATAAAGGTCATGCAAAACAGATATAATTTGAAGTAAATTCAAGATATAAACTAGAAAAAGAAAACAAAAAGATGTTTGCTATCCAGACAAAGACTCAAGTGAACCATCCACTAAATGCAAACATAAAATACTCACCATTGTTCTTTAAGTATGAAATCTTCACCATTCTTCCATGCTACTTCTCAAAAAATGATATTACTTTCCATTATACTTTTATGGCATGCTTCTAACAACATATACCGATTTGGAAGTAATTAGAGCATATAACAATTTGCAAGAAATTAGAGGGTGTATTAAGTATAGCATATTATAAACCAGATCTTCATATAATCCCCTTGGAATTAGAGAATAATTCATCCTTCACTAAAAAGCGCGAGGTTTTTTAAATGATAAAAAAGTTAACCAACCAGTTCAAAATATAAAAGAGTCCAACATTATCCACTCTATTGAACAAGTCAATAACCTCTCTAACGGATCACCACATGGATAGCTGCTTTGAATATTGTATTGTTTGTTAGATATCCTGTTAAAGTGTAATCTAGTCTGTTACGTATTTGGATTCTTTCCACTCTTGTAAACATTATTTATACTCAATGAAATGTCTCATCTGATATCGTTTTGAACTAGACTTCCAAACTTTAACGTAGTACCAGAGCCTTAACTAGGCTAACACCACCTTCTCTCAATTCCAATTGCCCTACCCAAAGATCATGCTGCCTTTACCTTTCCCAACATCACTCCCCTGGTTTCTGTCAGGCTTGATGGAACCAATTATCTGAATTGGACCACCCAATTCCTCCCTCTTCTACGAAGCCATGATTTACTTGGCATTGTAGATGGCTCCGAGCCATATCCTCCACAGTTTGTCACTGATGATGAAGGCAACTTACCACTACCATTGCTCCTGATTATATGCTATGGCAGAAAAAGGACCAATTCATTTTGGCATGGATAAATGCCACTCACAAAGAAGATTTTGTGTATTGTTTATGGACAAACAACTTCTCGACAGGTATGGACCACCTTGTCTAACAGATTTGCCCCACATTCTCGATCCAAAATTTCCTATCTCAAAAGAAAATTGCAAACTCTCCACCAAGGGTCCAAGCCATGCACTGACTATCTTCTTATTGCCAAAAACTGGTCTAATCAACTTGTAGCTATAGGAAAATCTGTTAATAATGAAGATCTGATCTCATATGTTGTTGGAGGTCTCAATCCCTCATATCACCCATTTATCACCTCCCTTAACTTTGCCACTCGAGAATCCTCTATTACCTTTGATGATTTTCAAACCGAGTTACTCAACTATCACTACAAGAAAACAAGAATTTTTCAACGATTTTAGGATTGTTGCAAAAAAAATCGCCGCAAATAGTCCTTATTTAGGCGATTTTCAAGTCACCACTCGTTTTTTTCGTGAAATTGGGAAATGTTGGGGAGATCACTTTTTGCTGTAACTTTTTTGATATATTGCGGCGATTTGTGTCGTCACAATAAAATATGAAAACTGTAACGGCATCTTATTTTTGCCAAATATGTAAATTGCTACAATAAGTACTTTTTACGACGAATATTATCGCCGTAAAATTAATTTGTGGCGAATTAATACTTATTAGTGGCGAGTAAAAAGTGCTGAAAATAACATTTTAAAACTCGTCTTTTCCCCATTTTTCTTTCCTAGCCCGATACTCTATTCTTTCTTTCCTCTTGATCTATTCTTTTTCTTTCCTCCCTCCCCCCCCGGCACTCACCTGTGTCTTCTCTCCTACCCTGAACCCCCCCAGCAAGCTAGCGACACCGCTGTCAACAATGCCACCTCCATCGCCGCACTTGGCTGGAGACTACCTCTCTTCCCTCTCTCAACCCCTCAATCATCATCTGTCTATCTCTGTATCTTCCTCCCAACGTTGCCTCCCTTTCCCTTCACGGACGTTGCCACCTCTAGCTTCCAGGAACATGCCGCCTCCCTCCTCCAAGCACAATAAATCGGCAAGCCAACCCACAACGCCTCTCCCTTCCTCTTGAACCCCTCTCTTTCTCTAGATCTCCCTCCTCTCCCTCATTGCTTCTCTTCATCTCAACCACCGTGAACAGCAGCCCAAAACCCCCAACGCCTCTGTCACCCTCTGTTTCTCTCTCTCTCTCTCTCTCTCTCTCTCCTCCTCTCCTCCATAAGCCACTTCACAGTTCCCTATTTTAGCAATCCGAATGGTGTTCATTTCATGCCATCTCTCTGGTAAGCAGCTTAATTTGTTCTTAAATTATTTGCTTTGGAATAATAATAGATTATGAGTGAATGTCAATCTTAAATTAATAATTAGGGTTTTTTCAAGTTAATCTTAGGGTATAGATTTGAAGACAGATAAACAAAGTGTGTGCATCCTACATTTATTAAGCATTTGATTAATGCTACTTGAGAGTCATACACAAACAATATTTATGAAGTTTTAGTAAATTAGTTGTACTGTTCTTTGGGATTTGCTTTATCGTTCCCTAAAAGCTTATTTACTGTTTCGTTAGGAGATCTCAATTATAGGGTACAAGGCATCGATACACATCCAGCAAGAAATTTGATACACCAAGACCTTCACAGATTAATTAAGTTTTGTATTTGAACTGAGTTTGAAAATTACATGTTTTGTCTTCTAATTTTAAGTTTTATTTTTGTTCTGAGTTTGGAAATGGCTATTGTTTATATTTGAGTACTCTTGAAACTTTGGAAGAAAAATGTATGGCTATATCTTGAGATTTGCAAACTCTAATTTTTTCCTCTAGTGTGATACTTCTTGTTGATGACTGACAATTATAATAATTTTATGTTAAAAGAACGAGGGATTTGATCGGTATGGAGGTATGGTAAATGTTAATGTGTTGTAATGAGTTAAGAGTACTTGTCTAACCTTATTATAGAAGAAATTAGTTTTGGAGGGAAAACTTAGGGTTGGAGAAGTACTGGCGCCGCATGATCATATATGCATGTATGAAAATACTCTTGCAATTATTTTAGGAATAATGTAGCAATGTTATGTAGTCTTTTGTTTATGAGATATATATAGTTTCTTTTGTTTTATTTGTTCGTGTAAAAATAAAAACCCTTTGTTATATTAAAACCATCTAGACTAAAAGCTACCTATCCTTCCCCCAAAATAAAATGTTCACAGCTGTTTCTTTTAGCTTGATTCTAATTGGAAATGGGGTCTTAGAATAGTGATATTTTAATTGACCATAGAGATCATATTATATAGTGCAGGTTAGTGAAAAAAAGAGAGAGATGATGGTACTGATCAACCTGTTTATAAAAAGTTTGTGTTGAATATGGAGCAAAAGAAAAAGAATGCTATATAAGTTGTGCCAATTAATTAAAGAATGCTCATTTCTCCTTCTCATGACTGGTGTTTTATTAAAGCTGATCTTCCTAATATTGATAATGATTGGCATAAGGTGGCCAATTAATTACCTGTGCATCTTCTTTAATGTGGTAAGTACTGAATTGTTTTGCATTTGTTTTGTATTATCTGTCAGCTTGTCTCAGTCTCTGATCATCACAGAAAAAAATAAATAAAAACTGGTTTTTATTATTCCATCTTGTTTTTATTATTCCAGCCTATTAAGATTTGCTTTTGCTTTATAATAAAAATGAGTTCAAACTAATAGTTTGATTTTGAACATTTCTCACTTCTAGCTGCTTTTTGTATTGAATTCAGACGTGTTGCCAATTATGGTGCAGTTTTTGCTTGCTTATTTTTTAAGTTTTAATATACTTCTAATTTTTTAAAGTTCAACATGTGTTTTCAGGCCAACTTCTCCTTCACAGGCTGTAATGGCAGTGAGTAATACATTTGACCTAACTATATATATATATATATATATATATATATATATATATATATTTTTGTTATGGAAATTGTCAAAGTTGTGTATATATATAAAAATAAGAATAGCATTGCTCTCTGTTTTAGTAAATCTGCTATATGGATTAACTTCTTTAACCACATTAACTTCTGTTTTAGTATTTTCTTGTAGAGATTGTTGTTCAAACATTTTCTGTTATCTCCCAAGAGGGGATGGTTGCATTAATTGTAACATGCATGTGTATTACCTATTGCAAGAATACTGGTTGATGTGAGTGTATATAAACTGTATTTGAAGGTGGTTGGATAGATGTGTGGCCTAATATTGTGGGTTCTTTATTTAAGTTGCAACCATAAAATGCATACATGAAGTACTTGACTTTAGTTAAAATATATGTACGGTGTAAATACTAAGCAATGTTTGTGGTGAGACCATAAAACATGACATGAAGCAGAAAAGAAGTCTAACTTTTGAGAATTTTGGGTTTTATCATTTCCTTATAGTTTCACTGGAAGTTTAGAGTTATGATTTTGCAGGATAAGACTAATGGCTGAAATGAAGAATGTTGCTCATATACAAGCTCAAATAGAGAAAGTTAGGGGAGATGCTCATGTTTAGGAGACACTGATGAAGAATCTTCTGCAGCCTGCACAGCTATTGGTAATGGCCATCAGGTCTCTCTCTCTCTCTCTCTCTCTTGCATGTGTTGGCATACATTTCCTAACGGACTTTTGTTATTTTATTTGTTGTTTTTTCTCCTGAGTTAAAGGGTGTACTTTGCCATTCTATTTTTGCTTTGCTATTATTATACTAGACATATTTTTATTGGAATGCAAACTTTTCTTTTTGATGCATGCCATACCCGATAGGGATTGTTAAGGGTGAATTTCACAACCCTGGAGTGGCTTTGGGTGAGGGCTCCTGCAACTTATGGAATTCCTAATATAATTACTATATTTCCCATGGCTTCTTACAAAATTTGTCTTTGATATTGTATATTGCAGTTGCAGTTAGCATGTAATGGTCTTAGCTATAGAGGTTTAGATCAATAGGTCCTGTAGAGCATACTAATTCTAAAAGCAGGATCACACAAGGGGATTAGGGTAAATACTAAATAGTGTGTATTGGAGAGAACAACTATCAAGCATAATGCTTTCTTTGATTGGTTAGAAACTGTATATTGTAAAACACAGTCGATGTCAATTTTGATCATATTAGTAGCTCATACTTTGGATTTTTTTTTAGTATATAAAAAGAATATTCGTGCAATCCGTAATGTTAGGTAAAATTGTGAAGCCTGCAAAACTTGAATGTGTATAATATTTTTTTTGAATTCTGTTTTGTGCATTTTTATTTTTATTTTTTGAAACACCTTTTCCAACGAGTAAAACTAGTAGAAAATATTTTTTCGTCTAAAAAATGTATTTGTGGCGACATGAAATCACCGTAAATAGTCTTTTCGGCGGAACTTACTTGCTGGAAATACCCAATGATGACGATAATTTAAAACTGCTGGAACAAATAATGAGTTCTTTGCGGCAATTTATTAACCTTTTGCGACGATACATATCGCCGGAAATAACTTTTCTTAGCGATTTTAATGGTAAATGGAAGACCATTTCCATCGATTTTTGGGACATTTGCGACAGACTAAAATTGCTGAAAATAGTAGTTTTTTGGGACAATTTTGGCCTATCACTGAAATTGATTAAAAGTGGTGCTTTAATTTCATCGAACATGCACCGATTTCAAAATCGTTGAAAATGATCAAATGCAGCGATTATTTGGGATATTTGTGACGATTTTGAGTGCTGAAAAAGACCTGATTTCTTGTAGTGTATGAGCAATTGCTAGAGACCCAACACAAATCCAGACCACCAGATAATACCAACATAGCCTTCTTTACTCAGAAAACCAAACCCAATTACCACCCCAAAAGACCCACCAAACCACTCTATTCCAATAAACCATTTGGTTCCATACCATCCAATAATCTCAATCTTCCTGTATTGTCAAATGGGAAAAATCAGAATTCTACTTCTAATCCATTCTTTCAAAACTCAAAACCTCCTTGTCAGATTTGTGACAAGACAAACCATCAAGCACTTGATTGTTACCATAGCATGGACTACTCCTACCAAGGAAGACAACCCCTTGCACAGCTGGCTGCCCATACACATGTCACACCAGAGAATAATCAACCTTGGTTCCTAAATTGTGGTGCTAATAACCATGTTACTTCTACTTTAGAGAACCTCACCATCAATCAACAACTATACCAAGGTCCAACTCAAGTAACTGTTGTAAATGGGGGAGGTTTGCTCATAAACAACATTGGTTCCTCCATTCTTCAAACCAAAAATAGTTCCTTGCTTTTATCTAATATTTTACACTATCCTCAGGCCTCCTCTAATCTCCTTTCAATCCAACAACTTTGCCAAGATAATAATTGTTATTTTGTACTAACTGTTTCATATTTTGTTGTGAAGGATTTGCACACCAACAGAATCCTCCTCCAAGGTCCGAGTAGAGCAGGTCTCTATCCAGTCCACTTCCAACCAAATAAGGGGCAGTAGAGATCCACCACCAACCCTTCATTTACTGCTTTCCTAGGATTCACAACCCCTGTCCTGACTTGGCATGCAAGATTAGGTCATCCATCAACCTTAATTCTGCAACATCTCCACCATGATGCTTTTATTTCTGTTTCTAGGTCTCACAAGCTAGAACAAGTTTGTGATATTTTGTCAAATGGCTAAAAGTCACAAACTTTCCTTTCCTACCTCTGTTCATCAGTCAACTCATCCCTTAGAACTTATTCATTCCGATGCATGGACTTCTCCAGTTATTTCAATAAGTGGCTATAATTTTATTTTATATTTATTGATGATTTCTCTCAGTTCTCATGGATGTTTCCTTTAAAACAAAAGTCAGATGTTGCCCTATGCTTCATTAAATTTAAATGCCTTGTTGAGAACCTATTCTCTTCTAAAACTAAACAGCTCCAAATGGATAATGGAGGAGAATATCTTTGCAACTCATTTAAAACTTTTCTAACAGAAAATGGCATTTTGCATAGACTAACATGCCCTCATACTTCTGAGCAAAAAAGCATTTTTGAAAGAAAACATCGACACATAACAAAAGCAAGCCTTACACTCCTAGCTTAGTCACATCTTCCATCTAAACATTGGGTCGATACTTTCCTCACAGCCACTTACCTTATCAACAGAATGCCATCACCTTATCTTAATAATCACTCACCCTATTTTCTCTTATTTCATAAACAACTAGACTACACCCTTCTTAAGACATTTGGTTGTGCTTGTTACCCACTTCTAAGACCTTACTCTGCTCATAAGCTATCATATAGAAGCAAAAAGTGCATCTTTCTTGACTATGCTGCAAATTGAAAAGGTTATAGATGTTATGATATTCAAACTGGTCGCATCTACATCTCCCACCATGTAGTATTTGATGAAAATACTTTTCTTGCTGAAAACTCCATCTCCAATTCAAAATCTCCTACTAGTACATCATCATTCACCACCAATTCCATTCCCACACCTACCTTACCTGCTCCTGCTCAAATCTTGGAGGATATTCCATTGGACACTGCTGCTCCAATCACAACAGGTATGTCTCCATCTATCCCACCTACAAACACTTCTGTTTTCTCTAACTCTGTTGATACAGCTCCTGTAGATATGTCTCCCATTGACAATGCTCAAACACAAGATCTCTCAGCCCCAACTTCACCCTTATCTATGTCCAATTCCTCTCCTCCACGACACATAGTCACCAGATCCCAAACCAATTCACTCAAAAACCCAAACAATTCCCTGATTATTACCTCTATTCCTCCACTAAACATCCAATTCAAGCCATCTCCTCAATTATGCTTCCATCTGAACCACAAACCTATAACCAAGCATCTAATGATCCCAATTGGAAAGTAGCCATGCAACTTGAGTTTAATGCTCTCATTGCCAATAAAACTTGGACCTTATGTCCTAGACCCTCTAATAAGCGTGTGATTCGAAATAAATGGATTTTCAAACTGAAACAAAAAGCAGATGGTACCATTGACAGGTACAAAGCAAGGCTCGTAGCCAAAGGTTTTGATCAAGAACATGACATTGATTTTCATGGAACATTTTAGTCTAGTCATAAAACCTGCCACCATTAGACTTGTGCTTGCTTTGGCAGTCCATCACAATTGGGTCATACAACAACTGGACATATCAAATGCATTCTTGCATAGCCACCTTGAGGAAGAGGTATTTATGGAGCAACCTAAAGGATTTGAAGGCAACAATTTTTCCTCACATGTTTGTCGACTTCACAAGTCTCTCTCTGGCTTGAAACAAGCCCCAAGGGCTTGATTTAGGAGACTATCTCAAAGTCTCTTGGAATTTCGATTTACTAGATCATTTGTTGATACTTCTTTATTTTATCTCCATCAGTCTTCTATCGCTATTCTTATTTTAATATATGTTGATGATATTTTGGTGGTGAGTAATTCCTCAAATGTAGTTGTTGCTCTTCTCCAACAACTCAACCAAGATTTCGCAGTCAAGAACTTGGGGACTTTATCATATTTTCTTGGCATCCTGGTCTCTCAAACCTTTGATCAACTTCATCTTAATCAAGGCAAATATATTTTAGACTTGTTGCATGACACTAAAATGATGGGAGCTAAACCAGTTTCAATCCCTTGCACCTCTGGTGGAAAATTGTCCAAGCACATTGGTGAACCCCTTTCGGATCCATCTACTTACAGACATATTGTGGGAGCTCTCCAATATTGCACATTGACTTGGCCTGATATTGCCTACAATGCTAATAAACTATGCCAGTTTCTTCATTGTCCAACCACAGTCCATCTCATGGCAGCAAAGAGAGTGCTTCAATATTTAAAAGGAACCATTGAACATGGGCTTCATTACATCAAAGGGTCCTGAACTTTACATGGTTTTTGTGTCTTAGATTGTGCTAGTAGCCCTGATGATCACAAATCTACTACGAGCTATTGCATTTTCCTAGGTCCATGCTTAATTTCTTGGATGGCAAACAAGCAACCTTTTATTCCTAGATCAAGCACTGAGGTAGAGTATAGATCAATGGCCCTCACTGTTACTGAATTATATTGGACTCGAATGCTGTTTAAGGAACTTGATTTTCCCTTTCATTCACCTTCTTGCTTATGGGTTGACAACATTGGAGCACTTTCATTATCCTCTAACCCTGTGTTTCATGCAAGGACCAAACACATAGAGGTTGATTACTATTTCATTTGGGAGAAAATTTTTAACTAGGACATTCTTGCTCATTATATTTCAACCATCTCCTAACCATAAGATATTTTCACAAAGGGACTGTCCAATAGCATATTCAATATGCTTAAAGACAAGCTAATGGTTTGACCTCTCACCATCAACTTGAAGGGGGCAATTAACCAACCAATTCAAAATACAAAAAAGTCCATAATTATCCACTTTACTGAACAAGTCAATAACTTCTCTAACGGATCACCACATGGATAGCTACTTTGAATATTGTATTGTTTGTTAGATATTTTGTTAAAGTGTAATCTAGTCTGTTACGTATTTGGATTCTTTCCACTCTTGTAAACATTATTTATACTCAATCAAACATCTCATTTGGTATTGTTTTGAACTGGACTTCCAAACTTTAACTAAAACAACATTCTATGTTTGGTTTCAAAAGATTCAACGGGGTTAAGAACAAACTTCTTGAGAAAAATAAAAGTATTCTCAGAAAGTTTCAAACCTAAACTACATTGTTTACCTTGATCTCTTCAAAACTTTGTGCACATGCCAAGCAAGATGAGGTTCTAATTAAGATATGCAAAACAAAATCCAAATCCTTATACAAAACAAGCAACACACCTTGAAGAGATTTTTTGAATTCCCTTAGTTGTGAAATAAAACCAAAATTAGGAGCTGCCTGTGGCCATCTGCTCTTCACGTGCTACAGATCTTGAAATAGGCTCATTCCATGCTTTTTCATCAAATAGGCAACGACAATAGTCACATTGAAACCCAAATATGCAAAATAAGAAGTTCAAATTTCACCCATTTTTGGAGGAAGGCGAAAGTTAAAACCTGATCAAGGACTAAGTACAGCTGTATAGGCCAATTCAATGCATACACGATATTCTTCAAAAGTCCACTTATTTTGTGAAGCAATATATGTTTCCTTTTGAAGCATTGAGTTTCTTTCTGAAAATTGGACTTTAAGACAAGAGATAAGGCTTCAATCAAGAAAAAACGTTATTCTGTAATCAATGAAACTAGCTACGCATATGAAAAACATTAAAATGAGAAAAGAAGAGCATATAACAAATAGAAAAGAGCAAAATCATGACAAAATTGCAAGTCTGTGTGTTTTTTATGAAAGGAGAAACCTTATAATCCAAAGAACATTAGCAAGAAGAAGATCCTAGAAAGCATATAACCTAGATGGGGAAGGGAAAATCAACCTTCTAGATTTGTCCACAAAGCAATCAACCAAAACGCCACCGCCCAATCTTTTAGCTTCATCAATAAAATTGAAACACCCATTGAAGTACTGTTTCATATCCATGTCTTTTTTGTCAGTGACTACCTCGAATTGCAAAAAAGGTGAAATATTATAATTTCAGTTCTAAAAGCTCAAAAAGGTCCAGACCAATGATAAGCATTATCATACTCATATATTCAAGGCGTTAAAAACATATTAGGTGTTAGCAAAACAAATATAACATGGCACTTTGAGATAAATCCACAGAAAAGAGAGATTAGTGAAACTAATTCATTTGAGAAACTATTACCAGGATGTATGAATTTATGATTAAACATGACAAACACAAATGGAAATCCCGTTAAATAAAAAAAATAGAGTTAAAAGATAATTTTAGCTGATCCAAAACAGTTAAATTAGATGCAAGGAGCAGATAATGGAGTGTTGTGCTCAAAGAACTATAGATTAAAGGAGAAACATAAGATATAGAAACAAAGGAATAAACTTTAGAACTTGAAGGAAATCTTCATTACTGTGCGCGTGGCTACACACACACACAAACACACATATACTTAAAGATTTTGAAAATTACATATTCCACAAGAAGGAAGTTTCATACCATTGATGACTTTATATACAAAACCATTTGGATGTATGGGTGGCAATGAACTAGCCACAGTTAGTACATTTGTAACATTCAAGCTTTTCAGTGCGGTCTTGTTCTTTGCAGCTCCAATGGAACACAAGAAAAGACCCTGTTAAATGAAATAGAAAATACAAAACGGACATATAGCAAACACCTTGCTATCAGAAAGAATCAAAAACAAAATCAAGATGCTTAGGAAATAAGCAGTAGAAGTGTCAAACATGATGATGAAGTCATGCTTCAATCACCTCTTCAATTTCGCTCAACATATTGCCCTGTTGAGAAATAATCCCACATTGCCTGTGGACAAGATCTTGGGTATGTTTATAAGGAATGAGAAATCATGTCTTATTGAACCGATTTTATGATATGAGTTAGGCCCATTAATTTCTTCTTGGTATCACAGCCAGTGTGAACACACGGCACAACCCAGCTCTTCCCTGCAACCACGACTTCACTATCTCTCAATGTTGGCAACTTCATTACTCTCAAACTCAGTCCTACAAATTAGCTCTTGTGGCATAAACAAGCCTTGGCTCTTGCAGAAAGCCAAGAATTGGTAGGCCATCTTACTAATGTAGATCCTGCCCCTACCAAATACATCATACTAGATTCAAACAACACCATAGATGCAGAAATTTCTGCACCAAGGTTAACCAAAGCCTTCATTGCCTGGCGAAAGGTGGATCGACTTCTTCGTGGGTGGATAATTGGAACACACTCTGAAGAAACAATCGACCTCGTTGTTGGCCTAGACACAGCCCATGCAGTTTGGGAAGCACTCAAGAATGCATATGCTGAAAATTCACAAGAACGTGAATTCACACTCCGACAACAAGTAACATATCTTTGCAAAGAAGATGATAAAACCATTGGAGAACACATTCGCACCTTCAAAGGATTATGCGATAGTCTCGCAGCTATCGGGAAACTTGTCCCAGACAAAGAAAAAGTATTCTGCCTTCTCACTAGTCTTGGCCCTTAATATGAAACTTTCACAGCTAGCATGTTGAAGCCACCAAGACCATCATACACTAAGCTAGTCTCACAACTCCAAAGTCTTGACCAGCGACGCAATTGGTTCTCTAGTCATACCGACGTGCCAAACTCATTCACTCCTCAAATGGCGTTTTATGGGCAACAACAATAGCGCTTCTAGCAATCCTCCTCAGGATATCGTGGCAACAAACAAAAGTTCACATCCACTGAGAGAGGATTTCAAGCACAACAATCCAGAGATTAAAATTGTGCTTATTCTGATAATCCTACTTTGGCTCACAATAAAGACGTCCTCCACCACCAGGTGAACGCCGTATGACCCCCGTAGAATGAGACCTATGCCGTGAAGAAAAATGCCAGTACTGTGGCACAATAGGTCATATTGCAAAAATATGCTGGTGGTTGCCCAAGAAGCCAACTCAACATGATGACATCCCACAAGCACTTGCAGCCCTCACCTTGGACAACACCATCACCGAAACATAGTGGACCTCAGACACGGGAGCCTCCAACCACATGACAGGTAAGCCAAGTATGTTAACCAATATTCGCAAACATTTTGGCACAAATTCTGTTCTTATTGGTGATGGATCTTCTCTACCAATTCTTGGTTTTGGAGATTCTTGCATAAAGTAAAAAAACAATACCTTGCCTCTTCGTGATATCCAGTTAGTTCCTGACTTAACAAAAAATTTCTTCTCTATAAGTCAACTAACAACACAATTTTTAGTTAACTGTGAATTCTCTAATATTAACTTTTGTGTTAAGGAACGAGAAATAGGACAACCAGTGATCACATGGAGGCGTAAGGGTGATCTCTATGTTCTTCCCACTTCACTGGAGCTCTATTTTTCTCATCGATTCAAATCCGGCTCAGCAGACATTTGGCATCCACACTTAGGACATCCTCAGCTTTCGACTTTACAGTTATTAAAAAATAAAGGGTTGATTGATGTCATAGGAGATATAAAATCTGAACATCTTTGTGATAGGTTTCAATTAGGGAAGCTTAGTAGATTACTGTTTTCTTGTTCTGAACATTCAAGCTCTGGTATTTTTTAAAAATATATTGTGATTTGTGGGGAACTGCTCCTGTGTTATCAAATGAAAAATGTAGATATTATGCATGCTTGGTAGATGATTTTTCAAAGTATACTTGGATTATTCCCTTACAATGTAAATCTGATTTTGTAAATGCCTTTTTAGCCTTTGAACAGTATGTTACCAGACAATTCAACAAACAAATCAAAATTTTTCACTACGATGGAGGAGGCGAATTCATCAACTCCAAATTATCATCTCATTTTATTTCCACAGGTATCATTCATTAGGTATCGTGCCCATATACTCCAGAGCAAACAGGTATGGTTGAAAGGCGACATAGGATAATACGGGAACTAGGTATGACTATGTTATTTCACAGTGGAGCCCCTCTATTTTTGTGGGTAGAAGCTTTCACTACAACTGTCTACCTTATTAATTGGTTGCCTTCATTTGCTTTTAATTTTGAAACTCCACATTTTACACTGCATGGTACTCATCCTGATTATTCTTCCTTTCATGTCTTTGACTCTAAGTGTTTTCCTTACACTTGGGATACAAGGCGTCACAAATTTGATCCAAAAAATGTTCTCTACATCTTTGTAGGCTATAGTGATAAACATAAAGGATACAAGTGTTTTCATCCCTCTAGCAAAAAAAATTTCATTTGCCACCATGTGGTTTTTGATGAGTTATTTTTTCCATATAAGACTATGAAGCACAAAAACATTACTCTTCCTACACCACATGTCATTAGCATATTTGATTCATAGTATCAGAGCCTGTCACAAGACAAATGTGAGCCCACACTACTTACCCTGTGACAAGAATCAGAAAAAATATTAACCTGCACATGAATGGGGGTGTTGAGGAATAATCTCACATTACTTGTGGACAATGTCTTGAGCATGTTAATAAGGAACGAATAATTCTCACTTATTAAACCGGTTTTTATGATATGAGTTAGGCTCATAAATTTCTTCATCTTTAACGTATCTTGTCACATTTCAAACTTGCAACAGTCCTACTATTTGGTTCTTGAAAAATTCATCAAACTGATCCATTGTAGGGTTCAAATTGAACACTTCTTCCTCTTCTTTCCCTCCCCTACAGAACAGGCAAAAATTTGCTAACGAGTGTGGCATTCTTTAGCAAGTTCAAGGAATAAAAATGAGAAGGAGTTACGTGGTTCTCCTACAATACACTTTAACGCTGTCTCATCATATATAGTATGATAAACCAAAGAGTCCTATTCAATCAACACCACCAAGAATGTAATAGCAGACCAACGTGTTCTTCGTCCTTTGATGCATGATGCTGAAAATAATCCACTTCCGAAAAATTGTTCGATTAAGCCAAAGAATAGATATACATCTAAACATCGCGTGATTGCACACAAAAGATTGCAAAAGATTGACAACTGTAACAGCCGCTAGAAATTCAATGATGGAATTTCTATTGTCTTTAGGAACCATAGTAAATCCTATATGGTTGGAATCCAACTAAGAACCCATAAGCGTGTTAGAAACCAAAAATCCTATATGGTTTTATCCAAAACCTTATTGAATCAGTTTCTAGCATCGTGTTTAATCGTTTAATTAAATTATTTTCATATGCTATTAATCTTTTAAATTTGTGTTAGAACATCATTATCCAACTTAATTAACCTTAGATATTTGATTGGGCCAATAGAAATCAGATTTGGGATTGATAGCAACCCAAACCCTCTTAAAACCCATGAATTTAGGCTCTTTCGGTTTAAGCCCATTAAGGCCCACGAAATTAGCCACCTTAGCAATGATTTTGTCTAAGATATTTCACCCTCCACTTGCCTTATCAGATTTATTCAAGAGCACTTAGAATGTTCTTGAAGTGGATGACTAAGTGGACACCCCACTCTTTCAATTATAGACTCACCCTTGAAAAATAATATCTTGTATATTTTATTGGAAGAAAAGATTAATACTCAAGCTCCATTTCAGATCTATCATCTTCCAAAACTTGTATAAATAGCCCTCCAGCCCCTTCCAACGAAACTCATCCCTCCTTTACACTTTGCTTTGTTAGAATACAAAAAAAATACTCTCGGGCAGTTTTTATGAACTTTTTTGCACGCATTATTTGAAGCTCTTGTAAGTATTTTCTCAAAAACTTTCCTTCATGAAAGTTGTTTATTTTTTAGTCTAGTTTACGTAAATATCTTATTTGTTCCATTTGAAAATTATTTGGTCAGTCAAAAGTTGTTTAAAACCCAGAAAGGTCATTCTGAGCGATAACCAGAGAGTATGTTATATTTTGGAGTTTTTGACAAAGTTAATGGATTGATCTTGGTCCGAAATTATTATGGAGTATTGTTAACATAGGTATATGATTATTGGTTGAGGATTTGTTGCATGGTTAAAAGTTTTGGTGAAAGATTTTCTTAGATTTAGAAACTTCGAATCTTGAAGAGGAAAAAACAGTTTCAGTTTTGAGAAAGTTTAAATCTTTTATGGTCTAATCTTATTGCAATGACTTTGATATTTTTATTTGAGGATCCTAAGTTTCTTATGTACATGATATAATGTTGCTTTGAAGATATTTGATATTAGTTTCAAAGATATGAAATTTTTATGCAATGAGATATTCGAATAGGCCAAGTGATGATGTTCTTGGCTAAATTAATGTTTTGGTTGATTTTTAACCATGTGATCTTGAGTTTAAAGCTTAGATCTGTTTTAGGACACCTTTTTAAACCATGTGATATTTTGGTTTGAAGATCACATCTTTATAAGTCATGGATCAAGAGGTTGATCAAAACAAGTTAGAAACAAAAATCAAGAGAAATGACCTATATAAGTTTCGGTTTTTATAGAATTTTAATAGTTGTGTTTAGTTTTAAATTTTTCTGAATTCATATTTAAGTTCAGAATAAAATCTACATGAGATATATAAATTTTGGTGATTTTTGGAGTTAGGATACAAAATCCTTAAGTTAGGGATATAATGGTCTTTTTCCACATGTAGAGGGTGAATTAATAATTTTACTCTTAAATTGATATTTTTATATATTTCTAATTGTTAGTGATTAAGTTATAACTTTTAAAAATCACTACTTTCAGTCTCTCGTGATCGCACTTGAGTTTCCCTAAAAACGCGAAGACAGAGGTAAGTTAGCTTTTAACTTACTAGCAGTTTACTATGTATGGGTGATAAGTAAATGAACTATAGTATATGTATGTATGTTATTATATATTCTATGCCAAGTCATTACATGTTTATATGTTACACATAATTTATTCTGCCATGAATTATTCATCTGTTACACAAGATATTCTGTCACGTATTGCTATACATTACAAGTAGTGTGAATACATACAATCTAAGGAGGTTCTGCCTAAGGAGATTGGAAATTTTTAAGTGTGTCCTCGTGACCCTCCATTCTTTCCTGGGAATCTAGAAGTTCTGTCTAGGAAAGATTGATCTTTCCTGGGAACTTACTTAGTGAGTACTAGTCATTTCTACGATAAAAATTCATCAAGATAATATATAAAAAAAAGGAATATCATGTATGTCATGTAATGTATATTCACTGTTGTAAGCATGTTATGTTAAAGATGTTATGTTGTGTTACGTCAGGGCTTTTGACCTTTCATATTCAAGTCACATTCTGTCTCTAATACAGTTTATGTATTTCAAGAACAATCATGTTAAGTTATTCATCTCAATCACGATCCTAAGTACTAGGATGAGAAAATATCCTAGTAAAACTCCTTTGTTCACGCTGGAGTGTCTAAATAGGTGTGAAATTTTCTGGGTTGACGAAGTATAGTCAACAGGTTGCGAATGGGACCTAACTAGTTGGTCACCGGAGCGCACCAGGCACTAACGCCGATGGAGCCACATTTTATTTTAATAAGTCATGGGGCCACAACAACTGTGGAGCATGAAGTATGGGGTCACAACAATTGTGGCACATACACTACGTGAGACACAGCAATTGTGACACGTAGAATACATGGGGCCACAACAATTGTGGAGTATGTATTAACGCACTCACAGCTGGTGTAGATACCTGTGTTGTGATGCGGTAATCGGCAGGGACACATGGCTCTAGGGGACCCATGTAGCACCCACATGTTTCGTTAATCAAGTTAAATGAAAAAGAATTCAAACTCATGTTATGCTCAAGCTCATGTTCATGTTATGTTTCAAGTTTATGTCAAGTTAAGTCAAGTAAGATCAAATCCATGATAATGTTATGTTTCAAGTTCATGTCACGTTAAGTCAAGTCAGATCAAGTCTATGACAAGTAAGTCAAGTTCAGTTCATTCATGTTCATGTTATGTTTCAAGTTTAAGTTATGCCATAAGCTATGATTACTTACGATTTTGATTATGTACTTATGCTTTTACTGTCATGCATGCATTATTAACCTGTGTGTATGTTTTATGTTAATTTGCTGAGATTTGTAATCAAATCTCACTATAGTAGTCCCAACTACCATTCCCCCCGAATGGTAGATTTTGTTACAGGATCTAAAGAAGAACTGGGAAACAGCCAACTGGACACGGTCGATTAAGGGACAGTGCGGCTTCAAGGTAAATATAGTAGTTAACTTAAAATTACTATATGTACTATGAAGTTACATCTTCAGTACTCATTTGATCACAATCATTTTGGACTAGTATTGTGATCTCTGATGTTTAGTATGCCTTTATGTATGAAGTATATTTTAAGCATTTTGGGATATTTGAATTTGGTGCATAGTATTGCTAAAGAAAAAAATTATCTGCTGCGAATATTGCATAATGCTAGATGTATGTTAAGAACATTGCATCTTATATGTCATGAACGGAGATACGTAACCTTGTGTTGCATGTCTCGACGCTTCAAATGTCCGTCCAATCCCAAACGAAATTTGGGGGCGTCACAACAACACATTGAATTACCATGGAGAATTGATATCTTTTTAAGATTTTTGATTCAAGAAAAAAAATGACACTAGAAAATAACCCAAACAACAATAACAACTCGACGAAGATCAAGATCTACATCGAATAGGCTGCATCAACATTGGGCAATTCTAGAAAATCCAAACAAAGTTTTACTTTACCATTACTGTATACCTAGGATAGGATTCATCAAATACCCCACAAGAATCGACAGATTACGAAAATATAATTGAGAAGGAAAACAAGGGAAAGACAATAGACATACACAAAAAGCTTTAAATCGAGTGGGATTGGGGTCTGAAAAAGATTGAACATTTATCGCGGGAGTTTTAGATAGATATTTATAGAAAAATGCTACTTTGCCAACTCAATTTGCCCACCCATTTTGACACCTCATGTATTTTAATTTTGTTTTTAATTTTTTTCTTTACTTTTTTTTGAACCAGTATTTTATTAAGAAGAATCAATTACAATTTTGTCCTATAAAATCAAACTATATAGACCCTCAGAGCCATATTCCATCTAGATTAACTCTTCATCTACATTCAATGCAAGCTTTGCTAAATAATCAGTTGCTTTGTTTGCCTCTCTAAGTATATGAATAACTAGCCATTGGGGTCTATTGTTTAATAAACCCCGAATATCTTCAGTTATTTGACCCCCCCTCCCAATTTTCATCTCTATTATTAACAACTTTTACAATGCATAAAACATCACCTTCTAGTTCAACTTCACCCATATGCAGCTCATCACATAGCTTCATAGCTTTCCATAAGGCAGTAGCTTCTGCTTGAGTTGTTGACATGACACTTGATTGTGGTATACAAGCAGATAGTAGAATATCCCCTTCTTGATCTCGAAACACAATTCCAGCTCCCATCCTCTTACTATCCTTCATAAAACCAGCATCGCAATTTATTTTTGTCACCCCCGCCCTAGGCTTCCTCCATCTCACCTGCTCTCTTCTTGCAAGGTTTCTTCCTTGGCGTTCTACACTATTTGTTGCCATATACTCGGCCCTTTGACATTTCAACTTGCTTAAAAATGCTAGCAGGGCTATTAAAATACGATTCAAAGATAAATATGTTTCTCCTCAACCAGATATTTCTCAAGACTATAGCAGTCAATTCCAATTCTTCCATGCTCAGAGATTGTGTCATTTTCCTCCATACAAACCCAAAATCCAATTCTTCTGATGGCCATTTCTGAATTGGACTACTACCCTCTGCCCAAACATCCACAATTGTGCCACAACTCCACAAAACATGACATATATTTTCTTCATACTAAGTACAGATAAGACAACAAGGTTTTTCAAGTATTTTCCTTTTAAACAGGTTCCTTCTAGTTGGCAAGCAATTATTTAAGGCTTTCTAGATGAAAATCTTTGTAACCCCTGAGACTTTTAATCTCCAAATATCACTTCATCCTTCATCTTCAATGGAAACCTTCGAGGACTCTTCTAGAAGCCTTTTCCTTCTCTGCATTTCAAAATGATAAGCAGATTTTACATTGAAAACCCCACTCTTAGAAGGTGCCCAAATTTGATTGTCTGGTCTACCAGTTTTACTAACAAGTAAACCACATATAATCCTAACCTCAAATTCATTGAACACTTCTTTCAACACTCCCATCTTTCACTCTCCATTTTCTTCATCAATAAGCATTGCCAACTTATCAACCTCAGTGGAGCACTTGATAGGAGATTGTATTTTACAAGAGGACAGTTGAGAAATCCACCTATCACCCTATATTTTAATACTCTCCCCATTACCAACCCTCCACACAAGCCCCTCTTTTAACAGGTCTATAGCGCCCCACAAGCTCCTCCAAATTAGAGAAAGTTTTCTGCCCAGATTTGCCTCCAATACACTAGAAGATTTAAAATACTTGTCATGTAAGACCCTGGCTATAATAGATTCAGGGTTTTGAAAAACTCTCCAACACTGCTTTTCTATAAGAGCTTTGTTAAAACTCTCGAGTTCCCTGAATCCAAGACCACCACATTTTTTTTAAGCTCACATTTTATCCCAGCCCATCCACCTTATCTTTTTGTCATTTCTTTTGAAACTCCACCAGAATTTTCTCATCTCAGCAGCTATCTCCTTGCATAGTTTTTTTGGAAGTGCAAAAATACTCATACAATAAGTATGGATCGATTGAATCACTGCCTTTAAGAGGACTTCTTTCCCAATAGGAGACAGGAAGTGATTCTTCCAGTTGTTCAATCTCAACCACACTTTATCTTTAATACCTTTAAAAGTATCATACTTGGATTTCCCCACCATTACAGGTAACCTTAGATACTTTTCAAAGCTATTTTGAACTCGAGTACCCAAGTCTGCTATAATCCTTCCCCAGTCCCTTTTCCTTCCATTTGAGCTGAACATAATATTGGTTTTCTGTTTGCTAAGACATTGCCCTGAAGCCCTTTCATAAGTCTGTAAAATGCTCCTTATGTTCACCCATTCCTCCTAACATGCCCTTCCAAAGATGATGCAATCATTAGCAAATAAGAGGTGAGTAAGCTTTACTCCTCGTCTTGCCACTGCCACACCTCTAATCAAACCCGCTCCTTTTGCTTCATTTAGCAAACCACTCAAGCCTTCAGCATATAATAAAAAGAGATAAGGAGAAGGGGGACAACCTTGCCTCAGCCCTCTCGATGGAATAATTACCTCTCTAGGTTGTCCATTCAGCAACACAACATAGGAGACATTGGTAATACAGGTCATGATCAAATTTATCCACCTTCTTCCAAAGCCCATTTTCACCATTATTGCCTCAAGGTAGCACCACTCTACTCTATCATAAGGTTTTGAAATGTCTAACTTCAAAGCCAACGTGCCCATCTTGCCCTTGAGTTTGGTTTTCATAGAACGAAGTGCTTCATAAATTGCCACTATGTTATCAGTGATTAATCTACCTGCGATGAAAGCACTCTGATTTTGTGAGATCACACCATTTAACACTTTCTTCAATCTATTAGCCAAAGCTTTTGCAATAAGCTTGTACAACACATAGCACAAGCTTATTGGCCTAAAATCCTCCACCTCCATTGGCTCAGACAGCTTTGGAATTAATGCTATGTATGTGAAGTTCAAAGATTTATCAATCTTGCTATCATTTAGAAAACTCAAAGCTACTTTACTGATCTCTTCACCCACAGTCCCCATAAGTTCTGGTAAAAATAGACGTTATAGCCATCTGGACTAGGAGATTTATGAGGGCCCATATCTCTCAAAGCTGCCTCCACTTCCTCTCTACTAAATCTTTTTTCCAACTCCTCATTCATACAACTTGTTACTCTTTTATTAATGGGGCATATACATTCCTCAACAGCCTCTCTTGGTGGAGATTCAGTTCTATACACTTCAGAAAAATAGCTCTTAAAAACTTCAGAATTCTCATCCTCTTCAATTCTCAAAACCATTTGAGCATCCTTTACAAAAAACACTTTATTTCTTTTCTTCCTTTGATTGGCACAAGCATGGAAGAATTTTGTGTTCTTGTCTCCCAATTTGTACCAATTCATCTTTGCCCTCTGCTTCCATCTTAGATACTCCTACTCAAGCAATTTCCCAACCTCTTTCTTAAGCTCTTTCAGTCCAGCTACAACCTCAAGACCCTCCATATCTTGCAATTCTTTAATCTTTTTTGTTAACTGCTCGACATTCTCTTCCTTTTCCTATCCTTCTTTCTTAACCCCTTTGTTAGCTCACCACTGCATTTTAGCAACAGATTCTGCACCTGCTTAATGGGCTCAAGTGTCAACTGCTTCTTTTCCCATATTTTTTTCACTACCCTCTCACAATCCTCCTCCTTTAACCAACTGGCTTCAAACTTGAATAGAAATCTTCTTCTCCTCTCTCCATTCCTTTCATTTTTTGCAGTCATTAACACAGGTTTGTGGCCTGAACTCCTTGCAATCAAACCTTCCACCTTTACTAACTAGAATCTTCCTCTCCATTCCTTGTTTACTACATATCTGTCAAGTCTCTCTTTTGTAAAGGTATGATCATCATGACCATTATTCCATATAAAGCAGTCCCCTACATAACCCATATCAAAGAGATCATTTGTTTCTAAAGCCTCACAAAACATCCCTATCTAACCCTCAGTCCTCAATTGTCCCCCTTTCTTTTCACCTTGTGTCAAAATCTCATTAAAGTCCTTTGCAACACACCAAGCTCTCCCCTCACTAGGTTTTAACCTAGACAATAGCTCCCATGTGAACTTCCTCTTGGCTGCCTCAGGATGCCTTTACAAATCAGTAAAATTTCATTCTTTTACATTACCATTTATAACAATGGCATTAATATGCCATTCAGAAAAATTGTTAATCTCCACTTTCACTTCACTATTCCAACAGGGAATCTGACCTCCCCTCCTTCCTAGAGAGTCAACCACAAAACAACCCTCCATCCTTAACTTTTTTTTTTAATCCCTCTACCTTTCCTATTTTCACCATTGTCTCCATCAGAAAAATCAAACCAGACCTCTTTTCCTTAACTAGAAGGTTAAGGTCTTGAACAGTCCGATTAGAGTTCATACCTCCCATCTCACCAATTCCCCTTCTCAATCTTTTCTCCCTTCCCTCCATAGGCCCAACCTCATCTACATTACCAACATCATTTCTTTTCAAAACCAAATTAGAAGTTTTAGACACACCATGAGATTTATGGACACAAGCTCTCCTTTTCCAGCTACTAGTTCTTCCCTTTGTTTGTTCATTATCATTCTTCAAGCTTGTTGAGTAGGATTCACTATCAGTAGCAGGTGAGAAAACCTCCTTAGGATCTTCTGTTGAACTCATTGTTTTTGGCTCCAAGGCTTTTTCTACTTTGATCACCATCTGTTTATCGGCCCCTTGTGTCATCTCAGCCACCTCTATCGTCTCTATACTACCTTCCCTACTCCCTTTATCCTCCCTCAATACTCCTCCACCTGTCACCTCCTTTCCATTTTCCCCCTGCTCAGTATTAGTAGAACTCTCTCCCGTTCCTGATGCTTTTGGCTTCCTATCAGCTCGATTACGTCTAGCAGTTGAGGCCCTCATCCAAGATCCAAATTGTTTTGAATCAACATTTTCTTGTATACCCCCCACCTCTCCCCCCACCAAGACGAAGATCAAGATTTACATCGAACAGGTCGCATCAGCATTGGACAATTCCAGAAAATCCAGACGAAGTTTTACTTTACCAGTACTGTATACCTAGGATAGGATTAATCAAATACCCAACAAGAATCAACAAATTATGAAAATATAATTGGAAAGTAAAACAGAGGAAAGATAGCAAACATACAGAAGAAGCATTAAATCATCGAGCAGGATCAGGGGTTGAGAAATAATGAACATTTATTGCGGGAGTTTTAGACAGATATTTGTAGAAAAATACTACTTTCCCCACTCAAGTTGCCCACTTATTTTGACACCTCATGTATTTTAATTTTAATTTTAATTTTTTTCTTTATTAATAGTTAGGGAAGTCATTATTAGTTTATTGACATTTTTTTTATATTTTTTAAAAAGGTTTTAAAATGATAAAAAAATCTTAATAAAAAAATTGAAAAAAAGATAAAAATGTGTTAGCCTATCAGTCAGCTTAAGCGGTCCATTCTGAGCGACAGAGTAGCACTGCTCATATTTATATGGATTTTTTTTTTCGCCTCCACAAAAATATTTAGGGCGGTTGGAGTTTTACTTAAATAGCTTAAAAAGGTGAAAAAATAAAATTGTTTGGGTGTTATATTAAAGAAATTTTTAATTTTGAATAAATTAAAAGCACAATTGAAGAAAAATATCAATTTTTCAAACATGTTTTTTCAGATAATGTGAAATATAATTCGATTTTTAAAAAGACTATTAATAGATGAAAATGCCCATACAATTTTTAGATAGTTGAACTTTCAAATTTTTAAAGATATGGTCTTAATTAAAAAAAAATCAAATAATTGTCATTTCTATCTCTAAAATTACTTTTTAAATTTGTTTCCAAACAAATATAACATGTTTGAAATTTTTTTAAATATATGTTTGTCAAACAATAAATAACTTTTTAATAGTAGAACATACACTTAAGTTATAAGCTATAATCCCTAAAATTATAAGTTATATTTTTCACTTCAATCTCAAATATGTAGTGCAAGTTCCAAATTTATTATTGAGCTTAACCTCCTCACCATAGACCAATTATTATTATTTTTTATTTTGTTGGGGAAATTTATTAAAAACAAATGTGTGTGCCCTTGTATCTATTGAAATACTACTAATTGACTCATCGTAAAATTTGAACCCCAATTATAGCTACCCAATTTGTTGTTAATATTAGTGTTTTTATTTCCATTTCATTCTGATTGTTACGATAGGAACGATACATTTTGTTCCATCTCGAGTTTGATTCTAGCCATTTTGGTTTGTTCCAATTTGTTTCAATCGGATTCCGATGTCCTAGCCATAATACAAATTTCGGTCTGAGATTTGCCTTCATGACATTTTGGTAAATATTTTGAAAATCAAGGGTCTTACTAGTAATTTCTCTTCCCTTTGACTTTTCCGGTTCTCACTTGTCTCCCTTCCCTGTGAAATTATTTTCTTTATCAAATCCCCAAATTCCCTACTACAACTCTCTGTCTCAACTCTCTGATGACCGACACCACCTCCACAAGTGTTGCTCCACACTATCGCACCCACAACTCTTGTTGCTCCATTGAAGTTGAACTGCTCGTGTGTTAGGGTCCTACGAATGAAGTGAAGAGGAAGATACACAGGAACTTTTGGGGCCTTACGAAAGAGATGAAGTGGAAGATACACGGGAACAAGAGATGTGAACCAAGTATCAAGAGCATTATTAGAGTCTTAAACTTCATAGTTTTATAAGCATTAAACGGTGTAGTTTTGTAAGCCTTAAATGTAGTAAATGTTGCGGTTAATAAGTGTAGATGTTGAGTCTATCATCAGGGTAACTTGGGTCATTTTCATTTTAATTCTGTTAGTAGTCACTTTCATTGTAATTCTGTTATGCATAGTAAGGGTGAAAATCGACCATCAGTTTGGATACGGCCCATCGAAACCGCATCAACATGTTTTTCAAGGGTTAATATTGACCGAAAGTTACTTATGAAGGGGGTAAAACCAGCCAACGTAGTTTCGGCAAATTACTCTTGGTTCATCGATGTCCTCGTTGATTTCACTCCCTTAAAAATTAAAAAAGAAAATCACAAATCTAAGATCTTACAACAAATATCAGCAAATCTTATAACAAATAATCAAATATCACAACAAAAAATAGAAAAATGAATTGGAGAGGGAGGTAGCCCTTCATCGGAGAGTTCACATAAAGAAAAAAAGGTAATCACCTGCATGCGTGTGTAAACTCCATTTTGCTATAACTCCTACATGGCAGTTCCTCATTCGAGGGTGTAAAAGAGGGCTACACACCCGACTGGCAAGGAGCTTCACCCTTAAGGCTCCGTTTGGAACTTAGACTAAATTGAAATCAACTCAATTTAGTCTAATTTTAATTTGAATCTAACATTTAAACACCTAACTCTCAAATTACTAAACTTATCTCAACTCAAAATCTATTTACAAATAAGACCCACAACCTTTTTTTAACTTTTCATAAATACATCTAAACTCATCTTAACATTCAAACACATCTAAACTCAACTTAGGTGGATCCCATAAAATTCACTCTACTATCTCAACTCACTACTATTTATAAATAATTTAACTCATCTCAACTTAACTTAACATCCAAATGAGATAAAAATAAAATAAAATTAGTAGTCTAATTGTGCAATATATGAAAATAATTAAAGTAGAATAATTAGGAAGTGTGAAAGCCAAGGGAGTAAAAAGATACAACCGGATGAATAGTTTTTTTTCTTTAAAAAAAAAAAAAGTAATGGAAGAACTAAGGAGACAAGTATTGAGAAATCAGTAAACACTATAAGATGAAAAGTCATTTCTTTTCCTCTCTATTAAATTAGTAATCATAATTGATTAGAAACTTTTTAGACCGTTTGATATAAGAAGTGTTTCATCTTATCTAATCAATATAATTTTTTTTTAATTTTTACATAAAATATAATAAATAATTTAACATTTTTAAATCTTAAAATAATAATAATATTAAAAAATAATATTCTAATAATATTTTATTTAATTTTTAAGTTTTATATCAGTTCATTATTCAAATTTGACATGTCTTTTCAACAGAATACAAAAATATTACTTAAGAAATTAGATAATTAATTGATATTAAATACAAAAATACAAAAAGTATTCAAAATATGTATGTAACGTGTAAATTTAAAAGACCAGAGAATGGAGACGAAACGAAACAAAACAAAACTGAAACGAAACAAAACAAAACTGAAAAAAGAAGAAAGAAATGGGAAAAATGACGTAGCGTTGTTGAAATTGCAACCCACAGTACCTGTGCTCCCAGCTCTGGTATGGTGGATGTGGCCAAAACGTCCTATTGGCAAAACCCTTGAGTTGTCGGAGAAGATTCAATTCTCCGACCTAATCATAGGCGCAGGCAGAGAGAGAGAGAGGTTTTATTTTGTCAAGTAAGGTTGATAGATTAAAAAAAAAAAAAAAAAATGCACTCATTAGGGTTCAGAGTGAACGCTCTGCTCACGTTGGGGGTAACCGTACTGGCCCTAATGTGCGTCATGGCCTCTCTCTCTGATAACCTCAGTGTCCCCTCTACCTCCGCTAATGTCCAGGTCAACTCCTTTCTCTCGCATCCATCGATTTTTTTTTTCTTTTTCTTTTTCTTTTTCTTTTTATTTTTCTTTTTTGTTGGGGGGGGGGGTGATTTCTGAAATTATGTCTGATCCTCCACATTTTACCTGGAAATTTTAGGTGCTAAACTTTAACTGGTTTCAGAAGCAATCTGAGGGAAACGAAGAGGTATTATTTTAACATTTCTACATAATTTTATTGTGTCATGCATAACTTAATTTTTATCGCTATTTCTTAGTTGAATAGTGAAATGATGTTACGATTTATTTGCAGTAATTTCACTGTTCTTTACTCATTCAAAAATTAAATTTCACTTTTTCGAAGCTGCACGTTCCGGATGAGTACATATTGCTTGTAGTAATGCTGTATCTATTACTTCTGTTATTACATTGGAATTTTACATAAGTGTGTAACCTGTGAGAACCATGGTGGTTGTGTGTATTTGTTATCTTTATGACCTACTCTGATCTTTTATCTGTTACAGGTCAGCTTGACATTTAAAATTTCAGCTGACTTGCAATCGATGTTCACTTGGAACACGAAACAGGTTTTTCTATGAACCATTATCTATTCTTGCTGGTTATTTTTTTCTACTTGTAGTTTGAATTGAGATTTTGAGTGTAGTTATTTCCATGCAGCTTATTTAAGCTCCATTGTTAGACGTGCTGTTGGAAATTACCCTTTTTTTAATTATTATTTTTTTGCATCATGCTCTTCACCCGTAGGCATGGGTAACTCAATGCGAGAATGACAGTGATTCCATGTTAAATGGCCCATTTTACAACATTATTTCACTGGCTGTAGATAAAAAAATATAGATATATTTTTTTATAAGTAATAATATTATAGATATATATATCAATAGGAGTAACCAAGTACACTGGACGTATACAAGAAAACACCTAGCCCATACAAGAGAGTCCCTAATGACCCAAAAAGCCCATGAAGCATACGCAAAATACACCAAGCCTAAATTGGAATGTAACACACCTCCCCAACCCCAGCCCCTTGTTTTCGTAAAACTAATCCTCTACCCGAACATCCCACTACGAGGACGTCTTCACAATGCCCTCCCTTTAGTCTTCCCTCGACTTGAGCTACCTTCCTTAGCATCGTAGTTGATTGCCCATGAAATACGCTTTAACTCTCTGCTTTTCTTAAAATTTGATTTGGTTTCAAGCGCGTGGCTCGCCTAATATATTTTGAATGTTCCTCCTAATATAGTCCACTCTTCAGAAAGCTTTTACTATTGGAGGTTTCTTTAACAAGGCCCAAACAGTAGATTCTCCTACTGCACAATTGATACTCTTGTGCATGTTGGTTTGCACCAATTCACTTTTCTTCTCTGCTGCTCAATATTCCTCCCGTTTCTCATGGATTTACTTACTGCCATCCATCTTTGTTGGACAACTAATGCCAGTAGAACTCTATACTGGCTTATTGCAATATAGGTCTAAACCATCCCATTTTCAAATTCTACATTATTCTATCAGACTTTCTATGTGGCAAATACGATATAATATTTAAATACAATGTTTCTGCCTTTGCTGCAATTTTTCGAGCAAAACCATTATAACCGTTTAAGTGTGAGTTTTCATCATAAATAAATTTTGGACTAAAATTAATAAAGAAATAAATTTTAGACTCTAACCAAGAAGTTACGTTATGTGTTCTTTTTTTCTTGCTAACTGTTAATCAAGTTAAACATATGCTTCTTGTTTGTGGAATACGTGATGCATTATATTGATTCTAGATTCCCTGATATGCAGTTGATTTTCGGTGCATTAGGTATAGAAATTTTTTTTTCGCTAATGCTTAAGTAACGATTTAGTGTCCTATAAACTTTAATTGAACATGCTGGTCATATCACACCACTTCTTCTCAATGTTTCTATTTTGCTGCAAGTCTTTACTTCGTACTACTGCTCAATACCTGGTGAGTTTGAATCCATGCCAGTCACATCTCACGTTTACTTATAAACTTCAGGTATTTGTCTTCCTAGCAGCTGAGTATGAAACCCCAAAAAATTATCTGAATCAGGTATGCACTAGTGCATTGTAATGAATGCATACACAGCGTAATTTAACTGAGTCAGTATTACTTACCAAAAAATAAAGTATTGTATATATTCGCAAAATGATACTTCAAATAGTATTATTCTGTTGCTATTATTGCACTGTTTAATCATATCTTTTGAAAGTTTGTTTATCGTGTCCACTTTCTGAAAATCCTGTCTCCCCCTGGATGCATGCAGCTACAGTAGTACCAATTTTATATTCTGAACTTATTTTGGTTTTTGTAAATTGGATGCTTAGCATGTATATTGGGGTAGGCGACTGGGGCGCGTTGCCTGACCTGCCCAGCCCAATCTGCCTGCCCGTAAGGGTAACAGGTGAAAAATCCACCCGTTTATCCGGGTGGGCAGATACATTCATTATATTTCTTAAAACTGGCGGGTATATTTCTTAAAGCTGGCGGATGACAGATTGGTTAAAAATCCGCCCGCCTGCCCACATTATAACCTCAAGTCCCTACATATATAAAAATATATACTAAACTCTAAACCCTAATTTGGCGCCCCACGTTTTATTTTCTCCTTCATTTATCTTCTTTCTTTTTCTCTTCTAAATGCGGGTTCCGGATTTCCGCAAATTGTGAGAGAGAGAGAGAGTGAGTGAAAACATTATAATCATATAATTGCGGGTACCGGATTGGAAATCCGGAACCCGCTTTAAGTCACCCGCATCCAGACCGTATAGGTCCGGATTTTATAATCTGGGTTTCGGCCTGGATTAAATCCGGGCCGGATGAACAGTCTTATTCTCTTATTCCTTTTCTTTCAACTGGCGCAGGTTCCTTTTTCTCGTTTTATTTTCTTCTTTTTTCTTCTTTCAGTCATCCCACTCTTTCTTTTTTCTTTCTTCTTTCTTCTCTCTTCTTCTTTTTCTTTTCTTCTCCTTATTATCTCCTCTCCCTCTCTTCTTCTCTTTTACAGAAAGATCTTTGTTTCAAGCAAACAGAGACCCTGAATTTCTGGATGTTGATTTTTTTTTTTTTTCGAATCAAGTGACTTTCGAGTTTTTTTGGTTTTGATGTTGATTTTGGATGAATATGGGGACGGGAGGATGAAAAATCCATCCACCAGGTCAACCGGGATGAATGGAGTGTGCAAAAGATGGGGACGGATGGCAGGGGGCTAAATGGCCTCCCCACCCAAGCGGGGCCGGGGTGCACGGAGGGGGACCCACCTGTATTAGGTGGGTACAGCCCTAATGTATATCTCCTGATAAATATCACTAGGAAAACACTAGAACAGATTTATGAATTAATTTTATATTTATCCATGCCTTTTTATTTGGATCGAGTTTTTGTACTTGTTTGGTTCTGCTAGCATTTACTAATTTGGGTTTTGAATGGAGAATTGTAGCAGTATTCTGTAGGGTACTTTTTCTGGCAATTACTTTTGCCCTGTTTTTGCAAAATCATCTGATGTTAACATGAGCACTGACTTCCAAGTTGCCTAAGAGATTTTCAGTTGGATATGGGATTTTGGATGGCTCCCACGATCGGAAAACTTCCCTACTGATTTTGCATCTATTTGTTGGCGTCACATCCTCTGCAAGTCTTACATTTCCTTCTGATCAAGTGATCTGCCATGGATGCAGGTCTGCAAGTCTTGCATGTCCTCCTGATAAGTGATATGTGGCTAAAGAGAGTGTGAAACACAAACTCCCCCTGCCAAAGAGAGTGTGAAACCTTGTCGTTGACTAGAGAAGGTTTTGACAGTTTGCAGTCTAATTCATCCCTCCTTTCTGCCCATTCCCCTTAGATCTTCACCAGTGGGTCTCAGTCACAATATGATCTTGCTTCCAGTGCTCATTCTTCATAGCCTTCTTTGCACGCTATAATATATCACAACTCTCCACTGACACCATTCAAGTGGTATTGCACCCTGCCATGGGGTGCATTTTCATCTCCAAATCTAGACGATTTTCCACTCAAAAAAGCTTAACTCTATCAGTTGTACATGTAAGCAATGACTGTAGTAATAAAGTCTTAACGGGCAAAATGGTTCCTGTCCTTGTACAAATGCAACATATAGGACTGGATATACAATATATATATACACACACACATATATGATGCTTTGAAATGATTTATTGTCCATACTTCGTTGACAATTGGCTGAAAATCTAGCCACTGGGACACAAATTTGACAGATTAACTAGATTTAATTGTTGTGGAACAGGTTTCCCTTTGGGATGGCATTATACCATCTAAAGAACATGCAAAATTTTCAATTCATACCACGAACAAGTACCGCTTTGTTGATCAGGTGGGCCTTCTCTCTGAAATAGATCTGCATCGTTTCCTGGTATATAGTAGTACTTACACGTATAGACTAACTGACCAATGGCCTTAGGGCCGAATGGCACCCTACCCCTAGTCCTTAGGGACCATGGGGTTCATGGTTTTTGTTGTGGGGGGGATCCCCCAACTACTAGGGCCTGTTGCCTAGCGAAAAAAAAAAATGTATAGACCAACTAGCCTACGTACTAGCATTCTTTGACTCTCCTTGTATACATGTCAGATACTCATTTCTGAATTCATTGTAACTGTGCATTTGGTTTGGTGGCAGCATTGATTGTACATATGGTCCATTTTTGCCAATGAACTTGTCCAAATGTCCCTCATATACCCCCAACCCTCTTCTACATATAGTACATTTTTGTACCTGTTGTTAATATAAAAATTCTGGCATTGGGTCTTAAAGGGTATGATGACAAGTGATGTTGTCTTCTTTGTTCTTTTACTTTCAGGGAAGCAATCTCAGGGGTAAAGAGTTTAACTTGACTTTGCACTGGCATGTCATGCCCAAAACTGGCAAGATGTTTGCCGACAAAATAGTTATGACAGGATACCGAATGCCAAAGGAATATAGATAAGGATGTCATTCTCAAGAGTTTTGATGTAATTTTAATATATCATCAAGGATGCTTGTGGTTGGCTTAACTGAAGATGAAGGACGAAGAGTTGTGATTTTTTTTCCCCTTCGAGGGACTTTATTCTTAGGCCTAATAGTTAATGGGTCTATAATGTTGAGAGATTCATTTTCCAAGAAAGGAACTTCTCGTGTTTTAAGGGGAGATTTTATCAGATGCCGAAGGGTGCCATGACTTGCTATGGACCATCTGGTAGTTTATCCAACCATTCTGATGAATGATGGATTTATCACATGGCCTAAGAAAAGAGATGGGGGCCTCGTGTTTTACTAATTTAACAAGCCAACTTTTTTTTTTTTTTTTGATAGGAAATAGACATCATATCATTCATTTCATAAGGAAGTTACAGTTGTGATTCAAATTACAAGTCAAATTAAGGTCTGTTAAAAGTTTTCCGTACGCTGAGCGACGGCATTGTCTAACTTCAGACACTCTCAAAAGAGAGAATCCCGCTCCATCCTCCAACCAACATCCAAACTTCACCCTCCAAAAGAGGGGAAGTAATTCCCAAAACTCCACCCTCCAAAGGAGGAGAAGTAGCCCCACAAAACTATGGACATGAGTCTAATAGTCTATTTCACCTTATTTCTTACAAATAAAAACCAACAAAACAAAAAATATCAACGTAAACATACTGACATAGAGTCGGAATAACAGATCACTACAAACAAAAACACCAAAACGTAACCTCCACCCTCCAAACAAAACACTACAATCAACCACTAACCAAACAACAGGCCCGGAAAAGCAAACAAAACAAGATCGGTAGTGGTGCGTGGAAGTCACACGCCACGTTGGGAAGGAGCCAAACGGCCGGTCGAGACAGTGCCGGTATACTGGGCCCTGAGTTGCCGCACATGGCTTCGATGCGATGTGATACACGATGGCTCGAGTATGCCACGCGTTCTGTGAACTCCGCACGTGGGTGCAATGCGCCGTTCCAAATGGCACCCAAAGCGGACGACTGGTAGATTGGCGGACGAGGGTATTCCTGGTGGTACGCATGTAGGAAGAATCTACCGGAAGAACTCGGATCGACGACCTCCCTTTATTCCACTGAAACCTGTAAAAAGAACAAAACAACGTAAAAAAAACTCGTCGAAGACGACAGTGAAGGGGGAGGAGAGGAAACGGGGAAGAGGAAGCGGAAGCTTCCCCTCCCCCCACTAAGATCTGACGGTAGAGTTGTAGAGAGAGAGGGTGTTGTAACCGCTTCCTTAATCGCCGGACTAAGAAGTTCCCTTTTACTAATTGGAAAGTTTTAAGAAATTGGAGTTACAAGCCAACTTTTTATCCCATGAAGCATCCTCGCTACGTTCGTATGGACAAATATCAGTGCATATTTATCCTACTCCCAAAAAGAAAAAAAATGCATATTTATCTTACAATGTTGACGTGGCATTAGTAATCAAGCATCCAAGTGAATTTAATAGAGAACGAAATCCATGATTTTCATGTCAGATAAGCCAATTAAGCGGGCTTCCTTGTACAATCAGACTTCTATGACAAGCATATCCTATTTATTTGTCTTTCATTTTTTTTTTCTATACGTGAATATTATAGAGTTTTAGTAATATTAAATGTGTAAGTACTGTGTAATTATTTTGAAAAATAATAAAATTTATTAAAAATTATGCGGTACTTTCACACTTTAAGATTGTAAATATTATTTCTTATTATACTCTCATCTCATTATTTAAAATATAACATTTTTATTACATTTAAACAATCATTTATTTTTTTTGAAAAGAAAAACTCAAAAGTTGATGAATAAAGTAACCTTATTATAATAGGATAAGAGTGCGGTAAGTAGTAGAATTTTTCATCCGAGTCTTTAAACAAAGTCGAAAGTTTTTCTATCATAAACTTGGGTTTCAAAGGAAGTTACACCAAACACACCCAAGACAAGGAACACTCCATCCATTTTCCCCGGTACACCTTGAGTCCTCTCTACTTGACTTCTTTTATCTTGTTATCATCTTCTCTATCTATTATCTGATTAATAAAAATTAAAGCGGTAATGAAACAATCACAGGTTTAAATGATTTATTTTCCCTCAGAAATATTAAAGAACTAGTTATTTCAAATCTACCCCCCATCCCAAAGAAAAAGAAAAATAAGAATGGATAATGGACATATCAAATGCAGCAATGATAGGGACTGATCAAATAGAATCAAATAAATCCATATGGGTATTGATGTTTATAGGGGCCCCATTAAATGCACAAAATAATAATGGCGTCGCAAACACAACAATGGGCCAAAGTGGGTGTGCGCGAAGAATAATGCTATTAGGTACTTAAATATACATATTTTTTTTATAAAAATATGGATCATATAAAGAAAGGTGAGTTTTTACACTTTTTCATAATAAAATCTACTTTTTTGTAAAGAGTTTGCATGAAATTTATGCATTTGAGACTTGCATATATCATTTCTAGTGCCAAAGCATCTGCAAATATCTATTAGCCTATTTCCTGCGTTTGTTTTGATTTGGAAGGTAGCCCCAACCAAGGTCAAAGGAAGAAGGCAGGAGAAGAAGAAGATGTGGCGGTCACTTTGCCTTGAACAAAAGATTTTTGCTAGACGTCAGTCTTCAATTGTTGGTGTTTGTGGTTGATACTCCTTAGGCCTCTTCCTCGTCAAATCCAAACACCAAGCTTTCCTTTTCCGTCTTTGCATTAAGGCATCTTCGCACATTGCCATCTGGTCCCATACCTCATCCAACCACCAGTCCACTCCTTTGGTTATGTGTCTCAACTATTTTCCTTTTTCTTTTTCTTTTTTTTTTCTTGGTTTCATTTGTAGACCTTCCAAATTCGCAAATTTTAATGGTTTATTCAGTGGCGAGACAAAGTTTGATGCGACTCTCAATTGGTTTCAAATCCCACCATTCTTCCGGGAATCTGGCTGTCTCAACAGTCGCATCATGTTCAATGCTCTCTGTTCATTCATTCATGGTTGATTCCCAAATCTTATTGTAATGATTTTATAAATGATTTATGTACGAGATTTGCTGCACAAATCGCCCTCAAATCAAATCCCTACGTTGTGGGTTAGAGAAAAATTTTCACCCATCACTATTTATTATTCTATATCTCATATTTTATATAAAACACTCACACACAGAAAAATGCCCACACACTTTTAAAAAAAATTATAAATATGAGATGTGAAAGTAAATAGTGACTGATTTATAGAATTTTTCATAAAATATAATATTATATTATATTACTATTTATTATTTTATTATTATTTTTTATCTACTTTTTATTACTATTCACTATTATTCATAAAATATCTAATATTACATCATTATCTAAACGCAACCTTAAAATTCGTTGATTTATTTTATTTTATCTTATCATTATAATTTTTCAAGTTTTCACATAAAATATAATAAATCATTCAACTTTTTAAAAATCTCAAAATAATAATAATATTAAAACATAATATCCTAATAATTTTTAATTTAATTTTTAACTTTCATCTTAACTTTCTATCAAACAAAACCAAACTATTAAAATAATTAAAATATTATTTATATTTGTAATTTTATGTGTGCTGATATGTCACATGCTAAGAATTATAAATATTTTAAAATTTAAATTTTGAAATTCAAAATAAAAAAGTAAAATATTAATAAAATGAGACTGACACTTAATACGTATAATATTATGTCTAAACTTATGTTTTACACTTACCTTGATAAGAACTTAAGCTACTATGTATATTTATCTATATATATATATATATATATATTATATATATACAATCCAGAATATTAAGTATCATTTATAAGATTTGTTATTTATTATTTTCATATACTATACATCATATTTTTAAAATTTTTTTTATTTTTTTCTTATTAAATTTTTCTACTCATCATTCATATATCACGTATTTAGTAAAAGAAAAATATAAAAAATAAAATTAAAAAAAATATGATACGTAGTGTGTGTGTGAATTTATATACCTTTTAAGGAAAAATGAAAATTGCAGATCATAAGTTATCACGATTAAGGGTCTCGATCTTTGAATCGGCAATGAAATCCGGATTGTTCCAAAACAGTGGGCCACTGTGGCAAAACCATGGGAATGGCGGCTCCTTTTGGAGCCTATCCACAATGAATCGTTTACGCGTAATTTCCCTAGTTTGATTGGATTCGGGATTCTTCCCCTTTTTCTTCTTCCCTTGCATTCCCTTCTTCTTCTTATACAAGACTACTTCCAATATTTACAAACTCTTAACATTTCAGTCCATCCTGTCTCTCGGTTCATGATTCCATCCCTTTCAGCTTATACATCATCTTTACCAAATTCTCTTAATAATTCTAGAGCTTTGAAATATATATATGAATCATATTTTTGAGTATCAATATCTTTTCTTTTTTTTTGTGTGATTTTATTCGAGTATTCAAATCTAAGGTTCATGGAATAATATTTGATAAGTTTAGAGTATATTGCAAAAGTGTAGATAATTTAATGTTGCAAAATATAATTACCCTTATAGTAACCAACACTGTAGAGTTATTGTTCATCAGTGCTTTCCATTTTTAATAAACTTTCATTCATTTAATATTAGAGTTAAAAGAATAATTTTTAGAAAATTATAGGTTAATTATTTTCTTTAAAATATCATACTATTCTTTTTTGGACGGCCAAATCCTAATACATGTGAATATATATTTATATATTCATATATAAATATACACACACCAAGTGGCATATGTGCAAGTGGGTTGCTCCAATTATGACTCACCAAGACACCATCATTGTGGTCCATTTTCATATTAATTGTACCTTATCCAATCTCACTCAACTAAGCTAATTTCTGTCAAATTTGATGGCTCTTCACTTTTTATTTTTTAATTATATAAGAGAAATATCGTAAAAAAAATCTTGCATCAAATATTTATATATAATTTATCATTTTTATCATTATATTTAAATATATACATATTTAAGTATTAAGTTCAAATGATAAAATTAATAAATAAAAAAATCTATTCATCATCTTAATTTTCATTATCTCATAATGTGACATTAGATGATACATTCACAAGTAAAATATAATAAATAATCTCTAATCATCTAATGTCATATCATAAAATGATGAGAAGATAATAAAAATTGAAATAATGAATAGTATTATTCTTAATAATTACATATTAATTAGATAAATGTGTGTGATGTAAGATTTTTACGAAAAAAATAGTTTGATAATTAAAAATATAAAAAATACTTTTTCCACATAATTTTCCTTTCAGAGCAATCATGCGTGCATTTAATCACGTGACGTGTACGAAATGCGCAAGGAAATTTCTTTCTTTCACCTATAAAGACTAAAGGCTATATACAGGGCAAATTAAAGGTCGTATTAGCGAAGAAAGTAATTAATTAAAAAATGAGTCGGTATAACCATTCTCCATGACGTGGCAAAATACCACCGGTCTTCAATGTCGAGAGAATTTGGATGCATCCACGGCCGATTATAAACTCCTTCATAGCCACAGCACCTTGCGGCTTGCGCAAGTGGCTCCACAGTCCACACGTCCGAGAAACAAGCGCCCAGAAAATAGAAAAAATTACCCTTCGGTAGGCCCCACCGTAGCGTCAAAAAGTTCCTCTCCCGTCCTTATCGACGATCGACGGTTCCTCAGGAATCATCGCCCAAAGTGGGCCACACACAACACGTGGCCTTGCTCGTCGGATAATAAGATGCTATTCGATGAATTGAGAGGAAAATGACTATTATATTTATAAAAAAAATTATATAAATTAATTTAATTTAATTTAATTTATGAAATTTATTTTATAATAAAAATAATTTTATAATTGATGATGATATTAAATTATGTTATGTGATTATTTTTATATAATTATTTTACGTTTAGAATATTTTTAATAAATAAAATTAAATAAAATAAAAATTAAAAATTTAACAAAATTATTATTATAATATTAATTTTAAAAATTATTATTATTTTAATATTAAAAAAATTAAATTATTTATTATATTTTATATAAAAAAAATTAAAAAGATATACAGTTCACGGCGCCGGGATATTAAAGTTACTGGAATGCCCTCGATTCTCTTCCTATAAATGGCTACCCCCTTCCCTTCTCTGCTATAATGATCTCGACGTCGGAGCTTGAATTTTGCTAAAAGAGAAGACTACTTTCTGGCGAGTAAGAGAGAATTTTCTAGTCGGAGATGTTGGGGGTTTTCAGTAGCTCGATCGTTTCTCCGCCGGAAGAACTTGTGGCCGCCGGCTGTCGGACTCCTTCTCCGAAAATAACGTCGGCAGCGCTTCTGAACCGGTTCGAACAGACCAATGCCTCCGCGGTTTCCGTACACGTCGGAGACCACGTCCAGTTGGCCTACACTCACCACAAGGAGTCACCGTTGATGCCCAGGTAATTTTTTTCTTTTAAATAACTTCCAAGAAAAAAAAGGAAAACGAAAATGAAATCTAGAAGGGAAGAATTGGGCTGAGTGAGTCACCGTGGGGACGTCGTTTCGTATTACGGTGTTAGATCACGCTGCTACCGTACTCTGAGTTGAGAAAAAGTGGAAGAGAAATGCTCCACCAGGAGGAGTTAACCGAGAGAGATCAATGCTAGAAGACATCATCATGACCAAGTGATCCTGACTGTATTTTGGTAATTGATGGAACCAGGAACTGATGGTCCGGAGGATTTAGGGATTTGATGAATGAGATATTTGAGAATTTTATTATTTTATTTTATTTTATTTTTAACTTTTATCTAATTCAACCTACCTCATTTTATTATCTAAATGAGATCTTATAAAATGAGAGAGATAATTCAAATTAAATATTTTTTAGATTTTCAAAAAATTAAATAAAAAATATTATATAATTAAAATATCGTTAAATATAATTTTTTAATATAAAATTTTCTTTTATAATTTATAATTTATAATTATTTTTTATATTTAAAAAAATAATAAAAAAATTATAATAATTATTTTAAAAATATTTATATTTAAGTGATGTTTTAAAAAAAGAAATAGATAGAATGAAATGAAAATTATTTTTAAATAATTCTTAATTGTCGAAGGTTCTTTTGGAGATTCAAGAATATATTTAATTTTGTAAATAATAATAAAATATATTAAATTAAGATATTTAATTATATTTTAGAAAGGTAGACAGTACAAATAATTATACAAATTCTCAAATCGAATTTGTTTTTATAAAATTCTAAGTCCAATTATTTTAGACGTCATAAATCGCAGATGATATGTCAAAACGGAATTTAAATTTGAAAATAATTTGAATAAATGTATAGATGATTAATGGAAAGATTTATAGATGAGATTAGTTAAAATAAAAATAAAAATTAAATAAAATCTTATTATAATATTATTTTTTAATATTATTATCGTTTTAAAATTTTTAAAAAATAAATTATTTATTATATTTTATATAAAAATTAAAAAAATTATATTTATTATTTTTACATATTATATATTATATATATTTTTTTATATATAAATGATGAATAGAAGAATTTAATAAATTGAAGAAGAATAGAATTAAAAAAAATATATATTATGTATGATATATAGGATGATAAAAATAGTAAAAGAACATTGATATTCATATGCTTATATACCACGTATTATAACTTTTTAAATTTTTTTTATTTTTTATTTTTTTAAATAATTGAATGTTAATATGAAAAAAAAATTAAAAAATCACAAAAAAAGTGATGTGCAGTGAGGTTTAGAAATAGAGTTTTTTATAGTAAAATGATGATATGTGATTAAATACTTTTGTCTCCGAAATTAGTCTATAATATAATAAGATAGAAATCATACGGATTAGTAGACCAGTAATTTTTGACACGTGCTCGACTCGCGTGTCGACGTTCAGGCGTGAGTTGGTGCTTATCCCTATGGCCTAGGGATATGCGATCGTGCACCACGCAAAGTTGCCAGGTGTTAAATAAAATATTCTTTTGTCTGTGAGCATGCCAAATTAGGTGATTATTGTCAAACAGTGGATGGTTGGATGATTGTTAACGTGTGTTGACGATGTATGCATGGATGTGATTGTGGTCCAATTGGTTCAATCCAAGCTTACTTTTGGGCACCACAAGTGGAACAATACAGCTATTTATAAATGAGCAATGGCCCACACACTATATATTAAATTGTTTTTTTTTTAATTTTTATTCTTCTTAAAATATTTATATTTTTTTATTCATCATTCATATAATATACATTTAATAAGAGAAAAAAATAAAAAAAATAAAAAAAGTTGTGGTGTGTGATGTGTAGGCTTATGAATAGATTTTCTCTTTATAAATTCCATTTGTTCACACATCAGATATATTGCGACGGATAGAAATCTTTTTTAGCAAATAATTTTTTTATAGGAAATTAATCTGTCCATAAAGATTATGCGAGATGTTAGATAGTAAATTTTTTTATATTATAAATTAGATATATACTACCTCATATCACATCACATCAATGATATTAAACAATGTAGTTCACATATTATATCTATCTTTATAACTGACTTGTAAATATTTACTTATAGGAACTCTAAAGACGAATGTAAAATTCTTAAAAAAATTAATAGTAAGAAATATTATGTTTTAGCTGTTATTATTAAAATAGTTAGATCTCATTTGTTTTTGTAGATGAATGAGATTAATTAAGATAAAAGTTGAAAGTTGAATAAAATATTATTAGAATATATATTTTTATTATTTTTTTAATTTTAAAATTTAAAAAAATTGAATTGTTTCTTTTATTATGAAAAATTAAAAAAATTAAAAAATTAAATGATTTGAGACGAGAATAATTGTAAAAACAAACTAGACTTTTACATGAGATCGTCCTATGGATTACATGCATGTAGCTAATAATTATATGTGGTAAAAACCAAGAAAGATATGATAATGGGCACAAGACACTTGCAAGTTCTCAATCTTTTGTTGGGGAATTATTTTGGTGGGGGTGGGGCATCGTAGATTCGTAATGGCTATATCACGTCGCCATCATTGCTCCTTTTGACTCTACTGGATAAAGTAGTACTTGAGAAACAGATAAGGATTGCCAAAACAGGAGATGCCGCCCCAAAATGATGCCTCAACCTGGGGATGGAGAATCGGAGATGCCTTGCCATTGTTTCCTATGGGTAGCTTATTATTATTTTTTGAAAGGATTCTCGTAGTAGTTACTATTTTGGGTTTGATTTGATTAATTAAATAGGCCAGATTCATTTTAACTCATAAACCCAATATGTGACAACAGACTTATCAAAAAGATAACGAATCGAGGTTGAGGAGATTGATCCTTTTAATTAGAGAGAGAGAGAGATGGGATGACTTGTGTATATGCAACCCATTTAATCTAAAGATTGATTCGTAGATGATCAATATTAAACTTGACATGCATTTAACGAATTTGGCATGAAAATATCATGAATTGTTAGTCAATGAAACGCATGGTTTGCGTTGATTTTAGAATACACGCTGTTTGCATTGGTCCGTGGAAAGGAATTCATGGTCATTTTTTTTGGTTCTGTTCTTGTTCGTAACTTACACGGAATTTTCTTTATCGGTATATGCATTGCGATGACGAATCGGCAATTGGAAGCTCAAGGGCTAGTTGAACAAATTGTCTCATTGGTTTATTTAAGGTTCATGCCAAACTTGATTGAAATCTTAGTACTGTATCTAATATGGATGGATAATTGCAGGTCATTTGCCGTTAAGGATGATATATTCTGCTTGTTCGAGGGAGCCCTTGATAATTTGGGAAGTTTGAGGCAGCAATATGGGCTTGCCAAGTCTGCGAACGAGGTGATTTTGGTCATTGAGGCTTACAAGGCACTCCGCGACCGTGCACCCTACCCTCCAAGCCATGTTGTTGGCCACCTTAGTGGGAGTTTCGCATTCGTAGTCTTTGACAAGGCCACCTCCACCCTCTTTGTTGCCTCTGTAAGTTTAGCCCGCCCACCCACCCCAAACTGCCTTAAAAAAAAAAGGCTAATTGCTGTGATTTGTCTCTAACAGCAGTTGTTCATGTGTTGGTGTAATTGTACGTACAGGACCAATATGGTAAGGTTCCTCTGTATTGGGGAATCACTGCTGATGGATACGTGGCCTTTGCTGACGATGCAGAATTGCTTAAAGGTGCTTGTGGCAAGTCACTTGCTTCTTTCCCTCAAGGTGGGTGAAAACTGAATATTGTAGACTCTCTTTATATTTAAAATTCATTATATATACGTGACCAACAAACCTTCATTATTTTCTGGCATTGGCTTCAGTCCAGTGCTATATATATATATATATATATAAGAGAGAGAGAGAGAGAGAGAGTATACTAGAAGAGAACAAAATAGTAAGCTTATTGTAGTTTAACTTCATTTCGTTGAGAATTCTTCCTGGGATTGTATAGGATGTTTCTTCTCCACCACAGTAGGAGAACTGAGGAGCTTTGAGAACCCTAAGAACAAGATCACTGCGGTACCTGCCACTGATGAAGAGATATGGGGTGCAACATTCAAGGTATAAAATTACTACTCTACTCGAATGAATTTATTCTCCACCATTGGTTTGTTGTTGGTTGATATGGAAGTACCAAAAGGAGACTGTTTGTCAGCCATGAAGAGACCTTAACATGGCAAGTTATTGTTTTTGTTTTTTTTTTTTTTTGGCGTGGATTCGAAGTGTGTAGCAGAAAAGGAGTTATGATTGGAATTCACTTAGCCGCATATTTTTCAAATCATTCTGTATTGATTTGTCAATTTGGTTGTATGCTGAAATTTCAGGTGGAAGAGCCAGCAGTTCTTGCAGCCAGAGAGTAGAAGATGTTCCTTTGTCCGAGGGACAAGACAAAATCTACATCCATTTGGGGCTGGGATATGGATTTTACAGGGCAAAGCATCCATGAGGATGAGGGGCCATGTAAAAATATTACCTACCTGAAGGAGTGAGTGATATGTGATGGGAATGGCTCTGTTTTTTATTTTGGGGTAGTTTTTGCCCTTTTTTTTTCAAGTTATCCTTTCGCTGTGTACTGTAGCTCATAGTCTCAATCAATGTACAGCTGTGCTTTCTAGTCCATGTAATGTAATGTAATGAGTTGTTTGTCTGTGTGGTTCATGGATGTCAGTCAGAGTCAGAGAGCATTTATTTTTGTATCTTTGTGTCGGAAACGTCAAAGTACTCTATAAACAAGATCCAGCCAACATGCTCGTAATATTTGGGTTGGGGTTTCCCAGGTGGCCCAATGTACGAGCCACGCTTGAAAGGCCCAGCAGCAAATATCAAACAAAAAACCAGCATACAAGAACATTGAACCTCATTCCCCAACTCCTCAAACCAATCAACCATCTATTCTAATGGTTTATTTTTTATTTAAATTGTTTTCAGCTGTCTTTTTGACGAGTTGACTATTGAAAACCCTCAACATGGTGTGTGTCTGGTTTTGCTACATAATTTTTTATTATTCATCTATATTTTATATTTTTTAATATTTTTTAAAAAAAAATTTTTGAATTTATTTTTTTTTAAATATTTCAAATTTTTTATTTACTATTCATATAAAAATTATTTAATAAAAAAATTTTAAAAAAAAGATGGAGTGCGGAGTGTTGGGAAGTTGAAAAGATTTATTGTTCTTTTTTATCCAAATTACAGACCCATTTAAAACCAAACACATTACAATGATTACATACCTAAGGAAATTCAACTGAGCCTATAGGCACCGTTTATCTATAAACCATATTTTATCCATGAACTATATGGTTTCAAGCCACTTCAACAGCTCAACGTTCACAAAAACGCTTTATAAGAAGAAAGGTGATCATCACTATTGTTGAATAATGATAAATATAGTTATTTTTTCCAACATTTTTATAAAAGGAAAATGATAGTATGACTATTAAATATATCTACTCGTATATATTTTTATTTTATTTGTTCTTAACGACTAAGAAAGTGACAAGTAGTAAATTTTTATATATATATTTATATATTTTATTAATGATTAATAATGTTTAAAAAATGATTAAAGAAAAATAAAAAATAAAAACTCATTTGTAGCACATTTGGTAGTCACCTAGCATTATCCTTTTACAAAAATGCTCTTATATTAGAACATCATTGGGTAAATCATTTTCTATGGTACAATAGCTTGGTAAACATAAATGAAAAATTATTCTTATCGGTTATTATTCATCTTCACACTTAACATCTTATAAAAAACACCTACATATCCTGTGAAAAACACTCTTACACCTTATTAAAAAATTATAGGCGTGAGACGTGAGAGTGAATAGTGACTGATGCATAATAAATTCCAACATAGATAACCTTTCTGTTCCATGGGTTTCTCATCGACGGTTCTAATGAGTTTGAGAAGTAAGATCAATATCATCGAGGTTGGTGTTTATCTTTAGCTAATTAAAACTTCCTCTTTTTGCGTTCTAACCAGCTATTTTTTAAGAGAATACCATCCAGTAGTTTATCCCAATTCTCATTGATCAATTTCATAAATAAATAAATGAATGAAAATATAGAAAGAGATAAATAATATATAAGGAATTAGAAAGAAATGATATAAAAAGGGAGAGGGATAAAGAGATTAATATATATATAAAATACATGCATTTATGAATATTTTCAATTTCTATTTGGGTTGGTATTGTATCACAAATATTTTTTTTTAATTATTTTTACATATAAAGATGATTTTTCAAAAAAACTTCACTTATTTTATTTAGATATTTAAAATACACAACTTATTGAAAATGCGTCTTTCTTGATCACAAGCAAATAAGGTCTCGTTTGTTTTCAGAAAATATCTCATCTCATCTCAATTTCATTATTACACTATTTTAAATTATAACACAAAATAAAATAAACAATTTAACTTTTTGAAATTCATCTTATCTTATCTAATCATTACAATTTTCTTAAATTTTAATATAAAATAAAATAAACAATTTAATTTTTTTAAATCTTAAAATAAAAATAATATTAAAAAAATATATTATAATAATACTTTATTTAATTTTTTAATTTTAATATTAATTTATCTCAATTTATTATATCTCATTTTATTTCATCTCATCACCGAAAACAAACGAGATAAGACGACAACAATAGGAAGTATTCTATTCTATTCCACGTATATCTGCAACGGGAGCGATAGTGGTCAATAATTTAAGAAATAATCTACTCAACCTCCTACTATTCACACCACACTCCACACTCCATCTTTTTTTTAATTTTTTTTTTAATTTTTTTTATCAAATATATTTTTATATGAATAGTGAATAAAAAATTATAAATAATTTTAAAAAAATAAATTCAAAAATTTTTTTTGAAAAATATTAAAAAATATTAAAAAGTGTGGAGTGTGGAGTGTGAGGAGGTTGTGTAGCAAAACTCATAATTTAAATGGAAGGGCCAAATAGTCAGATTGGAAAAAGGTCAAACGGAACGGTAAGTTATAGTTGGAGGAGGAATCGAACTCGCGCTTTTTTTAATGATATAGAGTGTGGACAAGAATCGGGAATCGGGACCTCTCAGAGACAGCAGTACCTAAAGTCAATCTTCTTCCACTACCTCAACTCCACTTCTCTTTTGGGGTTTCAGCTGCCATTGAGAAGACCCGGAGCCGCTGGAAACCTGGACCAATAAAACGCAGCGACTCAGGTGTACCCTTTTTTTAATTCTCAGATATTTAGTTTTGTTTGTTTGCGCTACCTATTTGTTGGGTGATAGATCATCGTGTTTTCTTTTCGATGATCGAATATGATCATTTGTGCATAATCTCTTCGTTTAAATTTGTCTGCTCAGTTTCGTTCAGGCTTGGTGTTGTAGATGGTAGTTGGATTGTAAGTTAGGGTTTCGGAAAAACCATGAATTCACTTTTTTAACGGTTTAGTACGATGATGTTTTTGTCGTTGTCGTAACAAGCTTGATAAGATATCCTGTTGTGGTTTTCCAGTTGATGTTTTTGTTGTTGTTGGTTCCATTCTTCTTCTCCTTCTTCTTAAGAAAAATAATTCCCTCAGGACAGCTAATTTTATCATATATACTCTAAAATTTCTACTTCGTTATCCATTTAGATTGTTCACAGATGTCGATGTAAAAGTTTCATGCTAGTGTTATTTCCCTCTTCAGACTGAACTTAATCTCATAGAGCTTTCGGTATGGGAACTTGTCTATTTGTGGCTGTCAGCTATCTGGGCGAGACCTATGGCTATTTGGAATAAAGGTGTTAGGAATGAAGATCGGAGGAGAGCATACCTTACTTGATCCAAATGGCTTGTGCTGGTCTCCTGTTTCTCAGCAATTCCCAGGACACAACTAGTTTTAGATCTCGGATTAGAAAGTAGTTTTGTTGGCTGGGTTCGTGTATTGGGATTTACTCCTTAGTGTGCGTCTTAAGGGTTTGCCTTGGCGAGGTTCCACATCATCAAAGAAAGAGAGAGAGAGAGATTATAAGTAGTTCCAAAGGCTTTACAGATTTCTTTTGCATTGATTTGTTTTAAGATTAGGTAATTCAAGGGGATAACCCCTAGGGGTTGGCTTAAGTGGTAAAGATCTTGGTCTTGGGAGTATGATCCCCTCAGGTGTAAGGTTTAGATCCTTGTATGCAAGCAATTTCTAGAGTCACGTTTCATCGGTGAAAAGCCAATGATTTACTTGGATCCATGTGATGTGGGCACATAATACGGGTCCAGGGTTTAACCAGATAAAAGACATGTTGCATCTGTACGGTTTCAAGGTTCCTTGTCATTAAAAAAAAAATGTAATGCATGGGGCTGGAGTACCAGAGGTTTTGTTCAAGAAAAATTCTTTTCATCAATAACTGTTCACCACCCCACACCCTATGAAAAACACCCTCACACTATAAAAAAACTATAGGTGTGGGATGTGGGAATGAATAGTGGCTGATGCATAGCATTCCTCTTTTCTCAAGTTTACATTTTTTGTGTGGCAAATTTGGACAGAAAATTATTAACTGCCTTATATCTTTCTAATTCTCGTCTTTTCTGGGTCCTTATTTTTACTTAGCATCAGAAGTGGTAGCATAAAGAATTTCCTCCAGGCAAACCTAAGCTAGTATGGATCAGTTAGGGCATGGACAGCCCCCAGTAATTGGGGTGGTTGGTAGTGCAGCTCAAGTGTCATATGCCCTCAATCCATATGAATCTAACCAAATGATTGGGGCCTCCCAACCGGGATCGGTGGGAGTCATGCAGTCTCCTAGTCAGGCAGCAGGTCTCTCTGCCTCTTCAGCTCAGCTTACACAAAACCAACTTGCTTATCAGCATATCCACCACCAACAGCAACAGCAACTGCAGCAACAACTCCAAAATTTTTGGGCAACTCAGTACCAAGAGATTGAGCAGGCCTCTGATTTCAAAAACCATAGCCTGCCATTGGCCAGAATTAAGAAGATCATGAAGGCCGATGAGGATGTAAGGATGATATCAGCTGAAGCTCCTGTCATATTTGCCAGGGCCTGTGAAATGTTCATTCTGGAGTTGACACTGCGTTCTTGGAATCATACAGAGGAGAACAAAAGAAGGACACTCCAGAAAAATGACATTGCAGCAGCAATTACAAGGACTGACATATTTGATTTTTTGGTTGATATTGTCCCAAGGGAGGATTTAAAAGATGAAGTTCTTGCATCCATCCCTAGAGGCAATGCTCCAGTTGGAGGCGATGGTCTTCCCTGCTATTATGTGCCACCTCAGCATGCCCAACCGGTTGGTGCTCCAGGGATGATCATGGGCAAGCCTGTAATGGATCAAGCTCTTTACGGTCAACAGATGCGCCCTTACATGACTCAGACAATGTGGCCACATCTGCAACAGGAGCAGCCGCCTTCAGATTCTTGAATGAGAGGAATAGCTGACTGATACTTTGTGGGTCTAATTTGAAAATCTCTTTGGCGCACTACAAGTTAGTTGTATGCTTGTTTTTAATATGTAGCTAATACAGTTAAAAACTTAGAAGTGCTTGTTTTTGGTTATTTGACACATCTTTCCTCTTCGTGTAATAGCACCTTGGATAATTGGATTCCATAGATTTTCTCATTTAGTATGTGAAATATGAAGTTATTCTCGAGCATGACATAATCTATATGCTCTTTGCATCCTTTTCTTCAACATGGTGCCCCCATCTTAATTGAATTACAATGTTTATTCTCTTCAAAGGGTTTTTCTTTGAAGAGGTTAAACACTGTAGTTCGATTGAGATGTCCCCGTTGACTTGAGCGATGCACCGACAAGACTACTCTCAAAACCTGCAACCGACAATCAAATCAGATGCTATGAACATGAGAATTTCTTGGCCTTATCTGCAGTCGGAGCTGCAGCACAAACCTATATATTAATGGATCAGATGATGGTTGCCTATTTCAAACTACGTTTATAGTTTGGCATCAAGCTAAGAACTACCTTTGCTTGGCACCTGTTTTAACAATTGAATTTGTTTTTTCAGCACTTTGCTGTGTTTGAGTCCGCACAAGATGCCATATAGTTGTTCCACAGCATTAACATTTGTTTCAAGTCATCTCTAAAATTTGATGAAAAGTACGTATTTTTCATAAATTCAAAATCTCTATAACTATAACCCTACATTGGATTAGTCAAAATAATAATATAATATTATTTTTTTAATTTATTTTTTTTCCTATTTTACAATTATACTAACTATATGTTAATTAATAATTTTATTTTATACTTAAATTATTGTTTCCCAACTAATTTTTTTTCTCAATCTAATTAATCCTGTTTAATACTTAAACCGTGATGGCATAATCTGAAATCCATCTATGGTGATTTTGTAATAAAATAATAGAAATAGACCATAAATAGTGGAGGAAGTGATTTTGTATTAAAATAATGGGAATAGACCATGAATAATGTCTTCAAATATGGAGATGAAAGTAAATACATTGTAGCTCCAAGTTGGAGTTTTGATTGTTTACTAAGTCCAATGTAGCGTTTTTAACCACAAACCATTTAAATTTTGAAGATTCCTCTATTTTGAAGAGACCGATGCCCAATGCTTAAAGCACTTTCTACTTAAAGCATTGACATTGGATTGGCTATCACATTGTCTATAATAATAAAATATTTTTGTTATTATTTATATTCTTTAATTAATTTTTATTTTCATAATCTTCAATAACCTCCAACAATCATATTCATTTTCATTTCACAATCCAACAATCTATAATATAATAATCTCATATGTATATAGATGGTAAAATGGAAAATGTTATTTTGCCCTCTCACTTTACCCACTCACTTTGACCGTTTGTGTATTTATTTTTATTTTATTTTTTTACTTAATAATTAATAAAGTAATTTTTAATGTATTAGTGTTTTTTTTTATTTTTTAAAAATGTTTAAATATGTTAAAAAAATATGTAAAGAAAAATGAGAAAAAAATGAAAAGGCCAAAATGGCATAGCGGTCAAATAGAACAGTGCTACTTAGGCGACAGAGTAACACCACTCTGGTAAAATCTCATATGTAAATAAAAATCTCATATGTACAATCCATAAAAATCTCATATTTATAATATAATAATCTCAAAATAAAACAAAATAACATATGAGAAAATCATATGATGACAAGCATATAACAAAAAGAGGGAAGAAGAAGAGTCGCAAGAAAGGTTGTCAAAATATAATAAATAAATACATTTAGACTTGCTACCGTACATTTCATATTTAAAAAGAATGACAGAATTATTGTAGCTCATATTTTAGATAAAATCAGTTTGACTAACTCAATGTGGACCAAATGTGGATAATATTAACTAAATTTAAAGATGAAAATACATTTGACTAAGCAATGCTGAATGCTCTAAAAGCTAGGGGAATATGGCCTAAAAACATACAATGAGCTAATGAACGGTAATCTCATCTTGCTTGAATGGTATCTTTCGTCACTTTTTTGCGAGTTAAATAAGGGCCGATGGTTTAGATGGTCAAGACAGTTTCCTCAAAATTGTGTGTGTTTACATATGAAGAAGAGATCATATCAAATGGACCGACCCATGGAGAAAAGTAAAGTATCTCAATCTTCTATACAGTACGATACCTCTTCAACACTGCTTTTACTGCTCCTCTTGTACAGAGTAGGAGCGAGAGAGAGAGAGAGAAGGGGGGGGGGGGGGGGGAGTAGGTTCAGCCCAGGAATCTCGCCTAGGTGCCACCCTGTGAACTCCGGACTATGAAACAACAGCATCAACAGGCAGGACATATATCCTCCAAACTGCAAGAAAAGATAAAGCTTAGATTCGAATCTTGCTTTCCACTTAAAAATCATTCTCAGAGCCAGAGGAGCCAATACCTTGTCCCCAAGCACTCGATGATATCACTAGTGAGGGTAGACCTTTTCTTATTCTGAAAAGCAAGTGATGCCGCCTTCCTCATCAAAGCAGACCCAGCAATGCACCCCAATATTGTTGGATTTATTTTGCTGAAACAATTCACATATTTAAGGAAAAAGCCAAATTCGAATGAGGTATAGCCTAACAAGAACTGCGAATTAATAACTGTAAGCAACTATATTGTAGCAATATATATTTATATATATATATATATTAAACTGCAAACCTGATACTCGTATCCCCTTCTGCAGCTGAAAGATGTTGACGGGCCCATGATAAAAATACTGCAACACTGGACCAACATAAAGGAAAATCTGTTATTAAAAGCTAACTCGGTCGGTCTTTGTCACCTCTCAAAGTATGACTACTACATACAGATGCAAAAGTATGTCTTATTCATAATCTCATGAATCAGCTTCAATTTTCTTTACAAGACCCAAACAGGGTATTTGGAAAGGCATAATGTTAATAGTTTTAAGTGTGGAAGTTGAAAGACATTAAGGAGCCAAAAAACACAAACACGGGGGCCATGATTGTGCTATTGGAACCACTTGGAGTTGAAAAAAATCAAGGTCAGTATGGCAGCAAACTTTGCACACTCATTGGTGTGAAAATATGAGACTCCGTTTGACATGGGGACAGGAAGCCATATAAAACACTCCCCTCGACTACACTTAGTCCCAACATCGGAAACAATCCAGCATCAGCAAAAACTCTCTTGTAGAATACTTGTTGAGATTATAGATAGTCACTTGCCTTCCAGAAAGTATATCACCCTGGCCACCACAGCGTCTTGGAGAACCATAGATGCTAACTGATTTTACTGCAACGATCGTCGATTAGTATAATCAAACCAAATTCCAGAACCACACTATTTAATCACATAAAGTAGTAGCAATGCGTCAATAACCAAAGTTGCATGATAAAGGACTTCGGACTACTTCACTTTGGTTCACAAAGTGGGCCCAAGTCGTGTGACTCGCAAATTTCTCAAATTTAAACCTAAAGTGAGGCCATATGCAAAAGTTCGAATAAAGACGAAACAGTTGTTAGACAATATTCTCCAAAAGATCTTTAAAAATACCAAAATTACCTAACCCAGTGGTCCTCATGCTTGCTCTTCTTTTTTTTTTATTATTAGTTACTTTCTTACTAGGGTTCTTCTGAAACATTTTCCTCCTTGTTAGTTTGCCTTTTTTTTTTTTTCAAAGATTTCCTCATGAAACGCCCTCTTTTCAATGAGCTAGGGTTCTATAGGTGGGCTCCTCTTGCTTTTACTTGGCCATCTTTTCTTAACAATTCACAACCAATAAAACAGTGGGATTAACGTTTCTTACTTCAGTCTTATTTAGATTAGGTTTCTTCTCTTTCTCCGTTTTCTTGGTAATTGATTATAGGTTGGTGAACACCAAGCAAACTAAAACCTTCAATTTTTCCACATGTATTTACTTTTTTTCCCTTTTTGACATACCTTTAAATAACATTAAAGAAATCTGATTATAATACAAAAGTTGATCCAAGCTGCTCTATGGTTGGCCCTAGTTGACCAATTAGACTGTTGGCTAAACTCGGGTTTTTAAAATTGAGACTTAATATAAACTTACATGAAGGGCATGTATCTGGATTACAAGACCAATGCTGCTAGGAACTAATCACGGGAAGAACTATAATCACTAAATCCATAAACTTGAAAAAGGTACCATCACAGTCCCTATCCTACATTGCAAGGTTTGCAGGCAATTAATATATTTGTGGTCTCACATCTACTGCACTGCCATTGTTGACCATCTATGATTCCCAAAGGATTAAACAACATTTCAAACCCACGCGTAGTATGATGTACTTCACAAAAAGTAACATATACTTTTTAAGAATAAAGTTTGCAAATTAATATACAAAACAAATGAAAATACAATATCACAAAATCATCTAATTCAGTACCTGTCTCACCATCACTAATGAGGTCAGATTTTCCTTTCTGTAGGATGGTTACACCACCAACCCTGACAAAGAAGGCACAAACTTTAGCAAGCTTTCTTAGACTAATGAATTCAGACAGAAGAAAATTGTATATACCCAACCAAATAAAACTTCAAGGTTATATGTAGTTCCCAAGAGAGGTAAAAGTAGTTAGCATGAAGTGGAAAGGAAATTGTGCAAAGGGTGCACTATAAATGGTGCTAAGTGACACTAGCCTACATCCATTTTTAATCCCCTTTTTCTATTAAATAGATGGTTCGAGATGATGGAACAATAACTCTCGGCTATCCACAACATTCTAACTTCTAAGTTCCATAGATGCAGAAATACTGAGATAAGACCAAACAAAAGTTCAATTCAATCAACAGAATTGATCTGCTGATGCAACCTATGCATGGTAATCATCCAAGGAGTGCAGCTGTGCAGCTAATGAATCTATGGGGAGGCAACCCCTTGTCCACCTACTTCCATTCATTTAACTTGCATGAACAGTTACAAGGAATGGAAGCTTTCCATGTAGCAAAAAGCCCTATTGGCATCCCCCAACCTCTCCGTATGTGAATGCATTTATGAGTGAGTGTAAAACTTTCTATGCTATGCAGGAGAAAAACATCTCTATACCTCCATAGCAAAAAAGAATTCAGAAGATAACTTTACCCTTTGGCTAGAGCTAGTAATTGCTCATGAGCGTCTTGCTCATTAACTTCACAATTCAGCACTTTCTGAATGAGGCGCTTATATTCATTTACATTTGGGGTAAGGACAGCCAAGGGATAACCACTAACAAGATCGAGACTGTCCGTAACAAGAAAAAGTCCATCCTGGAAAAGACCCATATTTTCAGGTGAAAGGCCAAACACATGCCATGCTGTAAAAGATACAAGTAGAAAATAGAAGTATAAAGTATAATTCTGAATGAGACTGTTTATGCACCCGTAAATTACATACCCCATCTATAACAATTGGGACGTTGCACTGTCTTGCATGCTTCAAGATTTTGCTAACACAGTCCTGGAAATAATGAGTCACAGAAGATTTTAGGATGGCATTTGACAGAGAGCAGTGTATATTAAGAAGGTTGGTAATGTACAACTGATTGCAAGAAAGAAAGTAAATGTGAAAAGTCTTTCCCGTCACAACCCTGAGGATATTGTATAAAAATCAAAGAAATGTGCCCCACACTGAATCAAAAGAGATGTGGTAACACATCTATGTCATAAGTTAATGCTGTGCAACTTCATAGCTTAAGTTGATGTTCTCAAGTGAACTTTAGACTCAACAAACCACATCAAGATTCAATTAAAACACACCAGAAGAAATGGGTCCCTTCCAAGGCCTGGACCAACAACAAGGCAGTCAAATCTTTCCATCCACTTATCGACCTCAGCAAGAATCTTGCCGGATATGGATAGCTTGTCCTCATCCCTGAAAACATCCTTCTAAGAAAATCATCATCCTACACAATGAAAAAGTTTGCAGGTCCCAAGGGAGAAGCAGACTTGAATATAAAAGTGCAGAAACTCGCCTAACACTGTAGGATTCTTCTAGAACAGGATGCACAATCAACTCAGGACTGTAGCTTTTTATGACTGGTGCGGCATCTTTTGTACAGAAAACATGAGACAAATCAGCACCCTGAAAGGAAAGAAGGTAACTAAAACCATTCAACTGATAGATCCTTAATAAATAAAAATGAAAAAGCCCTTTGAAAAAAAAAGAAAAAAAAAGAAACGGGAATTTTAATAGGTTGTATGCTTGTATTGAAACTAGCTAGAGATAAAGAAAAAATAAAGAAAAATAAGGCAGAGCACTAACAATTTTTAAAGCAGAAATAGCTGCAAAATATGGAGCACCTGTGTATTCACGACACCCGCCAATAACAGCTATCTTTCCTGATAGGACACCAAGAGTGATTGAAGGGATGAAATTTTCATTGTCTTATACAACGACAAAAACGGATAAATACACTTCTACCCTTCAACTAACATGTGTTTTACAATTTGCACTCTAAACTACCAAAACTGACACATTGCATTTAATTATCAACCTCCATTGGCTATCAAATAGTACTTTCTGTCCAAGTCTGATAATTAATATGATGAAAAATAGGTAACATGGCACTTTGTGATTGTTGAATCTTACCGGAAGGTGTACAATGAACTATCAAGATCGTGAAAAATGGGTAACATAAGACATCATGAAAGTCGGATCTTAATGAATAGTGCTAGTTAAACGATAGTCAGAGGGTGCAATCTATCGGTTTTGATAATTTTGGGTGCAAAGTGTAACACCTATTAATTGTTAAATGGAAAGTGCATTTTTCCAAAAAAGGAACAAACAGATCATATTGGGTAACATAAACATGGCAAAAAGAAGCCTCCTATTTCAATTATTCCCTTTCTTATAAAATGTCACCATTCAACAACAATAATGATCATTTCAAATAAAATAAACCTTCTGGAATCACAAATGTGGCCACATGCTCCGCCACATTGGGGGATAAATTCTAGACATATTTTTATGGGACTTATAGGATTACCACAGTTTTCAGTTATCAATCACCAACTAAATTTAGCAGGTAGAGTTAACCTACCCATAAGATGTAGAGTTAAAAAGAAAGAACACAAAAAGAGGAAGAGAACTAAGGAAACTGAATCAGGCTATCTCACCAGCCTGGCCTTTATGTTTATTGAGATCAAGGGTTGGAGTAATTGCTCGCAAAATGTGCTCAGCATCGCCTTCCAAGGAAGTCCCACTCAGTGCCTTAGTTTCTTGCATTCTTTTCTGATGGGTTTGATTGGTGCAACCCCCAAGAGACCTTATCAAGAACTGTTGTCTTCTGAAAATAGCCGAGGAAGCCAACATAAAATCTTTTTTGCTTCCCAAAAAGGCAAACTGACAGTTCATGCCATGTTTAACAATCATGAGCCACTTGGCACAACTTTCTTCAACTGACAACAGAGAAAACACGATGAAATCTAGAGAAGTTTGCACAACACACACAAAAAAAAAATCTCAGCGTTGTTGAGTTCACCACATCATTTCATAACACGCTATCATAATTATCATTATTATTGGAGAAATGAGATGTTCAATCGTAGACGCAATCCCTTTGTAAAAAGTAAGTAAATAAGGGACCTACATGAAACAATATTAATTTTTTAATAGTGGACACCACCTTTTTTCAAAATGATTACGTGATGCTTACACAATCCACAACTGTACGTAACATTACTCTTATTATTGTTACTATGACTTTTACTCACATGAATAAATTATCACTTTGAAAACAAATTGGAAGCCAGGAAGAGCACTTACATTGGAAATGTGTGAAAATGTAATGCAATTCACAGAGAACATAGAAAAGAATTTGGAACAATGCAAAATTAATCTTCAACAAGAAAAACAAAGGAAAAAACATATGTAGTCGTATCAGACTCCCCATTACCAATTTTCCCCGGTGATGTTTGGCTTGCCACTCGGGATTCCTTTTACTAAAACACAGACTAAAGGATGCTTAACGCAATATATGAACCGAAAAGTGAACAGGAAAGCTGAGTTTTATTTGTGCTGGATAATTAACGCAATACCCGAGCTGCGCTAAGATTATTGGAGCTATGAATTATAATCTACACGGAAATACTATAACGAAAAATTTCAGAAGAATTAGATCGAATTGTGCGCACCTTTACGGATACGATACCGCGGTCCTCAGACGAAGAAGAAGTAGAAAATGAGATGGTTTTCGGCCTACCCCTAGCGACTGAATATAGAATTTTTCTTTCGGCTGTGAGAATCGGTAACAGTGATAGCCGGACAGCCCATTGATGAGGATTGAGGCGTACGTCGAAGTTATTCTAGATGAAGAGATCATAAGCCGAAGTCGAACTGGGCCTCGTAAGTGAGCCCATTACCGAAGGCATACGTCTACCTTTTATTGTGTTTTTTAGTAATGTTAGCGTGCAAGTGCTTTATAAAAAAATAAATTTTTTTAATAAATAATATTTTTTTTAACATTTTTTTTAAAGTAAAGAGTCTAGAGTCTATTTTTTTTATAAATATTTATGTCAGATTTATCTATTTAGAATTTATACAAATTATTTTTCTCTTTTTTGTGATGTTTTATATATTAAAATTCAGGAGATTTTAACAGGAAATGAGATGAGTTTAAACCTTTTTAAATTTGAATGGATTTCTCATGCATACATGCAAGAATCTAGTATCATGGTTTGGCCTTACTTTTGATTAAAAATTCACTAGATACATCTTGTTGGAGATGGAATAGACAAAATTATAAGATTAATGGAGAAGTCAACTTATTTTTTTACTTAAAATAATCTTATAGATTTACCATCTAATGAAATTTTAACTAGAGGACATAAGATTGATGAGAGCGAGGTCCCCAAGCACACAGACATTTGTCCGTTGGCAACTTGCATGGTGAGGCCCGAGTTTCATATTCATTTGTCATCTTTGGCAAGTAATAACTGGATTCAATAAAATTATATTTTGATCAAAGTTTAATCAGATTGTATAAATATTTATTGTAATAGACTCAATAAATCTACAATATTTTTAACTTTAATAATTTTTATTGACCAGCCTAAATTGTTAGCCAAATATTATTTTGACATAAAAAATTATTTTTTTCCAATTTATTTTAGCATAAATCAAAGTTGATAATTTTAATATAGGATGTGTATAGAAGTTACTGTCATTTCGAAGCATTAGGGTTTTCTCACCCATTTTTAGATTGGGTTTGACGGGCCGAAGATAAGTAATTTTGATGATGTTGTAGGTGGTAAAAAGATTAGGGAACACTTCGAGGCAGTTCAAGAGATTTGGTAGTATTGGATTTTGGGCACAGCTTGTGTGCACCGTTGAGGCTGCTTTGGTTTTTTTCGTTTTCAATCGTCGTTATTGGGAAGATATCGTCGCCGGCTACTTTTTATGCTACTGCTGTTGGGATTGCCATGGTGTTCATTTCAGTATTTTGATCATTTGGTTATAATTAAAATAAATGAAAATATTAAAATTAATATTTTAATTAAATAATGATAGATTTTGAGAGTTTGTTATATGATATTATTGAAAAGCAGCTAGTTAAATTTGTATCAATTTAATATTAATAATAATTATATTATAATTAAATTAATATTAAAAAAATTATATTTTTAAAAGTCATTTAATACTAATAATAAAAAATATTGATTAAATTCTATCTAAAATTCTTAATTACAAACCAAATAGTATTTTTATTAGAGTGAGAAATTAATATTTTAATATTTGCTTGGAGTGAGAAATTAATATTTTAATGTTTGGTGAATCAATAGTAGTTCTTCATCTTTGGTCAATCACTGTAGCAAAAGTCTATTTTATTTTAGACTTGCCAATCCAACGTGAAGTGTTTTTTTACATCAATCATCTAAATTTTAACTAATTTTTTCATTTGGCCAAGCCAATGTGAATACTCTAAGCAGTGCAACTGTGTCAAACCAGCAACTCCAATATTTTTGTGTGAGTTATATCAGTTTATCTCAGATTAATTATTAATATAATTTGTTATTCTTTTAATTTTTATAAAAAGTAAACATATATCAAACTATTTTATACATTTAACTATATATCTCAACTTAATATATTTCAATAAAATTTACAAAAAATTATTATTCATATATCAAATCAAATCATATGAAATCATCTTAATAATACCTCAATAATGTGCGTCTTTTTTGTCACGGAAATCACTTGTACTTTATGATCCATTGATATATTTCAATTAAATTCATAAAATATTATAATTTATATATCAAATCAATCATCTGAATAATACCTCAATAATGTATGTCTTTTTTGTCACGGAAATCACGAGTACTTTATGATCCATTTATTTGTTTGGTTCGTTCAATAAATGTTTGATGTGAACAATCACCGTGCTAACTAGTGTCAGCTCCCATTGTCATCTAGTCTGTCGAATTTCTAGCTCAAAACATGATTGTCTATTTTATTTTGAGATTTTTTTAGTCATAGTCTTGTTTATTTATTACTCTGTTTTATTATTTCCTACTCGATTTTTTAGGGGCTTCATGCATTCAACTCAAATTGTTATGCTAATTATGCCTTTATTTTTTGAGAATCAAATGAAACTTCATTCATCATAAAGAAACAAAGTGTATCACAATACATGAATACAACACTATTAGTAAATACATTAAGCTCGTAAGCAACTTCCAGCTTCTACTTCCAAGCTAGCTTGAATAAACTCGAGGGGAAGAGTATTCTCCACAACCCTGCCGCCCAACATGTAAAACATCATAAGATTGGAAATAAGATAATAGTAGCTGAATCTCCCTAATAAGAGGGCTGGAATTAAACTCTTGGACAGTTATAGATTGAATGACTTCAATTACAGCAAGTGAATCTCCTTCCAAGACCAAGTTAGGAATTCCTAAATGAGAAATAAACTGTAAAGCTCTTAAAGCTGCCAAAGCCTCAACATCTTCTACCATCAGAATACGCTCTTCCTTTCTAGAAATGGCCATAATCATACTCCATTTGTCATCCCTCAAAACAGCACCTACCCCTGACATTAATTCTTGATTGAAAATGGCCCCATCAAAGTTTAATTTCAGCTGCCCAGTAGGTGGAGGTTTCCAACTCAGCGAGGATTGAGACTGTGGGACTCTCATGCATTGCCGAGCCAATAAATAACAGTCAACATAGGAAAAGTAACTTTTAACAATATCACAAATAGTATCTTGAGTATTCTGAAAAATCTTTAAGTTCCTGAATTTCCAAATTTTCCAAGAAACAACAGCAAAACAGGAGATAGCACTAGAATCAGTAAGATCCAAAATTGCCCTAGCCAAACTGTCAAACCGAGAGTAATTATGCAGAAGATGTAAGTGTTTTCCAAAATATTTCTCCCAAACACCTTTACTGTTAGGACATTTGCAAAGGATGTGATAAACATCTTCAGAAAACATATGGCATAAATCACACACAGCAAAGTCTATTACTCAACGGTAATGCAACTGACTTTTAGTGGGTAAGCCATTATTACAAGCTTTCCACAAATTTTTTTTAACTTTATTAGGGAGCTGCAGATGCCAAATATGCCTCCAAAAACCAGTAGCCATGCCTACATGAGAACTGCTTTCAACAGCAGCAACACTCCTCAATTGAAGCACTAAATGATAGGCTGACCTCACACTGAACTGGCCATTTCGAGTACAGCCCCAGACCATTTTATCAGCATTATAATGAGGAAATAATGGTATTTTAAGAATCTCCATAGCTTCAAAAGGAAGGAATACCTAGTGTATATATTTTGTTTTCCATCTACCCGACAATGAAGCATCCAACAAATCACTAACACGTGCATCAACATCAATACCATTACAAGTAGTGACAATTCTCCTACTCGGATTGCTCGGCAGCCAATTATCCCTCCAAATCTTCACATGTTCACCATTTGCAATACGCCACACATGACCAGACTGAATAATATATTTAGACTCAAAAATACTACGCCACACATAAGATGGATTAGAGCCAATAATAGATGATACAAAATCATTGTGTGGAAAGTATTTTGCTTTGAAAACCATGAAAAATATAGAACTATTCTGAGTTTGCAAACGCCATCCTTGTTTTGCTAAAAGGGCCAAATTAAAAGCTTCCAAGTCTCAAAAACCCATCCCACCAGAGAATTTAGATCTACATAAACGTTTCCAACTCATCCAATAAATTTTCCTCTTGTGATCACTTTATCCTCACCAGAAATGAGCAATCAGCCCCTCCAACTCACTGCACAATCCCTTTGGAATTTTGAAGCAACTCATCGCATATGTGGAAATGGCTTGAACCACTAGTTTGATCAAGATTTCACGACCTGCCTGTGACAAGAGCTTCTCTTTCCATCCTTGTAACTTGGCCCATACCTTATCTTTTACATCCCGAAAAGTGTTTAGTTTTGATCTGCCCACAAACGAGGGAAGTCCAAGGTATCTGTCATGGGTATGAATAGAATCAACTCCCCAAAGTTCCTTTAGGGCATTCCTTACACCCGCACCCACATTCCAACTAAACAATAACTCTGTTTTCTCCTTATTCAATAATTGCCCTGATGCAGCCCCATAAAGAGATAAAATATTCTGCACATGCTCATTTTCAGCAATTGTAGCTCGACAAGAAATAATGCTATCATCAGCAAAAAATAAATGATTAATCCAAGGAGCTCTATTGCAAACACGAACCCCTCTGATCAAGTGACTTGTTTTAGCCTGCTACAACATTGATGACAAAGCCTCAGCGCATAGAACAAATAAGTAGAGAGAAAGTGGACAGCCTTGTCTTAAACTGTAACAGCCGCTAGAAATTCAATGATGGAATTTCTATTGTCTTTAGGAACCATAGTAAATCCTAAATGGTTGGAATCCAACTAAGAACCCATAAGCGTGTTAGAAACCAAAAATCCTATATGATTTTATCCAAAACCTTATTGAATCAGTTTCTAGCATCGTGTTTAATCGTTTAATTAAATTATTTTCATATGCTATTAATCTTTTAAATTTGTGTTAGAACATCATTATCCAACTTAGTTAACCTTGGATATTTGATTGGGCCAATAGAAATCAGATTTGGGCTTGATAGCAACCCAAACCCTCTTAAAACCCATGAATTTAGGCCCTTTCGGTTTAAGCCCATTAAGGCCCACGAAATTAGCCACCTTAGCAATGATTTTGTCTAAAATATTTCACCATCCACTTGCCTTATCAGATTTATTCAAGAGCACTTAAAATGTTCTTGAAGTGGATGACTAAGTGGACACCCCACTCTTTCAATTATAGACTCAAAAATAATATCTTGTATTTTTTATTGGAAGAAAAGATCAATACTCAATCTCCATTTCAGATCTATCATCTTCCAAAACTTGTATAAATAGCCCTCCAGCCCCTTCCAACGAAAATCATCCCTCCTTTACACTTTGCTTTGTTAGAATACAAAAAAATACTCTCGGGCAATTTTTATGAACTCTTTTGCACGCCTTATTTGAAGCTCTTGTAAGTATTTTCTCACAAACTTTCCTTTATGAACTCTCATAAAACCCAGAAAGGTCATTCTGGGCGATAACCAGAGAGTATGTTATATTTTAGAGTTTTTGACAAAGTTAATGGATTGATCTTGGTCCGAAATTATTATGGAGTATTGTTAACATAGGTATATGATTATGGGTTGAGGATTTATTGCATGATTAAAAGTTTTGGTAAAAGATTTTCTTAGATTTAGAAACTTCGAATCTGGAAGAGGAAAAACAGTTTCAGTTTTGAGAAAGTTTAAATCTTTAATGGTCTAATCTTATTGCAATGGTTTTGATATTTTTATTTGAGGATCCTAAGCTTCTTATGTACATGATATAATGTTGCTTTAAAAATATTTGATATTAGTTTCAAAGATATGAAATTTTTATGAAAGGAGATATTCGAATGGGCCAAGTGATGATGTTCTTGGCTAAATTAATGTTTTGGTTGATTTTTAACCATGTGATCTTGAGTTTAAAGCTTAGATCTGTTTTAGGACACCTTTTTAAACCATGTGATGTTTTGGTTTGAAGATCACATCTTTATAAGTCATGGATCAAGAGGTTGATCAAAACAAGTTAGAAACAAAAATCAAGGGAAATGGCCTATATAAGTTTCGGTTTTTATAGAATTTTAATAGTTGTGTTTAGTTTTAAATTTTTCTGAATTCATATTTAAGTTCAGAATAAAATCTACATGAGATATATAAATTTTGGTATTTTTGGAGTTAGGATACAAAATCCTTAAGTTAGGGATATAATGGTCTTTTTCCACATGTAGAGGGTGAATTAATAATTTTACTCTTAAATTGATATTTTTCTATATTTCTAATTGTTAGTGACTAAGTTATAACTTTTAAAAATCACTACTTTCAGTCTCTCGTGATCGCACTTGAGTTTTGCCTAGAAACGCGAAGACAGAGGTAAGTTAGCTTTTAACTTACTAGCAGTTTACTATGTATGGGTGATAAGTAAATGAATTACAGTATATGTATGTATGTTATTATATGTGCTATGCCAAGTCATTACATATTTATATGTTACATATAATTTATTCTGTCATGAATTATTCATCTGCTACATAAGATATTCTGTCACGTATTGCTAAACATTGCAAGTAGTATGGATACATACAATCTAAGGAGATTCTGTCTAAGGAGATTGGAAATTCCTAAGTGTGTCCATCGTGACCCTCCAATCTTTCCTGGGAATCTAGAAGTTCTGTCTAGGAAAGATTGATCTTTCCTGGGAACTTACTTAGTGAGTACTATTCATTTCTACGATAAAAATTTATCAAGATATTATCAGAAAAAAAAAATGGAATGTCATGTATGTCATGTAATGTATATTCACTGTTGCAAGCATGTTATGTTAAAAATGTAATGTTATGTTACATCAGGGCTTTTGTCCTTTCATATTCAAGTCACATTCTGTTTCTAATACAGTTTATGTATTTCAAGAACAATCATGTTAAGTTATTCATGTCAATCACGATCCTAAGTACTAGGATGAGAAAATATCCTAGTAAAACTCCTTTGTACACGCTGGAGTGTCTAAATAGGTGTGAAATTTCCTGGGTTGACGAAGTATAGTCAACAGGTTGCGAATGAGACCTAACTAGCTGGTCACCGGAGCGCACCAGGCACTAACGCCGATGGAGCCACATTTTATTTTAATAAGCCATGGGGCCACAACAACTGTGGAGCATGAAGTATGGGGTCACAGCAATTGTGACACATACACTACGTGAGACACAGCAATTGTGACACGTAGAATACATGGGGCCACAACAATTGTGGAGTATGTATTAACACACTCACAGCTGGTGTAGATACCTGTGTTGTGATGCGGTAATCGGCAGGGACACATGGCTCTAGGGGACCCATGTAGCACCCACATGTTACGTTAATCAAGTTAAATGAAAAAGAATTCAAACTCATGTTATGCTCAAACTCATGTTCATGTTATGTTTCAAGTTTATGTCAAGTTAAGTCAAGTAAGATCAAATCCATGACAATGTTATGTTTCAAGTTCATGTCACGTTAAGTCAAGTAAGATCAAATCCATGACAATGTTATGTTTCAAGTTCATGTCACGTTAAGTCAAGTCAGATCAAGTTTATGACAAGTAAGTCAAGTTCAGTTTATTCATGTTCATGTTATGTTTCAAGTTTAAATTATGCCATATGCTATGATTACTTACGATTTTGATTATGTACTTATGCTTTTACTGTCATGCATGCATTATTAACCTGTGTGTATGTTTTATGTTAACTTGCTGAGATTTGTAATCAAATCTCACTATGGTAGTCCCAACTACCATTCCCCCCGAATGGTAGATTTTGTTACAGGATCTAAAGAAGAACTAGGAAACAGCCAACTGGACACGGTTGATTAAGCGACAGTGCGGCTTCAAGGTTAATATAGTAGTTAACTTAAAATTACTATATGTACTATGAAGTTACATCTTCAGTACTCATTTGATCACAATCATTTTGGACTAGTATTGTGATCTCTGATGTTTAGTATGCCTTTATGTATGAAGTATATTTTAAGCATTTTGGGATATTTGAATTTGGTGCATAGTATTACTAAAGAAAAAAATTATCCGCTGCGAATATTGCATAATGCTAGATGTATGTTAAGAACATTGCATCTTATATGTCATGAACGGAGATACGTAACCTTGTGTTGCATGTCTCGACGCTTCAAATGTCCGTCCAATCCCAAGCGGAATTTGGGGGTGTCACATAAACCATGAGTCGGAATAATTAAATCCAAAGGAACTTCATTAATAAGAACCTTATAAGAGGCAGTAGAGATACACATCATAAGCAACCGAATGAAAGCAGGAGCAAAGTGCATCTTAGATAGAATCTTCTCTAAAAATACCTATTCCACCCGATCATAAGCCTTACTCATGTCTAATTTAATCGACATACAACCAGTTCTACCCCTTTTTCTTCTCTGTATTGCATCCACCGTCTCATAAGCCACCAAAACATTGTCCGTAATGAGGCGACTCGGGATAAAAGCACATTGAGAAGGAGAAATAACATAAGGCAAAATTAACTTCAAACGGTTAGCTAGAACCTTAGCAATGATCTTATAAACCACATTACATAGACTAATGGGTCTATAATCCTTAATATGCATAGGCTGACTTTTTTAGGAATTAACACAATATGGGTTAAATTTAAATCAATAGGCATAATACCCGAATTTAAGACTTGTAGAACCGCATCAGTTACTTTCTCACCCACCACATGCCAATATTTCTGAAAAAAAATAATGGCAGCATTCCATCCAGACCTGGTGTTTTTTGAGCTTGCATATGAAATAATGCACTTCTAATTTCAGTGTCATTGAAAGGCCTAGTTAGATTAGCATTCATAATACTCGACACAGATTGTTGCACAGAACTCAAAACAACGTCACCACCAATGGGGTTATCGGACTTAAATAAATCAGCAAAGTACTGAGTGATTAGAGGAAACAAATTATGGCCTTCATATACTCTGCCAGCATCATCTTTAAGACTTGTTATCAAGTTCCTCCGACGTCGCTGAGAGGCTTTGTAATGAAAGAACTTCATATTCTGGTCACCAGCTCCCAGCCAATGTACATTAGACCTCTGCCTCCACATCAGTTCCTCTTTTTCCAGCAACAGATTAATATCCTTTTTCACTTTACAGATAGCTTGGTGGGAGTGGATTGAAGTAATTCAAATTCCCTACGCTTAGCAGCCAAGTCTCTCCGTATATTGCCAAACTGGCTACGGCTCCAAACTCTTAAACCAGATCCACATTGTTTCAAAGTTTCAACTAGGGGAATTGTTTTATAAAAATCCCAAGTTTCCTCTATTGTTGTCTCACACCCCCTTGTGCCTACCCACATAGCCTCAAATTTAAATAAATGTGCAGAATTAGGCATTTGACAGCCCATATCCATAGTATTAAAAAGCAAACATCTATGATCAGATAAAGACGTAGGAATATTTCTGATTTTACAATGGGGATATTGTTCCAGCCACTCAATAGTACTTGTAAAACGATCCAACCTTTCTTGTATGAATTCACCCCGTTTCCTCAAATTGCTCCATGTAAAATTTGAACCCATTGCATCAATACTTTTCAACTGACAATAGTCTAATGCAGACCTAAAATCATGCATATGCTTTTAAGGCCTAACCCTACCACCCAACTTCTCAGACTGAAAAAGAATTTCATTAAAATCACCAAAAGCCAGCCACGGCTCATTGGATTGATTTTTCAGATAGCATAATAAATCCCAAGTTTCATGTCTAAGATGAGTGATAGGTTGACCATAGATAGCAGATAATCTCCAAGTACTTGAATTAACAGGATCCGAAACACATGCATCAAAATGAAATTTTGAATAGGAATGTAAATCAAGTTTTACCTCACTGCGCCAAAAGAGACCGAGCCCACCACTTCGGCCATTGCTAGCCACAGCAAGAAAGCAAGAGAATCCCAGTAGAAACTTGAGTCATTCCATACATCGAACACCATAGTGGGTCTCCATAACAAAGACCACATCGGGATCTTCCCTCCGAATTAAATCTCGGAGCACACGAACTCCCCGAGGGTTCCCAAGCCCTAAGGAGTTCCAACTCATAATTCTCATGGCGTCCGGCGGGGTTGGGTCTCAGCCTCCGCCAATGTAATCGGAACCTCCACCATAACTTCCTCATCAATACACTTCAATTTCTTAACAGGACTCAAAGTAACCAAAGGTAATGAGAAAGACTCACTGTGGCTGTGGTGCCGTTTGGATGGAACCACCAATAACTGCCGTGACACCCCTCGCTGGACCCGTTCACCAGTCTGCCTGATCTTCACTTTACCCTTTCATGAGTTTGGCTTAACGCAGAGATATGGTTCTGCTAGGGCTTCATATGTTAACGATGGGCCGGGCCCTAAAATAGGCCCACTTGAGCATGATTTAGGCCCCAAACATGGCTCCATTAGATCAGCTATCAGCGACAGTTGTGAAGTATCTTGTATCCGCTGCTCTCCAGAAACCGCTGGTGGTGGAGGAGCTACGGAATTCAAACCCACCAAGGACTTCGCTGGAGAGCGAGAATCACCATGTTCAGCAAGCATTGCTTCAGATTGAGATCCTTCAGACATGTTCAGCAAGGGCCATATGGAAATCCTTCAGTTTCATACTTCTCCTTATTTTTATTCCATAGCAAACAATCTCGATCACCATGCCCAAGTAAACCATAGCAGTAGCAGAATTGTGGCAGTCTTTCGTATTTAAAATGGATCCACACAAAATCTTGACTTCCCATAGAAACTCGCTTACCACGCGGTAATGGCTGGTTAATATCCAATGTGATCCTTACCTGTACAAATTCTCCCCATCCTGGTTGAGACTCCTTTAAGTCGACATCCTCAACCAGGCCCAATGTCTCCGCAATCTTCTGTACTGCTCTTGCATTCATCCCATCCATTGAGAGATCATAGAAACGAACCCAAAAAGAAGCCATTGACAAAGGAATCTTCGAGATTTGCAGTGAACCATCGTACTTAGCCAATACCACCAAACTGTTACTGAACATCCATAGACCTTTATTCATAATACACTCATTTTCTCCATGTTTAGCAAAGGCAGCCAAAAATAAGTTATTACCCATATCATAAACTTTGAACCCATTAGAAGGACGCCATAAATTCTGCATCATTGTCTTGAAGGCCTCTTTATTATAATACTTCCCAATCAAAAGTTTAAAGAGGAAACACTAATCGGTTGCAAAAGTATTGTTTGAGTCCTAACGATCAGATAAATTAACCGTTGTTTTCTCATGTCCAAACAAGGACAATTCCTTCCACTTATCAGAAATACCTTCCACCATTGTGAGTCACAAACCGAAAGTCAAACCCAATCACTACAAACAAGAGAGACTCTCATTAAGAGAGACACAGACTCTCATACACAGAGAGAAGAAACTACTAAAGCCAAGATGTGGCAGTTGAAGGCAGTTACACGAAATCACCCTTAATCGCCGGAGCCAAGATGTTGTATGCTTTGTATTCGACATATTATGACCTGCACTTTAATTATGCCTTTATTAATCTTATGCCCCAGAGACAAATTAAACATGTGATTTTAACTCTCCTAGATATGATGTATTAAGTAAGTCTGATCAGCAAATCCTACAGAAATTTTGAATTTGCAGTTCCTATTTACGTTCCCTGAATAATAATAATAATATGCTACATTAATTATTAGGAAAGAAATGGACTTATTATCCGGGCCGGAGGTCTAAAATCTTATTTAAGTTTTATGTATTTTTTAGACATTTTATTGATGTGATTGATCAAAATAATTATTTTATATTAAAAAAAATTGATGCAACTAATTACATTAGTGGAGTGCACAAATGAGTACGCAAAAGTGATTGCAAATAGAATTTTTATTTCTTTAATATTTCATACATTAAAAATTCCAAGAGTATTTCTTTATAATTTTATTAAGAAAATCGATTCCTAAAACATTTATAAACCAACTTGACCCATGAGCTTAAAAAAAAAGAAGAAAAAGAAAATTGCGTGACAATATTTGCAAATCAGTTCCATATCTCACGAGATTACAGGTTACGTAGGTGTAGGCAAGAGCAAAGAAGCAAGCGTTATAGTCCATGACCATGAAACAATTCGGCTGAGCCGTAAGGGAAGGTGGGTCGTTATGGAGTACTACCATCATTTGATGGAGATATTCCTCTTATTATCTAAAAATATAATATAATATTAAGAATTTGAAAATGTTTTATATTTCATAATATTGATTAATAAAAGTGACCGATTTTTCGTTTTATTTTTAAATTTAAAAATAAAATAAAATATTGGTCACTTTGTTGATCATTACTGTCGGGTTACGTAGTAGTACCCATAAAAATTACATTGTCGTTTGAAATTGTTGATGTATTTTTCTGATTGACTATTTTTCAAATTTTAAGAAAACATGCATCGTCAAAATATAATATTTATTAAACATATAAAATTATTTAAGATATATATAATAATTTTGATTGAGAAATGGCTTTACAGCCGCACCCTAGTGGGTTACAGAAGGCCAGTTAAATCTTCCACGTGTCAAAAAGGACAGAAATAAAATAAAATAAAATAAATAGAAATCCCACTCGACCGAATAATTAAAGATCTTTCTTCCACGTTCTCTCGTGGGACTAACCTATCCTAGCCGTTATCCACCTAACCTTTTGTTTTCACCGCTTTGATTTGGGTTGAGTTGAGCACTCCCTACTAAATTCAACTCCCCAACCCCTACACTATTCTCAGTTCCACACCCACCTCTCTCTCTCCTTTACTCTACTCTACCGAAACCATTATCTTTTCCCCACTCTCGCTCGCTCTCTCTCTCTCTGCATATGAATATGAATATCAATGGTAAAGTAACCGAAAAAGGCAGAAGAAGGAAAAGGAAAGTAAAAATAATCCCGCGATGAATGCTTCCTTGCTTACTTGACACCCATCCCTTTTTCTCTTTTTGAGTTGGCATTTATAGCGTAAACGATACTGACCGAACAAGCAAGCCAGTTGAAGACATGGTTCAACTCCACTATAAATGATTTCTTATATTGCTTTCATCCAACTCTTTTGGCCCAATTCGTCCCACAAAATTTGTCGTTTTCTGTCATCCGAATTTTATTTTTCCCACCAAGGAACGATACCCAGATTTGGAAATCTGCTCTTGAGCTCAAATGTCAGAGAAACCATCTGTACCGGACCTCGAAGCCATGCCAGTTTCTGAACTTTTCAAGAAATTTAAGCGCTTGAGGCTGTTTGAGCCGTCCGTGGGTGTTCTGGGATTTGTCTGTATTACTGTCTTTGTGATTTGTTGCTTCTTCTACTTGGATCACAGAACTGTGGCGAAAGGGTTAATGTTTCCCGGTCAGTCGGGGAGGTTCAAGTGGTTGCAGAATAAAGGGTCCGGTAAGGGCCCGAGCGTTGAGTTTCTTGATAAAAGGGGCGACGGCTGTGATGTATTTGTGGGGGATTGGGTGTGGGATGAGAACTATCCTTTGTATCAGTCCAAAGATTGCAGATTTCTAGATGAAGGATTCCGGTGCTCTGAGAATGGGAGACCTGATTTGTTTTACACCAAGTGGAGATGGCAGCCCAAATATTGTAACTTGCCCAGGTTCTTATCAAAATGTTACTTTACTTTTGCTTTCAGTACTGTAGCTACTGTTTGGTTGGTGAGAAAATACGGAGAAGGGAGAAGAATTTTATTTTTCGGTGCTAAGACGGGAAAGATATTCTGTTCGATAAGTTTAAATATTTACGACTTGAGAGAACGAGGAATTCACACTCTCAGCAACTAGATGGTTGAATCATTCTTGTTGGATTTCTCAAATTGTATACTCCGTGAGGCTTGTGAAAAGCTTTTTGGATGATTTGAACTAACCTTTCGTACGTCGTAAAAAAGAACAGAAACTACCAAACGATGAATCCGTCTTGTCTATTGGCTTCCTTTATTTTCTTAACAACAGAAGGATTCGATTATTTTACTGTCTAATTTCTCCGTCAGGGTCGGGCTAATTGTCAAACTTCTGTCTCTGAAAGTGAATTTGCCGGCAATGGACAGAAGACGTTACGAAAATACTTAAAATGTACTTTAATATTTTATTCGCAAAGCAAGCGTTTAAGACTATTGTAGTTGAGATATTTTGATTGGCTATTGATAAATTGCCACTTATACCAAAAACTTGAGCTTATGTCATGTGGGGAATTTAATCATTTTATTAGTTCTAAACTTACTTTTGGCTTGGTTTGTATTGCAGTTGTAGTGGACATATTTATCATCCAGAAGTAATCTAATGCTCTATGAAAGGGCAATATATTTAGTTTCACCATGGAAATAAATTTCTTCTATAAGTGGATATTCTGACAATGAACAAAAATGTTAAATGGTTGAACTTCTTATGCCATTTTAGCCTGTACTGTTCAATGTAGCTTTCCTAGATTTGGAGCATTTCCTCTGTGTTGTAGCTTTGCCCCATGAGCCTTTGGATGGTGCTAGTACCATAGGCAACAAAGATAAATTCCATTACTTTTTTTAGATTGAATTTTTTTGCTCTATCTTGCTGTACAGCATTTCTTTATGTTCATTCATTAATGCTTTACAAATTGTGATGCTACATGGTTAACTCTACGATACCCATTACCTTTTCATTTCTAATTCAGATGTCATTTTATTGTCTCTAAAACAGGTTTAATGCAAAATTGATGTTGGAAAAACTGCGAAACAAAAGGCTGGTGTTTGTTGGCGACTCAATTGGGAGAAACCAATGGGAGTCCCTCCTTTGCATGCTCTCATCTGCAGTTCTTAACAAGGATTCAATCTATGAAGTAAATGGCAGCCCGATTACAAAGCACAAGGGATTCTTAGTGTTCAAGTTTAAGGACTTCAACTGCACCGTGGAGTATTACAGGTCTCCATTTCTTGTATTGCAGAGCAGGCCCCCAGCCAGAGCTCCCCAACAGGTAAGGACAACCTTGAAATTGGATCAAATGGATTGGAACCATGTGACATGGAGAGAAGCGGATGTGCTGGTGTTAAACACAGGGCATTGGTGGAATTACGAGAAGACCACAAGAGGGTAACTTTAATCCTCTCTCTCTCTCTCATATATATATATCTTTTTCTGTTTACAATATGTTGTTCTCATTAGGAATGACCTTTCCCCCTCTTCTTTGTTTCTTTTATTGTTTTTACTAAATTAGTTATGAACATACAGTGGGCTGGTTTTGAACACAAGAAAAAATTCATTGATGTTTTTATAAAGGGCCAAGAAGCTTTTGAAAGTTAAATGGACGGCCTAATCGTTTCTTTTGAACTTTCTTTCCAAATAAGAGAATGAGGTGAAATCCATACCTAATCAAAAGTTAATAGATGTTCTATCACAATGACAGGTGACAAACTCCATGATCAAATGGCCTTCTGATTGGAATAAATATAGGCCATATCAACTTATCAAAAAAATAAATAAATATAGGCGTATCAATGAACCTTCAGTGATAGTATTGAAATCTGGATAATTGATTCCCTTTTTGTGGATGCTTTATAATAATGTGAAATTTTGGATGCTAAATTAATCATAGAGAAACAAAAGGACTAGGTGATGAATGAGAGAATGAATGCTTATAACCTTATTACTTCTGAGAGAAAGCTCTTTTCTTTTTCTCGGGGGAGGGAGGTTGAACTGTTTCTTAGTTTCTAGTGATATCTCCTATCCAAATTGGATGTTTATGAGTGGCTTTTCTTTTCTTCTCCATGAGTTTAACCTTTTTGTTATGTTTGATATAACAATGAAAAAGTCGAGTTCTTGCTACACTTTCAAATAAAGTAAAGTTCTTGTTGAACGAACAGCTGGGCCTTCATTATAAAATTTAAGCTAAAAAAAGAAGGTTTCAATCTTAGTTATAATTCAATGGCAAAAGGGACCCAAAATCCTATCATCTTAATTTTAATTGGAATGAAATTTTCCTGTGTATGAGTTCACTCAATAGATCTCTGATGTGACTTTTGCACTTTATTAATTGTGAATGTGGGATTGAATACATTGTATGAAGGAGAATGCAAATTGTTAGGTAGTGTGGCAGAGTCAGTGGATGTTACTAGTGAGACAAGACATGTGTTTAATCATGTTGTAGTTTTGAGCACCTTTGGAACTCACTGAACTCATAATTCCTTTTTTTTTTTTTTCCTTTTTAGCTAGAGAAAAGATTAAAAAGTCCATATATTTTGTTCAGGGGCTGTTACTTTCAGGACGGTGCAGAGGTGAAGATGGATATGAAAGTAGAACATGCATATCAGAGGTCCATAGAGACTGTGTTGCACTGGATACACACTGAATTAAATTCAAGCAAGACCCAGGTTTTCTTTCGCACCTATGCTCCTGTACATTTCAGGTTTGTTTCGTTACTTAAAACAGTTTAATTAATCTCTCTAAAATTCTACATGTATTCTGTGTCTTTTTCATTTTTCTTGTGAAGTAATTTGTTATGCATCCTATTTGGGAGGTAAATTGCTATATTATGCATTATACAGAGGAGGGGATTGGAGGACTGGGGGAAACTGTCACTTGGAGACACTTCCGGAGCTGGGATCCTCATTGGTTCCTTCTGATACTTGGGCACATTTCAAACTAGCCAATGATATATTATCAGCTTACTCAAACACATCCCGAGTTATGAGATTTGAGATATTGAATGTAACTCATATGACTGCACGTAGAAAAGATGGGCATTCATCTTTATATTATCTGGGTTCGGATATAGGTCCTGCACCTGTCCATCGCCAGGATTGCAGTCATTGGTGTCTACCTGGAGTCCCTGATACATGGAATGAGCTACTCTATGCACTCCTCCTTAAGAAAGAGGCTAATCGCTCCTGGAACTCAACAGAGTATCAGATGCGTGTATGACTGGTGAAGAAAGCTTCTTATTTATATGTAAAAAGGTGGACGTTTGATGCAATGGTAACTCAAGTTTCCAGAAAGAAACAAAAGAACTAAAGAAAACAGACACTTCGACAGTTACAAGAGTTTTGTGGGTCAAAGATTTTGATGTTGATACGGAGATCAGATTACAAGGATATCAGAATTTTAGTTGGATAAAAGAGTTCCAATTTAGGGCTCAGATGGTTGAGGAATGATTTCTTCAAAGACTTCACACTGTAAAGAAACATTCAGGGTATTTTGTTTTGCTTATCTCAGGTGGCATAATTCTTTGGGGAAAGAGATGTAATTTACAAAAAATTTGTTCATATGTTATTTACTTGTACCAATGACAAAGTGTTTGTCCCTTTTTTTTCACCAAATGAATCCATACGGTTCCAGTTCTGCTTATCAGTTGAGATAGAGGGGCAATGCACTGCATTAATGAATTGTGTCCTTTAATGCTAGGTTAGTACCCTTTTAACACCACTTCTGATTGGAGAAAAAATTAAACCTCAAAAACATTAAAGCCCGTTTGGGTTTGGATAGTGAGATGAGATGAGATGAGATGAAACCGTTTTTGTATCCGAACGGGCATAATATGTCTAACATGATTGTATCTTAAACTAGTATTACTGGTTCTGCAAGAAGCATTCACCCATGAGTTTATCACAAATTGACAATGACAATCTGTTTAATGGCCAACCTGACTCTTCCAGGGCATGTCCAAAAGAACATCGACATAAATTAAAAGTTAATAGAAAATGTTATATACTGCATTTTTATCTCATTTATATTCTATTTATTGACGCGGCATTGACCATAGTCATTCAATCAACTCTTAATTTTATTTATTTTTTAAAAAAAATCAAGGATTAGTGAACAATATCACGTGAATGGCCCAACTCAAATAAGAGTTGATCCAATGGAATTATTTGACTAATCTTTCTTAATAATAATAATAATAATCTTGCATAATTTTTTTTTCAAAAGTGTATCTCAATTTTGAGTTTTATAATCTTATTTATTTTTATTGATACAAATATATAGAATTCTGTATACAAATGTATTTCAAGTTGGGTGTGTGCAAGTTTGTTCCCATCTAAATTGCTTAAAATTGAAGCGTAAAAGCCATGCTGCGGCTGCCATTGGTGCACGACAGAACACTGATGTTTATGTACAAATTGGACCTTCGGTGCCTGACAGAATCCCTGTCTCAGAGAGGAAGAGGTACCGTGATGGCGTACGCCCAGCGCAACTATGCCGATCGAGGAACCTCGACAAGCTACTTCTCTGCCCCAGCATTCTCCTAGGCGCTAACTTCGACCCCGGCGAAGATGTAAAACCTTCTCTCTCTCTTGACGTTGTCTCTAACATTTGGATTACAAACTCGTTTACAAAAATTATATTTTCAAGTCGGTGTGTTGAGCAATTTAATAAAGTGGTAATTTGATTTGGAAATAAATTTTTAAATTTTACCAATCAAATCTTAATAGTTATATGGATGGACTCCGGTTCGATAATAGAACTTTTCATTATTTTTTCGTGTGTTTCTGGTCAAATTGCTTTATTAGGGACGGGGTCACTGCGTCACAGTTTTCAACCAATGGATGTTAATCTTAAAAAGAATCTAAAACGAGGCACTGAAAACATTAGATGTGAATCCCTGATATCTCGTTTAAGAATGATTTTGATTTTAATATGTACTGTTGTCTCCCATTCTTTAGTACTTGTCAATGATTATGAGCCCAAGTAACTTGCAATGTATTTGTTGTGGCATCACCTTATTGGATGTTTACTAGGTATACTGCAATGCAACAATGACTCCAACAATTTCGTTTGGTTTATGCATGTGTTATATGCCGCATTGGCTCTTAAGTTTCTAGTCGGTAGCGTTTTCTTTAATATTGGCTTTTCCTTCTAAGACTTGAAGATGTCGGCAAGCCGAAATCAGAGGTTGCTGCAAAGCATGTCATGGAAAGAGTCTGCGGTGTCAATATCAAGCCCCATTATTACCGAATTGAGACAAAGACATTGATTTTTTCAGTGATTCAGTATTATGGCTCTTGGTCTTGATTCGATTGAGGCTCGGAGCTACATCAATGCTGTAGCTTGTGGTTTTCTTGGTATGCATCTATACCCAGTAGAGGAACTAGGAATGTGTTGTAGGGGGGCCGAGCAAAGTTAAAACTGAAATAAAATATTTTTTGCTCTATTTTTAGGTTAAAATAATCTATAAAATAAAAATAATTTTGTTGAGGAGGTCAAGATAATTTTTTAGAGAGGAGATCAACCAATATGAGATTAATATAATCCTATTAAATCATAAAAAAATAATATATATATATTTTTTCCAAACTTTGGGGGGGCCATGGCGACCCCCCGCCCATACGTAGGTCTGCCGATGTCTATACCCCATCTCATTCGTGTTGGTATAATCAGCACTACTCACTTTTGGGCATCTCAATTGCTACAGTCTGTATGGAGTTTTCTTGTAAAATGCCATGTAAAAGCAAATGCTGTAAGGCTTACGTGAGCCTTGGTACTGATCGGCAGCCTCCTTAAACTTTCAGGCTGGATTCATTACATATCATTCTCAAAGTAACTAGTTATCACAAAACTCTGTTTGTGCTAATCTGCTGTCTCATTGTTGTTTGGGAAATCTAGAGTATGATTCTGATGATAACCCACGAGAAGCAATGACTAAACCTATGGTAGATGGTTGGACTGAAGGTTTCAAGGGCCGCTCTAGTGTTATTGTGTCAGGGGCCACACCATGCTTTCAGTGCACCATTTGGCTTTCCTCTTATGCACCCTTGCTGAAACTCCTAGAACTGCTGCTCATTGTATTGAATATGCCCACTTAATCAAGTGGGATGGGGTAATTAATTGCTCATCATTTGTTCTTTTCCATTTCCTTTCCCTGTAGTGTTGGTTTTGAACTGATTTCCCGTTCTCTAAACATGCATCTTATTTGTAGGTTCATAGAGAAAGGCTTTTGATACAGATGATCCAGAACATATGAGGTGGATCTATAATGAGGTTGATAAAATACTGTTATTGAGTGTTTTGTTTTAGAGTTGTGCTAGGCTGCCACCCAGCTTTGACCGCTGGGCGTGCTGCCTAGCACAAATGTGGATTTTTTTTTTCTCATTTTTTTTCATATTTTTTAACATATTTAAATGTTTTTAAAAAATAAAAAAAACACACCAATACACTAAAAATTACTTTCTTAATCATTAAGTAAAAAAAAAAATTATAAAAATTAAATACGCAAGCAGTCAAAGTGAGGGGGCAAAGTGAGGTGGTAAACTAGCATTTTTCTTTGTTTTAATATTGCTTTCACTATTGGTCATCCTGTTTATGCTACCTTATCTTGTAGGCTGTCAAGAGAGCTGAGCTTTTTGGCAGGCATCCCTGGATTCACATATTGTCTTACTCAGGTATATTTCTTGTCTAGGATGTAATTTCTTAAAAGCTTAATTTTTATTCTATTTTCCGTGTAATTACCCTGTGGTTTGGCTCTGGTGTTGTTTGGCTATCCCATGTCTTAAAAATCTATTTATAATTACTTTGCTGTTTGGCGCCCTCTGTAACTATTTTTTATTAGAACTATTGCTATTAAGAATATAATATAAATAATTAAATATACATTTTTCCATCAATTTAAGTTTATGAGACAAGTAATGATTTCTCATGGTATGAGAGGCTGAGAGCAGATATCTTGAGTTCAAACTCTAATTCTACATTTCACCCCATTAAATAAATATTCCATGCGAGGGGGAGTTTGGTCTTACTTATTAAGGGGGAGTTTGGCCAACAGGCGAGAGGGAGTGTTAAGGATATAATATTAGTAATTAAATCTGCCTCGTCTTATTAGATTAAGCTTTTGAGACAAGTGGTGATTTATGAAATGCGAAAAGTGTTTTTTTTTTTAATATCTTTTACAATGTTCTCAAGAACTCATTGGGGTTCAAGATTTGGATATTTAGCTTATAGAAGACTAGAAGTGGCTCCACCTTGATGTTTACAGGGTGTTGTGAAGAATATTATTCCAGCTATTGCATCCACCAATGCAATTATATCAGCTGCATGTGCACTCGAAACATTGAAGCTTGCATCAAGATGCTGAAAAACTATATCAAACTATTTAACGTGGGTCCAACAAGATGACCTCTGCTCTGAGAAAATTACGCATTGTTTTTTAGGGAGTTGATGGGGTTACAGACATCGAAATATGGCTGTTGGTGCCTTTCACTTGAAAGTTCAGTGCAATGAAAGGTCAACTGGTGAGGCCTAGGTTTAGTTCCATTCGATTCTATAAAATATTCTTCCATAGATGACTGTTCTATTGAATATTCGAAGCCACGGATTCCTTATGGAGAGAGCAATAAAAATTGCATAGTTCTTGATCGTCATGCATAACTTGCTCAGATTAGATCAAACATGCACGAGTAATGCTTCCCATAATGGTCACTTGGATTTCTTGTCTCTCACTTGTATGTGTTTAAAGTTTCTCTCCCGGATATTTTTAGACTCTAAACTATCTAATGTCAATGCTTTCTTGTCTCTCACCTGTATGTATATCTAAGTTTCTCTCCCGAATATATTGAGATTCCAAACTATCTAATATCAATGCATCTGATGTGTCTCTGTCCGCGTGCTTTGTATCAAACCTTAGAATCATGTCTACATATGCAATAGATATATCCACCATTTCAGATGCAATAGATATGTCTACGCTACGTTTGGATGCTAAGATGATTTCAGATAATTTGAGTTGATCTGTAAATAGTAGTGTTTTACTATTTTGTGGGTCCAATTGAGATGTGTTTGAAAGTAAATAGGTTGAGGTATGTGTTTAAATGTATGAAGTAGCTGGCTGAGATGGGTTGAATTTTTTTATGAGAAATTGAAAAAGTAGTGGGTTCATCAATGATTGGTTTGAGATGGGTTGAGGTGAGTTTGTGTTCCAAACATAAAACCTCTCAGCTATACAGATATTAATACTTGTTTCCCAACAGAGAACTGATTAGAAATTAACCATACAATATACATATTGGCAGCTCATAACATTCTGTCATCAAATTGTCAACTGCAACCAGGAATCTCCCTCCAACATCAAAGGAAGAACCCGAATATGATTAATAGCGCATCCAAAATTCACAACTGCAATCTTGCATTGCAATCCAATACGTGATAGATAATGCTCATTTCATGGTATGATTAAGAATAACAAATATCATATTGAGGGGTCGTGAAGATCCATGCATCTGCACCATTATTTTGGAATGGGCGGGTCCCTTAGCCAGCCAGAAAACAGTGTGGAATGTGGACCACGCTGACAGCAATATCATGCAGTGTTTGCTTTCCGGAGGAGTGAAGTAGCTGCCACTGAGGTATGATGTTTAAGAGAACGAGTGGAGAAGAGTAATTGATGAAACATTTTAAATAAATGCTTGGAATTGGAACTGAACCAGCAGGCTAGATACCCTAGCAATTTGCACTCTTTTTCTTTTTTGTGAGTTGGAAAATAGTATTGATCTTACAACTCTAGGCTGATGGTCCATGACCTTTCAAGTTCATGCAGAGCTGTACCGACAGTATCCATCTTCTTAATTTATGGGGTATTGGCCCACGCTGTAAGGCCTTCACTGCTCGAAAACGATGCCCTGTGGCAAATGACTCTGATTGACCTGGTCCTCAGACAGATTGGAGAATTTAAGAAAGATACTTGAAATAACGTATAACATTTATTGTTATATGTATAAATGAGTGATAAATGTTGTAAGGCCATATTTTATGGATTTATATATTTCTCCCACTTAATACTCTCAAATTCGGGATAAGTTAGAAAAACCTTGATCCGGATGATTAATCCACTTTTCCCCCTTCTATGAGCAAGTGATTAAGCCAGTACTGGCCCTACTCTTGCAAGGTCCTTTTATTTTTTTTTTTAATTTTCATCTCATTTTTTTTAAAAAAATTTTGTTCTGTCTTTCATTTAAACTAATACATTCTTCATATTTGCATTAGTCTCTGTCATCAGTTCTATATTTGATATCTTGTAATTGAGTTTTGCATAAGAAGTGAAGTTTCCTTGTGGCATTTGGGAAAGGGTCCTTCTACAGGGACAGAAGGGTTGCACCACCATGGTGCATTTCTGTTGTCTTTTTTTTCAGTGCAACCCATTGGTCTTTGTTAAAGAATAATCTTACGTTACTTGTAGATAAGGTCTTGGATATATTTATAAGAAATAAGTAATTCTCTCTTGTTTAACCGGTTTTATGAGATGAGTTAGGCTTATGAATTTTTTCATGGTATTAGAGTATGTCACAGGACGAATGGAGACTCACACTACTTATTCCGTGATAAGAATCAGAAAAAAATACTGATCTGCATGTGAGGGAGGTAGTTGAGAAATAATCTCACATTACATGTAGACAAAATCTTAAGTATATTTATAAAAAATAAATAATTTTTTTTTATTGAATCAATTTTATAAGATGAGTTAAATTACCCCTTTGGCATTTTCCTTTGGGAAAAAGGTTGAGACAGATTGTGCTCCTTGACAGTCAGAGTGGTAGAGACGTCTATCTTGGATCAGATGTCTGATTGTGGGTTCTTGCCTTCTGTTCCTCACCTCTTTCTTAGAACTGGATAATATCGTAAAACTAAAAAGTGGGACTTAGCCAGATTGGCCAACTACATCCAAGACCCCACCACCCCACATGCACATCCCCTACCCTACTACTACGCCATCTACTGCATGCCACCATTCCCCCCACCTTTTTCCTATTTAAACCTACTTATCCCATTGTATTGGAGAAAAGCCTAAGATAAGAAGATATTACTGAAAAAAGTTTGAGAGAATAAAAAGATTAATTCTTTTTTGGCTTTGTACCAATTACACAACATGGAAGTGGCTATGGAAGTAGAAGATGATCTGTTCTTTGCAGATTTAAGCAAGCAAATCTCTCTTCTAATTATGGAGGAGGAGGAGGAGGAGGAGGAGGAGGACCCAGTTGCAAACTTTCCAGTTTCTCTTCAGGTTCTTCATGGTCTCCATCTCTTGAAACGTTTAGGAGGTATATATGAGTTTTCGTATACGTACGTACACATATAGTAATTTTGAAGTGTGGTGAATTATACAGGATTTCTCTCGAGCAATCCATCCGCCTGAAAGATTACCTCCAATTCTATATGTGCAAACATGCCGGAGAGAAAGCAAAGGGACCGGAGTTTTTATCCCTCAGTCATCACAGCCGAGAAGGAAGAAGCGCAGACAAGGAAGATTTGCTTCTTACAACGCAATATCCCGCAGAAAGCCTGATACTACAGGGATGGCTGTTTCCCAAGCGTCTTCCAACCATTCTTTTAGGCCAAAAAAAGGTTGAGTAATAGAGATCCTCTGAGTTTATAGAAAAATAATATATAATCCTTAACATATATAGGCATAATTCTTAGGATTTTAATTAATATTTGTATATATATATATATGGTGAATATTTATGTACATGGAAAAGCTATATAAAGTTGTTCAGTATTGAGGTGGAGATCAGGGTTCGCCAAAGGTTTCCACCCTCCAATAACATGTATGGATGTTATTTAGTTTGATACAGGACAAGCTTTTCATGTATCGTTCGAGGTAGCTAGTAAGGCTATTAATGCAAATCTAATTTCCCAATAAAAAATTGCTGCTGCGTTAAATTGTGGACCTTGTGAAAATGACCATTTTGACAGATAACAATGAGCAAATAACTATTTAACGAGGCAGACGGCCGCCAGTTGTAAAATATTTCCTGTTAAGGAAAATCTTTTGTGTATTGTTTTTCTTGCTTGATGGGGGGAGTGAGTACTCATACGTACATTCTCCTCCTTCAGATAAAGATTTCAAAAAGTAAAACTCGATTGGCAATTAAGTTGTCGTTTGATTTTAAAGATGAGATGGAATTAATTAAAATTAAAAAAAATATTGTTAATATATATTTTTTTAATATTATTTTTATTTTATAATTTAAAAAAATTAAATTATTTATTTTATTTTATATAAAAATTTTATAAATTTAATAATTAAATAAAATAAAATGGGATGAGATAAATTAAAAAGAGCTGTGAAACGAGTGCCAATATTTCCAATTACGAGAACAGAAGAATTCATGTTTTTCCAAGTACAAGGCTTCTGAACGAATGTATGATCCTGCGGTGGATTAAAGTGCCACGTCAATACAGAACGATGAGTATAGGATAATAATATGGTATACAGTATAACTCGGACAGAAAAATATTATGTACTAAAAAGTATGGTACATTGTAACAACCCGACCCTAAGTCTAGGTTATAAGATAAGTTTTATGTATTTTTCTTATAACCATAAATATTATATTGTTATTATTATTATTATTATTATATAAGATTTTACATTGTTTTTTTTTATAAGATTATTATCGTTTTATCTTTTAGTAAATTATTATGACCCGTTTAAGTAATAACCATTAGAGTTTTATTTTAAATTTAAACCTATCTCCACCCGTAAACTTCATCCCTATCTCTTGATATTTTTTTACCTTAACCTCATACTCATTTTTCCCCTCATTGATAATCCTAATAGGAAATCAACTCTAAAATCCTATCATAAAACGCCTGACTGTTTTTCCTCCATGAATTTCAAACCATGCACGCCTCTCTCAGTTAGTCACACATGCACGTCTCTATTCCTCTAGGTTCCTTTTATTCTCAAACACTTATATATATATATATATATATATATAAACACACACACACGGTTAGATTTGATACATGAAGAAAACCTCCAAGCCGTAAACCTCCCTCGAAGCCTTCCTCCCATGTACGCTGCTCCCTTGTCTAGAGCACCCAGTGCCGGCTTGCATGTTGTGTCCTCCCTTAAACAAACAAACATTCAAGTCGTTCCTTCCGTTGCCTTTCATCTCGGCACCTGAGAAACACACAACCAGCGCTCACCGTAGAGCAAACACGAGGCCACTGCACAGCCACACACACGGCAGTGCACCAAGAACCACCAGCCTTCCCACACGCAGCAACCTTCACTCAGACGTCCCCTCCACGAAAGGTCGAGAGCCACTCTACCGTAGTCACTTCCATCATCCAGACCATGCACAACCACCGAAGCAAGCCATAGCCCCTTGTTTTGCACCCATAAAACAGAGCATCCAGCAAACCAGCCGAGAACCCACCTCCCTCAACCAAGTCAGCCACCCCACCGGAAACAGCCACAGAAACAGCCGGCCATCTCTACCCCGTCGAGCCCACTTCCTTTCGATAAGCTCACCGTCGTCCAACCTCCTCTCTCTCTCGGTTGTTTCGGTGACAGCACTCTCTCTAAACTCTCTCTCTCTCACGGTGTCGCACCACCCAGCCCAGAAACCCAGCCGCGTCGCCTCACTCCCGGCCACCCAGAGCCGCCTCAGCCCGCAGCCGTTGCATTTAGCCCTCTCTCGGTCAAGAGTTCTTGCCTTGTACGTCTCTCTCCCTCTCCCTCGAGCCTCTGTTGCTCTTCACGTTGTTAAGTTGTGTTTTCTCCCTCTTGGTTTTAGTTGCTGCAGGATTTAGAGGAGATTACATATATGCCCTCTTTTAATCTAGTATCTTAGAGAATTATTTTAAATTATATTTATAAATTTACAGTTATGTATATGTTAATTATAGAGATTACTACGTTATTTTAATTGAAGTTGAGTTGGGCTTAATATTTTAAAGGTGAGTTTTTACTTAAATAAATATATTAGTCAAATGTCCATTATATAAGATAATGTTTAAGGAATTTGAAATATATTTTGAAGTATATCTTGGAGCCTAATATTTTAGTTGTTTTTCCTTTATATATATTGTAAGATTTTAATAAAACTATTATGTTATTAAGTATTAAACTAAGATTGAATTATACTAATAGCCTACAATAATTTTATATTGAATACTATTAAGTTTATCCTTATGAATCTGGTGTTTCCACCAGTTGTATTTTTATTAATCTTATATATATATATAGATAAAGTTATATATTTAATAATATTGAAAGATTTGATATTATATTAGTATTTAAATTTCAATGGTTAATCATTTATGTTAAATACTTTAAATCTATATTATGAAGTGAACCTCTAATATTTTTATAGTAGATTTTGATATATTTACGCTATTGAAGTGTACATTTTCAAAATAAAGAAATATGTTAAGAGTATTAAAATAGTATTAGATTTCTTATAAGATTGAATAATTATGTTAAGGAAGGAAAACTATTTTAAAAATTTAAGTTTATGACTTATTTAAAATAGCCCAAGTGTTTTACTAAAGTATAATATGTTATTAGTATTTTTAAGTAATTTAAATACCAAGATTTATTGATTATGGTGTTAAACAAAAGATTTATTTGACTATTTCCTAAATTTTGATTTTAATTAAGTAAGAATATGCTATTAGTATTTTAAAATAATTTAAGTCATAAACTTTCATTGATTTTATATTAAACAGAATATTTTTATTCATTATATTATACAGTATGAATTTAATTAAGTAGGTTATTAGTACATGCTGGTTCTAGACAGATTTAATGATAATTAATATTGTGTATAGGTGACGAGCTACGAAATGAGATTCAAGAAGTACATCGAGATAAGTTATTTAATCACAAAACTAGGATCATCACAGTTCAACTTATATTTAAGTATTATTCAAGCTAGTTCATTGACAGCCTTTGTTTATGTACCACCCATGTCATATGCAAGCATGTCATTCAACATAGCACACGATCATGTCATTCCGCATCATGTTCAATTTCAGAAATTATAATTATATATGTATTATGTCATGCATCTCATAGTCATAAGACACGTAAGCTATCTTAAGTTTAAGTGCAAGATAAAATCAGATCAATTAGTCAGATGGCCATTCAGATGCATGGTACTAATGCAGTTCAGTTCAAGGTGGATGCGCAAGCCACGGACTCAAGCGTGATCCACCATAGTATGCCAGAATACTATCAGCGGCTCCCCTCGGGGCCGCGGGACGTGGGGCCGGTGCACAACCTCGCACACAGGGTTAAGTGTGTTGGCCAGTCAGTTAAAATAGAACAGTCAGTTAATTCAGATAAATTAGTCATGCATAGCATAAACATCAGTATGAACAGTCATGAATTTTAAGTTCTCAGCATGAAAACTTTTATGAAAACCTTATGTTTAGTATGTTAACGATGTGATGGATTTCTTACTGAGTATTTGACTCATTTTTGTTTATTTTTATATTTTTAACCACCCAGGTGAGGATGATGATTACGAGCTGACAGACTAGGATTAGAAGGAGCAGTTATTTTAGTTTCAGACCTTCTAGAATGAAATTTATTTTATTGCTTTTATGACATGACTTTTATTCAATTTATTTAATATTTTTTGAAGACATTTTTATCAGACAAAGTTTTATGAAATAAATCATAAATTTGTTTTCTTAAATATGAGATCTCTTGCCGGGTTTATTTTATGAAAAACACGTGACACTCCTATCCTACAGGAAGGGGGTGTTACATACATGAACAACTTTATGATGCAGCATTTAACCTGACTTGGAAAGAATCTCATAACCTTAAAATGGAGACGAGTTTCTCATCTTCTGAAAAGTAGCCTAGAGATTAATTAATGGAAAAAAAAAAGAAAATAAAAATCAGTGTGATGAAGTCTAGGGGTGAAAATCAATGCCAAACAATGGGAGGAAATAGAGAAGAGCAACTGATCGTAATCGATTAATGAAGAAGAGAAAAACCAGCCATATTAACTCTGACGGTTCATGGTCGATTTTCGATTTAAGCTAGTGGCGATAGTCGTCTGAAAGAGTAAAGAGGGAGAGTGTTGCCGAGAAAAGACAAAGAATGAGAGAAACTGAAAATGAATTGGAAAAGAAGATGATATAATATTAAAATGACGTTGTGTTTCACTTATTTTTTTCATACGTTATGGATAAAATGATGTCACTTATTTTAATACCAAACGATATCGTTTCAATTGTATTTAAAACACAACTACATGCATAAATGATGCCATTCCACTTAAGTTTAAGTCGAACGCCATCGTTTTATATATAAGATAGAAACTTATATATACTATCAGTTGGTTCGGCGGTTTGATAGTGATTCAAATTGGAACCAAACCGGCCAACGTCCATTTGAGCAAATATCTACTGCACGTTGACCGATTCTTCATCGATTCTGACCGATTCTTGACTCCAACGGCTGGTTCAAGTAGGTTGCGGCCGGTTTGGTTGGTTCTGTACACTCCTGATGAAGTTTATATACCTTAACACAAAAGAAAACAAAATCTTCACTTAGTAAACGGCTAGTCGTTTAGTGGCACTAAACACCAAGAAACTAATCCTCCTCCTCCGGTAAAAGAGAGGGTGAGAAAACTATACTCAAGAAACTAAACACCAAGTACTGAAACGCAGATACGGATCAAAGTCAAATGCTTTGAGTTTGGAGTACTTGTTCGCAGCTCCATCAATGGCTGATCCCAACCTCGCCTATCTATCTCTCCTCCTGCTTGTCCCTCTATCTATCCTCTTCTTCCTCTACCTCATAGTCCGGCCACGCCCCGTCAGGATCCCAATCAAGAACCGCCATGTGTTCATCACCGGCGGATCCAGCGGGATCGGCCTCGCCCTGGCTCACCAGGCCGCTTCAGAGGGCGCGCGCGTCTCCATCCTCGCCCGGTCCCTCGACAAGCTTGAGGACGCGAAGCAGGCGATCCGGCTCGCCACCGGCGTCGACGTGGCTGTGTTCGCGGCCGACGTGCGCGACTACGACGCGGTCACGAAGGCCGTGGAGGAGGCGGGGCCCATCGACGTGTTGATCGTGAATCAGGGGGTGTTCGTGCCTCAGGAGCTGGAAAGGCAGGGATTGGATGAGGTGAAGTTCATGGTGGACGTGAATCTGATTGGAGCTTTCAATATGATCAAAGCCGCTTTGCCTGCAATGAAGCTTAACCGAAGCGACCGTGGGCCCGCCTCCATCGCTCTCATGTCATCCCAGGCCGGCCAGGTATGATTAACCAGAGCCAGAACCAGAACCAGGACCAGAACCTTAATTCAATTCAATACTGAGCGAATTACTGCTATCATATAGTACTAGTTTTTTAAATTTGTTTTTCTGGTTCTATATTAGGTGGGTATATACGGTTACACAGCTTATTCAGCCAGCAAGTTTGGGCTTCGGGGTTTGGCAGAGGCCTTGCAACAGGAGGTCATTGCGGATGACATCCATGTCTCTCTTATATTCCCTCCGGACACCGACACTCCTGGTCTAGTCGAAGGTATGCAAATGTAGCAGAAATGTTTCAAGTACAAACATTTTGGGGTCACAATGTACTAATGCAAGTGATGGACTTTATTAGGATTAGGAATTGCCTTTGCACATTTCAAACAGATATTACGAGAAATCATCCCAACTCATTCGTTTTAGATGTGACACTAAACAGCTTTTAAGAGTCTGGGTTACTTGTTTATATATAAAATTTATGGCTTTTAGGTTATAAAATCTCTTACATGATAATTATGTATGAAGTTTATAGTTTTTAGATTAAAAATCTCTCCATGTTTTTGTTGGGAATGCATCGGGTTTTGTTACTCTGCTCGTTAAGTATGTTTCGTCTTCTTACTTTTCAGGACTATAAACTGTTGTGTTGTATTTTACAAAATTCAAGTTTTGTAATTTGCCCTCCGATTGCAGAAAACAAGAGAAGACCACAGCTCACCGCCATCATTGCTGCCTCCTCTGGTGCAATGAAAGCTGATGAAGTTGCCATGAAAGCTTTAAGTGGCATCAAATCTGGTAGCTTTATTGTTCCCTGCAACTTCGATGGTCTGTTACTGTCTATAGCAACTGCCGGTTTATCACCCCAGAGATCATTCCTGATGGCATTTGTCGAAGTTGTTGCCACTGGTATAATACGTTTTGTAGCTCTATGCTACCAGTGGAACTGGTATCGAAGTATAGAAAAGTGGACGCTCAAAAATAGTAAGTATTTTTCAAAATGATCCCTCAAACATCAAGAAGATTGATAATTTGATACCCCTCATCTTGTTTATTTTCCTTTATCACTGGGAAATATCTGTTTGAAATGGGCAAAGGCAAAAAGTTTGGAAAGGCTGATATGACCTGTTCTTTTTTGTGTAAAGTGACAAAACACATACCAAAGGAAACATGCTTGTTAGACAACATTTATTATTCTAATCAGGCTTGATGTAGCACTGGTAAATTCCGAAGTGAATGTATGCAGAGCTTCAAAGTGAACTAAAAAATGTTAATATATAGTTCTTTCCATTCAAAGTAGATGAAGTGCGCTCATGTATCATATTCACAATGAACCAGAGTGAGATTGAAACCTCTGTTTTAAATAAATTATGGTTGTTTTTTTAAAAAAAATCAATTATGGTTGCTAGTCTAACCGTAGGATTTTGAGTTATTGCTTTTTTAATTTCAATGTGTTCAACGGGGTTTTGGAACTTGTATGAAGCTATATTATGTCATAACAATCCAAAGACCGATTGGTTTAATCTCAAATGCTGTTTTGGTACACATTTGTACACGTCCATATGAATGTTACAGAATGTAGGCAATTTGTGCTGGCTCATATGATTATACCAAAAATTTCTATGATATTTTCCAGGGACCTAAAAGTTCATGCTGCTTTCTGTGGGTATGAATACCTTGGGTGTTGGGATGGCGCCTGTCAGTTCAGTTCTGCTGATTACCATCAAAGTTATTACCACATTGATTCTTTTCCACCTTGTGCGCAGCTATGACCTTCCAGCTATGCCATGTTGTGTTAACATATCGGTCACGTTCTTTTAGTTCCCAGTTTGCAGCAGATTTTGAACTTTTTGTAGCCGCAATTATATTTTGTCCGAATCATTTCACTCTGTTTTTTTTTTAACTAAATTTAAGAAGCGCTACATATACAAAGAGATCATATAAAAATAAATTTATATCTATTTTATAAGCTGATGTACCGTATTAAGTCACATCAATTTGTGAATTTAATTTTATATAATTCGGCTAAAGTATTTCCCTTTCCTGTTTCTTTATGGATGAGAATGAAAATACATTCTGTTTTATGTCCCACTTTAGCTGCTGACGATCTACAGCTGCTACTTTAGGACAGCATTGCAATAAGATTATTTAAAATATGTCATGAATGCTCGAGCTTCTTAGTATTCACAAAAGATCACCAAGTAATCTGGCTATTCAATCTTGCATTCATAAATTGCTAAAGAGGAAAGAGGGAGAAAAAAAGAGAGAGAGATAAATGCTATTATTCATGTTAATTTATTATTTATTATCACATATATGAATTTATAACAAAATTAGTTAGCCCAGTAGTCAACAACCTCACAATTGCAAGCCCAATGGAAAACGCCTGTAGGCCCATCTCATGTAGATCAGGCTGTCAGACCAGCTGAGGGAACAGGCCCTTACGACCATTTGCCATAAAAACACCATCGTTGATTCGTTGCCATCCTGAGGCCATCCTCGCACGCTGCTTCTGAACATCTTCCAAGTTTCATCTTTCCAACTATACTGAGAGAGTCAAGGTAAGTCTGTGAACAACCGCGTTGTCCCTCTCAATCCAATCCCCATGGCGTCCACAATTCTGAAGCGGACAAGCTGCTCCGCCATGAAGTCAATGGCGGGAGGTCTCCGAATCGGAGCGACGCCGTTTAGGGCCTTCGCGGCGAAGGTGGAGGCTGGGACTGACATAGTCGCGGCCGCACCGGATGTTTCTCTGCAGAAGGCTCGGAGCTGGGACGACGGCGTGGCCTCCAAGTTCTCCACTACTCCTCTCAAAGACATTTTCAGGGTTTGTTGTTAAAATTATCCGCTTACATTTTTTTTTTTTTTTTCATTTCGTCCCATTTTATTTTGCAGAACTATAGAGTGATTTCTATTTTACTTACCCTCAAACATCAAAATATTATTATTTTTTATTATATTTACAATTTCGAGAGCTAAATTCATTTAATGTTTTATTTTACTTATGAGTCTCTCTATCATGATCTTTCAGGATAGAAGAGTGGTCATCTTTGGGCTCCCTGTAAGTTACTCCCTATTTTTTTAATGGATACTCTCAATTTGTATATAATATATATTTTTTCAATTGGATATTCCTCCTTTTGATGATTTTTTTTCCAGCACCAATTAAGCCAGTTTTGCTTTTAAAACAATGCGCGCAAAGGATGACATAAATTTTGGTAGGAGTTAGTTTACTACGTTTTGATAAGAGTATATATATTATAAAAGGAAGTTAATAACTGTGACAGAGGTGTGTAAGAGTCACATCACAGAGGATTCTTATATGAGGTTTGCTACGCAACCTCTACCACACTCTAAACTCCATATTTTTTTCTATTTTTTAATTTTGTTTTTTTAGTTTATTCTTTTTAAATTATTTCAAATTTTCTATTCATTATTCATATAATAAATATTTGATAAAAGAAATAAATTTAAAAAAAATGTGGAATGTGGAGTGTGGTGTGAATAGTAGGAGGTTGTGAAGATTTTTTGTTCTTATATAAACAAAGGGCGAGTAGTCTGGTATACAGAGTGGTCACACACATTCATATTCCTTGTCTGTTGTTGCGATAGGTGTAGTTTGGTATACTTGATCTTGAGGATTGCAGGAACTTTATTCAGAAAGCTGAAGCTTAACATTGTGTGTAGCATGTGATTTGATGAGACAGAGATAACGAAGCCTCTTGGTGTGGTATCTAATATAAAATAACAATGGCAGTCATTAGAATCGGAATTTTTTCTTGAATGAATTATATATTCTCACTTTTAACTTTAAACCCCTGCAACTTTGTACCACAGAAGTTTGTCATTTAGAACTTTAACCAGGAAGCTATTTGACGGCCAAAGTCATTTATAAAGGGTGAGGTGATCAAAACCAGTTTTGCAATCATCACAAAGCAATGTTATTATACCAAAGCTTAAATTTCATAGAAAGGCAAATCAAAAGCAGTTCTCTTGATTCAAGCGATTTCTTTGCTTTCTTTTTGAAAATTTTTCCCAATGACTATTAATTTTTACCTCATTGGTGGAATGGCTCTCAACTACGTGTTCCTTGGAGTCTGAGAGTTTCATGGGACGCAGGCAATGGCTAATTTTAGATTCAAATGATATGGAATTGTGGGAAAGATTCTTAATTTTATTTTGTCCAGGACAGAGATGAACCCGCTTCGATATCTGCAATATATTCTACTTTGATTCTTTGATTAGATGGATTATGGATATATGGTTTGAATTTACAATATTACAGGGTGCATACACAGGAGTTTGTTCCCAGCAGCATGTGCCTAGTTACAAGAATAACATTGATAAACTCAGGGATGAAAAGGTTGATTCTGTAATTTGTGTGGCTGTTAATGATCCATATGTGTTGAATGCCTGGGCAGAAAAACTTGAAGCGAAAGATGCTGTAAGTTTACCCCTTAATTCTTATCTCCTTGCATTCAAAATAATCGACTTTATGTCTTTCAAATTGCTTGTTTCTGCTGAGTATTTTATTTTCCTCCTCCTTTTATTTTTGAACTAGATTTGAATTGCACTATGTAGTTAAGTTCCTTATCTCCAGCTTTCTTATTGATTTCTTCCATGAGGAGAGGATTAAAATCAACTGGTGTATGTGTTGATTTGTGGTTCTCAAGTATACTTATGCTTCAGATACTGGTCACATGGCTTAGGAATTATAAATTCTCCTAAGCTCATTTCTAATTGTAGCTGATGTAGACCCCTTTTGCTAAGCAGTGGTATCAACTTACTAATACTGCCTGAGTTTAACTGGCTATAAGAACACGTGAATTTTTTTCATATTCCGTGTCCAGCAGTCTAATTATTAGAATAATACAGTTGGTGCTACTATGTAAAAATAGCTGTATTGTGGTTTATGTATTTCTTTTATTTAATCCAATAATAATTAGCTGTGCTCATACACTTTAAAGCAACATAACTTGTTTTTCTTAAATGTTTTATTTTGATAGATTGAATTTTATGGGGACTTTGATGGAAGCTTCCATAAGAGCTTGGGATTGGAAAGGGATCTATCTGCTGCTTTGCTTGGACCCCGCTCTCACAGGTATAATCTGTGTATGATTTTCTTCTTGTTGGAAACTTGAATGGACGTAAAGATCTAAGGTAACATTCTAGTTGGCTTTTGGAAAATGGGTTGGACCTAGTTGAACATTGGGGCTTTTATCATACATATAAAATTATACTCCCCGTGTACTTGACTATTCCTATTTTCAATCACCATTAAAGTTATTATTTACCAATAAAAAAAAATCATATATGTGAAATTGGTTGTTTCTTTGTTAGTCACTAAATACCATTCAAGTTAGGCAAGAATGGCTAGATGCTGGTGTTTTTCAAACTTTTAAGATGTTACTGCTCTGGTGTAGATGGTCCGCATTTGTGGTCGATGGGAAGGTTAAGGTTCTCAACATTGAGGAAAATCCATCTGACTTCAAAGTTTCTGGTGCAGAGCACATCTTGAAGCAGATATGAAGCTGCTCTTTTTCTTTTTTCTTTTTGCAATCTGTATGAGTACTCAATCTTTTGAGTAGAGTTATATCCGGTACTCCAGCAGCACACCAGGAGGACCTGTTTAACTCAATAGGCATCTCTGGTGTTTCACATGTTAATTCCAGAGTTATCTTGAATGCACTATCTGCTCTCTGTTGTTCTTTTCTATAGGATCTAAAGTGGGTTCTCTTACATTTTTCTTAGTTGTTCTCTGCAAAAATCAAATAAGTTTACCAGTTACGAGAACTGAATTTTAAGCCTGCAGCATGTAACTGATTCATGTTGTGACTTTGGTTTGATATATATACATTTGGTTTGCAATGATGTTGGTGGTTCTGGTTGCGTTCCAGTAAGAGTGCCTCTGAAGTCTCAGCAGTTGTGTTTAATTCAAGACATGTCCCAGTAGTTGTACCCTAATGCCTGCTTCCGAAGTCTCAGGAGCTCATTTTTTAATTGCATGAAGGTTTGGTAGCTTTCTATATTAGTCACACACACCCACTACACCTGCTAAGTCCGTCGGAATTCTCTCGTGAGGTTTTAAAGGTTTAACAGCCGTCATAGATTTGCAGGTATTTTGCCCATTTGTTTTGTTTTATTTTCATGATGCATGGCATCTCAAAAGGTGAGACTTGTGAATCGGACAAAGATGAGAATCAGCTTTCCCCTTCTAATCACTTGAGATGTCTATTGTTAGGTAAGCCAATAGCTACGCCAACTCATTCCTTAGGGCCTTCTTTTTCTTATGCCTTTTTTTTTTCTCAGATTTGAATCTAGAGTACCCATGTGGTTAATGGATGCCATTACCTTTTTTTTTTATCAGTAAATAAGGACTTCATAAATGAGAAAAGTAGGTATAGCTGAAGTATGCATGAAGTATATATACGATTTGGTTTGGATGGTGAGATGAGAATTTTTAGTTTTAGATGAAAGTTTAAAATATTATTTTGTAATATTATTATTGTTTTGATATTTGAAAAAATTGAATTGGTATCTGAAAAAGTTAAATTGTTTATTATATTTTGTATGGAAATTTAAAAAAGTTGTAATGATGAGATGAGAATTTTGCATCTCATCCCACTTGCCAAACCTATCTTAATGTTAATATGGAATTCAAAAAATCCGAATATCTCATAAACATAACATTCAATATTGTAAGATACACACTATTTTTTGCTCAAAGTCGGATCAGCTGATCCAGGTAGAGAATTTGAATATTTTTTCTATCCATTCACGATATGCCTAACAAATAGTCTGGCATATATATTGTTCATATATAAAAACAAGGAGCACTCTCAACGGTTAAACTGCCCCATTCCCTTCTCTCTATTTAAGATACCTTAAAAAACTCAATGCTTCCCTACATTTAGTGTAGCACACCTCTTTATTCACATTCATTATCTATTTCTTTATTGTAAATTTAAGATAGGTTCCTAAGCATATTAACGATTTCAAGTTCTAAAGACACGAGGACTGCTTTGTAGAAAAGAGTCTCAAAGTTATTCATTCACTGCTTTTCAAATGAGTCAATGACTCACTGCTCCCACATGAAAGAACATTGCAAATGGGAGATAATAGGAAGTCGGAATTATCTGCTGTCTATTTAAAACTTACTTGAGAAGAAAGGAGAGAACACTATAGGGCAGGACAACATATGGTCCGATCAATAAAGGTTTCCACTTCGCATGTATATAGATTATAGGTAGGCAATGCAGGACGCTAACGAACCAGCGTATTGGTTCAAACGCATTTCGTCGCTTGCACCATCTGCCTTGCAGTGAGCTCATATACAAAGAGTTCAGTTGAAGAGCCAGTACCAGCATCAATATCCACTCTACAAAGAATGAGATATAATAAGAATTTGATTAGCTATGTCTCAAATAGAGTCTCTATCTATTGAGTTTTATTCAACTTTCACACAAATGGGCACTTTGGATGCACTAAACTTAATCTGCCCATTGCATTTTAAAGACCTGTCCCCCCTTTTCCCTTTTGCTTATTTTAGATTTCTCCACTTTTTTTATATATTTTTGTAATTTTAAGTTCTGTAGCGGCCAGCCCCAACTCCATGCCCTTCCAGGTCCCTGGGAACTCAGCATGTTGTTGAAAAATTTTAAAGCAGCCCAGTTGTCCTTATCCATGCTTCTAAATAACTTAGTTTCAGGCTCCAACATACAGCTTTTATATCCAGAAACTCCAGTAGTGTCTCCTTATAACATCACCTGCTTATGTTTTCTGATGGTACATTATAAGGTAAGGTTTCAACAATGAGTTGTGTGAGAGCAACATCTAAAGGTAAAATTTTAAAACCTGTGGATGAGGATTTCCTGATTGTCCATGTACAGCACCAGAGTTATAGGTTGCATTTGGACTTAATTCACAAGCAATTTTCCCAGAGATTTTGTCAAGTGACCTTGCATCAACATTTCCTTCCACACCCTTCCCTTTGAAGGAGAGGTTTGAAGTGCCTCCAGTACAACTGAAAACAGGAACAGATGATCCAGATTGCTTTGAATTAAGATCCAGGCGTTCAATCATTCGTGCAAGACCAACAATTCCTGCATTCATCTCACGCTGAACTTCTTTGCCTAGCTCCTTTACTGAGTTATTATGAGCAAGCAGCTTCTCCTTAAAGCCTCGGGTACTTTTTGAGATTGATTCCTTGTATCTGTGTCAAGACGTCCACACTCATAAAGAAGTGACAAAACGAGGAAACATCATTTACAAAATAAACCAAAAGGCAAGATATCAACCTAGATGAAGCAGCAGACAGTTTAGATTTGAGTGTCTCTGGAAAGGAGAACATCTCAGATGCACTTGGTCTTCTTGGACTATCAGATGGTGGCTGGCAATAAAGAATGCTGAATGATGACGCAAACAGTGGTAAGATACATGGAGAAATACCAAAAAGGTAAATGCAGCGCAGATGCAAGAAATTATTCATGTATTCCTGTGAAAGAAAAATCTAGCATCCCAGGTAAAAAGGCCTCAAGTCTGTTGAATATAATTTTTGGACAAAATATGATTGGAGAAAGTAGTGCATTCCAGACAATGAAATATGACACTGAATTGTGGGGATAACTGACGTTATTCATTAGCTGCGCGAGACATTCAACCAAGTATTCTGATTTGCAACTGTAAAACTTATAAAACTAAGATGGACAAAAAGCAGATGATGCCACAAGAAGCAAGGCTAATGAATGAAACATGCAATAATCCTATAAGACTAGAAGCCTGTGGCACATACCTGGGATTACAAGGGATATCTCTGTTGAGAGGAGTACTGGAGACCAAATTAACATCCACAGATGCCGGAGGTTCAAAGTTGTCAGCAGAAGGTATGTCCAAAGATGCTGATCGACCCCCAGTTGATCCGTAACTTAAATTTGGGCAATCTTCTGGTGAACCAGCATATGGTTGCCGTGACATATTTGTGGGAGAGGTGAAATCAAGAACTTGGGAAGGACCATTCCCAGTATATCTCTGCCTTTCCCTTCTACAAACATATTGAGCTCTACTAGTAGCCGCAGTCAGATGCTGCATTATATGCTCATCAAAATCAGAGACATCTGAATTAGGTATGTCCTGGAAATTTCAGTTTCACCTCTTATCAATAAGCAGTCCTTTCTCACCGTGCCAACCATTAATTAAGCATATGGATTCTTGATACTAGTGATTCATATTGAGTACAATAACTTACATGCCCGACATCAAAGTCCTCGCAGAAACTATGAAGAGATGTGGGAGCAGCAGAATAATTGTTTCTTGACCTTGCGTGCCTGTCAATACCAACTGCAGCTAGAAGCTCTTGGCTACAATTGCAGAATGAACCATAGTTTTCAAAAACAGAGGAGCAGAACATGGATTTTACATGAGAACATTTTGTTTTAAAAGTATCTCTTCACAAGGAATTATATACCTGACAGAGTCCCTTAAGACAAGTAACTGGCAACATATTGGGCACTCTTTGCTTCTTTGAGACCTAAAAGAATAAAAACGTTCATTAAAAAGGAACCAATGGAATTCATATGCGCCCATGCCTGCATGGGTGGGGGATAATGTACTTTTTCTCCCAAGAAAATATAGAAAATTGAATAAAAAGTGATAATGTACCATTCAAGGATACAATGAAGATGGTATTCATGTTTGCAACTGGTAATCTGAAACAGAAACAAGGTCCAAGGAGTTAAATATCCCAGTTGACAGTTTAATCTAGGTGTCACTCACTCTAGACATGCAATTCCTTAGATTTTAAATTTGATCAGATATATTTTTTTATTGGAATTCTTTAGATTTGAGAGGAAACACATTTGGAATTTTCAAAACTGGAGAACCGATCTTCCAGAGCAAATAGAAGAAAATTTAATTGATGAAATAACAAATTTCAATTGTTTGTAATCAAGGTCTCAAGTCGGCTTCTTACCCGTACGGTAATATGTATTGGAAAACATAAATTTTCCAGTAGGTTGTTTCCATAAACCCCACAAAAAGAAAATATATTCCCAGTAAATAAAGTATTTAAGTTTCAAGGGATCCATTCTCCCGATCCTTGGAAAACGTTCCCAGATTTCACTATAATAACCAAATTGAATTGGATAAAGGTACCTTTGTCCCAATTTTCAATGATCTGCATTCCATGGGTTCACAAATGGAGCCTTAATACACAAATCAGTAGCTCCAAACTAAGACAGATAAAAGCACATATATTTTATAACTGATTCAGAAAGCCAAAACAGGGCAACTAGAAATTAGAGGATTGATCTGAATAACATTTCCCCACTTATCAGATGATTTTAAGCCTAAAGAGTGATAATCACGACCACTGTTACCAAGTCGCATTCAAAAGCTCAACACCGATTAAAAGAAACGGAGAGCATAAATGAATACACACGATATCTCCGTTAGTCCTTTATCCAATAGCCCAAGTCCAAGTTTATTAGTTTATCTAATAGCACTTGCTTGAAATTCTGAAGCCACTTTCCTCGCTTTTGTAGCAAACCAGCAAACAACCAAACAAACAAATTAAAATAAAAACAAAACTTCTGATTTTTAGTGTCAGAAGTAAATGAAAGTGCTTCCAAAAGCCAAACAGACTCCAAGATCCCTTTTCAACTAAAAAAAAACACGCTAATGACACAAAAAAAAAACAATAAATTTGATGATGTTGTAGTGTGACGATCATACAGTGGACGGGTCGGCGGTAGTGAAGGGCTCAAGGCATATACTGCAGGCGTCTTCGAAAACGTCTTCGGGGGCCCCAGAGGATGAGGATGCAGCTGAAACCACTGGATTCTCCGACGAAGAAGAAGAAGAAGAATAGGGAGTGACGTTTGCCATTGTGGGTGGGGGTGTGAGTAAGTTGGAGGAGTGAAGGATTGCAGAGAATGGACAAGACGGAGCTGGGTCCTTTTACAAAAGGGGAATTAGGAGGAGGTGAAGAAGAAGAAGAAATGAGCCTATAATGGAAAACGCAGCAGAGAGAGAGAGAGAGAGAGAGAGAGTAAATGGTCAAAGAAAATAATTGTGGAAGGGGAAGAGTAAAATGGCAGAAAACGCAGGAAAACCCCGATTCACACGGTTGATTTTGATGGAATCCATCAATCTCAACTTTTTTTATTTTTCTTGGCAAAAAATCAATCTCAACTATTTATTTATTTATGAGAAATACTTTGCGACCCATTAAAAAAAACAAAAACTGAAATCTCATTATTATGTCACTATTATACTGACTGCACTAATTACCAAATTGGAGTAGGAAGAGAAGACAAACATCAAATACTTTGGCTACCCAACTATTGATTTAATCGCCAATATACATATCGAGTTTGGATATTGCTTTCGAAATGTTGCACCTCTTATTGATTATGTTACCATGCTATATATACAACACAAAATTCACTCTCTTTTTTTCGTCCTAGATGCATGCATCTTTTTGCAACCTTAACCACGTTGCTTTTCTTATCCCGCTAGGAGCGTTTTGATTAGATTAGAAAGCACGACAACCTTAAATATTTGAGGTACACAAATGATCTAAGTTTTAATTTAGTGAGCGAGTATAGATATAGAAGATTAAACGTAAATATTTGAGTACAGGTAGAACAAATGTTGGACGGACCGTCCAAAGGTCAGCGCACGAGTTTAGACTAATCAGGGCAGCTACGCGTGGGTCTCATTAGAGTGATGGTGGTGGTAGAAAACATGATCCATTTTGGTTATTTTCTCGAGTTTAGACTAATCGGGGCAGCTACGCGTGGGTCCATTAGGGTGATGGTGGTGGTAGAAAACATGATCCATTTTGGTTATTTTCTCTTTGTTTTCCATCCCAACCAATCAAAACACAAAAAACCAAGAAGATCTATCATCGTCTTTCTTACATGGCCTGCAATTCCACATCATAAACAGAAACTAAGTGCAGGCTGTAAAGCTATAATATCATAAGCTCATAGGCTACATTTAGGTAGAGAGGTGATATAAGATGATCTGTCAATAATAGTAAAAAAATAATAATAAAATATTAAATAATAGTGTATAATAATAAAAAATAAATAAATAATAATAATAATAAAATATTAAATAATTCAGATCACTCCACTACCCAAACACAACCGATTGTAAAGTTATCCCTGGAGTACTCGTCACCTACTCTAAATGGTGTAAAGACCTCTGAGTTTGCAACAACATCATTCATACTCTAAGATTGGTTTGGATAGAGAAACGATCTATTTCATCTCATCATTATAATTTTTTCAAATTCTCACATAAAATATAATAAACAATTCAATTTTTTCAAATCTCAAAACAATAATAATATTAAAAAATAATATTATAATAATATTTTATTCAATTTATTTAAAATTATCTCATCTCATCTCATCTCACTATCCAAATGAGCCCTTAAGGGGAGCTTTGGATACAAAAATCTAAATGGTGTAAAGATTCAACAAAAATGCCATCGTGCAAACTGTACAAGAATTTGGGATGTTAATGCAAAAATCTTTCCCATCCTCATATTTCGTGATGCAGGTTCAACTCTTACAATGATGCCTTCTGTCTCACATTTAATAACTTAAGAATCTCTATCTGAATCCGAATCTGATTCTGCATCTGATAGAAGTTCAAAGGGTTTGATTCTGTTAGTATTAACCTCTATTGGGGGAAGTCCCTCCTCATCACTAGATTCAAGCTCATTCTCTTCTTGCTGGGAGGTCTGCCCACGCAAACTTCCATTAGAATCCTCCAAATGTGTAGATTTGAAGATTTCAGGCCTGCGTTGAGGGAAGCAAAATACAAGCAACATAAACATAGCGAACATGAAATTATTAAGTGAAACTTGCGTGCTTTTGTTTCCCAATTAGAACATTGAAAAAATAAACTGCTATGGCTACTATTATTTAACTGGTAATAATAGCCTTACATTTCCTTTACCACTGCTTTACTATCCATCCTTTTTTTTTTCCTTTTGTTCTTTGAATCTAGATTGAAAATCTCATAAAATAACTTTCTTGCATAATTTAGAAGAAAATAAATTCAACCAACCAATATAATCATGTAATTCAATTTTATAAAAATTGACTTCTTTTACTTCTAGATTATGCAAGAAAGTCCTGGGGTTTTTAATCTAGATTCAAATACCAAAAAGAGAAAAAAAAAATAATTGGGCAGTAAAGCAGTAGTAAATGAGGTGTAAGTGTATCATTGCCCTTATTTATTTAACTGATTCAGTTGCATCAAACTTCCACAATCCAATCACGTCATCCTCATGAGTTTTGCATAATTGGTTAAACGAAGTATAATTTTATCAGTTGCGATCGTTAAGATGTGAAGAAAATTCACCATTCTGGAGATTTCTGAAGAGGCCGAACTTGTTCATAAAAGAGAACTTGGGACACAAGACATGCCACCTTGCTACCCGATTCAAGAGCCTTTTCCTTTCCACTTATGTCAACCACAACAAAACTACCTGCACATTGAAAGAGATACTCTATTTCGTTATTTAGTCCCTTATAAGATGCTACAAGAATAACACTTCAAAAAATAATAAATCATCTGAACGCTCCCCCACCCCTCCACCATCTTGTATACATGCAATCACTTCGGACCATCTTAGTAACAAAGACAAGGAAGGGGAATTTGTTAATCTTTTCTTTTATATACAAGTATGGATATGTGATATCTAGATACTCTTTAGAAATAAAGTCCTGATTCATTTTTGAGAGCTCCTTGCAATCAATAATGAATGGTCAAAAGGCCTGAACATACTTTTAAATAGGAAAAAACACTCAAGGCATTCATGCAGGTTTGAGTCCAGCACCTCTAGAGAAAATACAGAACCAGTGAACTATCTTTCGTTCTGATTGCTACTTTATGTTTACCCAGTTCCCCCCTCAAGAAAAAACTGGCAGTTACCAATACCATGATAGAGGCTAAGGTCCATCAATGAGTTAACACAATGATAGAAAGGCCTTTTTTTTTTCATAAGTATGGTTATGAAAGTTCTAAAAAAAATGCAGTACAATGATTGATCCACCACATGCACGTAATAATAACCAACTAATGTAGAAGTTTGACAAATTTCTAGGAGGGAAAATGACTTAACCCTCAGATTCCATACAATGGCAAGTAATTTTCTTGGTAAATGTAATCTGGAGTTTACATTCTAGGGACGGGTTCGCCGCGCCCTGCCTTGGTGAGATTCCATGTCATCAAAATATTTTTGGTAAATGTATTTGGAATAAAGCTCAACTAGTTGGATTCAAGAATTTTCTATTTGGAGGTTTTAATGTGAAGTAAACCTCGTCTTATCCACATGCTCTTTTGAAACTTAGCCGGAAACAATGCCAGTGATTTCTCGCCTTGCCCATCCATTACCTTGAGAGAGATATAGATATAAAAGGTATTAGGATTAAAACTTGGAGTTGCAAACATATTGTGTACAGAGAGAAACAAACCTATCTCAAAAAGAGGGCAAGAAATAAGAATTACAAGTAGAGAAACAACATTACAACTTTTTTGGCAAAATAACTGCTCAATATTCACCCAAGCTGATCATTTTTATGTAGTATATGGGTCTTGCTTGAATCCACTTAACTTATAATTATTACAAGTCTAAGGTAGACGGTCGTCAAAATGTAGAATGTAATTATCAAACAAAAAAATATATATTTATTTTTTCCTTCTTTTTCTCAGTGCCACTTGATCAATCCTAGGTATAGATAGATTTTTGGGGGGGGGGGGGGTGTAGAAGCATGGTAAAATAAAATAGAAAATCATGAATTTATGAGGCTTGGGATCTTCAAACCAATAGGATCTTTGCATCAAGGCATTTTGGAGTAGCTTTCCAAGAAAGATTCAAGGACCTTGCTAAACCCATTTCAAACTTGTAACTTGAAAGCCCAGTGACTCCCAAATTCCCATAAACGTGTTTGCAATGAAGATAAAAAAGAATCAAATAAATAACTAACATCTTTCACAAAAAGCTATAAACTTTGTTGGGTCGGTGCCAATTCCTCACACGCACACACAGAGAGGCAACTGTAAAAGTAACAGTTGAGGAAAAAAATTAAGGGAAAAAAGATTACCTCAATGAGATTAGAACCTCGAAGAGACAGCACTTGCATGATGGTTTGACCATCCTGGAGATTGAACTTCTCTTCCTCTGCTGCCCTCTTCAGATTCTTCCTTCCTCCTTTCATGTGCCCTCACTGCTACTACACTGTTTCACTCCCACGCCTTTCACAAAAGACAGCAACCAAGCTAAGAGGAAAGCATGCAATGAATGAATTTACCCAGCACGGATCCTCCAGAAGGACCCTATCGTTTTGCCCGAAATTGCAAAGAATGAGGATTCTGAACCTAAACCTACCAAGGCCGTGATAAATAAAAGAGAGTCGATTTTGCACGTCTCTTTAATAAATTATTATTTTTAAATTTAAATAAAATTTTATTAATTGTGAAAAATTATGCAGTAGTGGTAATTACATCCACAAGCACAACACAAAACTTCTTATAGATATATGCCTTCTCAATTCTCTCTCAGCATCACGCATTGTTGTGATGATAAATGATGCGGTTTGAATAAGTTGGGGATTCTGGGTTCAAATGAGTAGGGGTGTGATGGGTCCAGTTTTGGACAAAATTTAGGACTGAACCAGTATGTGTTTTGCATTTTCAAAAACCAATTACACACCGGTTACCACCCCAAACCGGTACATCAGGTTTTACCAGTTCCGGTCCAATTTGGTCCGGTTTTAATTTAGTGAATGCATGAGATTTGTGAGAGAGAGAGAGAAGCATTGAAAGTAGCTAGCAATCTAGAACTTGGAACAAATATATGTGTGAGAGAGAGACCAATAGCTGAAGACAAATGCATGGAATCTGAAACTGCATCAAAAGGATACCTAGCTAGAATATTATTACAGATCAGATTCATCACTATATATGAAAGCAGGTGCTCTTGGGGAACAGTACCATTTATGAATGAGAGTCCGATACAATGCTTGGGAATGTATCCTATCTTAAGAGGTAAAAGGCTGCTCTTTGCGGGACATTTGCATAAACCTTTTAAAAAAATAATATGTTTAGTAAATTTATAAAAAATTATTTAAGAAAGGAATAATAATAGTAAATTTGAGAAACACAAAAATTTACACTACAAATTCCGAGAAAAGAATATAATATGTTTAGTAAGTTTATAAAAAATAATGATCTTCAATATTGACGTTAGACAAATAAAGATCCTCAAGAAGATGATTTTAACTTCTTTTTTTTTTCTTTTAATATCTTGACTACATCTATGTATGAGAGCAAATAAATCTTTCAAAAGGGCATCCAACTGGTAGGTAGGTTTTTTTTACAATTCAGTAGATGTTTTATTTTTCATTTTTGACTTAATAGAAATGGGAGATTTCATCTTTGGAAGTCATACAAGAGATATGGGACTGAAGGCAATGGAGCAAAGCCACTTGAAAACTTTCATTCAACTCAAATGCTTAATCAAACAAAACAAACAGAGCTTTAGGCTAACGTGGTCCTTAGACAAAAAAAACCTAGGAAGTCCGCAAACAAACCATATCATTGCAGACGTAAGAGTCTCACTCAACTTGGAAGTATTAGGCTTCGTTTGGATGTCAAACTCATCCCAACTCATCTCAACTCATCTCAATTCATCATTACAATTTTTTTAAATTTCAATATAAAATATAATAAATAATTCAACTTTTTCAAATCTCAAAACAACTTTAATATTTAAAAATAATATTCTAATAATATGTTATCATCTCAACTCAGCTCAACCCAACTCATCTCAACATCCAAACGCACCCTAGACTTTCTTTGTTGTGTTTGAAATCGACAACCCAAAGTAAAATAGTTTCTCTGTTCTGCTTTCTTTTAACAACTGGGAGCATATGTCTAAACAATCCTGACCTCAAAGAAAAATGCACAAAATTGTATAGGAATCAAGTCCAACGAGCAACACCTAGGCGAAAATTCTCAAAGATGTCTAAAGTTCCCATTTAACCAATAAACCTTTGAAACAAAAAATTTCCCATAACAATTAAACCAACGGAGATTAAAAATGATATACCATCCGAGATTGTTCCAAGAAAAATTACCGTCGAAGACAGAGAGACGTGAGAGAGGGGCTGCCAGCTGCGTGAGAGATGGGAGGGCTGCGTGAGACGGTGAGAGACTGAGAGGGCAGCGCAGCGTTGAGAGAGGGGCCGAGGGGCTGTGTGCGCGACTGGAACGGCTAAAGAGGTGAGGCCGTGAGGGAAGGTGCAACGGCGAGAGAGCGGGTCTGTGTTTCTGAGGGGACGACGGAAAGAGGGAGGGGACTCAGGCTGAGGGGGCGACGCGAGATGTGCACAGTGCAATGGCCGCGTGAGAGGGCAGAGATGCAGAGAGGCAAAGTGAGAGAGTGAGGAAGAGAGGGGCGGCTCTTACCGTCTTAGATTCTTAGGGTTTGGGAGACTGGAGGTGCAACGGCGCCGTTTAGTATTAATATCAAAATTATTACTAATAGTCTAATTAGACTAAACTCTTATACTATAAGTCAATAATTATATTAGTAATTTAGTATAAATATAATTATAGTCTACATTAGACTATTAGTATTATAATAAATATTAGTATTAATTATAGCTATATAATATATTAGACTATATAATAGTATTAATATTAGACTATTAGTATAGTATTAGGCCATAAAATGTAAATTATAATTAATATACATTATATACTAATGTATATTAATATTACTAATTTACTACTGTATTATGTACTTATCAAAATTAATATTTTGAGAATTTATTAGGTTAAAAAAGTTTGGTAATAATATTTTAGTGATCTTATTTACAACTTTGGCCTATAAATTCAAATCTTTTGATATTTAGGATTTTTTTTTCAATTTTAAATTGATTTTAAGCAATAAAAAAATATCGATGTGATTTATCAATTCTAGTTTATTTTTAAATTAATTTATATTATTATATATAAATATATAAATTATATATAATATTAAAAAATAATTTAAAATATATATTATATGAAACTGGTGCAGTCCGATCTGGTCCTATAAAGCCTAAAATCGAAATCTGACCGATTTAGGCCGGTTTGGCCATTATGGAAACGGGTTCCGGATCGGTTCGAGCCGATCCAGACGGATTTTTCAAAAAATTTTTTACACCCCTAGATATGAGTTTGTAGGTTGTTTCAAAAGTATGGATTAAATTTATGTAATCAAATATTTCATGTTTTGAAAATCCTATTTTGAAATTACAAAGCAAAAACTTACTGTCACTTTTAAAAAAAAAATGAAAGAGATTTTTGCCTTGGATTTGCACATTAAGCTTTCATGTGATGTGCTTTTTATTGGGAAAAGATGTTTAATGTGTTTCCAAGAAATTTTCTTCATTGTCGTAATGTGTGTCATATGTATTTCAACACTTTTCCAAACAGGTTTATTGGCACAAACGAGTCGACACTTCTATTTGTAAGTTTTGTATATCAAAACACAAACAATCAAACCAAAGCTTATATTCAACCGACCAATCCACCTCTGAAAAAAGACGCTGAGGGAGAGAGAGTGAAGTTGCCCACACATATTTGTAGCTTCTAATATGTCGCTATTGTTCTCCTAGCAGAAGATGGCGCAGCTCCAGTGTGGTGGTGGAGCTTTGGTCTAGGGGTATAGGGTTTGATGATGTTTGGTGTGGTGGAGGTTTGGCAAGGGGATGAGGGGCACAAAGGGTTCAAGACAGATGGCCCTAATAAAAGTTAGGCCCATTTCGTCCTATTTGAGCCCTAGTCTTAGGGTTTGTTTGAAGTTGGAGTATTAAAAAGTGTTTAAATTATTTGGATGTTACATATTAAAATATTTTTAATCTCAAATAAACTAAAAAGTACGTTGGAGGAAAAGTATATTTTTCCTCAAACGTATTTTTTTGGATAATGCAGAACATAATTCAAATTTTTAAAAGACTGTTAATAGACGGAAATATTCATATAATTTTAAGATAATTACAACTTTCAAACTTTCAAGGATATGGTTATAATTTTTTAAAATTCAAATAATTGTCATTTTCACCTTAGAAAACACTTTTTAAATTTGTTTCCAAACAAAACATAACATCTTTGAAAATAATTAAACATATAGTTATCAAACAGTAAATAACTTTTTAGTAGTATAACTTAGTGCATGTTTAGGATTGTGGTGGGAAATATAGTTTTAGGGCTTATAACTTATAACTTAAATAATAGGCTCTATACTTCAAAATTTGTTTACTGTTCGATAAACATGTGTCTAAAGTACTTTTAAAATTAGTAACATTCATTTTTAAAAAATATATGTTTTGAAAAAATAATAGTAAATTTTTTGAAAAAGTTAGTTGCATAAACCTTTTGAAAAAATAATATGTTTAGTAAATTTATAAAAAATTATTTAAGAAAGGAATAATAATAGCAAATTTGAGAAACACAAAAATTTACAATACAAATTCCGAGAAAAGAAAATAATATGTTTAGCAAATTTATAAAAAATAATGATCTTCACTATTGACGTTAGACAAATAAAGATCCACAAGAAGATGATTTTAACTTCTTTTTTTTCATTTAATATCTTGACTACATCTATGTATGAGAGCAAATAAATCTTTCAAAAGGGCATCCAACTGGTAGGTAGGTTTTTTTTACAATTCAGTAGATGTTTTATTTTTCATTTTTGACTTAATAGAAAGGGGAGATTTCATCTTTGGAAGTCATACAAGAGATATAGGACTGAAGACAATGGAGCAAAGCCACTTGAAGCTTTCATTCAACTCAAATGCTTAATCAAACAAAACAAACAGAGCTTTAGGCTAACGTGGTCCTTAGACAAAAAAAACCTAGGAAGTTCGCAAACCAACTATATCATTGCAGACGTAAGAGTCTCACTCAACTTGGAAGTATTAGACTTTCTTTGTTGTGTTTGAAATCGACAACCCAAAGTAAAATAGTTTCTTTGTTCTGCTTTCTTTTAACAATTGGGAGTATATGTCTAAACAATCCTGACCTCAAAGAAAAATGCACAAAATTGTATAGGAATCAAGTCTAACGAGCAACACCTAGGCGAAAATTCTCAAAGATATCTAAAGTTCCCATTTAACCAATAAACCTTTGAAATAAAAAATTTCCCATAACAATTAAACCAACGGAGATTAAAAATGATATACCATCCGAGATTGTTCCAAGAAAAATTACAGTCGAAGACAGAGAGAAGTGAGAGATGGGAGGGTTGCGTGAGACGGTGAGAGACTGAGAGGGCAGCGCAGCATTGAGAGAGGGGCTGAGGGGCTGTATGTGTGACTGGAACGGATCAGGATGTGAGGCTGTGAGGGGAGGTGCAATGGCGAGAGAGCAGGTCCGTGTTTCTGAAGGGACGACGGCAAGAGGGAGGGGACTCAGGCTGAGGGGGCGACGGCAAGATGTGCACAGTGCAATGGCCGTGTGAGAGGGCAGAGATGCAGAGAGGCAAAGTGAGAGAGTGAGGAAGAGAGGGGCGGCTCTTACCGTCTTAGATTCTTAGGGTTTGGGGGACTGGAGGAGCAATGGCGCCGTTTAGTATTAATATCAAAATTATTACTAATAGTCTAATTAGACTAAACTCTTATACTATAAGTCTATAATTATATAGTAATTTGGTATAAATATAACTATAGTCTACATTAGACTATTAGTATTATAATAAATATTAGTATTAGTTATAGCTATATAATATATTAGACTATATAATAGTATTAATATTAGACTATTAGTATAGTATTAGGCCATAAAATGTAAAGTATAATTAATATACATTATATACTAATGTATATTAATATTACTAATTTACTACTGTATTATGTACTTATCAAAAATAATATATTGAGAATTTATTAGGTTATAAAAATTTGGTAATAATATTTTAGTGATCTTATTTACAACTTTGGCCTATAAATTCAAATCTTTTGATATTTAGGATTTGTTTTTTTTAATTTTAAATTGATTTTAAGCAATAAAAAAAATATCGATGTGATTTATCAATTCCAGTTTATTTTTAAATTAATTTATATTATTATATATAAATTATGTAAATCACTGGTAGAGACATCTTTGGATTTTTTTTTTTGAAATCTCTACAAAATGTCTTGAAAATTAATCTTTTGTTTAGAAGTTTCTGGTTTTTGATGAACCATAGTCTTCTTAAACTTGAGAAGGTATTCTTCTTTAAACTCAGGATTCGCAATTTGTCTTGTTCTTCAGTTTTGGTTAAAACATTAATTGTTTTACTCAAAAATTTGCAACAAGAATCATTGCAATTGCAACCAAGCTTAATACCAAGAGAATCAATGGATTTAGTTTTTGAATGATACTCTGAATCACTAGAGCTAAATTCATGTCTGTCAGATGATGAAGAAGACTGTGTTTCTAGGAATCAAAATAATGCTTCTTGATCATTGTCATTAATATTCAACTGATTAAACTTCTTTTTAAAACTATTGGGCTTCTCAGGTCATTTATTGGTAAAGTGTCCAGATTTGCCGCAATTGAAACATGTTCCTTTTGCATAATTCTTTTTCTTAGGAAAAGATTTAGAAAATGGTTTTTTAGAGGATTTTTTGGAATAAGATTTTTTATAAAAATTATCACGGGATTTTCTCCTTGTTTCCCCACGAGGTTTGAAATATTTATTAAAATGTTTATGCTTTCGTCTTGATAGAGGAATAGAAGGAGGGAGGCCAAATTGTTCACAGAAGTTTCCCATTTCATATTTGGCTTTCTTGCTATTTCTCAGTTGTTCACGAAACATTCTTTAATCATTACACATACTAATATCAAGTTTCTTTATTACACTGAAAATATCACCATAGGTGTAATTTTTGTAATTAAGAAATCTCGAGATATCACTAAGTTCTTCCTTAACTTTAAGAGCAAATGAACTGGGTAATCCATCAATGAATTTCTCCTTCCAGTAAGGCTTATGACTATCGTCACGAAGCATTATCCGATAAATAAAAACATCTTGATACAATCTATAATCAAACATTTAACAGCATCTTAAATTATTTAAATAATCAGAAATACGATTAGTAATGTTGGATGGTGTCCTAACAAAATGTTTAATAGTAGTGTAAATCAAAATATTAACGCCATTAGGGTGAGCCCTTCCTATGGCTTCATCAAAAATAGTTAAACCTTCATCATTACGCTTTACAGCGTTCTGAATGGTTTCCCTAACGGTATCAGTGAGATGTTTGTCCCACCAACTTCGTAAAACATCAGAAAAACCATTTGTTAAAATCATAACAATATCAGGTTGTTGGATATTATTATTAATGTAAGCATTAGCAATTAAAAATATTTTACTCATGGTATTGAGGATTTATTGTTCAGACAATCCATCAATATTTCATTCGTAAATTTTGTCAGCAAAATACGATAATTGAGTTTGAAAAACTTTTTCTTCAAATTGTAAATCAGGAGGAGTAGGCCTGGAATACCAGTTCTTCGTCAGACTCATTGGTTTGGGCCCTTATGATGTAAATCTGGCAATTTCAGGTTTTAAATTAAAATCATGAAAATTCTTTTCAAGTAAATCAATGTCATTGGCTTCAGAGGAATCATCGTTAGACGATTCATCTATTGTTTCAACAAGAACAGTTTCATCTTTATTCAAAGTACTAGTAGAAGGCTGTTCTTTTTTTAAATCAGCAAGGATTTGATTAATTTTATCTAAAATCTTGACCTGTGGTTCAGTAAATTGGATTTTTTACCTAGTTTGTAGTAAAATAATCAAAGGTTTTTCAATAGTTTTTGAAATATTTTTAGACTGTTCTTTGGGGAGAACCAAATGATTTTCATTAGTATGTAAAACAGGAGTAGAAGTAAAAACAGGTTTTTTTGCTTTCTCTTCGATTCTATCAAGCTATTGTCCAATAGTGTGAAGAGCAAAATTTACAAAATTGTTTTGTAAAATAATTTTTTTTATTTCTTTAGAAACATCTTTGGACCCAGTTTCAAGAATCTTGAAAGGAGAAACAGTTACTTCAGTCCCTTTGTGGGAAAGAATAACATTGTCTAAAGGCGGATGGCTGGATTGGATTACAGTCTTGCCGTCTTCTGTGACAAAATCAGTTTTGACAACATTAAAACTATTTTTTGAAACATAATAATTTTCAACAAAAAAAAAAAAAGAATGTGCTTTTGAAGCTCATTCATTTTTTCTTTCTATTTTCGTTTAATACGAAGTTTTTCTGAATCAGAAAATGCTGCATGATAAATTTTTCTTTTATCATGGTTTTCAACAGATTTAAATTCATTAAAAAGAGCAATTAAATCATATTGAAAAGGTTTGTTTAAAACAGTAAGACTATGATGAATTGGTGCAACAGGAGCAGCCATATCCGAAGCTGTTGGAGACAAAGATGAAGTATCTTTGTTTTTATGAACTTCTTCCTTTACAAACTTATACTTAGATGACCCAACATTTTTTGTAGAATAATAAGCAGAAGTAACCTGAGAGGATGTTGATAATCCTTTCAGTTTTAAATCAGGTAAATCAAGATTAGCAGATTGAGTTGGTTGAGCTGTTTCAGCGGAATCTTTCAGAAATCTATAGACATTTTTATCTCTCCTTACTGGATTTTCTGAAACAGAACCAACAAAAAAAGATTTAGACCCAACAAAATAATTTCTTCTTAAATTTGGGGTACTAGTCTGACCAAAACTAATTTTAACAGTTCCATCCAAATATTGTTGAATGTAATCAACAGAACAATCATTAAGAATAGTATTAGTAGCAAAAACTTCATGTTCTAAAATCCATTCATTAGGAAGAGTAATATCTTCCGAAAAAACCATTTTTGGAACTTGAATATACGCATATGGGGTCGAACTTTGTATTAACAAAGTTTTTCCCACAGTTGGTTTTTGAATAGCTTTTGGATTTAAATGTGTTTTTAACAAACGATAATAAATCCTGTAAACAAGAGCAATAGGTTTGCTTCCTTCTAGCATATCATAGCCAGAAGTTGAAATATTTAACATCAAAGATTTGATGATATGAGAATCATCAAGAGCAATAGTTAAATCATGAATCGAAATGAACCGGTCCTCCGAAAAGAGAGGATTGGATCATTCCTAAAATACTGGTTTCAAATTGTTTAAAAAGACCATCACGTAAACAAAGTAGAACTGAAGCATTGATGCCTTTCCTCGTTAGAGGCTTGACAGCCACTTGAACAAAACCAATATGTAAATATGTATATCCCTTTGCTAAGAAATCTTGAACTAATTTCTTAGTAAACATATAACATTTTTCTTGAGATTTTGAAATAGTATAGGTTTGTTCAACAGTTCTAACATTGAAAGCAGTGTTAAACTTAGATTGAATCCAAGAGGTTTGATAAATAGTTCTAGAATCAATTTTTGGGATATTCTACCCATTGAAATTAGAAGGAGTAGTTTCTTCAAAAGAACAATCTTCTTCATTAACTATGTCAAGTGGTACAGACGACCTGGAAGCGAGGGAAGACATCAATGCTTCAGTTTTACTTTGTTTACGTGATGGTCATTTTAAACAGTTTGAAACCAGTATTTTAGGAATGATCCAATCCTCTCTTTTCGGAGGACCAGTTCATTTCGATTGTTTTCCTAATTTAACTATTGCTCTTAATGATCCTCATATCATCAAATCTTTGATGTTAAATATTTCAACTTCTGGCTATGATATGCTAGAAGGATTCTGGCTTTGATACCAAAGAAGACACGGAAGCAGGAGAAGATATGAAAAGATGAAGATAAAACAAGAAGAGGGAAGAAGAAGAAAAGGAGGTGAATGAATATAAGAAGAAATCAATTTTATTAAAAAAGAGATAATTGAACTCAAATCTGAGATCAATAATCTTAAATCTGAAAATGATATTTTAAAACAAGAATTTTTAGTTTTAAAAATTGATAAACAATTTGATCATGATATTCCTTCTGATAATGAGCAAACAAATGCTTCAGACGATGGCCAAAAAGAAGAGAAATCTTCTAATAACCAGATCTGTTTGATCCATCATACTATTCATCCAAAATGGTTTTCTCGTGTTACTATTGTTGTTTACCATGAATTTTCATTCTCTATTGTTTCTATGATTGATTCTGGCTCTGATACCAAAGAAGACATGGAAGCAAGAGAAGATATGAAAAGATAAAGATAAAATAAGAAGAGGGATGCAGAGTATGCACACGGAAGCAGGTGAATGAATATAAGAAGAAATCAAACAACAGGCGGCAGAGCCGACCTTGATGCAGAGTATGCACAATTAATTAGATCTAGGCGGCAAAGCTGCACTTGGATGAATGCATGAATGAGGATGTAGAAAACAAGTAGGCGGATAAACCAGCCATATGTATGATTATGCAAAAATAAGTAAGATATGAAAATAAACTTGTATTCAAATTAATATAAACAAAATACAAGTTACAAGATTAAATCAAATTACAAGTTGAAATATGATCACTGGTGGGAGGTAAGAGATGGAAGAATAAGAGAATGAAGGTGAGGAGAGGATACCTCGGGAGAGGGAGAGAGTGGAAGAGTAAGTGATGTGCAAAACAAGTTATATCAGTAAATGAGCCAGGCTTCCCTTTTATAGGTGAAGGGAGCACTATTACAATAGTAAAATGAAACAGTTACATGAACAGTTAAATGAAACAGTAAAATCAAAAAGCCGGTCATGAACAGTGAATAATGACTTCTACTATTCATGCACGTGAGAATTAGCTGACATCTGGGAGATCGATCAGTCAGATAGGACGGTCATCTTCCATTTGTCGTTTTGAACATTTTTGACAGGCTGGGAGGTCAATCAGTCGTTTTAGACGGTCACCTTCCATTTGTCATTTGGCGGATCAGTCATCAGAGAATCTTGGGGTGTCTTCTGAATCATGTCCGAAAACATTAGAGTAGGGATCATCAACTAAAGTTGTGGAGGATGCTTCTGACTTATTAGAATTGTCAGAATCATCTGTTTCTAAAGACTTCAGTAAATTAATTAAATCTTTTTTATTAAGTCCATTTTTCTTTTTAGACTTAGAGGATTTATCAGATTTTGTAGTTGACGAAGCAGTTGCCTCTCCTTCCTGGGAGGCAGTTGGTGAAGCAGAAGCCTGGATTTGGGGATGTCTAGTTGAAGCAATTGAACCATAGGTGATTGCAAGGAATTCTTTTCTGCTCTGTAGGTCTGGAGCAGTCTGGGGGAAATCTCTGATCACGTAATCAATGATATTTTTGGTATAAGAGAACTTATCCCACCATTTTGTAAAGCAGTGTCGCACCAATATGTCACAATTTCTCTCGTAATTCCATTTCATTATCTAAGGAATTTTGTATCTTTGGAAAAAATGGAGATCATGGAGAAATTTACACGTGTTTGTCCACAAAACCTCCCAGATGAACTTATAAAATGTTTCAATTGCTTTTTCACTGTTATTACTACATAAAAAAATATTATATATAATATTAAAAAATAATTTAAAATATATATTATATGGAACTGGTCCGGTCCGGTCTGGTCCTATAAAGTCTAAAATCGAAATCTGACCGATTTAGGCTGGTTCGGCCATTACGGAAACTGGTTCTGGACCGGATGGGTTCGGGCCGATCCGGACGAATTTTTCAGTTTTTTTTTACACCCCTAGATATGAGTTTGTAGGTTGTTTCAAAAGTATGGATTAAAGTTACGTAATCAAATATTTCATGTTTTGAAAATCCTATTTTGAAATTGCAGAGCAAAAACTTACGGTCACTTTAAAAAAAAAAATGAAAGAGATTTTTGCCTTGGATTTGCACATTAAGCTTTCATGTGATGTGCTTTTTATTGGAAAAAGTTGTTGAATGTGTTTCCAAGAAATTTTTTGCATTGTCGTAATGTGTGCCATATGTTTTTCAACACTTTTCCAAACAGGTTTATTGGCACAAATGAGTCGACACTTCTATTTGTAAGTTTTGTATATCAAAACACAAACAATCAAACCAAAGCTTATATTCAACCGACCAATCCACCTCTGAAAAAAGACGCTAAGGGAGAGAGTGAAGTTGCCCACACATATTTGTAGCTTCTAATATGTCGCTATCGTTCTCCTGGCAGAAGATGGTGCAGCTCCGGCGTGGTGGTGGAGCTTTGGTCTAGGGGTCTAGGGTTTGATGATGTTTGGTGTGGTGGAGGTTTGGCAAGGGGATGAGGGGCACAAAGGGTCGAAGACAGATGGCCCTAATAAAAGTTAGGCCCATTTCGTCCTATTTGAGCCCTAGTATTAGGATTTGTTTGAAGTTGGAGTATTAAAAAGTGTTTAAATTATTTGGATGTTACATATTAAAATATTTTTAATCTCAAATAAACTATAAAGTCCGTTGGAGGAAAAGCATATTTTTTCTCAAACGTATTTTTTTGGATAATGCAGAACATAATTCAAATTTTTTAAAAACTGTTAATAGACGAAAATATTCATATAATTTTAAGATAATTATAACTTTCAAGATATGGTTATAATTTTTGAAAATTCAAATAATTTTCATTTTCACCTTAGAAAACACTTTTTAAATTTGTTTCCAAACAAAACGTAACATGTTTGAAAGTAATTAAACATATAGTTATCAAATAGTAAATAACTTTTTAATAGTATAACTTAGTGTATGTTTAGGATTATGGTGAAAAATATAGTTTTAAGGCTTATAACTTAAATAATAGGCTCTATACTTCAAAAGTTGTTTACTGTTTGATAAACATGTGTCTAAAGTACTTTTAAAGTTAGTTACATTAATTTTTTTAAAATATATAGTTATCAATGAGAGCTTTTCGATAAAAGCTTTAATTTGGTGCTTTTTGAAAAAGTAGATTTTCAGTTTTTTTAAGTGATTAAAGTACGTTTTATAAATTTACCACACATATCATTTTTTCTTTAAAAGAGTTTTTAAACAGTTAAAAGCACTTTTTAAGCATTCAAACTCAATCTCAAATAGGCTCTTATTACTTAAGTTATAAGTTATAAGTTATAAGCTCTAAAGTTATAAATTATATTTCTCATCAGAATCCCAAATATGCACTTAGTTTTATCTACTTTATTTGGTCTTTATCTATTTAAACGTAGGTTTCACTTGTAGTGATTTAGTGCATGTTTGAGAGTGTGGTGGAAAATATAACTTATAGTTTTAGGACTTATAGCTTATAACTTAAATAATAAGCTCTATACTTCAAAAGCTGTTTACTGTTTGTTAAACATGTATCTAAAGCACTTTTAAAGTTAGTTACATTAATTTTTAAAAAATATACAGTTATCTACATGAGCTTTTCGATAAAAGCTTCAATTTTGTACTTTTTAAAAAAGTAATCTTTCAACTTTTTTAGGTGATTAAATCACTTTTTATCAATTTATCAAACATATTATTTTTTCTTTAAAAGAACTTTTAAACAGTTAAACGCACATTTTAAACTTTCAAACTCAATCCTAAACAAGTTCTTAGGAAGTATGGAGTCTTGAGAGTATTAGTATTGGAATAACTAAATGCAAATTTAAAATTTGTATAATGTCACATGTTTTGCCTTTGGCAAATTCCATTCAAAACCTTTTTTCATATTAAATTATCCACCTATTAGCCAAAATAATAATAAAATATTATTAATTTAATCTTTTTTTTTTAATTTTTTAATTTCATTTATTTTTCTCATATTTTACAATTCTATTGATCATATGGTATTTAATAATCAAATTATAATTAAATTATTTCATCTAATTGCACCAATTCAAGCAAAACATATTACTTTCAGAATTCAAGCACAATACAACATCTTCCACAAAACATACTAGCTTCAGAAAACCAACCCATCAACAAAACATATACAAAACCAAATCTGTTCACATAGTTGCTGCCCAGTCACATGTATTTTCATCACATGTTTAATTAGTTTCTAATTTTTGTACACTCCTATCATTTCATAAAAGAATAATACGGTACAAGCCAAACCAAAACTTTCATTCTAATCATCAATACTTTTCTTTATATAAATGACTCTAATATTGTTTTTGTGATTGAGCTGCATTATTGCATAATTTATATAGTTAGAATCAATGTATTTTTAATTGTTTTATCATATTATCATTGATTTTAGATAGAAAAATGATCAAGAGGAAATAAATCCAAGTTGTGATTTAAATTGATTAAAAGCATAGTTTATGCTTATTTTTATAACTTGTGATTTAATTTGATTTTATTGTCTCACATGCACAACACAATTTTCTTTTTCTTTTTTTATTTTAGTTTAGTTTTCTTAATTTTTAATTAATTAATTATTTTCTTTTTCTAATTCTATTTTATTTTATTTTATTATTCTATTTGTTTTAGTTTATTTTATTTTATTTTATTTTATTTTATTTACTGCGCAGGCTAAACGACATGTCGTTTGGCCTGCAAGCTAAACGACATGTCGTTTTCTACAAGCTTTGATTCAGCCGTCCAAGCCAAACGACCTGTCGTCTGGGATAAGCTGCACGTCGTTTGGCTTCGTCTTCAACCTCTCGACCGAACGCATGCAATCTCCATGCATGCGTTCCGAGCTTGCGCAGCCGCGGCCCTTCGCCTCTCCACCACCAACAGCACCTCCTCTCCTCCACCAACGGCAGCAACCGTCTCTTACGTAGCCCCGGCAGCACATCATCTCCATGCATACGTTCGGACCACCTCAGCCCAGCTGTGCCCAATCTCCTCCACGTGAAGTACACCGTGAGTCATCGTCTGAAGGTCCCATGCACAGCCCGGCAGCACCTCCACGTAAAAACCGATAGCTCAACTTCCTCTGTTTTCTGAAGAGAAAACAGAGAAAGTTGAGCTGTTTCGGTTCGCATGAGATGAACGAAAACAAAAGAAAATAATGAGTGGGTTTCGGCTGGAAAGCAGAGGAAGAAAGAAAAAAAGAAAAAAATAAACAACTGCAAACCACTCGGTGCAGTGAAGTTACGGCTGTAAAGAGAAATAAAAATGAAACAGAGCACATGCGATGTTCGGTGCAGCAGAGAGGAAGAAAAGAAGATACATTCAGTGCATGCCGGGCTGGAAGCAAAATAAAATAAAAAGAAAGGAAACTGACCAAGAAAAAAAAGAAAGAAAGAAAATAATGATATGCAGTTCGGTGCTAGCAGTCGGTGCAGCTCGCAGTGGAAGAAAAAGAAATGAAATAAAACTCAAGCAGTGCATTCGGTCGGCTGGAAGGCAAGAAAGAAAGAAAGAAAAAGAAAGAAGAAAGAAAGGCTGGTCGGCTCTTTTGGACAGGCACGCACGGAGACAACGCAAATAATTTTTCTGAGTGGGAGACAAGTAGCTGGCTTCACAGATGGACGAGGTCACGGACATAAGCATATGCAGCGGCTTTTCAAGCCTATATAAGGACCTGAAGATAGACAGAGAGAGGTGGTCGATGTTAGACACCCAGTAGCTGTAGAATAGAGTAGTTGTAGTTTTTCAGTTTAGGAGACAACGCAGATGAAGTGAGGGAGTTCGGTGATACAGTTGAGAGCCTAATGGACCAACTGTGTTATCGAGCTATCCTCTCCTTTATCTGTAGTCTCTATTTTATTTTTATTTTTTTATTTCAATTTATGTCATTTAATTTTATGCACTTTAAATTATTGTCATTTATTTTTCTGCACTTTTAATTTCTGCACTTTTAATTTATGTCATTTATTTTTCTGCACTTTACTTTACTGCAATTTAAATTACTGTCATTTAATTTTTATGTCATTTAATTTTCTTGCTCATTTAAATTTCAGTTATTTAATTTTCAACAATTTAAATTCACTGTCTTGCGCTTTAATTTCTTTAATTTTCATCACTGCTTCTCAACACTCAAAGCCAACCAAAAATGAATCTGGTTCACGACCAGTAAATTTTCTTTTTCATTGCACTCTTTCATCCATTGTATATATCATCACTTTTTATTTTTATTTTCTCATTGTAAATAATTTTACCATTTTACACGAGTTTATTTTTAGCACTTTCCCTGTGGAGACGATCTAGGAATTTATTCCTAATTACTACGCGACACGCTCCTGCACTTGAGATAGCCTTTTGGCTGCTCATTTTCGAACGAGTCATTTTGCATTGTTAAAAGCAGAGTTGGCATATATATAGTCAGCCAACAACCAACATTTGCTGGAGAAAACTAATCATTAGGTGATCAACATTACCAGTGTAGCTCTAATTCGGTGCACTTTTTCTTTTCTTCTTTTTTTCGTGCCTCAATCGAGATTCTACCCAATTAGTGTAAGTTTTAGCTCTAATTTCAATACCCAAAAAAAAAAATAGCAAAAAATGAAAAACCACAACAAAATCCTTAGTCTCATACGTGGAGACCTCCTTGAATGTTGAAGGCGCCATCCAACTCAATAGGCCACCTCTTTCAATTCCACAAAAAAACATTTCCTTTTCCAAACTCTCCTAGCACCCTAAAGCCATGATTTAGAACTTTGAAAGCAAATCAAAATCTCTAAAAAAAAAAAAAAAAAAAAAACTCTTGACTACAAACTCTAAAATCGAAAATCCCTTGATTACAATCACAATAAAACAAATTGATCACATACTTTCAAAAATCTAAATCCCTTATCAAAATCTTCACAAACAGAGTACAATCACAAATTTTCAAATCGGCCACATACTTACCAGACGGCTTGAGTGGTGCGCTATGTCGATGGGAAATGGTTGAAGTGGCTTTCGTGCGATGGAAATGGGCGAAGTGATCTCATATTTTGGGCTGGAAATGACGGAAGAGCAAAATATGTGGATGAAAATGATAAAAGAAAAAAAGCGGTTACGAGAGACGAAAAATAGAGAGAAAAGTGTAAAGGAAACTAAGACAATCCAACAAGAAACCCAGGGAAAAGCAACTACTTCGATAGATAAAGAGGAAGAGAAAAGAGAGAGAGTGTTTCTTGAGGAAGAAAATATTAAATAAAGTATTTGGTCGAGTTATAGTGCTCAGCTAGATATGACCGAAGGAGCCGAATTACCATAGTTAAAAGTCATTTTATTTTACCTTTGCCTAATTCAATGTAGCACTGTTCATGCTTTATTAGCCATTTGACCATTTGAATTTGTATTTGACTATTCCAATGCTAATGCTCTCAATCCAGCTAATGGTAGTGGTCTTTATCAATAAAATTCTAGGTGTATATATATATTGCATGATTGAATAATAAATATCATAAGTTGAATAATAAATATCATAAAAAGCATTTGCTGTCAACGTAATTCGTTGTAGTTCTGAGATATATTTTTCTTTATTTCCACCACCAAAGCTCACCAACTCAATCTTGATTCCGCCCTTTCACCAAAGTGTCCCTTGTCACGCCTTCCATAACTTGGATGTGTACCATTGGTCTACAATTTTTTTTTTTACAAAAGTAGATTTGATGTCTCATAATGTAACACACTCCCAAGGGGTGAAAGGATAATCTCACTTCGAGAGTGAGAACTTCCAAGAAAAATAGAGTAATGAAAAATAGGATGAAAGATAATTTTCTGGTTGAAGAAGAACGATACAATCCTTACAGGTTTTTAAGCAAGAATTTTGGAATACCCCCATCTACTCGGTCTCGTGGGCCTTCGTCTTACAAACTAACATAAAACAACATAAAATAAATTAAACAAGTCCATTACATCTGTAAGCTATTGGGGCCTAAGCCCATTACATTAACTAATTATACTAGGTTCCTCCTCTAGTCTAGTGGTCCTGCATGGAAGCACAAGCTCATAGCCCACTTCCTTCCTTACTCATGTTCTTCAATTCGGCTTCCCTTCTTTGGGCTTTAAGTTGCCATTTGAGACAAAATATGACCCACAAGTTCAAGGCCCATGAGCTGTTATAAAAGTGTGACAAACCCTCCCCCTTCAAGCACCTTGCCCACAAGGTGTTATTATGCATCAACATTTCCTTTGTAACTAAGACAAGTTTCTTGTCTTTAAATTTCTTGAATTGACCAACAACATATTCATTGATGGCAACACACTTCTTGATCAAATTCTTATAAATAACCCTAAAGATTTGGTGTTGCTGTAGAATTTCCTTGGAAGTTTTCAAAAGAAGGTCTTCACAGTTCATAATACCCTTGACAAAGCTACAGTATACGGGGTTCAACTCCTCCCCACCCTTAGCCACACCAGTTTCAGCATTTGGAGGTGTCAAAGTTGAACAAAAAGATAAATAGAAATTATTAACTTTCAGTTCATCATTAGTGATCCAATCAAGATTTTCATCATCTACACCATTTACTACGAGACCTATATTCATAGCGTTAAAGGAGACAACATATTTGGAGAACATTTGGTCAAAAATCTCTTTTATCGACTCATCATTGTGAGCCTTCTCAAACCTCGACAAAAGGGTGGTGTAAGTACATACATCTTGTCCTTGCTGCCCCTCCTCTATCAGATCGAAACTTGCAGCCAACATGACACTTGTATGATGCATTTCCCAAGTTTTGACATAAATCTCTTGTTCTTGGATATCTTTTCTGGTGTGACTTACAATATTTGAGATTTTCTTCTCCCTTTTCAAGAACCTTATTCATGAACTTCTCATCTTTTTTACTAGTAGTTGTTGGAATGCCTAAAGCAATCAAACCCATTACCTGATCCTTAATTAAAGAAAAAAAGGACAAACAACAAGAGCAACTTTGTCATGAAGAACAACTAGAAGCTGGTAATACAAGTTTTCATCACCACCTGCAGCCATAATCTTTGCATTTTTGGCATTTGGAAGTAGCACTGTAAGATCAACCTTATCCATCCTCTGGTCACCATTCAACAATTCACCAAAGTCACTAGCCTCTAAAAAATACTAGTGTTTCAATATCTTGACTTTGTTCCCTCTCTTAAGCATTTCATCAAACACCTGCAAATTGCAAGCTTAAGCAATTCTTTCCCACATAGATCCTGCATAATTTGGTGCTCTACAATACAGCCAAAAGAATAAAAGTATGCATTCAACTCATCATCAGTCAAAGATATTGGTATTCCACCAACAAAAATCTTTATTATTTTTTATGCCTTCTTAACTTCCATATTCTCCCTAGGGCCTATTCCCTTTACTTCAATCATTCTACTAACTACAACATGGTCTTCCTTAAAAACCTTATCAATAATAGTTGGATTAGCAAATGTTATAAATTCAAATCCTTGTGGCCTTCTTGAATGGCTATTGATCACTATTACAAAATCTAATATGTCTCCATACTTGTTGAAGTAATTAGCAGAAGTCCCTTCAGGTATTTCATCAAATAGTTTAAGTGCCATTCCTTCCCTCCACGCCTGATCAAAAAACCCATTCAAGTAACTAGGGTCATATCCTCTCATTTGCTCGATTATTGTTCCCTCAAAGGGAATTTCATAAATCTTACCAGCATCACTCCAAACACCTAAAGGCTCTCCTATACCCAAACACCAAAACCATAAAATACAAGCAAAATGAATAGACTGTGGGACAACCAGGATGAAAACATATATACTCAGTACAACCTTGTTACCATCTATCACAAACTGTTTCAGTTGATGGTTAAGAATGTGGCACTCTCGACCTCCACGTGTTATTTTAGTAGAGTTCGTGACACCGGGATATTGATCATACGGATCTTGCACCCCAACGATAAGTGCTCAGAGTGTGTACAATATGCAATAAGTGTATAAAATAATAACCGCAGCGAAATAAAAATGGTCATTCTTTATTTAGTACCAGAAAGATAATAAAATATTCTTTACAAGAATTTACAGTCATCCGACAGGTAATTTAAATAAAACAATTAACATAAGGGGAAACAAATCCCATAACGCCGAATAACATAACGATAAATCATGCCTCCGACGGAGCCGGTCCTTCAGGCTCATACCCAGTCTCTACGTCAAAAATCTACGGTACCATAAGACGGAACCGCAGGGTAAAACACCACATGAGATTATGACATCTCAACAAGTATTTAACCAAAATAAATCCAAGAGATTTAAAATGCAATAATATAACAACCACGTACAATCAAAGATCAACTTTCCAAAAATACACATTTAACCACTCACGCCAAAAATCCCATTTTTGGCCCATATATATATTTTCATTTAATATGCATGCACTACGGTCTCCTCTATGGACCATATACATACCCTAGCTCTCATCGTCACATCATGAAGACGTCACGTCAGTCTGTTACATGCTCCCGAGTGACTAGAAGAGCTCCACCGAGATAATACCTCATCTCGGCTTGGGGTCGTGATACACACGCACCCACGCAATTAATACCATAAATCTAAATTTTACAAACAGACAACATGACTTCATAACACAATTAAATTTAAGACAATAAATATGTATGATTGCAATTATTGGATGACATAGCAATTTACTCATTTATTAAATAACACAAAATTTATAATTTTACATTTTCATAATTTCACAACCACTACAAGTGTGATCCCATCCTCCAATCCGATCCAAAGCTCAGATTCAACATCCAAAATTTTAAAACCCAATATTTCAACCAATCCAATTAAATTTCAAATAAAATACGATTAAATTCTCCAATAAATTACAAGTAAATTCTCAATGAAAATACAATTTAATTCTCAAAAAATACAATACACCACTTAAAATAAATTCTCAACTAATGATAAAATAAAATAAATTGATTTAACTTAGCCAATAATAACAAATAAAATAATTAATAAATTTTAGGGATCTCACAACCTCCCCTCCTTAAAAGAAATTTCGTCATCAAAATTTGTAAGACTAAATATTAATAATGAATCACAAACTAATCATCCATACGATACCATTTAGTACAGGATTGTCAAATACTTGCCAACTGTAAGTGTTCTAAATTATTAAAAAGGGATGCCGACAATTTCACATCACCGTTTTCTTTTACTAAAGGCTAGACCGACAGGTTGCGTGAATCCTGATGACAAATTCCGTGAATTCCAATTATTTAACCTTCCCCTTTTAGGTTGAACAAAAAAATCCCAGATGGCTAGTTCAAATTTTTCCTGTGGAGCTTGCAAATTCTTAAGGAGGAAATGCGTTAAAGAATGCATTTTTGCTCCTTTCTTCTGCCATAAACATGGAGTAACCAATTTCTCCGCTATTCATAAAGTTTTCGGTACAAGCAATGCATCGAAACTCCTTTCTCATCTCTCGGTGAGTGATCGTTGTGAAGCAGTGGCTACGCTAACATATGAAGCACATGCAAGACTCGAAAATCCTATCTGTGGCATTATTTCACATATCTATGCTCTTCAGCAGCAAGTCATTACCCAATTACTTTCTATCTTTTATCTATAGTAATTAAAACCCTAATTCCTATAAATTCCTAAATAAGATATTCTACCTTGTTTTTCTGCAGGTTCTAAATTTACAAACTCAATTAGCATCTCTTAAGGAATTTCTAGCAACTCAAAATTTTCCTGATGGTTCTCTCACTACAAACCCTAATGGAAACAGTTATGGAAAACCTGCTTACCCAGAGGATGTCGAAAGTTAGTTTCAATCCGAAATCACCAATTATATGATGCCACTACTCAATACAAACGATATCTCCCAAAGTGCCTCAACAGTTCCAGATAATGAGAACGTGTGCATGCCAGTCTCTTTTAGGGATTATCCAAGTTCACTAAATCCTGAGGAGAATTCCTTAAATGTTTCCTATTTGTTTCAGTTGTAAAGTTTTCTATTTGATGCTTTCTGTAATTTGGCTTTTGTTGAACCTGTTATAACAGAACTTGTAATTTGAATTCATAATTCTCCCAACAGGACGTCAATCTCCAAATGAATGTATAACCTCAAAAATTACATTCTCATATGACCTCAAGTCCCAATTAATCCATAAAGATGACAATTATTAACACTCAACGCTTCACTAAGTAATATGCTAAGGCTATAAACTTTGATCAGCCCATCAAAAACTTAATGTTAAAATACCAAAAGCATCCCAAGTGACAACATAGTAACTACGAACTATAGGTGAAAACTAATGCTTATAAGAGTCTATTTAGAACATAAACCCAACATTTTCCTTGGAAATTGACAAATTTCTTTATTGATTCTAAAACAAGATACATCATAAGGCTCAACATAAGTGAAAGAAAATAACATTCAAAAATTACCCGAACAAGTATGCGTAAAATTCTCTCATGTCTGCCTCTCTCTCTCATGAGAAATCCTTAGCCAAGGGATCTCCCCATGTTACTAAAACTAAAGGTATTATTTTCGTCCTTAACTTTTGTTCTTTCCAATCCATAATCTAAGTTGGAACAACTTCATAGGTAAGGTTAGGTTGAAGTTGAATGTGTTCCGGGTTGACAAAACGTGACTCTTGTTGCCCAAAACTCTTCTTCAATGACGACACGTGGAACACATCATGAACATCCCCAAAATAATTCGGCAATGCAACTCTATACGCAACAAGCCCAACTTTCTCCATAATCTGAAAATGACCAACATACCTTGGACTAAGTTTTCCTTTCTTACCAAAGCGCTTGACTCATTTCATAGGAGAGACTTTAAGGTATACCCAATCACCTTTTTCAAAGGATAAGTCTCTTCTCCTCGTATCTGCATAACTTTTCTAGCGACTTTGCGCTTCTGCCATTTTATTTCTTATTACCAGAATTTGCTCTTTCATCTCTTGAATTAACTCAGGCCCAATTAATATACTCTCACCCACTTCATCCCAACACACATGCGATCTACACTTTCTTCCATACAAAGTTTCATACGGGGCCATCTAAATGGAGGCATGAAAACTATTGTTGGAAGCAAACTCAATTAGTGGCAGCTGATTCCCTGAAATTCCATAACACAAGCCCGTATCATATCCTCAAGAGTCTGAATAGTACGTTCCGATTGTCCGTCAGTTTGAGGGTGATAAGCAGTACTAAATTTCAACTTAGTGCCTAAAACTGCCTGTAAAGTTTTCCAGAAATGAGATATGAACCGTGGATCTCTATCTAATACAATACTCTTGGGTATTCCGTGCAAACGTACTATCTATTTTAACATATAACCGAGCCAGTTTTCCCAAAGAGTCAGTATTATTGACAGGCAAGAAATGGGCACTCTTAGTCAAACGATCAACAATAACCCAAACTGAGTTCTTTCCACTAGTAGTCCTTGGAAGACCTACTACGAAATCCATAGAAATATCATCCCACTTCCACTCAGGAATAGGGAGAGGTTGAAATTTACCAGCAGGTCTCTGATGTTCAGCTTTGACTTGTCGACATGTATCACATTTCTCTATAAACATGGCAATATCCACCTTCATGCCTTCCCACCAGTAATTTCTTTTCAAATCTCGATACATCTTTGTACTCCCTGGATGAACTGAATAAGGGGTTGCATGGGCCTCAGCTAAGATTCGTCCTTTAAATTCCGAATCCGCAGGAATCACCCTACGATTCTGGAATAAAAGAATATCATCCTTGTCAAGACTGAAATGAGCAGGTCCCTGTGACTTCTTAACTCTTTCTCTAATATCTAACAATTTTGAGTCATTTTTCTGAAGAGTCTTCAATTCCTCAAAATTAAGAATTCGGATGTCATGTATCGAAGTCAACATCTCCCATTGCTGCGAACTCTCAATAAGTAGTCTTCTCATTCCACAAATTAGAGAGTCTAAACCCAAAGATTCAGCTTTGTCTACCACATGAGACTTCTGGCTTAACGCATCCGCAACCTGATTTGCTTTCCCTGGATGGTATTTAATCTCACACTGGTAATCACTAATCAACTCTAGCCATCGCCTCTGCCTCATGTTGAGATTTTTCTGTGAGAAGAGATGCTTTAAACTCTTATGATCAGTATAGATTTCACAAATCTCCCCATAAAGATAATATCGCCAAATCTTAAGAGCAAAAACCACAGCTGCTAACTCTAAATCATGCGTAGGATAATTCCTCTAGTGATTTTTCGATTGTCGAGAAGCATAAGCTACAACTTGTCCCTCTTGCATAAGAACACATCCCAAACCAAACTTGGAAGCATCACTAAAGACAACAAATGGCTTGTGTGGTTCAGGAAGTGCTAGAACAGGTGCGGTAGTTAATCTCTTTTTCAACTCTTGAAAACTTCTCTCGCATTTGTCAGACCAAACAAACTCAACATTCTTCCTTGTAAGAGTAGTGAGAGGTCCAAACAATCGAGAAAATCCCTCCACAAATTTTTGGTAATAACCAGCGAGTCTTAAGAAACTCCGAATTTCATGCACTGATGAAGGTCGTGGCCATGCTAAGACAGCTTCTATTTTACTAGGATCAACTGCTACACCATCCCGGGAAATGACATGACCAAGAAATTTAATTTCCTCCAACCAAAACTCACACTTACTCAGTTTAGCATAAAGTTGATGTTCTCTTAACTTTCCTAAAACCAAACGAAGATGACAAGCATGCTCCTCAAACTCTTTAGAATAAACTAAAATATCATCAATGAAAACCACCACAAAAGAATCTAAATAGGGTTGGAAAACTCTATTCATCATATCCATAAATGCTGCAGGGGCATTGGCTAATCCAAAAGGCATCACTTTGAATTCATAATACCCATATCTAGATCTAAATGCAGTTTTGGGTATGTCTTGATCCTTTATTCTCAATTGATAATATCCTGACCTCAAATCAATTTTTTGAGAATGTAGTTGCACCTTGGAGTTGATCAAACAAATCATCAATTCGGGGTAGGGGATACTTATTCTTAATGGTCACCTTATTGAGCTCTCGATAATCAATACACATTCTAAGGGTACCATCATTCTTCTTAACAAACAGCACTGGTGCTCCCCAGGGTGAATAACTAGGCTGAATAAATCCCTTATCTACTAACTCCTGCAATTGACTTTTTAACTCTTTTAATTTAGTTGGTGCCATTCGGTAAAGGGCCTTGTGTACTAGTGCTGCTCCAGGTTCCAAATCAATAGCGAACTCCAACTCACGAACAGGAGGTAACCTGAGCAGATCCTCCACAAACACATCAGAGAATTCCTTTATAATTGGAAAATCAGCTATAAACTTATTTTCTGATGGTACAGACACTACTTGAACCAAAAAGGCATCCGCTCCATTAGCTAAGTCTCTATTTGCTTGAATTGCGGATATAATTGCAGGTTTTGTCTTTATCTTACTTCCTGCAAACTCTAAATAATCTCCCCCAGGTGGTTGGAAACTAATTATCCGACTACGACAATTAATGCTTGCAAAATGATGATATAACCAATCCATTCCTAAAATAATGTCAAATTCAAGTAATTTAAACATAATTAGGTCCACGCTAAGCGTCATCTCATTAATAATCAAGGGACATCCTGGAACAACCTTTGAACAACACATAGTCTCTCCATTTGATAATTTCACTACTAAAGATTACGGTAAGGGTTTAATGACTAGATTGCAAATCTTTGCAAAAATGGTAGATACGAATGACTGAGATGCTCCCGAATCAAACAAGGTGCAAGCATAAAACTCATACAATCGAACTCTACCTAAAAAGATTTAGAAAATTTGCTAATGAAATCCATAAAATAAATCACATAATATAGAAATTTCAAAAGATTGAATAAAAATCTATACCTGTGATAACTCCAGCATTCTGGGTTTCTGGAGCCTCACTATCAACTTCGCCAGGCGTTACAGCGTACACCCTCGCCTGAACATTTTGCCTTTGGTTGTTCCTACCACCATGAAAATCGCCTCGATTTGCTTGGATCATGGTAGGGCAGCTACGAGTATAATGTCTCATCTGTCCACATTTGAAACACTGAATTTTCATTGGACGACACTCGCCTTCATGTGATCTAGTGCATTTATCACATATTGGAGCTCGTCTTCCCATATGTACTCCTGTGGACATTTGTGGTCGAGCTCCAGTCCTTGTAGGAAATTTAGGGGCTGATCCAGAGTTATTTCCTTCCCAAAAACCCTTTCTCTTTTGTCCAATCTGAGAGTTGATAGGGTTAACAAACTCCTGTTTTGCAATTATAGCTACCTCTACTAGCTGTTGAAAGGTAGGGACTTGCAGACAGGCAACTTGTCTACGGATTTCTCGCTGTAGACCCTCCTGAAATCACTCAATCCACATCTCCTCGATGGCAATTAGATGCATTGCAAACTTTCTGAGTTCCATGAATTTCCGAGCGTACTGCTCTACAGACATTTCCTCTTGTACAAGATTAGTAAACTCTCGGGCTTTCTGTCGCCTCACAGTATTTGGGTAGAAACGATCATTAAATTCCTTGTTGAAACGTGGCCAGGTTACAGCAGCAAGTGATCCTAGCTCCATCTCAAGGAGTTCCCTCTTGGTCTCCCACCAAGCAGCTACGTCTCCTTGCAGTAAATAACTCGCATATAACACCTTTTGAGACTCAGTATACCCACATATCTCAAAGGTCTTCTCAAGATCACTAATCCACCTCCCAGCACGAAGTGGATCCTCTTGTCCAGAGAAAGTAGGGGTCCTATGGGCCAAAAATCGCTCATACGGACATCCTATTTGTTGCTATCTTTGAGGATGGAAATTCTGTTGAAGGAGATTTGTTATGTGAGTTAAGGCTTTAGCCATAATAAGATTCCCATCAGTATGAGACAACTCATCTTCAGGTTCGGAATGTGGCACTCTTGGTTGATCCATTTTTCTGTTAAAACGTGTATTTAAAATTTTGATATTTAATTTAAATACATACTTTAAAAAAAATTTTACATCAAAATTTTTCTAGTACTATACCTAGGTGTTTCGTATGGTTTTACCCAGAGCCAAACCGCTCTGATACCAATTTGTGGCATCCTCGACCTCCACGTGTTATTTTAGTGGAGTTCGTGACACCGGGATGTTGATCATAAGGATCACGCACCCCAACGATAAGTGCTCAGAGTGTGTAAAATATGCAATAAGTATACAAAATAATAACCACAGCGGAATAAAAATGGTTATTCTTTATTTAGTACCAGAAAGATAATAAAATATTCTTTACAAGAATTTACAGTCATCCGACAGGAAATTTAAAGAAAACAATTAACATAAGGGGAAACAAATCCCATAACGCCGAATAACATAACGATAAATCATACCTCCGGCGGAGCCGGTCCTTCAAGCTCATACCTAGTCTCTGCGTCAAAAATCTACGGTACCATAAGACGGAACCGCAGGGTAAAACACTACATGAGATTATGACATCTCAGCAAGTATTTAACCAAAATAAATCTAAGAGATTTAAAATGCAATAATATAATAACCACGTACAGTAAAAAATCAACTTCCCAAAAATACACATTTAACCACTCACGCCAAAAATCCCATTTTTGGCCCATATATATATATATTCATTTAATATGCATGCACTACGGTCTCCTCTATGGACCATATACATACCCTGGCTCTCATCGTCACACCACGGGTAACGTCCGTGTATAAGACTTTGTAACAAGCGATGCCCAGTTCCGCGCTCAGCGCGTACATGGCTAGGCATCCTCTAACCCCGCCAGCAAAGGCTACGGAATCGATACGAGAGCGTTACCGTCTTGTCCATTCTTGTCGTCGCCCTGTAACGACTCAGAGGACGTCACATCATTCTGTTATGCTCCCGAATGACCAGAGAAGCTCCACCAAGATAATACCCCATCTCGACTTGAGGTCGTGATACACACGCACTCACGCAATTAATACCATAAATCTAAATTTTACAAACAGACAACATGACTTCATAACACAATTAAATTTAAGACAATAAATATGTATGATTACAATTATTGAATGACATAGCAATTTACTCATTTATTAAATAACAAAAAATTTATAATTTTACAGTTTCATAATTTCACAACCACTATAAGTGTGATCCCATCCTCCAATCCGATCCAAAGCTTAGATTCAACATCCACAATTTTAAAACCCAATATTTCAACCAATCCAATTAAATTCCAAATAAAATACGATTAAATTCTCCAATAAATTACAATTAAATTCTCAATAAAAATACAATTTAATTCTCAAAAAATACAATTTATTTAGCGCAATATAAATTAAATGGACTACACTTTAGAAATTTACTTACAATCGAAGATGGGAAAAATTTTCTGGAAGATTGCAAGGGAGAAGATACACTCTCAGCAAACACAACAAATTTCTCAAAAAACTCAAATGAAACTCACGGCTTCAATGTACAAAAACATTCACAGAAACTCAATCCTCCATCTCTCGGATTTCAACACAAATTCACAAAATCAAAACTAAAATCCTAAATTTCGAGATGATTTCAGTAATCCCATCCCCTAAAATTGAATTAATCCGGTCCTATTTATAGATTTAGTAAGGCGGTTCGAAATTTGTAGATGAATCACGAATTGCATGCAGTGAAGGAGAGGTGTGGTAGCGTCGGGTTGACAACAGCTAACTGAGGCCTATTCGGACGACACAGACTCGACGAAGAAGCTGGAGGTGGAAGATGGTGGTGGCACCGTGAGCAGCGACGGCTTGACAGCGCACCTTGAAGCCCATTTCTGAACGACAGAGAGAAACAATATACGACCTTGAGGTGGAAGAGGGACGTGGAAAAAGAAGGAGGTGGCTTGATGAGGCTTGACCGTGCGTGGCTATGGTGGATTGGAGGAAGAAACGGTGTCGGCAGCAGCTGGAACAATTAGTTGCAAAAGTGAAACGAAGAAGAAAGAAGAAAAATGAAGAAGAAGGAAGAAGAAGTGCACGGCGCTGGGGAAGAAACGATGAAACCCTAATCCCTCAAACCAAACGCACCGTTTCACTTAGGAGCAGCTGTTGCTGCATTTCGAGAGGGCCAGGTCAACGCGTGGGCTAATACTGCAGGGCCATTTCGTTTGGGCCCAATTTCACTCAACACACACACACTCACACACGGGCTGGGCGCCCTCCTTGGGCCCACCAGGAATCACACACTCAACCCAAAATAGAACACTATAATTAAAAGCCCAACCCGAAATTTAACTAAAATAAAAACAAAAAAATACAATACACCACTTAAAATAAATTCTCAACTAATGATAAAATAAAATAAATTGATTTAACTTAGCCAATAATAACAAATAAAATAATTAATAAATTTTAGGGATCTCACAAAGAATACCTTCAACAATTTGGCAGTCATAAGCAACAACAAGCTTGTGTTCATATATTGCATTAGAAAATACCAAAAGCTAGGGCCCCTTGAGGCAACAAGATATCCAAGTGATTTTACCATAAGTGAGCTTAGATGCGAGAAAGGAAGAGCCACATAGCTTCAGTTGAGCAGAGAAAGTGCCATGAAACTCCAAATCGGCTTCAAGTATGGTTCTGTCACCACCAGGTGCTGGTTCAAGTGTTAGCTTCACACCCTCTCTAGAGTTATCAACTCTAAGGCTTTTAACCAATAAATCATGTCTCTTCCAGAATGCGGTGTCCCCCTTCCTCTCTAGTTATTCCCCACACTGCCCATAGTCATTTCCTCTAGCAATGGGTGTCACACCAGCATCAAATTTAACAATCGTAGAAGAGGCATAGAGCACCTCCACCATGAAATCCACAATTGGACTACATGCCACATGCGAGCTATCGTCGTTAATGCAGATGCAAATAGCCCTAGGAAACAACCTCATGATGGCAACAATGACGTCCTCTGTCCTGACCGGAATAGCAGAGTCTGCCTTTTCCCTTACAACTGGCTCACCTACCACAACCTCATATGGAACCCAACTCGGAGAGTGAAATCGACGATGGCTAAGGTTCCTACAGATGTGACTCTATACATCAGCAATCTCAACAAGAAAATCAAGCTCGAAGAGTAGGAGAAGTCGTTGCACGTTGGGTTCACGCAGCTTGGAAAGACTTTGGAGGTGCTGATTCATAGCCAGCAGTGGCTCCACCATGTATTGCTGCACCACGGCTAGGGTTTGGCCTTCCTCCAGCTTCCTTTCGGCGAAGATGAGGTACTACTGGTTGGAGGACTGAACCTCAAGGGTAATGGTCTTCTCGGTTAGGGTTTTCATGAAGATCTGCACGGTGGCCAGTTGTTCTGGGCATAGAAGAGCAACGCTGCCTACAGTAGGAGAATAAGGCTCAGGAGGGATACTAGTGGCTAGGCCTTCTCCTTTTAAGGTCAGTGTGTAGTTATTGCTAGGGATGACCTAAGGAAAGGAAGGGAAGAGGAAAGAATTTTTGAGTTTCCGCGATCTGAAACTTCAAAAAATAATTTCCGATTTCAAAAGAGATTTGTGGGAATAGAAGGAAGCATAATCTCGTCGGGATAATCCTTGGCTCATTCTTCCTCTTCCCGCATCGCATGAAGCTGATGCTCCAGATAATTAATTTTTTCTTCAAAATCTTTCCTGCTATCAATTAGATGTTGATGGAGAGTTATGAGATTTTCTTGTATTCGTTCCGCTGACTCTACGATTTTGTCAACGGAAACAAGGATTTATTCCATGATAGCAAGATGTCTCTTTGATACCAATTTATAACACACTCTCAAGGGATGAAAGAATAATCTCACTTCGAGGGTCAGAACCTCCAAGAAAAACAGAGAAATGAGGAAGAAGGTGAAAGAGAATTTTCTATTACTTTCTGGTTGAAGAAGAACTATACAATCTTTATAGGTTTTTAAGCAAGAATTTTGGAATACCCCCATCTACTTGGCCTCGTGGGCCTTTGTCTAACAAATTAGTTTCCCCCTCTAGTCCAACGGCCCTACTGGGAAGTTAGGGGTGTAATTAGTCCAGGAGAGGTCATGAACAAAAAATTTTGGTCCATCATTTTTGCTGGACAAAACCATTAGCTATCAGTCCATTCGATCCGAGTCAATCCATGAACATTTAATTAGAAAAATTAATATTAAGTGATATCTTTAATATTTTATATATGGTTAATGAATATTAAATAATCTCATTGTATTTATGGTAAATGGTGATTCCTTAGATAAAAATTATATAATTAACTTATATAAATACTATATAAATAATATATTATATATAAAAATATTTAAATATATATATACACATTCGGTCGGTCTCACCCTGATCCAAAAAAACCACACTCCGAGACAGACCAATAAGACTATCGGTCCAGTCTGGTCTGGATCGATAGTCTTACACCCCTATTGGAAGCACAAGCCCATAGCCCACTTCCTTCCTTACTTCCATTCTTTAACTTGGTTTCACTTTAAGACAAAATACGGCCAACGAGTTCAAGGCCCATGAATTGTTACAAAAGTGTGATAGTACGAAGGCAGATGTTTTTTTTTATACCAATTTGTAACACACTCCCAATGGATGCAAGGATAATCTCATTTCAAGAGTGAGAACCTCCAACGAAAAAGAAAAGAAGAAGAGAAATGAGAAAGAAGATGAAAGAGGATTTTCTATTACTTTCTGGTTGAAAAGAACGATACAATCCCTATAATTTTTTAAGCAAGAATTTCGAAATACCCCCATCTACGTAGTCTCGTGGGCCTTCGTCTAACAAACTAAAATAAAGCAACATAAAAGAAATTAAAGAAGTCCATTATATCTTTAAGCTACTGGGGCTTAAGCCCATTACATTAACTAATTATACTAGGTTCCCCCTCCAATCTAATGGTCCTGTTTGGAAGCACAAGCTCGTAGTCCACTTCCTTCCTTACTTCCGTTCTTCAACTTTCCTTCATTCGGGCTTTACCCTGCCATTTGAGATAAAATACAGCCAACGAGTTCAAGGCTCATGAATTGTTATAGAAGTGTGATAGCACAGAGACCGGTGTCTTTGTGATATCAATTTGTAACACACTTCCAAGGGGTGAAAGGATAATTTCACTTCGAGGGTGAGAACCTCTAAAAAAAATAGAGAAATGAGAAAGAAAATAAAAGATAATTTTCTATTATTTTCTGGTTGAAAAAGAATGATATAATCCTTACAATTTTGTAAGCAAGAATTCCAAAATACCCCCATCTACTAGGCCTCATGGGCCGTCGTTTAACAAACTAACATAAAGCAACATAAAAGAAATTAAAGAGGTCTATTACATCTTTAAGCTACTAGGGCCTAAGCCCATTACATTAATTAATTATACTAGGTTCCCTCTTCAGTCTAGCGGAACTGCTTGGAAGCACAAGCCCGTGGGCTATAGCCCACTTCCTTCCTTACTTTCGTTCTTCATCGGTTTTCCTTCTTCGGGCTTTACCTTGCCATTTGAGATAAAAATACAGCCCACGAGTTCAAGGCCCATGAATTGTAATAGAAGTGTGACATGTAACGAGTCGCGTAAGAAAAATATTAATTCTTTTGACCTTTCACTTCACTTTTCTAAGAGCACTAGCAATGGATTCTTTATCTTTATATTTATCTTCAAATTTAAAGAATCTGCCTTTATTTAAGTCTACATTGGATTCTTTATCTTTATAATTTTAGATAACTATAAACAGTGGTTATTCAAATATGAAGAACCACTATTTATTCTTCATATATTATTTTTAATGTTCTTTCTCTCTCTATCCGAACGACTTTCCTCTCTCTCGCGCGTATTTCTGAAACATTTCCCCCTTCCCGTCTCTTGTTCTCTCTGCTCTCTTCTCTTTGACTCTTGCTCTCTTCTCTTGCTCTCTCTCTCTCTGCTCTCTTCTCTTGCTCTCTCTCTCTCTACTCTCGAAAACGTCCATAGAAAACGCAACACCTGGCTGTTCCTTCATCAACGACGGCCTGTTCTCTCGCCCGGTACTCGATTTCGCACGGCTTTTGGAAACCCTAGAAAAGGTTATTTCATGCAAGCCACTTGTTTTGATTTCACAATCTGTTTTGTGTGATTTCCCCTCAAATGGAATGTGTGATTTCCCCTGATTAGAGTTTTTTGAGAATTTTTTGTGTGATTTCCCCTAATATTGAACCGAGAATAGGGATATATATAGAGCACTGGATATTGTGGTTCTAATGTTTTTTAGATTGTTAATTTTCTTCTCGATCTTGTACATGCCTCTGTAATTTTCGATCTTGGAAAGTAAAAACTCTACGTTTATTTTGGAGGAAGCTTGGTTGCATATTCCTGGGGAAATGCCTTGGGGACTTATTCTCGATCATCTTGGATAGACGGGCTGTATATGTTGTGTCTAAAAATTCCTGATTTGCTTCTTGTGGTTTGCAAATGAGAATGTATACTAATTACCTACACTGATTTCCTCATGTTCTCTGTCCTTTTATTGCCAAAATAAAAAAAAACTACTATGTATTTAACTAAGCAAAGGGATTTGAAAAAGAGTAGTGCTACGGATCAGCCCCTGTTCACGGCTGATCCGTAGCACACCTGAGCTGGCGTTTTTTTTTTTTTTTTTTTTTTTGTCTCTAAACGCTCATTTTACCGCAACAGCCCATTTCGAAATATTTCGAAATCCCACATAGAAGCACATCCCGCGTCTGCAGAAACCGATGTCGCCCAGCACCTGCCCCTCCTACCCAGCGCCACCCCGCGACGACCATCACTCGGTCCAGCGCCACCCCTCACCACTCATCCCTCTGTCCTGCGCCGCCCCTCGTGTGTTTCGCTTTTATCTATGTCTATCCCTGTCTCTCTCTCTCGCACCCATGGTTTTGACATCTTCATGTTAAAAGAGAAATTTCCTAATTGAATCCCTTTTCGGTTCCCAATAAACACTACCTCTGATGTGCCGCAGCCGCTAATCTAACCTACATGTTTCCTGTTCTTCCCAGGGTTTATTAATCCGGTCATTTTGCCTGCTCTTCTAGGGTTTCGCAAGCAGGTTCCCCCCTCTCTCTGTTCTTGCATGTTCAGCTGAATTATCTTTAATTATATAACTGATGAGAGAACGTTCCAATGCTCTGTTTGGTGTCTGGGGAAATCTAGGAAAATCAATAGGAACTTTCAAATTTTTACCATTGAAGGTTACCTGTATGCCTATATTTTAGAGTTTAAAGTTTTTTTTTTTGATAAATAATATTTTAGAGTTTAAAGTTTTAAGGAAATTTGTATTAATTGAACATATTTGAGTAATATGAAAATTATGGGGAGTTTGAAGTTTTCTTGATTGTCATTGTCCGTAATTGCTTACTTGTTTAACAGTTCAGGAAAATTTTGATTTTTGCTTCCGCGATGCTAAAATGTTTAGGCTAGATAATATTGCTTTGAAGCTTATTAAGAGCCTATAGTATAAGTCGTACAAATTTATCTCTAAAGCTTCAAATATGATACGATTAGAACTTTGAGTTGGTTAATTTCCTTCTATAGTTTTGTTTGCTGATAGCTTGGTCTAGGTATTGTGGCTACCCCATGCAGTCATTATTAATGTCCACATTTATTTATTCATTGATTAGTACTTATGTCCACATTTATAAACGTGTTTCTATATCATCCCTCAATAATTTAATTCAAGCTCTAGTACTTACTAAAAATAAAATTCAAGACATAGATTCATGCTATAGAAAGTTTTCCAAATTGTCAATTGTCTAGCTATTGCTATCATTTTGAATAAAATTGTTGACAATGTAAATTAGAATCTCTACCTAGATCCTGTTTTTGAAGATAAGCTTTTTTTAGCGGTTTTGGAGTCGTTCCTAATGTTTTTGGTTGCATAAAGTAATCTTTGCTATCTTATGGACCTTCAATTTGTGAGGGGTTTTAATTGCATTTTTTTGTCCTCACACAGTGAAGTACTTGGGGAGGAATAGGATGGGGATATTGCTTTTGTGGGTGCACTAGAAACTTTTGGTGGAGGGCATGATAATCCCATTAGTTTGGCTTTTGGAGGTATGTCAATTTGTTCATGCTGGCCCGCTGGGCTTTATTCTATATTCTTTGGTTGCTAAATGGTAAATAACTCTTTGCCTTGACAGTTTTTAGAGATTACACTTTGATACTGGAATATCCACAATTCATGGCTCTCAAAATGCAGATTGAGGGGTCTACTAATTTAAATTGAATTTCTCTGCTACTACAGACCCTGTTATGACCAAATTTACCATTGCACTGAGAGAAATTGGGACTTACAAAGAACTTCTTCGATCCCAGGTGAAAATCCTGAATTGTTTCTTAAGAACTTTCAATCCTAGCTCCTGTACATGATTCTGGTTTAGGATGAATTAGCCAGGAAGAAAAATGAATGGAAAAAGTTGATGTAGAAGAAAGTATAATTTTTCAAAAAAAAAAAACTAAACAAGAAAAACCTTCTTTCCCTCACCTGAACTTGGTTGGTGTGATCTCCATCCTCACATGCAGTTCCATATGAACAATGAAAACAGGTTAAGAAACCTCGAGCTGCAAGGTTTTTCTTCAAATTTTGTACTTTCAATATATCATTTTTTCATGTGTGAAATGATTTTGTAATTGTATTCTGATAGTCTTTCTTTTGATGGTTTTTGTTCCTCTATTGAAAGATTGTGGTTATTCGGTAGCTTGGATTGGATAATCTGCATTTGGCCGGTTGATTTTGCTTTTTTGCAAGAAAAGTAAAATCTCAACAATGCCTTTTGATTCTGGGGGTTAAGTATTACTTGGATGTGTTGTAGTTGTCAAACATTTGATTTTATTTTATTTATCTGCAACTAGAAAAGCCTCATAACTTTGTAACTTAAGTGTAGTAGTCAACAATAGCAGATGAGAGTGGAAGGGCAGGGGCCATGCTGGAAGGGCACGACAATGAGTGGACTATAGCCATTGGATGCTGTAACTCAAGTGTAGCAATCAACAATAGCTGTGTGGACTCAAGTGTAGCATTCATTAAATTTGTTGTAACTCAAGTGTAGTAGTCATTAAATTTATAACTCAAGTGTAACTCTCTTAAATTTATTGTAACTCAAGTAGAACTCTTTTAAATTTATTGCACACTTGTAATCGCACACTTCTTAAATTTATTGGTCCTACATTATTTTGTCTAGTTTACTAAATTTTAGTTTATTTTTGGTGGTTAGTGTATTTGTTGGCAGAGTTTGGTTCTAATTTTGGACAAATTACCCTATAATTTTGGACAGATATTGTTATCATTACAATCACAATCAACAAAGTGCAATATAAACAATTACATTATAAACATGTTTTTGTAAGTAACATTCAAAGTTACATTCCAAAATATCTTACAAATATTACAACATTACAACATTTCAAAAAGACATTAACGGGATGAACATTACAACTGACCTAATATCCATATCTTAACATTGAGACATACATTATTGTTTTTCGAATATAAAATAATTACAGCACAAATCACAACAAAATAATATCCAATCCAGCTTCCTCTTGAGTTTCTTTGCCTTTCATATTGCTTGATTCTCGTGCAACTATCCAATCATGCAAAGGAGCATAATTTGCACTTGACCATTGCAATTGTCCAATTCCAATTTGTTTGATCTGCATCCAATCAAAAGAGGCCCTGAAAATCATTCTTATCCATCTGGTCCCCCTGCACTAACACATTAATAAACATTAGGACCAATGATCTGATAGCCACATAGAACCCTCCCCAAAATCATTGAAACTAAATGCAGAAATAAACCAAGCACATACACAAAATTGTACGTTCAAATCCAGCAACATGAAAAGAATAGGCCATGAATACAATTAGTGTCATACTAAGACATTTCAGAGGGTTGTTCATGCTCTAGGTTAACAATCATTACTGTTCAATCCGCACCACACAACACGAGTAATTTTTCTCTTTCAAGTAATGTCCCTCCACATACAATTTCCATATTTCTTAAACACTTTCTTATATATAAGACATGCATGTCATCTGGTTTGAACAGAATAACATACTGCCTATGATAATTTTCAAATGTCAAAAATGCCTGAAAATTTTTTATACAAGGCATTTGAGCATTGTCTACAATCAGCAGCCGAAAACAATAATTGAAGATTACAATGTGTCAGTTTATCCCTGACTGGAATCCATTAAATGAACCTTATAACATGTCTTGGGAAGCATGGTACCTCAGGAGTCAGAATAATGGAACGATTTATGTATGTTGCCCAAGATTTAAATAAGTAAGCTCCAGCACCGCTGCAGTTGAGAGAAAGTAAGATCATTCACATTTCAATACTAATAGTGAAGATCTGTGCAAGCTCAAAATTATTTCTCTTCACCATAACTATTATCAAAGACTTGGTTTCATTATGTGCACAGCTTGCTAGCTAAGAAGAAAGAAACAAAAAAAAGAGGTAAAAGAATTGAAAGGGTTACAAAAGGGTTGAGATTAATTTTTCATAAGTTTTTTCATTGAGATTAATTTTATTTCATTTCGCTTAAGAAATCAAACCGGAAATTGATTATTTTACACTAAATTAAAAATTTGGAAACTATTACTCGTTCTCCATGCCTTACTTTCTTAATAAGTAGCCAAATGAAACAACGCACTGAACTCCATGCCTAACTCGAATGCTTCAATTTCTTCACATCAAATTTTCCAAAATTTTGCATAAATATGCTGAAATTGAAGACCGAATTTACCTGAGTCCCCCACTGGCCCCTTCAAGCAAGCCTCAAAGGTGATGGTACTGTCTCTCCCATACAACAGCGACTTGAGTCCATCGATCTCGTCCTCGTCATAAACGTAGATCTTGAGGGAGAGGTGGGACCCGTAACCTCGCCCAAACGAGAGACCCACCGCTGGTAAATCCGACGTGGCTCTGCGCCATCGGGAAGTAATGGCCGAATAAGTCGGGGCAGGAAGGAAATGAGCTCTCGAGAAGACGGGTGAGGGAGAAGGTGGCAAAGACTAGGAGGAGGGATCCGATTTGGTGGGTGCGGGTGCACAGAGGGGCCTGGTGGGCCGCCAATGGCCTACCTTTGTTGCTTAAGCTTCCCATTGCTGCAAGGTTCCGAGTGGGTGTGTTCGCAGTTTAGCCTGTACGAGGATGATGAGCAGAGGCCAAAACTAGACAGAACAAAAATATTATTTTTTACGTTAGAATTTGTATCCAACGCAAATATTATTTGGCTAACGGACTGAGAGCGAATTTGTATCAGACCGTTCGAAACCGAGGGCTGAGGTCGTGGTGGGGAGGGCTTGGCTTCGAGGGCTGAGATCGAAGAAGACGAAGGGCTGAGGAGGAGGAGGTTCGGGAAGGGGCTTTGAGAAACCGATGAGAAATTAGAGGGGGAACAGGCATTGCGTTGGTTTTGATATAGGGTGTTTTTGATATTTTACTTGAACCACGTAAGGTGTACATCGGCTGCTCCCCAGACTTATTCTTTGAAAAATGCTTGGTTGCATGTTCTTATATTGTGTCTATAATGTGCCCTTTTATTTTTGCTGGTTGTTACTCCTGGTTGCTGGTTGCATGTTCAGACTAGATGTATACACGTATAATATATTTTTGCTGGTTGCATGTTTAGACTAGATGTATACACGTATAATTTATTTTTGCTGGTTATTACTCATGGTTGCTAGTTGTTGGTTGCTGGTTGCATGTTCAGACTAGATGCATGTTCTTATAATGTATTTTTGCTGGTTGCATGTTTAGATTAGATGCACAACATGTTTATGTATGCCTTTAGACAGATTCACACAAATAAAAGGCACTGCATACATCTTCTGTATGCACCCAGATTTTGTTTTTTCCATGTTGGATTTCCATATTTATGTTGCATACATATTTATGTTATTTCACACAAATAACATTTTATCCTTCAATATTTTGTTGAAGGATGAACTGTTTAATTAATGAGGATCCCTTCTTCACCACACTATTGGAAAGTGGTGAAGGTGATATTAACAACCACCCTATGGGCAGTGCAAGTGTTGATGTCTAAGAGACACAACCCCAACGGAAAAAAAGGAAACAAAAAACCGCTCGGGGTGTGTCATTTACTTTAGAGGAAGACACTTACCTCATTTCATCTTGGCTAAACATTAGAATGGACTCCATACGAGGGACTGATCAATCATCTACACAAATGTGGAGTAGAATTTATGACTACTACTCCACATTTAAAATACCTAATTGTCAAGAACGGTCTATCCCCTCTTTGACCAATCGTTGGTCAATTATTCAAAAATGCGTCAATAAATTCTGTGGTTGCTTAGCCCAAGTTGAAGGAATGCATCCAAGCGGTGCAACCGAGCAAGACAAGGTATAATGTTTTCTTACACTGTTTTGTGGTTCTAATTATTACTTATTTGCAATGACATTAGTTGTGTCTTATTCCACTATTTTGTATATTGATAAAGCAAAAATCTTGTACCAAGAGAACCAAAAACATAACTTTAACATGGATCATTGTTGGAATATATTGAGGCACCAACCGAAATGACAAACACACATGAACCTCATAACTAGAAAAAAAAATGGAAAAAGTTCAGGTATTACTCAAAACTCAATACCTTTAGGGGAAGACATAGAAAATGTGTCCGTCGATTGTGAGAGACCTCCGGGCAAAAAGCTTGAAAAATCAAGAGAGAGAAAGAAAATGTAACGAAAGAAAAAATATAGTAATTAATGAGGCTTTAAGCCAAATGAAAGATGATAGGAGGACTTCTATGATGGATAGAAGAGAATCATAATTGAAATATGAGAATGAAAGATCTGAGTTAGTACTTCTTAAGAAGAGAAAACTTGAATTGAAAATTAAGGCTGAAAGAGAGAGATCTGACTTGGTAGCTCTTAAAAAGAGAAAAACTGATATGAAAATTATGAACTTGGATATTGATTCTATGAATAGTTTGCAGCAAGAATATTTCCATAATTTTCAAATGGAGATCATTGAGGAACAAAGGAATAAGGCAAAAACTCGTACATAGTTGTATGTTTGTACGATGGTGATTTTGTAATTATTTTGACTGTGGTGACATATTTTGGATAACTTTTATACTGCTGGTTGCTCCAAATTCCATCATTTTTTTGTATTGCTGGTTGCTGTCAATGACATGGAAACTGTTGGGAGTTGAAATGGAGCTTGTGGTTGCTGCTGTGGAGCTGGGTTGCTGTGGAGTTGCTGGTTGCTGATGTGGAGCTGCTGGTTGCTGCTATGGAGCTGCCAAGTCCAACTTTATGTAGCTCTTGTTGTATTAAAATCAACTTTCCAGATTTTCTATTAAATTGATTTTGATACATGTGATTTATTTAAATCTATATGGAGTTTCTTTTGGTTGGAAGTTGAACGTGTATGGAATTTATTTTGGAGCAGTTGAATTTGTATGAAATTTATTTGGGCAGTTAAATTTCTATGGAATTACATTGTATTAATATGTGAATTTGTATGAAATTTATTGGACTTGGAGTTGGCTCTCTTTGAGTTGGACGGTCTATTGAAATTATTGGACTTGGTAGTAGAATTTGACTTGAATTTATTAGACTATCCAGATTAATAGTAGACCATCTACATGCATAAAATAGACGCATCCAGATTTATAGGGAAAAAAAAATAAAATAATAAATATTTTATTATTATTTGGTTTAAATATACATAAACCAATGTAGGAGTTTTTCATCATCTTCAAAAGAGATGATTTTGAAGATAAAGATAAAGAATCCATTGCTAGTGTTCGTTTCTAATTCTTTTTGGCCTTTCACCAAACTCAAAATTAAGGTTGTGTTTGGTAGTAAGATAATTTTAGATATTCTGTAAATAATAGTGAAAATGTAATAAAAAATAATTATAAAATAGTGAATAATAATAAATAATAATAAAAAGTATTAAAAAATAATAATAAAATAATAAATAATATTAAAAAATATTAAAAAATATTAAAAAATAATAATAAAATAATAAATAATAATAATAAGTATTAAAAAATAATAATAAAATAATAAATAATAGTGATACCCAAACTAACCCTAAAACTGTAGGCATAAATTAGCCCGTGAGTCGTTGAGGAAATATTGAAAAGTGACCTTCCAACTCGTGCACCAACACGTCGTCGTCTCATTCAGTTAGCGCGTCTGCATCGACGACTGCTCGTCTGCTCCGTAGCTAGCTTCTGCTTAAAGAAACAGCAAGGAAATCGCACTATACAAAAAGCTATACTTGCTACTGCTTGCTTTGCTACTTGTTCGAAATCGAAACCCCTCACCCTCTCCAACCACCCGCTTTCTGCCACAATGCCAATGGCGTCCTCACCTCTTTGCCTCCTATTCCTCCCTCTGCTTCTTTCCTCCATTCTCTTGCTGAATCACCCTGTCAAATGTGATGGTAAGCACCTCTTTTATCAATATTAATCTGTTTCTGTAAACTTCCACAGATGGGTATCGTTCTATTATGCATTTATTATTTGGATAACATCTTCTCATTCGAGGCTACTGACTAAAACTGTGGTCCCTCACGTTGAATCAGTTCCATGATATGAGATTTAGGATTCAGGAGCTTTAAATATTTTGTTATGAAAGCTTTCATTGTCTTGAGAACCCAATGCCCGTGAGATCTGATTATTACCGATTGATCTAGGTTTAGATCCTGGTTTTTGTTATTTTGGTTTTTGCAAATTGGTGTTGGTAATTTGTACGCTTTGCTTCTTCTTCTTCTTTTTTTTTTTTTTTTTTTTGTGAAAGCTATGTCTTATATGCTTCGATATTTATATGCAATAGTAGAGCCGGTTCATCGAGGCTTATGCTCACTTGTGCCAGAGATCTGAGGTGATGTAGATTAAATGTTGTTTTAGTCATTTTAGAGATACATTTGATTTACTGATGGATAGTGTCCTTTAAGACCAAGGGAAAATGCACACTCTGACCCTTTTCGGATGATTTTTCTGTTGTTACCCGATTAACTGCATCTCAAAAATTAATTAATATATGGGTTATCTCCACTTTGTTTTTGTTTTTTGGAAAAGATATCGTTAGTCTGCACTTTGTGGCATTAAATCTTAGGTAATCACGTTTGTTTTTTATATGTTACCTATTCCTTTCTTGCCTCACAGTATCCATTGGTCGTTATACTCAATGGAAAGTGGTAGTTTAGAGCGTTGGAATTGCTGAAATCATAAAATTAGATGCCAAGGCCCTAGGGGGGCAAAAGGAGAAACTTAACGTATGTGATTGTGACAATGGAAGGCCTCACAGGAGTAATATATGGGACTTGCTTCCTATAATCTGGAAATGCCTCATTCACAGTGTTGTGAGATATTGACATTAACTTTCTTTCATAACTGGAATCTTGTCGTATGATTACTCCATAGCACTATTTTCCCTCTTACCATTTTTTTTACAGGTAAAAAGAACAATTTTCCCTCTTACCATTTAAATTATCAGAGTTTTCGAAAGAAATGCTTCTGCCTTTTCCCCTCATTTTGATGGGGAAGTGGGGAGGGAATGATGATAGTGCATCCCTTGCTTGGGTGTGATAATGTCAATTATAACTTGTGAATTACCACAATAGGGTCTGAGTTGCTCGTTTAGATATGCTATATCACAATCTATTGGAATGCAAAATTCAAATGGTTTCGTGTTTTTGAAAAATCTTGGATTTTCAAGTTGTAACAAAATATATAGAATATGATTTTTCATACTTCACCAACTCACCCTGTATGGACAAGGAAAAAGTTCTACCATGCAAAGATTACAAAATACTTGATTCAAAATGTGTTTCCTTGCTCTCTGGAAACACATTTCCAGTGCTAATCTAATGTGAAACTGCTTCTATAAAGGACAAAATGGAATAGGCTGTTTAGTACTCTTCTTGCCTGACCCAGGAATATAATTGGTTTAGATGCAATTACGCCCTGGTTGGAGGACTTGAAATTCTATCAAAACTTATGTTGGTCAAACTGCTGCTTGATCAACTTATTAAAAAAAACTGTTGCTTGATCTTGCAGCAAAGGTGCGTTTTTGTGGAAGCATAGCCTTGTGGAAAAAATGTTAATGAGTTAAATTGGTTTCCAGCTGAGCTTACTTAAGCTTGCCGTTCTCATTATTATTTTGCTTTAGATACCTATGATCGTTTTGGTTTAGCTCCTCCTTTAGGCATACTGGTCATCACTCTATATTGCTTCCTGTTCACAGTATGCCACATCATTACACACCCCAAAAAAATGCCAAACATTTATAATAGATTTGTTTCTCCAAAAAAAAAATGCATCAGTAGCAGAGAACTGCAGTTGACAAGTTTTCAATGCAACTAATGTTATAGATATGAAGACAGAAAATTCTAACAGCGCTTTTGCTTGAAAAATACATAATTGACTGGCCATAGAGTGTCATAATCACGAATCTCTCTCACTCTCTCTCTCTCTCTCCCTCCCTCCCTCCAGACACTGAACTTCCTATCCTCACCATTTTCCTGCAGATGAGGAAGATAATCTTTTCCAAGGCATCAACAGCTATCGAGCATCCTTGAACCTGACAGTTCTATCCACTAACGATAATGCAGAGTGCCTTGCTGAAGAAATAGCTGACCAATTCAGGAATCAACCCTGTACAAACACCACAGGCTCCAACACTGTACCAGGCACTGAACCTCAATTCTCTGACTTCCCTGTACTTTTAGCCAAATGCCATTTGAATGTCTCCAACACACAGGATGGCGCTATAATGCCTTCTTGCGTACCCAACTTAGAGCCAAGTCTTGTCCTGTCTAACTTCACTAAGTCTCAGTACTCGGGAAATCTCAATGACACTAAGTATACAGGAGCCGGGATTGGCTCTAAAAGTAATTGGATCGTTGTTGTGCTGACAACAAGCACATCCACAGGAAGCTTTGCCCCTTCAACTACTTCAACTAGTGCAGCCAGTTTGGTTTCCAGAATTGGTTTGATCTACCACTTGCTGTTTTTCCTGATGGGTTCTATTTTGCTGTTGTAAAAGCTACGCTGTGAGTCTTTCACTTTTCCAATGTAGAGAGATGGGGCGGTTTACTGAATACAACCTATTTGGTGCGGAAAGTATGAATCCATTCCTTCATTCGTTGACCTGCCCTCCTGTGATAGATAGTAGAATGTTTGACAGGACTATTTGAAGGGAGCAGATATTGTCGTTGTTGTTGTTGAGTCATGCACTTCTGGGTTTTATGAGATGAGACTTGGAGAATCTATAACTTATTCATTGCAGTTTATCAATGTAATTTGGCGTTATGGCTTATTTTTGCTCGGCTTCTACTGATCTAATTCCTTAATGCTTTACTTGGCCACACAGTTGACCGCAATACTTAATTATCGTCATTACGGACTATATTTCTCACTATTGACAATCCCATTCCTAGTTTTCCTTCATTTATTTCCCCCAAATGGAATCTGTCAATTAGTTATTTTCTCAATCCCAATGTAAACCTTGGTGAATGGAGGGCAAATGTAAAGCATGCTCATCCTGTGCATAAATGGTGTAACATGCTGCTAGTAGACAAAACCACATGAATATCGTACTTCGATTAAGACGCCCTCAAACATGATAACATTATTGAACGGTATAGCTAGAGGAGAGAGAGAAAATCCCCCTGTTCTACAAATTTATATTGGACCATTAAAAAATCCACCATATAGCCTTATAGGTTTCACTCTCGTGACTGATCTAAGTGTTCTTTAGTCTGGCGCGGGTGACAAACAGATACCTTCTAAGTGCAAACATTACGACCCATGTTGTCTTTGTGATCTTCTCCTTTATCATCAAAAGCATCGCCGAGCTTAGCACAGTCTTAAGTATTTGGGCATTTAATCCTTTGAAGAAACCCAGTATGCCTTCTCTTTTCCAAATGGCATAGAGTGCACCTGAAACTGTCTTCTGGGTTTTTTGTTCAGCTTCTTGGTTTTCCTCTTCATCTGACTCTGCAGCCTGAATCATTACCTTACACCTGTTGGCAGTTAAAAAGGTTTTAATGAAGTAGTGAAGAGGCGCACATAAGTGTAATGCATATTCTCTTGTCAGATCTGCCATTTTTTCTAGTAAAAATTTATGAAATGTTGAGTTTGTTAATTGAAACTTTTGTTAAAAAATCAAAATGATCAGCATGAGGTGTACAAACTGTCAAGAACCAATGAGCGAATTGATCATCCACCTGATAGCCGGGTAAGTCAAGCAGGTAGCAACACACTTTGAAACTGCACCCAGCACAAAAGCAGAAAAGGCAGAAAGAGCTTCTGGGGATGTCTCTGTTCCTGTTTTAGGGCTCGGCTTCCCCATTAGCAGCCTCTGTTTCAGCTGGTCAAATACGGTGTACTGTACAACACACATGTTCTAGTTTCAGCTTAATTTGTCATATCTTGAGACTCAAATAAAATATTCCAAGTACTCAATATCACATCAAAACTTAAATCATATGGCTAGGAATAGGTGTCACGGTCATCGGTCTATCCTCATCAAAACTCTCAGAAAGAAACCAACCATAATTCACACGACACAGTGAAACCAACCAATAATTCACACGACACAGTGAAACCAACCATAATTCACGAGAGCCATAACCATAATTCACACGAGAGCCATGCATCCGACCTCTATACTGGACTGGACACTCAGTTACCTGGATAGACGGGTTTGATGTCAAAAGAAGAGATATGCCAAGACCATCAAATGCCTCGCTCCAAGTGGTCTCTGAAAGAGTCTTCCAAAGTCCTTTGGATTTTCCAAACTCACTTGTCTGCATCCTCGAGGATGCTGTATCCAAGGGCTGTAAGGTAAAACCAGAGATTAGAACATCTAATCTAACCATTGAGGATTGGAACTACAGCAAAGATGTATTTTGTCATTAATAGCTTTGTATTTTTATCAAATCTTTTAATAGGTGAGGATCACAGACTTGCAATTACTCCCCTTCATAGTATATTATATATCTAATTTCTATGGTGAAATTAAAAAAGAAAAGATGTAGCATTAAGTATTATATTATTTATTTATTATTGTATTATCATTTTGAATGAAAGTTCTAAAGATGCTGCAATAAATCACAAAAGAAATCTTCTTCTTTCCATGAAGTGTTTGACGGCCCCATGTCAATATAGCCGCCCAACATGCATGCCATATGTCTGCGACATTGATCTGACTCACTTTGAGAGCTCAGTGAACAAAGTTCAAGCACCAGTTAACTTATAAGAACCCCTCAACAGGAAACTTAATCAGAAAACACAACTAAAGATGTTTTCTTATGAAAAGAAAAGGTCAATATGTAATTCACCTGTGTCACCATTACCGTAAAAGCCCCAGCAGCAGCAGCAATAATCAAATTTGCTCTTGTTCCGATGGTTTTGTTTCCACTTTTCTCCAAGTACAACCTTTTAAAGAAGCTGTATCCATAGAAGTAAACGAACTGTGAAATAAAGGACTGCAGGTTCTTTGTCCCAAGGCCCTGGTATAGTGAAAGCACCTGTCGGGTAGAAATTGCTTCCCATAAAACATCAGAAATATTCCTGCACACGCCAGAGCAATTATATGAATAATTACATGAGTATTGATATGCGAAACAATTTTCATAACACATTTCACAACAATGTTGTAAGATGAGGATATTTTTGTAAAGTAATGTTTCTTTTATAAAGAGTATTATAAAATTACCCCTTATTTAACACATTGTTGTAAAATGTGTTGTGAAAAATATTGTGTATAAATCATTTTCCTAATTTTATTTGACGTATGGGCCATATGGATTAGCCATTGACTACTGCTACTGAATACACTGTTGAAAAGGTTAAACTGAGAAGACAGAAGTTCAAATATGATGAGACACTCGATGCACAAGCTCATTGCAAAAGTCAACTATGCCTCTTTTCTATTGTTTAAGATGACAAGTTCAATCTGATTATTTTTTTTATTTTTTATTAAAGGCCGAACCATTAATCCAAAATTTTTTAGACTATTGAATACTAATTTGGTTTAAGTCTTTAACTTTTAGGATTATAACATTCCATCACGCTTTCAAATCCGATATTCACAACGGCCCACTCTATCGACATTGACCTAATGGTAGTGTAACGCCTCCAGGAAAGCCCAAGCTATCTAGACCTATACTCCAAAAGAATTAATCAATGATATACTTGGAGTCCCATTAGAACCATTATAAAGGGTAAGAACTTCTCATTCCCAAGTAATATAGAATCCAATATACCACCTACCTTTATCATGCATATAGGATATCACAATCACCCCCCTTAAACTCTTGACGTCCTTGTCGGGCAAGTTCGTTGTAGGTGATATGACTCAAGTCCTACAAAAACATTTCTAGTTGAGATAGGCTCTAATACTATATGTAATGCCCCAATGAAAGCCTAAGTCATTTGGACTTATACTCCAAAAAGACTAATTGATAATACAATTGAAGTCTCATTGAAACAATTATAAATGATAAGTACTTCTCATTTTCAATTGATGTGGGATCACATAAACCGCCTACCTTTGTCACTAGTATGAGATATCACAAGTAGCCATTTTTCTTTTGGCGGCTTCACTCATCTATCAGTATTCAATGACTTAACACCATGTCAATACATAGTATCAACACTTTTTAATTTAGCCTATAAGTTGCCCCCTTTGTGACTTGAACTCGTAATATGATCTTTGTTATGATACCAATTATAGGTCCCAATCAAAGATTACTAACAAGGAAATGGATTTCACTGAACTTCTTTTTGGGGAAGTCAAACCTCAGTACAAATAAAAACTCTTCCTCCCTAATAAACTAAAAGCCGCCTCTATTTACAGAATGCGAATTAACAACTATTTGCATCTGTACTCCTACGGATTGACGCATTTACCAAACATAAGACATGTTACATAATAAGATAACAATATTTACATGTCCCACCACTGCTAAACTGCTCCACATTGAACTAATTCTGGATGGAGATCGTTATCGTGCAGCTTCAATCACTTAGAGCTCCCCTTCCCTTTCGGTAACTGCCTTCCTATTGGAATTTCTTCACCATGTGTGCCTTCCGTGTTCAAACTTCAAACTCAAATTCTTGCATGTGATAGCAACCACATCAGCTCCTTCTTGGTACTTTGGATTGGACCTACGCCGTCAACGTGGCCTAACATTATAATTACCCTTTAGAGCATTAGCATTGGTCTATGCATATGCATATGCAAAATTACCTCTTTTGCATAACCATTTGGCCATTCAAGCAAAACTCCCACATTGGCTTATGCATATTTGAGACCAAATAATAATAAAATATTATTTTTTTATTTTTATTAATTTTTTTCTAAAATCAAAATTTTTATATATATTTTGTAATTAGCATCCACTATATACATTTGAGATTAATAATACAAATGCAATAATAAAAAATATAATTTTTTTTATATATTATATTAAAAATATAATAAAATGAAAAAAATATATATAATATATTATAATAATAAAATGAATGTGAATGTGAAGATTTGTTGTGTTGTTGAGGGAAGGAGAAGAGGAAAAGATTGAGAGAGAAAGAGTGGAAGGAGAGAGAAATAACAATTAAAATATGTTTGATGGAGTGAATAGTTGTTATCCAAATTTGGATAACAACTGTTCACTGCTAGCCAAATTTATGCATATGCATAAGCCAATGTGGGTGTTTTTTGAGTCATATTATGCAAATATGGCTTTGCATATAGATATGCATAGACCAATGCTAGTGCTCTTAGTATCTTTTATTTGGATGACCATTATCCCCACAGAATTATAAATGAGACAAACATACTCTCATTTGAATTACAGACGACTAGATTGAGATCTGTAGGGTGGCGGGGACTTCGACCGCCTTGTATCAGGTGAAGAGAAGGGGGTGGTCGGCCGTGCTTGAACCTACAATATGACCATTATGAGCTGTACGTTTCAACCAATTAAAACTATAAGCCCCTGCAGATCGCTACATGCTGTTCGCTCAAATTTAGATTCTCTATAATGTATACAAGTAACAACAATGCAGCAAATATTTTTGCTTCCAGGGTATGCTAATGTGCTTTAAGGTTCTTTTAATGAATTACACGCGTCTTTGACAAACCAACCCAACTTGAAATTGTTCGGTTTCTTTTCCCCTATGTTTAACTCCAACTATATACAGAAACTGGCAATGCTGTGGACTTCTTCGCCCCAGGGAACCCTCCCACACACTCTCTTTGCTCACTCTCTGAAAAGAAAGAAGGGATTATGCTAACAATTCCGACAATAACAAACAAACAAAATGCTCAACCGTTCACCTTTATAGCATAATAATCAGCATGAATCAACAAAAATACCACCACAAAAACTACAAAAAGTAGGAACCGATGCTAAGAACCATATTGATCATAGTAACACAACAGATTTTACCACTTCCCTTGGATCATTGTCACTCTACACCGTGTCATCCCAATATTAATCTTATCAAGATTGAGTCAGTTTAACCACCATACCCCCACAGACCATAGTTTTAAAAATATCTAATGAGTACGAATTGCCGTCACATGTGATGCCCAGTAGATATTTGAGGAACAAAGTCCTGAACTGCTGGGAAATCAATCACAGATAAGTTTGAAATAATTAAGCAAAGAGGCCTAGTACAGGGGAAAAAAGAAAGAAAGAAAGAAAATTCCGCAAACAGGTGCAAGGAAACTAATCACATAAAACGAATACATGAAAATAAGCAAAACCAAATATGAAACAAATAAGCATATACCTAGATGACCCAGAGGACAAAAGGAAAACAGAAAAGGGAAAAGAATCGACCTGTACTTCTGCTGATGGTGAGTTCGGACTTCGGCTTGATACTTGGTCTTACAGGTATCGAGAGGGTACAAGACGGTGGTGCTAACCAGAGCTCCAATGGCCCCCGATATGGCCTCCGACAAAGACTCCATATCAAAGCCCATCTTTAAGGCACATATAATCAGAGGAATGAAAAACGAAGCAAGGAGATCGAGGAGACGGACGCATCAATGAAGTTGAGAGTTAGGCATGCTATAATAATTGTAATCTGCAGAGCAGAAGAAGAAGGAGCAACTGAAAGTGACGCAGCCGCATACAAAATTGGTTGGATTCACTGTTGCGTATCTCTTTGGGAATCGGAAACTTTCAACGGGATGACACTCTCTCTCTCTCCCTGATCGTTTTAACGGCTTTTAACAGCTGATACTCTTATGTATAAATGATTTTAATAGCATACGAGAAATGCAAATTGGATATGTTACGTTGGTTATAAAAAAAAATTTTATTTTAAAATAGATTCAATATAGTATATAAAATTATTTTAATTTTATAAGATCTTTTTATAACTATAATACATGTATATATTCTCTTTTGACAAGACGAATCTACGTTAAATTTTAAAACTATCTATTAATTCAATTAACCTTAGCAAATTTGTACCAATAATTATATATTTATAATTATTTTATATTAATTAATAGAATAGTACTATTTTATTAAAAATAATTTCAATTTTATATAAGTAACCTTTATTTTAAACAAAGTTGTAAAATATTCATAGAATAGTTATAAATTTATCATTTTACCTATATATAAGTGAGTCATGTATACTTGGTCTTTTTAAAAGAAAATAGTCTAGTGAAAAAATTAAAAAATAAATGCACAAAAGCCCCTGTCAATTTATCATATAATAGTAATAACTCCAAATTTATTAATTTCGTCTATTACTTTTAAATTATTAAAAATTATAATCCTATTCCGTTTCATTTTCATTGAATTAGACTGAACTAGACTATTTTGAAACAAAAATGTTCTGTGTACGAATAATGCATGAATTAGCAATGCGTGTCATGTTGTTGTTGACTAGTTAACAATAATGTTTTAAATATGTTATTTGGTGTTGTTGAAAAGTGATTAATTAAATTTAAAAAATAAAAAAAAAGGTTAAGAAAAATTATAAAAAAGTAATAATATTTAAAAAAGGGAGAATGACTAGATATATTTAAAGTTACAAAAAAATAAAAATATATAAATACCTTTTAAATTTTAAAATTACGAAAATATCATCCAAACTTAAAGAAAATTTAAAACAGTTTGGAATAGAATAGGGTTAGGAATGCAAATTCTGGTTGAAATAAGTCGGTCAAAATGGGCTAGAATTTGAAACAAAACTGGACCAAGAAGTATATACCAGATATTACACCAAAACGGAAAATCATTACGGAAACAATTGGAATGAAACAAAATTCAAAACTATAGTTAACAATCAACATTGACATGGTATGCCACATGACATTTTGTATTTGTATTCTTGATTGTACTTATTTTAGAATTATAATATGAATTCAGATTGGGACACAAAATATTAAAAAAAGGGGGCCGGTAAAAAATAATTAATATTTTAAAAAATATTATACTTTATTAAGTTAAAAAAATACATTTTACACGATAAAAATACATCTTCTAATTTTAAAAAATCATTTAATTCAACGGAATTGGAATTTTGGTAGAAACTGAATAACCTTTGCTTTTGATATTCTTTTATTCTATTCAAAAATCAATAAAGTCTAAGTGTAATTTATTTTTTAATTTTCTTCTTTAAAATATTTCTTTAAATTTGCCAAAAAATCTAAATCCTATTTACTTATTTATTTTTAATCAAGTAGTAGTTCGTTTAAGGAAACCAAGATCCAACGTACAAAAAATACAAAAGAGGAGGAACAAAAAAAAACCATACGGGAAATTTCATTTTAGTTATTTATTTATTTTTGAAAACTGATCCTCGTCGCCTTTTCCCTCCTTCAAATTTCCACTCTCACTCGTCTCTCTCTTGATCTCTGTCTCTGTTCCTGTCTCACACACCGAATATAAACGTTACTGAACCCTAGCCTCAGCCTCTCTCCGAACTCCGAACGTCTCCTCCAACTAATCCCACAAAACCTCGGGAACCGGGACGCTTAAACCAATGCAGGACATCCTCGGATCGGTTCGTCGATCGATGGTGTTCCGAACCCCAGGCGGAGACGATCGAGGGTTCGGTAGTGGCCTGGTCGAGAAGATCGGCTCCAGCCTCCGGAAATCTCGAATCGGTCTGTTCTCGAAGCCGGTCCGGGCACTACCTCCGGTTCCTAAAGACGACGCGCCTCCGATCCGGTGGCGCAAGGGCGAGTTGATAGGGTGTGGTGCGTTCGGTCGGGTCTATATGGGGATGAACCTCGACTCTGGAGAGCTGATCGCCGTGAAACAGGTCAATCATATCCTATGCTAAATGTAAATTATTCAAGTGGTTTTTGTGGCGTGGTTTATGGATTTGACGTTGAAGTTTTGGTCGTTCTCTTTAATAGGTCTCGATTGCGGCAAACAATGCTTCAAAGGAGAAAACACAGGTATTGATCTGGTATACATAGATTTTATGTTTTTGCAGTAAGTGGCGTTATTCTGTCTCTCTTCGAAAAAAAAAAAAAATCATTTCTAAATGCCAAGCTAATTTTACCTAACTATATCGTACCTTTGTGAAGATTTTTTGTTTAATTTTCCAAACGAGAGTATTTGCTTTGAAGTATATTGGATTCTAAGACAATCGGTTTCCACTTCACAATTGACTATTTTGGTTTTTTTTTTAATCTCATTACATAGGCTCACATTCGAGAATTGGAGGAGGAAGTGAAACTGCTGAAGAATCTGTCTCATCCAAATATTGTTGTGAGTATGCTGTTCCGTGCTTTTGGTGTGATTGATCTAGTTTCTTGTTTTGCAAGTGTTTTCTGATTTTGTTCTCTTAGAGATACTTGGGAACTGCTAGAGAGGAAGAATCGTTGAATATCCTGTTGGAATTTGTTCCGGGTGGATCTATATCATCACTCTTAGGGAAATTCGGATCCTTCCCTGAGTCTGTAAGTAACTGTTACCATGTCATTTAGAGGTTTATGGTGTGTGCGTGCTTGTGTTTTTCTGAGCTAGAGGTTTCTGGTGTTTAAATCGTCAACACTGCTTCTTGAAATTGTTTTCCAAACAGGTTATAAGAATGTATACGAAACAACTGTTGTTAGGCCTTGAATACCTTCACAAGAATGGAATTATGCATCGGGACATCAAGGTACCTCCCATTTCCTTTTAAAAGGTTCGAAGCTTATTGTTCTCTCTCTGTTTTTCTCGGCTCATAATTGGCATGTTTCATGTAGGGTGCAAACATTCTCGTTGATAATAAGGGCTGCATTAAACTTGCAGACTTTGGTGCATCCAAGAAAGTTGTTGAGTTGGTATGCCATTGTTTTCAAACTCACATCATATATTCACTCTTTCAATTGATTTAATTTTCCGATAACTAAAGAGTTTGTATAAACTTACAGGCTACTATAAATGGTGCTAAGTCAATGAAGGGTACACCATATTGGATGGCTCCTGAAGTCATTCTACAGACCGGGCACAGCTTGTAAGGACAGATACACAACTATTTTCTAAATTATATTAATATTTTTTGTCATGAAACTCCTAGATTAAAAAGGCTTAGTTCACAATCAATATACCTTTCCAAAATAGATATTAAGAATCCTTTTAACCATCTGAAATAACAGAACAGGGTTTGTTAATTTGGACACTTAGTAATTGGAACAAAACATGCACATATTGTTGTTGATCACCATGTTATTTTTAACTTGTAGCATTGAAAATATAGCACACTGCTGAATTAGTTGGTTTTGTTTGAATTTTTTGAATTATTTTTCATCTATTATTTTACTTTTTAAACTGTCTTGATATTAAAGTTTATTAGAATCTAAGAAGCATGAGAAGAATTCTTTGCAAACCTTCTTTTTCTAAACTTCATTTTGGACAAAATATCTGTGCTCTAATGCAGTATGGGCTCTTCATTGCCATTTTTCTGTAAAAACGGAGGAAGAAAAAAAAAGTATGCATGTAGTCCTTAATTATGATATTTGGACCTCATTAGCTTTGAAAAATGTTTTCTTAGCTCTGCTGATATATGGAGTGTTGGATGTACTGTAATTGAGATGGCTACAGGAAAGCCTCCATGGAGCCAACAGTATCAGGAGGTATACACTTGATGCTAAATAAACTTACTGCCTCAGTTTATGCTAGTTTGACTGTAATTTCATGAGTCAATGTTTGTTCTCCCAAGAATTTTCAGACAAAGATTTGATGTTTCTCAGGTTGCTGCTCTTTTCCATATTGGGACAACTAAATCTCATCCACCCATCCCTGAGCATCTCTCTGCTGAGGCAAAGGATTTTCTGTTAAAATGTTTACAGAAGTATGTCCATTGTTTCCGCTTTTCCCCCATTTTTATGTTTCTAATCACTCCCCTCACACTCACGTTGTGTCAGTAGCTGAGACTTTGAGTCTAGTTTTAGCTGTAAATTTAATTGTCCATTCATTATGACTTCTGCCAGTCAACTTTTCTGCTTAGTAACTCATGCAAAAATCAAATTGTGATGGCAGGGAACCTAACTTAAGGCTCGCTGCATCAGACTTGTTGCAGGTAATCTCTAGATAATGTTCTGTATCAAGTGTCCATAGATTAAGCAGCAATGATACAAACATCATAATTACATGCCGAATTATATAAGTACGCATGTGTGAACTATCCACTTTGAATCTTAATATTACTGTTGTCAATATATATACATTCACATAGACAGAGTAGTAGTTTCCTTATAATGGTGTTTATGCTAATTTGCAGCATCCCTTTGTCACTGGGGAGTACTGGGAATCTCAGCCAGTTTGCACTTCAGTTGTGGTTGGTATATTTGCAGTAAGCTATTTAAGTTTGAATTCTTGTTTTTTTGATAAACTTATCCCATACTTAATTCTCATTATGTCAGGAATCTGGAAGCCAGATGGTAACACCCGGGATGAATCTTAAGAACTCGTAAGTTGTTTAATTTGATGTTTTTGGAACATTTTATTGTTGCTGGAAATGTTGACTATGAAAACAATACTGCCGTTACAGCACGAATACTGGGATCAGAAGGTCAATGTGCACAGGCTTAAAGGATGTCTGTGAAATGGGTAGCCTGAGTTGCTCAAATGTGTATCCTCTGAAGTCCTTAAGAATGGGATCATGGGGAGCAAATAATGGTGATGACGACATGTGCCAAATAGATTATGAAGATGATCTTGTGGTTGATGCATCGGTAAAGCTCAAATCCATTTTAGCGTCTGATGATTTAAATAAGGTAATGAACTGTTCTCATGTCCTTGACTCCTTGTGGTTATGATGCTTATAATTAGTCTCACTAATCACGGGCAGATCTCTTTCATTTAAACTAGAGTTTCAATCCCATGTGCGAGCCTACTGATGACTGGCCCTGCAAGCTTGGTGGAAGAATAGACCTAGAGAGAAGTGGAATGGACTTATCCCCTAATCAAACTACCCCTAAGGCTACTGGTAGCCCTGGAGTATCAATTAAGGCGGAGAATGACTTCACATTTCCATGTGGGCCAATTCCTGCTGAGGATGATGATGAAGTTACAGAGTCAAAAATTAGAGCCTTCCTGGATGAAAAGGTGCCTTGTCCTCAGAGATCTTTCTTTTGTGAAGGGCTGATGATATCTTTCTGTTATAATCTCTCATTCTTCATTATGTTGTGTGTGTTTACATGGATAGCAATATGATACGGTTACTTGCTTTGTAAAACAACATTAGGCTTTAGATCTGAAGAAGCTGCAGACGCCTCTATATGAACAGTTCTACAGCACAATGAATGTGGCTAGTCCTCCTGGTGCGGTTCAAATGGCAAATGGTGAAAATGCTTTGAATATGTTGACTTTACCTCCTAAAAGCAGATCACCCAATTGGGCACCCAGCAGAAGGCTCTCATCAGTTGTTGATGCTACCAATGACGCAAGACTTGGGAGCCAAACCAAAAATATACTAAACGCTAGTGGTGTGCACGATCGAGCCCTACAGGAAATTCAGACACCTCAGCCTAGTGAACGGAAAGAGCTGCTTCTTGATGCTCAGCAGGAATCAATTATTCAAAGGTTCAGTATATGATAATTGATGCATATTTTAGCTCATGTTTTCTACTTTGTGTTAGCTCATCATTTAACCAGAGATTGGAAATGTCTGCAATGGCAGCTTCTCTGAGAGACAAAGGAAGTGGAAAGAAGAGCTTGATGAAGAGCTTGAGAGGAAGCGAGGCAAGTTCACATTTTCTTCATATGATTATAATCTTTAACTGCTCTTCTGTTGAGTTTTTGCTGGATCCACTGGAGTAGGAGAAGGTTTGCGATATCAAATCTGTTAAGGAAAGCGCAGACAGGATTTTTATGGAAGCTAACAGTAGACTGACTAGTGTCTCACCATGACAGTAGTAGCGTGATCATAACCTATCACTGTTTTGGCTGTTTTGTGATCGTTGGCAGGGGTTTTAAATATTTTAGGATTCTATTGAAGGAATGGGTTCTAGTCTTTTTTTCTTGGCTGGATTTTGACCGAAAATTGATAGAAAATTCCAAGAGAACTAGAAAGGAGAAAGGATGGACACCTAAAATACGATTCTAGGTGAAACATTCTTATAAATGGATTCTTCATTGAATAGAAACCATTACAACCATACACACACACACACTGACACTGTAATATAGTTTTGGAACAATTATTTGTGGGCAAAACTAGCCTGAACTCTGGAGACTGCTGAGACTAAGTCGGTTTTTTCATCTCGAACATGATTTTTTTTCCAACTAACCTCGGATAAAGTTAACAATGGAAAGTGCATATTGCAGAAATTTTGCGCCAGGCAGGTGCAGGAGGGAAGACATCGTCTCCAAATGATCGGATTCTTAATCGACAGAGGGAGCGGCTACGTTTTGCATTCTCAGGCAAATGATAACATATACCTCTCACCTGTATCTATACTGCTGCTCAATGGAAAAAGAATGTGATTTTTTTTCGTTGGGGAGTGGTCATGTATGTAGTAGTATTATTACTGGTGCAATGGTGTCTGGTAATACATAGTGGTCGCATTGCCAAATCTGCGTTAATGGCAGGCACTGCGCACAACCTTCCAGCGCTGTCCCAGTCATTCAGCACAAAATGTCACATAAACAGGATCTCATCTTTATATGATCCCTTTTTTTTTCTTTTTATTTTCATTACCCCCCTCCCTGAATTAAGGTTGTGTAATTTTTTTTTTTTTTATAAGGTTGTGTATGTTATTGCGGGATATGGAGCACACTAACTTTTTGAGTTTATTTCCATAATAGATATGATGTTTACTATTTATTATAGACAAGCGACCAATGGTTATTAATCACTGTAAGTGTCTGTCACTCTTGCAAGACAGTTTTGCGGTTTCTCTTCCCTTGTAAAATTATTATTTTTATTTAATTTAGTTTTTTCATGGTAAGTATTTACGGGGGGAATCAGAAAAATTATAATATGAAAGTGGGCTGTTTAAAAGAAATATTATTTTTCTTCTTGAAGTCAGCAGATTGATGTAGCATAAATAACAAACAATAGCTCTAGAGGCAATTGAGGTTGCGTCCCGCCATGTCCCCCGCTTGAGGTGGCATATGCCACGTCATCTTTTTTAAATTTTTTTAAAAAAAAAGCAAAAACAAACCAAGAAAGCGGGAAATAAATGAAATGGGTCTCCATTTTCGTCTAAGCCACTCCCGATCCCGAGCTTCTCTTCTCCTCTGGTCTGTGGTTGGGACGTTTGTGCGAGAGCTTCTCTTCCATTTTTGTTGGATGTTGCAATTGTCGTCGTGGGACAGTCCACATCTCTAAGTCGCAGTCATCGTCGTGGATGAGAGAGCAAGTAGTCTCGTTCATCGTCGTGAGGGATAGAGTGACTGGTCCATCTGCTATTAAGGTATATTATCCTCTGAAGTAGCTAGATCCAGTAACTAGATCTGCTAAAATCTCACAAATGACTCTACATTGAATTGTAAATTTCATGTGAGTTGTTCCCAATGAGAGGAGGACCCACGTTGTTTGCTATCAATTTGCATAGATATTGCATAGAAAAATTATTGGCTTGGAAGGTAGTCGAAGAATTTTATTTCAGATTTTCATTTTTTTTTCTTTATTGTGGTTTGTGCACTTATGTTGGCACATCTGGAACAAAAAGAGCTAGCTTTAGCTTTAATGTTTTCCCTAAAAGAAGAAATTATATTAAAAAAATATAATATATATATATATATATATATATATATATATATGTATCTATGATGTAATTAATTAACCTAATTATTGGAGCAAATAGGTTAGTAATTGGGAAAATATCAGTAGCCACTTCAGCTTCATATTCTAACAAATGATGTCACAGAGTTTGGACCACAAAAACAAGAAGCAACTGTACATTGATAATTAAATTACCCCAGTACTTTCTGATCTACACACACATATATATATATATATATATATATATATATATATATATATCACAAAAGACTAATTAATCAAGCCCATGAGCTTCATACTATTGGAATCACACTTTGTAGTGATTGTTTAAGGAAAAAAGTTACTTTGAAAATTGATCATTGTGAGGACTTTTTGTTTCAACTGTAATAATTCATACCTCAAAACTTGGCAGCAAAATCTCCCATTTCATTGATATGCATATCATATAATACATATATATATATATACATACATATATATATATATACATATATATGTGCGTGCGTGTGTGTGTAGTATTAATGTGAGGGGTGTCTTAATAGCCCTAATATATCTTAGAAATATATTTGTGCCTAGCTAGTCTATGGAGAGCTTTGCCCTTAGCACCACATGATGACATACAATACATTGGTATTGGCAAAATAGTGTCATGAGAGAGAAAAGTTTGTATCCTTAAATAATGATTCTAAGAGCTCAAATTCTATCTTTAAGTCCTATTTTTTTTGTAATTTCCAGTATTTGCATTTGGTTGTCTCTCAGCATGGGAAACGGGAAAGAACGTCTATCTACGCTAACACCATGTAGCTCAAATCTCTCATCTGCAGTATGTTATATCATTTAATATACCATTAACATTGGAATGTGTTGAGTTGATATTTATTTCCAAAATACATCAATAACTTTATCCAATAATATGTTATGACATACCATCAACGTGTCCAAACATCCCAAATTACATGTTTGGTTACTATGGACAAGTGCCTACGTGGTCACTAGGATTTTTGCCAAATGCTGGTTACCCATTTCCACATAACATAGTACCTTCAACTCCTATCATCAATACAAGCTCCACTACATGCATACTAGTTGGGTTAGATTCTAATAGATCAGGTGGTGGGGAAACTGAAGCGCCATATACATCCTCTACAGTTGAAGAAAATAATAAGGATAGACCAAATCTACAGAAAACCAAGGATTGCAGTGCCAGGACATCTCAAAATGTTGAAATTGATGGTGATGATATGATTAAGGAGCCAAAGTCGGGGATTGAGTTTAATTCTCTTGAAGATTTTTTGAATTATTATAAGGATTATGGTAAGAAGTGCGGGTTTGGAGTGATAACAGAAAGGATTGAAAGGGAAGAAGATGATATTGGTAGGTATGTCGCCCTTGCTTGTACTCGTGGTGGGAAGGCCCGTAATAGAACTTTCAATGTCGCCAACCCATGTTCGACAGGAAAGATGGAATGTAAGGCAAAGATTAATGCCTTAAAATCTGATGAAAAATTTCGGTTGACTACAGTTCATAATATCCATAACCACGGCCTTAGTTCAAAGAAATCTCGCTTCTTTCGATGTAATAGAGAAGTGAGTAACGCCGTAAAAAGAGTTCTAGATGCAAATGACATGGCTGGTGTCCAAATGAACAAGAGTTTTGGATCTCTTGTTGTTGGAGCGGGCGGGTTCGAGAACTTTCCATTTTTGGAAAAGGATTGTCGTAATTATATTGACAAGGCAAGACATCTACGACTTGACGCAGGTGGTGCTGGTGCACTTTGAGAGTATTTTTGTAAAATATAGTACAAAAATTCTGAGTTCTTTGCATTGATAGATTTATATAATGACGGGAGGTTAAAGAATGTCTTCTGGGTAGACACCCATAATAGAGCAGCCTACCAATATTTTGTTGATGTGGTCACATTCCACACCACATACTTGACGAATAGATATGGGATACCGTTTGCACCATTTGTTGGTGTAAACCACTATGGGCAATCAATTCTCTTGGGAGCATGCTTGATTTCCAGTTAGGATATAGAGATCTTTGTGTGGTTATTCCAGACTTGGTTGCAGTGTATAGATGGTATATCAACAAAAGCTATTATTACTGACCAAGATAGAGCGATGAAAAATACAATTGGTATTGTTTTTCCAAATACCCGATATAGATTTTGCCTGTGGCACATACTGAAGAAAGTGCCAGAAAAGCTTGGCTCCTACGGTTCCTACAAAGAGCCGTGCTATGCATTAGCCCCTGTTCATGGCTGATGCGTAGCACACTTAACGTGTCTAACTTTTTTTTTTCTAGTGTAGAACGCACCACCTACTTCCTCACCTCTCTCTCTCTTCCTCTCTCTCATCAGCTCACTCTCCACTCTCTCTCTCATCCCTCATCGTCTCTCTCTCTCTGGCCGGGTCTCTTTCTCTCCTCAATTTCTCTCACATCATCTCTTTCTCTCTCATCAACCCTCTCTCTCTTTCTCTCATCATCTCTCTCTCATCAGCTCTTTCTCTCTCATCAACCCTCTCTCTCTTCATCTCGGCTCTCTCTCATCTCTATTCTCTCTCATCCTCTCGCTCTCTCTCATCCTCTCTCTCCTCAACTCTCTCTCTCATCCCTCTCTCTCTCCTAAGCTCTCTCTCTCTTGCTGCCCTCTCTCTCTCATCTGGAGGAAATTTTGAAAGAAAAAAAAAAGAGTCAGATGAATAATTTCAAATGAGAATCATGTGATGGGGAGGTGCCACGTTAGGTGTATAAAATGGCTGACGCGCACAGGGGTTGATGCAAAGACTTTTTCTCCTACAAAATTGGAATGAAAAATACATTGATGAAATGTGTGTATGACAGCCAAAGTGTTGATGAGTTTGAAATAAGTTGGGTTCAGTTAATTGCCACATACAATTTGCATGAAAATGCCTGGTTACAAATTCTATACCCTGATCGTGAGTATTGGGTTTCAGCATTTTTGAAAAACTATTTTTGAGCTGGAATGAGTATAACTTAGCGAAGCGAGAGTATGAATTCCTTTTTTGACGGGTATGTTAATGCTAAGGCTAACTTGAAAGAGTTTGTCGACCAGTTTAAAAACGCATTGAAAAAAAAATTTTGAGAATGAAAATGTCGCGAACTTCTACTCATTTAGTGTCACAACCCCCTGCATATCTAGATCTCCAATTTGGAAGAGGTTTCAAGAGTTGTACATAAATTTTAAATTCAAGAAAGCACAACAGCAAGTTACAGACATGATCGATATAAATCCAAAGTTACATAAGAGTGATGGTGCAATACAAACTTATCTGGTAATGGATAAAGTTCATTTAGCAAAGTTCACTAAGCTGGTTACATATTCTGTGGATTTTATTAAATAAGATTCAGCTACAAAGTGTTCTTGTGGATTATTCCAAATGAAGGGGATATTGTGTAAGTACATTTTGGCCTCATTCAAATGTAACGAGATTACATCTTTGCCAGATAGTTACTTTTTAGATCAATGAAGGAAGGATATCAAACGACGATACACATTGATCCATAATAGCTATGATGCGGGGGAACAACAGACAGATTCTAATAGATATTCAGAGATGTTGAATATATGTTATCAGATGATTACTCTTGCAGCAGGTTCTAAAGAGCATACTCAGAATACGAAAACTAAGTTATATGCAATGATTGAGTTGTATTGTGCCAACCAAGAACCCCCATCGATGACTCAAACGAGTTCCAATGTTCCAATATTGGCAAGGAGCACAACTACTATCGGTGGTTCTAGACAAGTACGTAGTCCAAATGTTATGCGTGGGATAGGCAGACCTCAATCTCTGAGGAGACCATTCAGGATGGAGAAAGATATGTGAAAAGTTAAAGCAAAACGAAAAAAGCACAAAGAAAGGGGAAACGCAAAAATGTGCATCTATTTAATATGACATTTTCTTTCATATTTTACAAAAGCAAATATGAAAATTTTGTGTTTTTATTTGTTATTTCATTATTAGTGAGATGGAGGAGATACACCCATATTGAGTACACAGAGATTTTTATTTGGCCATTCAGATATTGAACTGGCCAATGCTGGACAGGTGTAGATATATTTATAAGTACATAAGCATTCTTGAAATCCAATGTTTGGCTAGGTTTTTACAAGTATTTCTGATCAGGCCATTCCAGAAAACACACCTTTTGACATTAGTGGAACCTAGATCCGAGGAACAGTGATTCAAAGTCAAGTAAATGTTAGTGTATCCCAACTTTTTTTTTACAGATTAATGTTCTTGGTTATAAAGATGATATTAATATACACATTTTATTATTTACATATGCAAATTGGGTTAGATGGATCACAGCCAATAGACTTTGGATTGGATGGATCACAACCGCTACAATGATATGATTAAATATATAACTTTTAGTATTGTGTTTTTTGTATTTAATGCACTTTTGTTTAATGAATGTATTGGACCTTGTCTTATAGAGCATTCTGACATCCATTGGTATTGGGACATTTTAGATGTAATTGATTATTTAGCTGGGATGAAGTAGTTGGTTACATGATGAGCTTATGGATGAAAAAACTGGTTGCGTGGAGAGTTTGTTTTATATGGCACTTGGATTTACTTTCAGGACAAATGGTATCACGTGGGCTTGGGACTTTTGTATTGTATCACGTTGACAGTTTGTATGAATATGTCATCTCATAATATGCAATCTCATAATGATCCTCAGCTAGAAGACTTTGGTCTTTTTTCTGTATTAGTCCACCATGTTGTTCAGGTTGCCATGTGTGAGGTGTATAGTTCGTCAATGTTTTCAGCAAGCATCATGTCTTTGCATAATAAAATGTTTCAAGCGGTTGCTCTCATACTGTTGTCTCCAATAGCTACTAAAGAATCTCACTACCTCTCTTTTCTTCTCTTTTCCTTCACTTGAGATGTGTACATTATTTCTATGCTTTCTCATTCTTTGTGTAGAGTTTATTTTGGATTGATCAAGTCTAGATTTGGAAGCTTGGAGCTTTCCATTTAGTGTAACACATGCGTACTTTTGGAGACAGGTTCACAGGAGACATGCTTAATTCATTCATTGTTCCCTATGGCTAAACACCACCTTCTAGTTCCTCATCATTCCTGTGTTGATATCTCATATTATAATGTCCACATAATGATAAATTAGAATTGAAAACAGCGGATCAATAAGTGTTAGTTCAATTATCATAAACATTTGTAAAGAGAAAACACATACAAATCCTGGGTTCAAGCATTCTGACCTCTTTCTTACTGAGAAATAACACAAAAGTAAAAGTTTGTCATAGCCATACCCTGATCAAACCAATAAGCATAACATTGTAGGCAGTATTGAACTTAATATATTTATATCAAGTACACAATCCAATACTTAGGTACTAACACTAGGCAACAATTACTTAAATACTACCAAGTAACATGCAACTACAAATAAAAAAGCCTAATACACCTAAAGTAGTATGTGTCCATGCCTCATTTCAGTTTCTTGTTCCAAAAGCACATTCTCTCTATTGGATACCACCAGCTCTCTCTTCTCGATTCCATCCATTCTTTTATGGAGCTCAGTCTTCATCTTTCCACATTGTCCAACATCTTTTCGAGCTCATTATCCTTCCTTAACAATTTATTGTTTCTTTCTTGAAGATGGAACTCAATCTCTTCATTACCACCTGCCCACTTAAAAAATTTACAGTATGGTAATCTCTAATTATTTTATACATATAACAAAAATATTAGATGTACAACATATTCATCACTATAATTTACAAATGTTAGAACTACAAATAATGTAGTTACCTCTGTATTGCATTTTGGACACCCTAAGAAGGGTCATCCTAGATTGTAGTACTTAAATATCTTGATGTGGCATCGACCTTACAGAAGCAGTGTGCTTGTCCCAAAGTTTGTTTTGCAAACGATGAAAAAGACATTGATATTGATGATGATAATGATGATGACATTCTAACATGATGTTTTATAAGTTGTTACATGCGAAATCCAAAAAACTACATGACTAATTCTAATGAACTGCATCAGATTGAAACTTGTGGGTAGACACTTTGGCCATAGGTATACAATGTCTTGAAAAAGATACAATAACTCAGACGAGTCACATGTACTATGCTATTGATATAATATGAATGTGTGCACATCTAGCCAACCTTATGAATATGCCATCCATGAGGTCTATAATTTCTCATTGCTTATAAAAAGAAAGAGGAGGACCATCCTCTAAACCTAGCTATTGGTGAATGATAAAACTAAACACTATTTAATAAATCACATTGAATTAAATCTGCAAAGTACTCACATTCTCATATAAATATAATATACAATTTCTATATTTAACTCTTATCACTATTAATGGTTTGATCATGGTGCATATACAAAAATGATAGAAACACAGACATTTTCACAAACTGTGCACATGCACAGATTGGTTGTGACATGGAAATGCAGAAATGTTGTTTTTAATTCGCATGATAGTGACAATAACACCATTAATAACACCATCAACCTCTAATTCCAGAATATCCATACCCACGAAATTCATAAACCAACACCATCAACCTAATTCCAGAATATCCACAGTGGTTATTAAGATGCTCATAAAAGAGAGAGTTCATGTCTTAAATTGACTAATACTAGTTGAACCTAGTACATTAATAACAAGCTCTTCCCTTGCCAAACACAAAGAGTTTATCCATATTGAAAAAGTCGATATTAAATCATTGCGGAAAAAGACAAACACCCTATACGGATCTATCCTTTTAAAGTTCTTATAGAAATAATCATTATTCTAATCATTATGGAAAAAGATGAGCAACAAACATGAACACAAAAAGGGGTTATGCAAACTAGTGTTTAGAGGAGATGCTCATGTATCTAGGCCCTATCATAAAGTTTGACTTTTAAAAGTAAGTAACAAACTCTTATGAGCATCAATAATAATAATAAAAAAAGGCAAAATATCCATGAATAGAGGTCTCAAAAATATATTGAAGAAAGAAGGTTGAAAAGTGCTATGATATAAGGATACTCACTCACACACTCACATGAACTTTGACATCGATGATCTTATGAGGAGTGAACATTCATAGTGATTGTTACAAATAAGAATGTGTAAATGATCAGTTTTTTTTTTTTTTAACACACTATGGTTAAACCAAGATTTTTTTAAGCATGTTACTAGTCTCATTATTTATTTATTTTATAAAATAATAAAAAAATCTTTGTCTTTTTATATATACTATAGTAATTTTTTTTTACATATTCTCATAATTTTTTTTAAATATATATAAAAATTGAAATAAATAAAATATTTTGTTGGGTATTTTTTTCTCATTCTGGGGATTCTAAGTTTTTAACTTAAGTCCTAGTGGGACTCTCTGACTTACGGCATGTGCATAGGGCTTAGTCACTTAAGTGACCTACGGTGTCCTTTTAAGTCACAACACGCCCAACCGAGTATGTGGTCCCTCTTCTCGTGCGATATATCAGCCCACGACACAGTCACTTTTCTCTCTCACCGAAATCACCCTCACCCACAACATTCTCCTTATTTTTCTAAATATTCTGGACTTTCGGCCTCTCATCCTTTGGGTTTTGTGCATCTTGACCTTGAAGTAAAATTTATTTCTTCATCAAGGTGGGTTCTTTCTAAATCAAACTCTTCTTTCTCTCTAAACTTGGGTTCGACATTCATTAATGAAGATTGGGTTGTGAAATTTGGTTATGAGAAATTTGGAGATTTTTTTTTGTGAAACTGAGTAGACATTGTCACAATTGATCTTTTGAGATTAGATTATACATGTATTGAGGCATACTTTTTTGGGCAATATGACTCTCACTCTCGGGTTTAACCCAATGCACACCACATGTTTGTGTTTTTTCCTAAATCAAACCATATTCTCAATTTCTCTACACTTGATGTGGATATTGCACATACATTGTTAGCATATAAGAATGATTGGTACAAATGAGAAGTTGCAACAAATCTGAGTATATTGAAAATGTCATGATTGTCACAGTCATCCAAATTCTTCAAATCTGACATTTGGTATTTTTATTGACATTGTGATTTAGATGAGATTCAAAGAAAGAGCAAAAAGGAAGAAAATTGCAAAATCCTCAGATGAGGATGAATCTGGACCCAAACCAGCACAGCTAGGGGGACCTCCAGACTCTTTGCCCCCTTCACTCGCAACAGGACCATCCAATGCCACGTTTGAATGCTTCATATCAGTTGAAGTTGAGACTGCATATAGAAGTATGTTCTCCGAAATACCTGTTTTGGGTGAACATGAGGTAAGTATAAATGATTTTCCTATGGATGACTTTCAACTCATTCGCATTTTCAATGAACGAGGTTGGGAAAAACTCACTCACCCCTCTCCCACACCTTGTGTTGAAGTGGTTCGTGAATTTTATTCTAGCCTAACTCACTTCAATCTTGAGGATCACAACATTGTTTCTATTGTTCGAGGAACTCACATAGAAATATCTCCTGCTATTCTTAGAGAGCTGTTCAATCTTCCTAAGGTAGAAGCACCATTGTATCCTTACAAAGGTATGGGGGCTCCCACAAAGACTACCATGCACAATCTTTTTGTTGGCCTCGATGGTCCAAAATGGCATGCTAAAACCAATAGACTACCTTTGAATCACATGCTACCTCAATATAGACTTCTTGCAAAAATCGTGTTAACAAATTTTTGGCCTATTAGCTGGTACACTAAGATTACATTAGAAAGAGCCTACTTTTTGTATACATTGGCAACTGGGGCCTCCATTGATTTCCCCCAATATATCATTGATGTTATTCACCGTGCACATGTTGAAAAAGAGCTAATTTACTTTTTGGAGGCTTAATCACTAAATTAGCTATAAAACCCGAAGTTCCTCTTAGGAACAATGAGCCCACAATGAAGGTAGTAGGATCTATCTCCGCTGTTACAGTAGTTAAATATGAACAAGTGCTCACTAAGAATAAGAATCCCACTACTGAGTCCGCTTCCTCGCCTCCCAAACCAACTGTACCTGTGGCTCAAGTTCTTGAACAAATTACTCTTTTGTCACAAAAGATTGAAACATTTACTACTAAATGGGAAGCAAGCCAGGCCAAGTTAGAGCAGCAACTAGCCGCTGTCAGATTTGACTGTATTCAAATCAATGATCGACTAGTTCAACTGTCATTGGACATGCAACACGTGGTTGATCAGGTTGCAGGTTCAGATGAAGATCAATAGAATTTCTTGGCTGATTGAAGAAGAATAAGGGGAGAAAGAATTGAGGGGGAGCAGCAGCACCAGAGGAGGATAACAGCTACAATAGCAAAAAACTATCCTGTTATGTTTTTTTTTTTTACTCTTTCATGTTTTTTTTTATATGTCCTTATGTTTTGCTTTAATTGGGATGAAAGACTAATATGCTGGTTATGATCATTCGGTTGATTAGAGTTCACTTAACTAGTACTTGAAACAGGATTGTTTTCTTTATCTCTAAATCAATTTAGTGAACCACAAATTTTGAGAATTTCCTTTGTCTTTTCTTGGTTTGCTGTTAAGAAAATTTACATTTATCAAGATGTCTTCGTCACCAATCAGCTAAAGTGAGAGATTGTAAATGCTGAAATTGGCTAGGATTAGATGACTAAATGATAATGATTATCTTATCATTATAAGTTTGAATTTAAATGAATGTAAAATAATTATTGACTTTATCTTTAAACAACATTGAGTTTATTTAGAAATCCTTAAAGTTGTTTAGATAAGTTAGTCATGTGAAATTCGAATTCAAAAAAAGATCTGCAATTATCTAGAATAAAAACTAAACACAGATCAGCAACCACAGTGAAGAGTTATTTCGAAATGTCAATAATCCATTAGGAAACGCTCTCGTGACTGTCTCTGTATGTCAGCAGAATCTTACTTCAACTGTAATTCTTTTTAAATCTAATATTTAAAGGGATTCAATTTTATGACTCATTAAGAAGTTTGATTAATGATTATTGAGATACTATTTGTGTGCTTATGACGGGAAAAATCCTATTAATGATTTTTACTTGAATTTTCATCTCTCCTTAAAGTGTAATCGTGCTCCAAAGTGTGGAGGATCGTGTGATTGGACTTCAGCCCCAAGAGTTTTAGGAGGAAAGACAATATTTGAAAATCGCCAAAGGTTCTAGCTACTACCGCAGTAGAAGACAAACGGGTCGTTTATCTAGGCAAGTAAGAGAGTCAAGTTGTAAAAATTTTATAATTGATGAGTACTTGTAATTGATTTTCAAATAATAAAATTGACTTTCCTGAGTTTGGCTGCCCCGTAGGGGTTTACTTTTAAATAATTATTTAAAAGGTTTCCATTAGAAATTAATCATTTTGTTAAACAAAGTGATTAATTTATTTTCAAGTATTTGATTTATTTAATTATCATACTATTGAGATCTAACCAATTTGTTCAAGAATATTGGTAGATAATAAACAGGGGTACATTGGGAACTTCATTGGGTTAGGGTTAGGTTTAGGGTTAAAGTTTCAAGGCTTTGTGGGAAGGGGATTTCAGACCAGTGGCTTCGTGGATTTATGGGTGTGGCTTTGTGGCAGCGATTCGGAAAAGATGAAAGGTAATCGTGGGGTGTTTCGGAGTAGAGAAAGATTGGGGAGAAGAGAAGAGAAATGCGTTTTAAAAAGGGAAATGAAATGAATTGTGGAGACAAGGACTCCTTGGAAGACCCAAACCCAAGATACGAAGACGACGTTGTTTTGTTTTTTTGCCATGTCGGATGCGAGGCCGTGGCGAGGACGCAAATTGGTTGTCCATAGCATTTTTCAATAAAAAATAATAGTGTTGGGTCAAGGAACAATGCCCAAAAGAAATATTAGGCCCGATTTGGATATACAGTTTAGATGAAATGAGATGAGATGAAATGAGTAGTAATTAGATTTTTTGAGTTAAGATGAGATAGTTTGTAAAAATGTTTATGTTTAGAAAGTGAGATGATATGAGATAGTTTTGACTTTTTAGGATTTGATAAAGGAAAATACTAAAACCACTCTCGACTGGGATTCCGATTGGTTTTTTTTTTTTACTTAATGATTAAGTAAGTATTTTTTATTGATGTTGTGAATTTTAAAAAAAATACTAAAAAATGATAAAAAGAAATGCATGAAAAAAGCCAAAAAAGAAAAAGAAAAAAAGGAGACACATTGGGCGAGACCCCCCACGTGTGGGTGTAGAACCACGCTTTGATAAAGGGGTAGGTTCTATCAATGATTGAGTAATAGTTATGAATATATTAATAAAAATAATATTTATGAGTAATTAAAAAGTCTATCGTAAATAAATTTAAACCCCAAAATATATTGGGAAGTTGTTGGCTGAAATTACTCTATAATTTCAAAAAATAATTTTTCTTTTATAAGAGATATTATTCTTAAAGATATTATTATTCTAAAAAACAATTTAAATTCCAAAATATATTGGAAAGTTGTTGGCCGAAATTTATAATTTCTCTTTTTTAAAATATATTTTTATCTATTTATTTTTCTATGTATAAGAAATTAGTCATTTTTTATTCTAATTATAAATTATAATAATTTTGATTATTGTAATAAATAAGTATATGAATTATGTTGTAGATTTGTTTTAAATAATTTATTAATTTCGAATTTTCTAATAAAATCCCAAAATGCACCTCTATTCAATACTCACAAAATTATCAATTTTTTTGTGAGAATATATTATTCTAATAATGACTTATTGGTTATTCTATTTTAATCATAAATGATTTTTTTTACTGTTAGGATTTTTTTTACTGTTTATGTTCGAAAGTAATGAGATGGATTTGAAAACTAAAAGATGAAATAGAGATGTGAAATTAACCGTTTGAATAGGCACAACTATCTCCTCCGTATAGACAAGATGAGATAGTTCTTGGCAAACCAAACTGGGCCTTATTCTCTAACAGGCCGATTATTCTTTGCAAGAGGCCCCCCAACCATGATGTCCAGTGAAAATCGTCTTCAATGGTAGTCCTAAGAAAGGCCATGAGCAACAGGAAAGCGAAGCTATGATGTTTAAGCCAAAAATAATAATTCTTTTTTTTATTAGATAAATAAATAAAGCATCTATGATGTTTTTGTTAGATTTGATACGCATGTGCCTTGACTGACGGCTAACGCGTGTCTGTCTGTTTTTCTGTTCGAAATGTTTTAATTATAAAAAGATTATTGTATAAAAATAAGTTTAAAATTAACGTAATTTAATCTGATAAATTAAATTATAAATATATTTTGATTATAAAATAGAACTAATATATCACATAAAGACATGAATTTATAGATTTAATTTTATAGAATCATCTCTTCCAAAAGCCAGAAACTTGTTCAAAAATTGTGGATCGGCACCGACTGATGATGATCAATATGTTTGTTGAAGTCAAATAAACCATGAATTTTGATGTAGAATATGATTGATGTTGGGTAGCCCAGGAACATTGAGCCGTACCAGTCACCCAAAAATGGCTCATGGGCCGCCCTATACTTTCTCACTTGTCTGCTGCTGCACCTACAGAACCGACAATTGGATCCTGCCTCAGCTTCGTTTCACTATCCAAATAAAAGAGTTTTGCTTATTTAATTATCAAAAATAAAATACCTATAACTTTTTATCATTGTAGATCCACTTCAATAGTGCACACTACAACAGATTTCATTTATTATGACGAACGAAATCGTCACAAAAAAAATAAGTAAATCATCACAGAAATTTTTTGGTGATGGTTGGAAACCGTCCCTACCACCGTCACCAAAAAAGCATCATAGAAAGTATCATTGTAGATCCACTTCAATAGTGTGTTAGTTCTGTTAGAAAAATAAAAATAATTAACTTACAAATTCTGGATAGTTTTGTAAGATTGAAATTCGTTTTTTTAAGTAGCTAGCATGCATGCTTCCATGTATACATTAGTTAGATTTTAAAATGTACTGTAAAAAAAAGTTATAAGTGTATCATAATCCATCAGAAACTTTGCATATATATTTTTTCTATGACAAACAAAATCTCCTAAAATGATCCGTCATGTTCCCCCAATTAGCTAGCTTGTTTGGTCTCATGTCTCTGTTGAGGTCAAAGAAAGCAAAAGGCTAGTGATCCTTGTTTAATCTTGCCTATTTTTTAATATATAATTGCACGGCAGAAAGAAAGTTGTGGGAAATTATAATAAACAGATCAAAGAGATCAATGAGATTTTAATACTGAATCATGAGAGGGCTGAACTTTGAATGATAAGAAGGGACGACTAAAGTGCACCCATGGTATGGAAAAGATGTTTGGGTGGCTGGCATGTCTGTCTCACTTTTGTAGTGACAGCAGAACTTGTTGACGTGAAATATCTAGATTCCGGGAGATCCAGATGATCAAAAAAGTTTGAGAGAGAGAGAGAGATATTCAAACTTCATCTCCATCGTTATTGTGTTTTGAGTTTAGAGACCAATAATGTCCCACGTCCACGAAGTGATGTTAGAATTCTCCATACACACATTATATATATGTTTGGTTTTTTTTTTTTCTGTTATGTTTAAAGAAGTAGCAGTTAGGAGGAGGTGATGCTAAAGTTATGTAATCTGATTGGGATAAATTTTCAATCTTCAAAACAAAGATCTAATTAGATTCGAAACCTCCCTCTCTAAATGTATCTAAAAATAAAAATTAGGAAGATGTGATCGTAATTAACAATTCAATAATAGCGCGGTTAAGAGAAATCTCCCAAGTGATTTTTATAAATTTAAAACGACTGAAAGGTATATAAATTAATTCTAAAATTAAAGAGATAGGAACAATATAACGTAGACAACAAATCCCACAACATTTAATACTAGTATATACCTTACGTTAATATTTAATGATATGTCTCTCTCTGTGTATTGAATTATCCAATTCCATGATCAGACAATTCAAAGCATCTCTTTAATTCCAAGTAAAATGAAATAACAATATGATTGATTGTATTATATCCCCCGACCTGCATCATAAACTTGGTTGTTTTTATTCTTAGCAGACCTTAATTTCTTCACAAATATATGCTCTAATTAGCTAGCTAGGGTTCATGATGATCAGATCAGCATTTGAATGTCATGTGATCGATCGAGTTCATGCTTTTTGTCGATTGATGTATGATCTTTCATGTACAAACCTTCCAATTAGTAATTAATTTTCCCAACTTGGTCCCTCCTGGCATAAAGCATGCATGCAGTAGTTATTAAAAGCTGGTAGTTTCTCTTTTACGTCCTATCAGTATCCATCATGTCCATATATATAACTCAACAGAGGAAAAAAGAAAAAGAAAAAGAAAAAAAAAAGCTTCATTTAAAGGAAAAACAGTAAGTAAAGAGTTGCTCCCCACGTGGCACGCGGTATCCTTCCAATCATCACACGACACAACAGTACGTACACGATCATGTTCGATTGAAAAAAAAAAATTCCACGTCATGCAATTAATCCAGCCACACATACATACATACATACATACATACACACACAAATATATATATATATATATATATACTTTTTTTTTTCATTTATCTTCTTTTGATAATCTTTAGTCGATGGAATTTTTGATTGGGACCTTGAATTTAATCAGGAAATAAGATGGCCTGTTTCTGTCGGTGATTGATCATGGCCTGCCATTTACGAAGTATTGATCAAGAAGGAGCTAGGAATTGAGTTCCAGCTTGTCGATATTCATGCTAGCCTAACTAGTCAACCCATCGACTTAAGTGTATAAGTCATGCTAGCCTAGCTTATCCATACACGCATGCATGTGTATGCAGATAGCAAGAGGCTATCACAAATTAATAAGGCATAGTTTATATTAATTAGATTGGCTTCATTATTGATTGTTTGCTATAAATGAGATCCTCCTTTGTTCTCTCACTCTCAGTCTCTCTCTCCTCCTTAAAGTCCTAATTGGCTAAGATCTACATTTTTTCTCGTATTATTAATGAAGCACATTTTTGTTCACACCACTATATATATGTGTGTGTCCAAGATTATGTGGATGTGGTGGCATGGGGTATTAAGAGTCTGATGGGTATAATAGCTTTATGTACCAAAGGCGGTTCCTTTTGCTGGTGACGCCATAGGTTATACCCACCACCAAGACTAATTAATTAAAACCCACCAAGATAAACGACAAAACCAAGCCAATTTATGATGCATATATAACTTTTTTAAATATTAAAAACAAAAAATTAATGTAGAAAATTAAAGAAAAAAAATAGAAAGAATGAATGAAAAAAAAAGGACAAAGAAAACAAGTTAAAAAACCATAAAGAATCTAAAAAATAAAACATCAAAGAATTAAGATTTAAACAAAAAAAGGAAAAGCTAGCCAGCCCTTCACGACTATCACCATGCCAAGAAGATATCTCTACTGAGTTATGCTACGTATATATATTTTTTGTATAGTATTTTTACACTTTATTAATGTGATTTATGATCAAAATAATTATTTTATATTAAAAATAAATGATGTAGCTAATTAATGAATAGAGTGCATAAAGAATACTAAAAACTTGACTGCAGATAAAATTTTGATCTCTCATTTCCCCTTGCATGTAATGAGGCCGGGCGCCGATGGGTGATGATTGGCCCTCCATGCTGCATGCATTGTGCAAAAGAGAAATCTTTCCTAATTAATATGCATAGTACTATTTGATATTATGGATTATCTAATATTTGTATTATTACCTTTAAATATATTTCTATTTTTCTATATTTTAAATTTTCTAAACACTTTTTTTTTTTTTGCATTTTTAACTTTCTGCTTTATTTATTATAACATGTGGTGTTTTAAAGCCAAGCATGCCAATGTTTTCCGCCAAGTTCGTAATCGATGGCATGGATAATGATGATCTGAGGTTTTTTTTTTTTTTTTTAATGTTTATTCGAAACAAAAATAAAAAAATAATGGAGGAGTAAAAAGTTATACATATGAAATCATCGTAAAAGGGTTGAAAAAGTTGAGAAAATGTGTTGCCATGTGTTTAAGTACGATTGGCGTTTCAAAGCTTTTACGAGGCTCTTTTCAAGTCCTTAACGACTAAAAAAGCCACGCCCGAATATTGACAACAAACAAAAGTAGAAGAAAAAAAATATTCCAATCGTAACAGATTGAGGATCGAATCTCCTTCACTTTATCCAGAAAAAGAGGGTTTGAGAAAAATAAATAATAATGATTCCAAATTTAAAAGAAATGCGAGCAAGTAATTTTTTTAATAATAATTCGATTATTAACAAAATTTGTACAGAATCTAAATTTGTACAGAATACGTTCCTTTACAATTGTCACGATCCCCATATCATACTTTTCTTTTCTCCTCCTCCTCCTCCTCCTCCTCCTCCTCTTCTTCTTCTTTCTTTTTTTATTTTATTTTATTTTATTTTTATTTTTTTAAACCCTCCTCCTCCTCCTCCTCTTCTTCTTCTTTCTTTTTTTATTTTATTTTATTTTATTTTTATTTTTTTAACACATGGATCAATGATAACGGGTCTTCATCACCCATGAATTATGAGTAATATTTTGTACATATATCATACACAAAGTCCGAACAAAATTTTTATAAAAAAATAAACAACATTATGAAAAAATGTAAACCTAGATAAGATCTATTTTTTTTTTAACAAAAAATATTGCATGAAACTTACATACCTAAAGCTTGTATGTAGAATGGGTTTTGCTATACATTAGTTACTATTCACTCCTACACTCTACACTTAACAATTTTTTTTATTAGATGTGGAGTGTGTGATAGTGAATAGTGACTAATGATAATAATTATTCACGTAGAATTACTTATGGAATATTATAATATATGGAGCATTAATTACAAATTGAATGGTTTTGAAAATAAAAAATAATGTTGCCATATATACTTTGCAGAACAATATTTTCCGTATCGCGTAATGCATGTAAATTTCGGAAATTAATACGAGGAAGCTTCAGCAATTATTTATTTATTTATTTATTTTATTTACTTTTGGTGCATTTATTTTGTATTGTCATCTGTCAAGAGTGATGAGTGATGAGTGGTGAGCGATGAGCATGTGCATTTCGTTTGAAAATTTGTAGAGATATTATGATATATGCATGGTGAGACGCGTCGACTTGAAATATACTTCAAGATCCAAGCCATACATTCATATTAGCATTAATATTGTTTTCTGTACGTACCAACTTGTGAGTCAGAATTTCTGGCTCTATTATTGCAAAAAAGTGTTTTTTCTTGATTTGCCTTTTTTAAGTAGCCAGCCAACTTGGACAAGAATTTATGCACATGGGGTTTCATCATTTTTTTACAAATTAGTATTATTATTTTTTCTATTATTATCATTTTTTTAAGCATTCAATTCATCAATTCCGGTCCATGTAATATGAGCTGTTAATTTCATAGCCTTGTCTTTTTAATTTCAAAATAGAAAGACGAGTAATGATATATATAAAATCTTTATATATATATAAATTTATTTTATGATTTATTTCAAAAGTAATAGAGGTTTATGTACAAAAAGTAAGTTGTGATGATTTTAATTATAACATGACATTATTACATTATGAGAAATGATATTTACAGTTGTGGAGAGTGTAAGATTTGCGCAATCTCTTTAAAAAAATGAATAAATATGAGATTCACATAAAAAAAAAATTAATTTCTTAAGAATGGATCCCACTTTTTTTCAAAACGATTGTATGATACTTGTACACTCTACGACTGTATATAGCATTACTTTTATATTATTTAATTGTAAAATAATTACAAAGATATAATTATTTTTGAACCAAGAAGGAAAGATCCATGCACTTCACAATCATTAAGAGAAGTGCCTCGTGACAAATTACAATTACTCCATTAATTAAATAAATTCCAACTAGCTGACATGGTGTGTCTTTATATATATATATATATAGTAATGCTAGATTAAAGTTTAATGCATGCAATTCTTATGCAAATTTTTTTAAAATAAAAAGAATAGATTTTCTTATAATAAATTATACATTTTTTAAAAGGACTTACATGAAACATACACTATGAGCCTCTTTTAGATTGCGTTAGGAGTCTTAAAAAGTACTTAAATAGTCTTAAAAACTCTTTAATAAAAAAATTAGGTTGTTTGAGTGTTACATATTAAAGTAATTTTGATATCAAATAAGCTAAAAAGTGTGCTTGAGATCCTCAAACATTTTTTTTTTCAGATAATCCGAAATGTAGCTCAAATTTTAAAAAGATAGTCAATAGATGAAAATACTTATACAACTTTAAGATAATTACAACTTTAAATTTTTTAAAAATATAGTTATAATCTTTAAAAAATCGAATGATCTTCATTTTTATCTCAAAAAACACATTTTTAATTTGTTTCCCAACAAATGTAACATGTTCAAAAGTGTTTTAAACATATGGTTACTAAAAAGTAAATAATTTCTTAATAATAGAACTTATTACTTATTTTTAAGAGAAACTGTCATAACTCATTCATGAAAAAACTTATATTCATGAGTGGACACATTATGGGATGTCTCATATCAAACATGACATTATAAATCAAAATAATACATTTGAAGCTCCGTTAGTACACTATTTCTTTTTGTGACTAGTCTGGTTTGGTCTTTACTACTGCTGATATTCTCTACAAACAAACTTCCAAGAGACATCATTCTCTGTTTAAATAGAAACTCAACTCCACCCTTCGTAGAAGGAAATGACTCAACCTCTCCAGACAAAATTTCAAGAGACTAACTCTTTTTTTTATTTTAATTAACAATAAGGAAACAAAAAAAAAAGAAATCAGTAAGATAGATGCGAAAAATGATAGATTACAATTTGGACTAATTTCAGTAGACTTTGAAATTTGTGACGGCACGTGAAGATAATACACTTGTCTCTTTTCAACTACAAAGGTCCTATCTGAAAGATTTAGTGATGGCGAGTCTAGTAATCTGATGCTTATGTCGAGAATAACTGCTAGAAAGGATGGCACGTAAAAACCACGCGCATATGTGAGTGGCATGTAAGGATTACTCACGGTGATTTTTGCAAAACTGTCACTTTAGTCCGAACGATTTATAACCTAAGAGTTTGCTTGTATCGTGCATTTCTATCAGAAGTTGGCTTTAGAGAAATAGAGAGGATGGATAAGAGATTGAAAGTTGTTAGTGGTGGTAAACGTAGCACGTAAGGAGGGTGTACGGAGGGGAGAAAGAGACATCCGGCAGCCACCGTGTACACACAGTAATCAAGTACCATTCTACATGTGGTTCAGTCAGTTTTGGTACAATTCCTCCACTATATACCCAACTTGTGCAAGTGCTCTTTTTTCATGATCTTTTCCTCCCATCCACCCATCTCTTTATTCATCAGCCTGCGGCAGTTGTGGACAATACACGTACAATACCTTCCCCATGAGAGGTACTTGATGCTTAATTGCCTGCTCCTCATGAATCTTTGTTGATTTCGTTTCAGAGTTATGGATCTCTTGCTCTCGGAAGATATTATGCGTTGCTTGCTCTTTCTCTCTATATAATAAAGAGAAAAATTAAGGCTAGTAAATTAATATAGTTAGAGATGATATGCTAAATTTATTTTACATTAAAAAGTACAAACAGTTATGTCTAAAGGTTTAAGATTAGTTTGGATAGTGGAGTATTCACTATTATTTCTTATTTTATTATTATTTTTTATCTACTTTTTATTATTTCAATATTTTATCATTATTTTTTTATTATTATTCACAAAATATGAGATCACTTCACTGTCCAAACGCAACCTTAATGATGGACCATTGGCACATAGAAATATCAAGGCTGCAAAGCTAGCAAACGTGGTCTTGGTGGGAATCCGACTCCTCTTCGTGTTGCCCTAAGAACCCACTGGGATGAATGTAATAAAATTGCGGCTGCATGCATGGAATAATTATTGTGTTACTACATTAACATATATAATCCTGGCCTATAGTCTATAGTCTTCCTGCAGATCTTGATATCGATCAGCAGTATCGATAAGTATATAAGAACTTGAATCGCCATCCCCTTTTAAAAGCAAAAATATTTTGGTGGTAAGACAGTTTCAATTCAAAGGTTAAGTCAAAACCCTCAACACGGTTTTGTGGTTAGGTATTGAATCGCCACCCGCTTTTAAATGCAATAAATGCAGTGTACTTTCACGACCATCGCTTTTAGTTGTTGCACCACAGTTTGTACAACAAATTATAAAAACTTGTTATTATTAAGACGACGCTATCCTTTTAAAAAGGGTAATTTTAGTTATATTTAATTTTTTTGAAAAATAATAAAATTTATTATTAAAAAATTAATTTTTTATATAAATTTCATATTTTATTTATTTTTTTTAAACAATTATACAGTTAACACAATTTATAATTATAAATATCTTTTTTTTTTTTTTTAAAGATGGGGATCAATTTTTTTTATTTCAAAACTCTATTTTTTTTTTTTTTTTACATTGCATTTATTGTAATTGAATGTTTGTTGGAGAATCTCGCCTGCTCCTAATGTATCTTGATCTCTTTATGTTAATAATATTGGCTAATGGAGCAGATATATAGTATTAATTTTAGTTAAGAAATATATAGTAGATTTTTGCTATTTTGGGAGCTAATCAAAATACGAGGTCTTAGAGCACTAGCATTGGTCTATGCATATCCATATGCAAAGCCATATTTGCATAATATGACTCAAAAAACATCCACATTGGCTTATGCATATGCATAAATTTGGCTAGCAGTGAACAGTTGTTATCCAAATTTGGATAACAACTATTCACTCCATCAAACATATTTTAATTATTTTTTTCTCTCTCCTTCCATTCTCTCTCTCAATCTTTTCCTCTTCTCCCTCCCTCAACAACACAACAAATATTCACATACACATTCATTTTATTATTATAATATATTATATATATTTTTTCATTTTATTATATTTTTAATATAATATATAAAAAAAAAATTATATTTTTTATTATTGCATTTGTATTATTAATCTCAAATGTATATAGTGGATGCTAATTACAAAATATATATAAAAATTTTGATTTTAGAAAAAAATTAATAATAATAAAAAAATAATATTTTATTATTATTTGGTCTCAAATATGCATAAGCCAATGTGTGAGTTTTACTTATGCATATGCAAATGGTCAAATGGTTATGCAAAAGAGGTAATTTTGCATATGCATTTGCATAGACCAATGCTAATGCTCTTAGGCTGTAAATAGTTAGACAACAATTATGTGTCAAATTATGTTCATGTTGACTTATTTTGTCCATGTCAAAAGTTGACTGGCATATGTACGTAGATCCACATGCAGATGTCTTGACGTAAAGGTAAAGCACAATAACCCATGCATCAAAGTTCATATCTTTATAAATTCTACTTGAGATTGTCTGTGGCCATCATGTATGGGAATGGTCCAGAGAGAGAGAGAGAGAGTAACGATAATAACTACCCTACTACCACAAGCTAAGGAGATTAGGGAATTCATGGAAGAGGAGGATAAAAAGGATAGATAACAAACAGAAAAATTTTGGAACATGGTTAGTGATCTAGAGATCCAAAATCCAAAAAAAGAAAAAGAAAAAGAATAAAAAGAGGTTTAGGAGGTAGCCACCCACAAGGGCGGCTCCCACTCTAACAATCTGTTTTTCCCATGCTGATCATCTTCTTTGCACCTTCTTGGCCTCTCAAACTTTTCATTTCTCATTTCAACCTCACCATTTTTTATATAATTACCTTCCATCCCCTCACCCACGTCCAAGTACACGTCCCTTTCTCCTTCGTCATCCGAATTATCCTCCTCCTCCTCCTCTTCTTTTTCTTCTTCTTCCACTTGTTTTTCTTCAATGGCATCACTGTCAAATCGTTCTTTTCCATTGCCCGCTTCATTGCTTGCTCCATTTTCTTCATTCTGATCATCAGCTTCCTCTGACTCGATACTGGGAGTAGTGCAAGTTTTCACAAAGCGCAGTACAAGGCGGCCATGACTGCGTTCAGCTTGAAAATAACTCTGCGTTTTAGGAGCCTTGACGGCTTCGATTATCAGCCGCCCGTCTTCTCGGTGAGTCCGAACTCGTAGAGATTCCGAGCCGCTCATAGTTGTTAATGGAGGTGGAAAATTTTGAGTAAGTTGACGAGATTTCTTTTGCTCCCTTGTCGGCAAATTGCTCCTCTTGGAGTCCGATGAAGGCAGCGAAAAAAGATTGCCCTCGTTGATGTCGGTGCCCGTTTCGTTGCCCAGGTTTTCAGTGCACAATTGCAAGCTTTTTTCACTAAGCATGGACGAGGAGCGCTTCACAAGAGGATGGACATATACTTTTTCTTTCTGATCCATTGTTTCTTTGGGACCTTCGGGGCCTGTGGAGATAGCTTGGAGGAAACTCCAGCCTCCCAAATCAGGGTTTGAGGAGCTGTGGCTGTTTAAGGAGTTACAGGGCTTGTTGCAAACCTCCTCAACGCGGTATTTTTGCCCAACTTCTTTGGTTTTGGAATCCGAGAAACAAGATCTTAAGGCTAATTCGAGGGGTTGAGAGAAGTGTGGTGTTGGTGAAGAGACTTTGAGCCACACTTTCTTTGGCTCGACAGTATGGGTGCTGTCTAGACATGACTGCAATCCTTGACACACAATCGTTGCCATAACAATCTCCTTTGCTTTGATGAAAATCAGAAGATTTGCTTTGAAATTTACAGTGAAGAGGTGCTATTGCTTAGTAAAGTGAGACAGATATCAGATTCAGAGGAAGAACAGAGGAGTAACTCATCCAATAAAAGGAAAGAAGAAAGGAATTGTGCTCTTGGATTGCAGTGAAAGGCTATTGTATTGCAGGGAGAGGGGATGAAGGAAGACAGAAGGAGGAGATTTGAATGAACAATATGAGGGAATAGGTGAGGGTTGGGGTGTGAATTTGTAGTCCCAAAAAGTGCTAAGATGTTGAGAGAGGTGGGTAAGGGGCCCTTTTTCCACCACTTAATTATACAATTCTAAATACTACCTCACACTCCAAAGACAGTATAAAGAAATGAAAAGGAAGATCCCACAACAATTTCTTTTTGAATTTCAGCATTCATACAGAGAAAAGAATGGTAGAAGGAATTTCCACATGATATTTATTACATCAATATCTTATTTGGGCAGAAATTGGATCTCTTGGAAATGTCTTTTTCTGGCCATGCATTGATGTAGTTGAAGGGAGAGACAGAGGAGATTACAGAGGAGCTATATAATTGCTGCAAATTATCAGCTTTCCAATTCCCTTCCAACAGAAAGCCAACAAAAGGCAGGAACCAAAAGGATTCTCTCAAATATTTCCTGATAATGATTGCTTCCTTCTCTTATTTTTTTTATTAGTATTTTGTAAATATAACAACCTTAATTAATGCATGGTTCATGTGTGATTGATTCATATGTATTCAGAGCCAAAACCAAAGGTTGTTTCAAAGAACATCAGCAGATTCAGCTCTCTCTCTCTCTCTCTCTCTCTCCCTTTGAAATTTCTAGGAATTGAGTTGACTTAATTACACATCAAATTCCATATATCCAAGACTAGAACTGGAATTGAGTTGAAGGGTCTTTGATACCATATATAGTGCAAGTACATGCAGCATAAACAGCAAAGAGAATGGTAATTCATTCAAGATCTGAATTAGATCCTTTTCGAAATGAATGTTTGCTGCTTTGATCAGCATGGAGACTACATACTGCATGCTGCATGGAATAAATGATTATGTTTGTAGAAAATTTTTATGGCAGAGATCAGACAGAATCCATTGGCCATATTTTCTGCCATAGATTTCTGTTCTTTTTTCAGAACCATAGATTTCAAATAAAGAGGATGTCTCACTAATGAGTCCCCACTCACCCCCTTTGCATTATCCTCGTGCCACCCTATTCAAATAAGTCATGATAATGTAGGACTTGCCAGTAAATAAAACTATTTACTTATGCTGTAATTAAATTAACTAATCCAATTTACAAGAAAAACAATGGCTAAGTCGATCATTTCTTTCTTCAAGGACCCTTTTTTTTGGTTGTTGTTTATTTCTTTAGAAATTGAAGGACCATGCATATATGTTGGCTTGGTTTTCTTTTTTAACACCCGTTGTTTTCAATGTGGCGTGGCCGTTCTTTTAACTCAAATTTTATCTGAAGATTTTCCTGATCGTACGGAGCTAAAGGACACATGAAAAAGCCCTCTGGAAAAGGAAAGAACTACGTGATCCTCCACTTGGTCACCCCTTTTGCCTGTCGGCTAGTTGCTACTGCCAGCCTATGAGCTCTAAGTACTCGGCAATGGAGAATACGTCTGAAACTACGCGCACTTCCACACATTTGCCACAAAAAAAGTACTTCATCCATAAAATAATATACAAAAAATAAATTTACAAACTGACTTCACTTGATCTGATATATTAGATTGTGAATTATCTTTTACTGCTTCTCTTTGCTCAGTGGATGCCACAGCTCATTAGATCATCACAAAAGTTGTCTACGTACTTAAAAGATCTGAATATTGCTATTAGTTGAGGGCTTTATGGTTGTAATTTCCAACTTATTAGTATGGTTCCAACTTGCAACACCAGATCAGGAAAAAAGAGAGCAGATGGCATCAGAGAACTTCACAATATATATCCCTCCCCGTACAGTGCATGATTAGCTGTTGCACGTTGCCTTTTATCTATGATTCCTACACATGCACGAATAAATGAGAAATTACTTGATTTTTTATTTATTTTCTTACTTCTGTTTTGGATTTTTTATTTTTATTTTTTTGTTTTGTTAAATCAAAGGTGGGAGGCTGAGATCACTGGAAATTAATTCTAATTAACACCGACCAAGAATATTGAGGAACCGAGATTGACCGTTGAAAACTGCCAGGGGGCACCTTTAATATATGCTATGCATGTCTGTCAGATACACCATGGTTGCAAAAACTTGCTTTCAACATGCAGAATTTTATTGGGGGGTTATTTCATCCCATTTTCAATAGATCATAGCAAACATGGAAATTTCCTTATGATTTCAGATTTCACAAAAACAATTGATGAGTACTTGTACAACCAAACTATTCTGGAATACTGAGAACGTGCATGATCAGATGCAATGCGCCTACATCTCCTATATAACTAAACAATACAAAAAAATATGTTTATCAGAAGATTCTTCATCATCATCAATAAGTTGTCAGTCTGATCTCCACCTGTTTTTCATTTTTGATTGAAATCTAAATTAATGTTATTAATTGTCCTGCAGATCAAATTACCTTTGCCATGTGAGCGGAACTGACACTTTCATATTGAAAAATGATTTATAAAGTCTTAAAGCGTATAAGACCCGCGTATTCCTTTTGAGAAAAGTAGAAAAAATTTTAGTTTCGCATCATGATAAACTTCACATTTTAAAAAAGAGTGCACGGAGTTTGCACACCTTAATTAAATTGTATCTAACATTACTCTTTTGTATTTTCTACCCGTACATGATCTTCCTTCCCCTTTTAAGATCATGGGATGGAATCAAGAAAATGTAGAATAAAGGAGCATTTGGGAGGACTTTAGTCTTTTGACATTCTTCAAATAATGAAAGTATCTTAGCTAGCTATAACATGGCAAAGGGAAAAATACAAGGAGAATCATGAAAGAATATTTCCATTTACTGAAAAAATGACTGGCCATCTGCTCTTCGATTTGACCCTTGATCTGTTCAATTTACTTAGTTAATTAGGATATTAGTCAATATATAATGTGACATAAGGAATTTCTGAGTATCTAGTTAGGTTAATATGTTCCCTGCCAACCGATCGAATAGAACCTCACTCCCATCATGCTCTGATGAATCAATTGCATCTGATCATGATTCAATTACTTGCAATTTTGTAACTCTATTATTATTATTATTATTCCTTCAGGCGTTATTCCAAAGAAATTAAAATATATTGCTGTTATTTAGTTTGTTTGTTTTAATTACGTGTTGACTTCAAAGAAACCAAATCCTAGCTTGCTTTTGCCCATGAGCACCGACTCACAACAATTTGAATTTTTGGGACGATTGATGATTTAACCAGACAGATATACCATTTTTTCAGGTTGTCAAGATCTTAAGCCAAAGAGGGTAGATAGTCCTCATAGCTCTAAAATCAGCACGCTTAATCTTTTATTCTATTGTTGAAAAGCTTCTTTATCATATTTTATATATATATATATATATATATATATATATATATATATACAGAGAGAGAGAGAGAGATCTAGAAATTGAAAGTTGCATCAGAATCCATGATCGAGTTAGGTTTCTTAGATAATTAAGTAATGGAGAATCTTTAACCCATGCAGAATACGTACGTCATGTCCCCTATGCCTTAAGTAAAGCTAAAGTTTAGGCCTCATTTTCACTAATAAATTAATAATACATATTTAATCAACAACTTTTCTAGAAAAGCAGAATCTTGCTCCTGAAATTAATAATACTTGCACCTTTTCCTTCCACTGTGAATACCTTTTCCTTTTAAAATTAACAAAAGGAAAAAAATAATATTTAATGATGAATGATTAATGATTAATGAAGCCTACGTACGCCATGCAAATTTGTCTTTCATTGCAAAAATTTAAGGCCAGTCTCTGCTCGAGCCCATTTGATCAGTAAATAAACACAAAAATGGAAGGATCTGATCTCTGAGGCTCTACTGTAGGCCTTTTTCACCTTCGACTTCTGCATGCACTGAGAAAGAGGATTTTAATTAAACCTGTAAAAGAAACACAAAAAGTGGGCTTTTGAATATATGCATTACTGAATCAAGTCTATTTGCAAGACCTTGCAAATGTTGTAGTGTCTGATTCTGAGATCATAATATCAGCGTGGCAGGCAATTAGTATAGAACATAAACGCAGCAAAACTGGAGCTATGTAATTTGGCATTGGATGAACCATTCAAGTATATGTTTAGAGGATGTTAACTGAGGTGCACTCAAGGGAAACTCCTTATGGAAGGCGTGCGAGATTAGTCGGGACTTTGTCCCGGACACCTAGTAGTACTGTCAATACAAAGAAATGTTTAGAGGATGGTTACAGAGCTTTTTCTCACCTCACATGCATAACATGTCACACTCTAAGACAACAATAACTAGTACATCACACACTTTGCTTCTTACATTTACATGAGTTCAACCCCAAAAATCAAATAGACTTGTAAAATCTATGTCTGCAACTATGAATCCATTCAATGGATGTGCTGTACATTATGCATTTCTTTGTGCAATCTGAATGAAATGGCCTAATTCAAACGAATATAATGCTTTCAAGCGGGGGCCGTGAGCTGCCAATCACTTAAAATTAATTAGTCCTAGAGAAGACACGTGACTTTCAATGTTAAGAATGGTATTATGGTCACACCTCTACTTATTCCATATATAATTGCACTATGCAATTCTTAGGTGCTTTTGCAGCAAGAATTTCAATGTCAATATCTGAATCAACTCGACAGAGCTAGCTCTTGAACTGGCTTGGTATAGCCACTCGAATCAGTACTCCAACCTCCGACAAACAAGGGGAGGAAGCCTGTTCTAATTTTAGCCAAACTGCGCTTGCCTCAATGGCAGTATAGTACTGAAGTATCAGCGAAAGAAAAGTTCTCACATAATGTTTAACAGATACAACTTTCTTTGCGAATATGATTCTATTTCCTGTTCTTAACTCTGTAGATAGCGCATTCAATAGTTCCTAATAGAAGCAGACATAATTTTCTTTGTTTTACAGAACTTTTTATCTCCATATAAGACACTCGAGGTGAAATAAAATTTCTAGTATCAGTCTTAATTATAATAAATAATTGTTTAAGCTTTTTGGACAAATAATGATTTCTCATCAGTCTATTTAAATAACTTCCATGAAGTCTCTCTCAAGCCAAACATGTATACAGGTAGTTGAAACACTATTGCCCCTTTGGGGATTGCTGACACCATGCATTAATCATATTAATGTATTATCTTCTTTTAAACCCTACATAGAAAACAAACAAGATTGCTGACTCTACCCAAGAGTGGTGGTACACGTAGACAGCATGTCTCTTACCATAAAGAAAATTTCATATTCATTCTGATATAAGTACTTTTTTAGAGAGAATTGTTCCTTGCAATTTTAATTAGTTTATGGGGAACAACGATGTTTCAGTTAACATGCATGTCAAACGTAATGAGAAGTACCAACAGTCATATCTCACTTGAAGTAAAAAGGAGCAAATCAGAAGAGAGAGGAAATTCAAACTTTCTGTCATTAATCCTCTGTAAGATTAATTCTATTTCTACCCGAAAAAGCCTCATTGGTTAAAGAAATTTGTCTGATCCTCATGAAGTGAAAAAACATTGTCCCTTAACTTTGAAGCATAATGAATGCACAAGAGAACTGGAATTACATGCAGGGGACAAACATGCATGAACAACCGCCCAAAGATGAATGCTGTTTAATATATAGCATAAACTATCAGACACCCATAATAGCTTTCCATGCCAGTCGTCATTACAGTTAGGACAAGGGAAAAAAGATGTTTTTTTGTGTGTGCCTGTGTGTGCATACCATTAGCACTAGCTAGAAAAGTGTTTAAGGGATCACAGGTCAGAATTAGAGAAAGTGGGAATTAATAAGTAACCAGCCGACCATAAGGGATTCCATTCACTTTTTTCTTTGGTAACTAGAATTTGACAAAAGTGGCATTTTCAGAGCAATGCAATAGTTGCTGAAGAAACAGGAAATAATTCAGTCGAATGTGAATTACAGAGAAGAAAGCAGTATTTTAGCACAATAATGCAATATTTGTTGGTTTTGAGAAGGCTGGTTTGTTGTTGTGGTGGGCCCAATTTGATGACCTAACCCTCCAAGATTTTGTCACGGTTCTTGGTGGAGATTCAAGTAGGCTTGGGCCATGGAGTGCAGGCTTGGGCCAAGGTTTTGACTCAGGAAGCACCAGACAGAAAGTTTGAGCAACAGGTCGGTCGAACGAATAATCCAAAAATAGTGAAATTAGGACTTCTGCAGAGGATATTATTATGCTGAGGAATGATAAAATATACTTGGGGCGAAATTTCATTGTTTAGAACGGCTAAACAATACTTAGATCTAGTGTCAATACAAACACAAAAATCATCCATGAAAATCGTTGACAAAATTGTACCATTGTGTTTCATACATAAGAGCGTATAAAAATTAGCAATATTTGCAGTTTAATACGATTTAGAACATTGGCATTGGATTATGCATCTGCATATGTATCTACATATTTGCATAATATGACCTTAAAGGGATGATTGGATTATGCATATCCAAAATTTTGCATAGTTATAAATAGTATTTCTACAAATTTGAAGATGTATTGTTCACTCTCTAAATATTATTTTATTACTTTTTTCTCTCTCCTCCCCCCTCTCTCTCTCTTTCCCTACCAACGGATAGAATTTTAGAAAAAAAAATTTCAATGGGTACTAAATGATAGAATTTGCAATGGTGCTAATTACAAAATATAAAAAACAATTAGGAAAAAATAAATAATAATAAAATAATAATATTTTTTTATTATTTGGCTCAAAGATGCATAATCCAGTATGAGAGTTTTTTTTTATATGCAAAATCAATCTCCAAAATATGTGATTTTGCATAAGAATATTGAGAAACAAACGCTAGTGCTCTGATCAAGGATTCTAACTATGTAGGAAATAATCCACCATTGTAGTACATGTGAAGATGAAGCCGAGGTTTGGATAGTGAGATGAGATGAGATTATTTTAGATGAAAGTTAAAAGTTGAATAAAATATTATTAGAATATTATTATTATTTTGAAATTTGAAAAAGTTGTAATGATGAGATGAGATGAGTGATATGAGATAAAATGAGTTGAAGTTATTCTTAAATCCAAACCCAGCCAAAGTGTATTTAACTAGGAGAAAGAAATAACATGTTTGTGTATATATATATACAGTTCCGCTTCTAAGCGGTTGGGTTGGTTTTTGAAGTAAAACAACCATCCTTTCCACTGCTGCCATGTCAGGAGTCACACAAAAATATCAATAGTCTCAACCACACACAATAGAAGAGAGACATTTTACCCACGAGCCCCTCCCTTTCATCTCTTATGTTAGAAATTCATGTGCTCCACCTCCACCATTTTCAAAGTAATAGATCTCCCCCTCCCTACACAGATCTCTTCTTTGGCAAATCTTGTATCATTTTCAAAGCCATACATATCTGCTTACGGGTATGCATTACAAAAAATTCGGTGAAGGAAAGGAAAAAATATATATCTACCATGCGAGGTATTACCCTTCCCCATACACCTAAAATTCGAGACCAAGAAAAAAAAAAGAGGAAGAAGAATGCTATTTGCTTCTCTAATTTGTTCAACATGAAACCGACTCAAATTATTATGAAGATTAGCTAAAAGGAAAGGGGAAAAAAATTCTACCAGGCGAGGTATTACCATCCCCATACTCCTAAAATCTGAGACCAAAAAACCAAGAGGAATAAGAATGCTCTTTGCTTTTTGAATTTGTTCAAGATGAAAGCAGCCCAATTGTGAAAAACCTGATATTTACACAACCATAATAGCATATGTAAAACTTGATATTTACACAATGCACTTGTGATTTTCACTTCTACATTTTGGCAAACACATTGAATGCACACTGTGTTCTCCATCGCAGCAGCTTTTCTGCGTTTCCATCATTCTTTTCCTTGATACAAACAGCTAACCTTCATACCTCCAACATAAACCCTAACACTTCAATCCATCAAAATAAAAAATAGAGAAATTTTTTGGGTCTCCCATTTCCAGGTGCGAATTTTCTGGAGTTTGCTCTCTTGCAATTCCAAGCAACAAAAACCCTTGATATTGTATTTGTTTTCTTTGTATGAGACCTTGAAGAAGCCTCAAACCTTTTGGGAAAAACACACTCTATTCTCCATATTCTTGTATCTGACTCCTTAGTCTCGAGATTTCACCTCATGGGCAGCGTCGAGCACCCTTGAGACAGCAAGAGATGAGATTTAACTACGGTCGAAAATGGAGCAGCCGCCTGAGGAAAAGGAGCAAAAACTGGAGGAGTCACTACCGGAGAGGTGGGGGACGAGACCGATGGAGATGTCTTATGGGATGAGGTGGGAGACGAGCTTTTCTGTAAAGGGAGAAATGAGTGCGAAGGGAGAAATGAGTGGGGGTTGAGATGCACAACATCTCTATGATAATTGTGGTGGATGCCTACGTGTCACTTAATTATTGGTGGGCTGTTAATTGGGTAATATTAGATAGACCGGTGTTAAGGTTTTCTCATATATATAGATATACACACTTCTTCTTCTATCCGGAGTTGTTGTAAAGCTGGGTTTCACCACAATAAATAGAAATATTACACGTCTACTTTCCTTTAGTTTCTCAAATAAAAGCACATGCACAGGAATATTACCTCTCTTTAATTGCTCAAGTGAAAGCACTGCACGAAAACATCATGAACGAAGGGTTTACACCTAGAGAGAAAGAGAAGCTCTATTTTGCCTCCCTCTTCCGCCTCCTCCTACACACCAGAAGGGAGAATCTCAATTTTTTTTGAATTTTTTTATTGACTTGGGTTGTATTTTCAGTTGCCCCCGCCTCTGTTGATAGCATCACCAGAAAGAGACAGTGAGACTGAGTTTGTAGCCATAGATCTTAAATCTATGGTCACAACTCTGGATACGGTGTCCATAGATCCTAAGTCTAGTTTCAGCTTCTCCCTTCTCACAGTGTCTCCATTTTTACTCCTCTCAACTTTCACTACATTCCCAACAAAGTGGTATGATTTTTGCATTCTTCTAAACTTTTCACTACAACGATTCTTTATTTTATGGTTTCATTTAAAATTTGAAACAACAAATTGTGTAGGCATGATACTGACATTTGAATGGATGTTGAAATTGTTTTTTTTTTCTTAAGCTTGAATGTATGTTGAGTATAAGCAAAAAACAAGTATGATTTTTTTTATTTCTTTAACTTGAATGGTTGCTGAAATTGAATAGGCATGTTGGACTTGCATAAGAAATCATGTTAGTAAATCACTTGTATGCCTTATAAGTTTTACAATGTACAATTATGACATTGCAAATCTTACGCAGCAATTTGGGTGCTTAAAATCACTGAAAAAAATACAAGTTTGCTCTTGAAAAAATCTAATCATTTATCATACAACTGAGATTTTGTAGGTGTCATAACATGCTTGTAGCTGCCAACTTTTCTCACTTTTACACACTGATTTGTAAGAGATGCTAAAGTAGACCTAATTTGATTTTTTTTTTTGTTCGATAAGCGATATTCAAATTTTGTTATCACTTCATTTTACAACCTCATTAGAGTTATAAAGAGCACTTTAAATTAAGTTCTTGGAGTAAGAGAGTAGAACAAGAAGTAATCTACGAGTGACCAACTTGCTATTGCGACATTCCATCAAAGCTAAGGATCTGAAGCAACCTGAAAAGTTTCAAGAGACTAAGATTAGGAGGCACTTTAATTTTTTTGAATGGGGTTGACATAGACATCCAACAAAGCCCTTGTTGTAGAAGGACTTTGGTTACAAGACTTTGGAGCTAGCCCAAAGAAAAAAATGAAAAGACCAATGTTGATATTGTAGAATGGAAGAAGTGAAATTGAAGAATTATTTTTGCAAGTGATGTATATTGTTTAATGTATATTGGAAGCTAATGTACTGATGGTTAAACCATCCTCATGTATGTTGGAAGTTAATATACTTATGGTTAATTTTTCTTGCAAGTGTATATTGGTTGATATATCTTGTCCAATGTACTGATGGTTAATTATTTACAAGAGTGTTGGTTGTATCTGGCTAATCCACTTGGAATGCTCAAGTGATATAGATATAGACAAAATCATTCAGCATCACTAAATACAACAAGTATCAACATTTATATGCCCAAACTTCAATTTTATGTTCAAAATCCCAACACCTCCCTTCATTGTAAGCATCAAAAACAAGTATTACAAAATCTGTACACGTTATTGCAAAATCCATGGTCTCTACACATTTTACATTTCTTCAAAATAATTGTAATGGTCTATACAACATCAATGTTAATCTATAACATCATTGTAAATCATTACAAGCTGCCCAACAATAGTCTCTATATATTTTTCACAAAACAAAGTATGTGACAGCATCAAAAGCAAAGTGTGTACAGCAGCATCAGCATCACAACTTCTATCTAAACAAGGTGGCAGGACTATTATCACCACAAAGTTCAAATTTTTAAAATAGAAGCTAGGATCATTAGATTAACCTGTTCATTAAATAATGAAAGACATCATCATCATACAAAATCACAAACTACAAAATAAAGAAGTAATCTCATTACAAAAGAATAATTGTCGCACTTATGGCTCCAAAAATCTCAAAACACTGCACCATAAAAATCTATACTATATAAAATCAAATTTCAACGGAATCACCTATATGATGGACAAGTGGCTCTCACATGACCTTCTTTCTTGCAATAGCTATATTTTCTCTTCTTTCCCACTTGAATTTCCTTTGGATTCTTTTGTCTCAATGATCAAGGTCGTCCTTTAGTAGGAACTCGTTAGGGATCTTGTTGTGTGAATAAAATGTTTGATTGTGCTTGGCTATTCAAACCAGAACTATCAACATGGATTGCATTTGTATCAAGTCTAATGTCCATTGATAGAAGCTCTTTCTGAACCTTTGTCAAAGCAATAGAAAGATGTAGATATTTCTCCAGTGATAGTAACCCAACTTCTGCAACTTTGTCAAATGTATCACTAATCTATTCTAGTACAAAGTGGTAGAACACTCTAAATCTACATGCGCGTCATCACCAGATATGCCTTGTAATGTGTGAATCTTAGCATTCATTGTCCATTTTTCCGTGACATAACATTTAGGGAGCGCATTCAATTGTAATTTATGGCCAAAGAACCGTATGAATATGAAATGTACACGTAGATTTATTCCAAATAATGTCAAATGAAATGTCATATGTACGACTTCCTTTCTCAATGGATGACACCCTAAATATTTGTTTGCCCCTTCCTCAAGATCCATATTTGCCTTGTACCATTGTGCCTTAAATAGCTCCTCTTGAAACAATAAGAAGGATTTTCTTGTATAAACCTCTACTGCCTCTTCTTCTATCTTGTAACAAGTTTTCAAAATTAGCTTTGATGTTTATGTCTTAACATCTCTCTCTCTCCCCTTTAGAAAACGTGCATCTAATACTTTTTTATATTGGTAGACAAAATCACTCATCATTGTGCTTGCACGGACATAACCCTTGAAAATTTTGTTCATGCTCTCACTTCTCTGAGTAGTAGACATGCCAACACAAAATTTATGTCGCAAGTAAGTCAAGGCCCATTATTCCCGCCTCTCATAAAGGTTTTGCAACCAAGCATTCTTACTCAAGCCATATTTCACCAACAATTCACCAACCAAGCATTCTTACTCAAGCCAATGTGAATGAAATGACGAAAATCAAACTGAAACTGTGGATATATAATATAGACATGAGCCAAGTGTTCATGTACTTTTTGTAAAATATGCCACAAACACAAACGGTGAGTGGTATTCGATAGTACTTCAACAATTGCCCTTCCCATAGCCTTGTCATCGTTAGTGATTATGGTAATAAGAGCCGAACATTACCTCAAGCCATGTTTTTAGTAACCAAGTATAAGACTCAGATGTCTCATTTATGACTAAAGCACACCCAAACATCACATATTGGTGATGATGGTTAACTCCAATAAAGGATACAAATGGCACATTATAACAAATTATCAAATAGGTGGCACCAAATGTCACTACGTTCCCAAAATATTGATAGGTAGCTTGGGATCTGGCATTTGCCCAAAAACAATTTCTCATGCATCCCTACTCATCAACTTTGATTGAATAAACAAAACCAGGATTCTTGCACTGACACTCCATAAAATAGTTATGCATCCGCCATGCATCCGCCATGCATCTCCTTTTGTAAGAAGATTTTTTTTTCTGTTGTCCAAATAGTTTTCTACATCATTTCTAATACATCCAACCTTATAGTCACCATCAGATTCCTTAGCACGAACATTATTTTTCTTGTCGGTACTCAACTCATTTAGTGTTTCGATGAACTTTTTCTAAACTTTTGTTACCCCTCTATGTCCACAAAGAAAACTCGTACTTTTAGGAGTAAGAAGCTCATGGTTATGTTCATTTGTAAACTTGGTTACAATCCACCTTTTCCCCTCCTTTTTCATACTCATCAATGCTTTACATCCAATTCTTGTTTCAGCTAGCTTGGGAATTGATATTTCTTTCATCTTATAACTTTGACAATGAAACTCTTCCCTCGAACAAACATATTCAATGCCAACTAATGATCTATCCACCTTTGACAATCGAGTGTGATTTGTTTGAATGGCAAAACTCAATCACCTTGCATATGCCATGTAACATGTGAACGCATCTTCTACATCATCAAAATACATTCTAAGGCATGGCTCTGATAGACTGCAAAATGAAGAAGAAAAGACATGTATATATCTATTGTCTATAGGTCTATTCCATGAATAATAATAAGTAGCTGGATAGGTGGGTGCTAAAATTTTTTAAAAGGCGGGAAAGAAAAAAAGAGTTATAAGATGTCAAGTACAGGGGCAATAATTGATTAGACTTAACATGGCCGCTTTACAACATCCACTAATTATGTTCTTTGAAAGTAGCTATATATATTTAGTTCTTTTAATGTGACTTTATATGTACGGCCAAAACAATATGAGGCCAAATTAATTAAAACCACAAGTTTTATAAATTATAATATTATAGTTCTTATAAAAATTAAGAAAATTCCAAGGAAACAAAAATAAGGTGCATGGATCAGACAATATTTGACAGTGAAAAATAATAATCACCACAAGGATGATTATTTAAGATAAACAACAAAATTAAAAGCCAGCAATACTATCGTATTATTCATCAAGACATAAGTGTGTTTACAAGAAAAAAGTAAATGAAAGTTGCTATGCGTTGTGCGATAAACATTTGGTGATGGCGTGGGAAACTCAAAAATTGGCTTAGAAATAAAAAATATGTTCAGACAGCTGTAGTACTTGTCCAACTCTACCATACCTGTTTCTGATGGTTAGACCCGCTTTTATGTAGTCATTGCTTAGAACCTTTCCTTTTCATTCGTGCATAGAGAATGAGAGAGAAGGTTTGCCATCATCTGTCTGGAGAGGAAACTAGCAGGTCCCTACCATTACCCACTTCGTTTGACGGTTAAGGGAATGAAATTTACAAGGAAAAAGCTTCTATTGTGAGTCTCTGTTACCTTCCCTCATTTGTTTGCTATTTTTTTAGGGAAATAAGTTCATCCGAAAATCCATTTGAAGGGCTAAACCTGAATTTTTTACATGAATGGCAGCTTTAAATATATCCCAAGAAGTATATATAGAAATCCATTTCTCTATATAATTATCACAGCATGTTTCGTATCTCACCCTCTCCATTAGGTTCTTTGATTTCGTATACAGTTCTTATGACTAGAACATGGTATGCTTTGGTACTCTTGAAATCTTCTAGCACATTTGCTATGGTTTCTATGTATTCTTTTGGCATTGTGAAGAAATGTTATAATTTAAGGGTGGTTGTTGAATGTGATTTGGAATGCAGGACCGGGGATTGCTTTTGGCTTTTCACTTGAGTTTCTGTGAATGTAGAATTTGTATCACATTGAACTACTTTTCTGAGTTTATTTGATGCTTATCAATGGAAGGATGTTGAGTGAGGGATAGTGAATGAGGAGGTTGGCTACCCTGGGAGAAGAAGAGAAGAAATGATTTTTTTTTTTCGGGGGAGGGGGGTTTTGTACAAAAAAAGAAATGAATTTGGGGTTTTCCTATACAAGAGAAGGGGTGTTTCTGTATGAGAGAATGCTAGAAAAATTTGGAGTTGTTTATTTTTTTACTTCTAATCGAAGTCAGCATTTTTTCGTGCAGTGTATTTCACAACCAAGGCTTCTGGGTAGTATTGCCTCTTCATTAAGTCACTATATCATGGCCCTATCCCTCTTGAAAAGTTTTTCTAACTAAAAATGGGTTCTATACATGTTGAAAGAAATATTGTAGCTTTGAGATTGCACTTGTTACGGTTCATAATTACATTGCTCAATGTGCTTTCTACATTATGAGTGATACGTTAAGGGGCAAAGGCATGATATTTTGTTTCTTCAATATGGACTTTAGTGCCACTGATTATATATGTGACCACACATTTTTGGTATGTAATACTTTATATATACGAAGTCGGCTACACTTTTAGTATTTGTGTATATAGTTTCTATTTTAATTTGTTAGTATTCTCGAACAATTTTGATATTGTATGCTAATAATTTATAGTATCCCACAGTCAATAATAGTATCACTTGATTATGCTACATTAGTGATGAAGTATTGTTTTTAATAAACTTGTGTAGTTATTGTTCATCTTTGTTGGATATACATAATCATATACCTTTTTTCTCTCAACTGAGAAATCAGACTTCATTTGAAGATAAAGATGGTGCATTCGATGAGAGGAAGAAAGAAAGGTCGTGGTGGGCGTGTTGGGCATGTAGCATCAGTTTCTACCCAAGGCCAATTAGAAAAACAGCCTTAAGTAGGCACACTAAGAGATGAGATTCCATCATTTTTAGATGAATCCACTCAAGTATCGAGTGTTGAACAAGAGGAGTCGACAATTCCCATCAATGAGGCTAGTATGAGTATGGATGTTGCAGGTAAAATATCTCTACCATATGTTTAAGGTTGTTGCTGGTAATTATGTTAGGGACAGTTAGTTGTTTGAATTACTTTATAATCCACTTATTGGTATTGTGGTCTTGTTCTATAGATGTCATTAGAAAGAAACGAGGTTGAGGACCAGTAAAATGCACGGAATTTGATCGCATTCGTAAATATGAAAAAATATCTTTGGATATTAAGGGTGGCCAGTGAGGAGTATCATGTGGTGATGCCTCAGTCTTTATAGCACGAGTGACACATTGTCAGACTATATGCAAACATGACACATGTAATCTGGACTCGTGTAGATAAAAAAGAGAAGGAAGAGCTAATAAATCGTGTCCAGGTACTATTTGTCCTAATTGAAATTTTATAGTTAAGCGCATATTTAATTGCATACTTAATATACATTAATCTCTTGTGATTAGGCTGATTTTGTGGTGGATTGGACTAAAAACAACCACCAAGAGACTGTGACAATGGTAGTTTTCTAAAAATATAATGATTTTCACTACCTACTACACCGCAAGTACAAAGAGTATGAAACACATGATGAGACTGTTTCCTGTGGAACAACTATAGTGGAGAAAAGTGTTTGGGAATGTTTATGTAAGAGATAGGGAAGCAAAGAATTCAAGGTAAAAAAAAAAAATCACTATTATTTTCTGGGGTCTAATTTTTAGATGTAATTTTTTACCTATACATATGAGTTGCTGTTTTTGTTATTTTTCCTTTGGTACTAAAATAACCAATCAACCACTTTTGCTTTGAATTTTAGAATCTGTCAAATAAGTACACAAATAACAGGGGGAATCAAAGGATGAATCACACGAGTGGCAGGAAGTCTTTTGCTAGGCTCCTGAAAGAAATGGTAAACACTACAAAGTTTAATAGTTTATTTTCTCTGTTGTATTCTTTCTTACTGATGTAAAACTAAATTATCAAAATATGCTTTCTTAACACTCCAAAGCGGGAGACAGCTCTGAATTTGGCTGTTTTTTATAAGGAGGTGCATTGGTCTACAAAAAAGAGTAGATTCATTACTGAAACTACTAAGCATAACTATGTGAGTAAATATTTGATTATCTGCATTTTTGCATTTTATAGAACAGATTAGTCAATGGCTAATACTGAATTAGTTGATATAATGTAGAATATGATGGTTGAAATGTTGAATGAGATGGAATCATAAGCAAACATGGATGATGTAGAGAATGCTGTGTTCAATGAGGTGTTAGGACATTGATTCGGCCATGTTAGAGGTTTAGACCTCTTAGTTATACTCGAACCATCTCCATCATTGTTGAAAAATAGAGAGTTTCACGTATTAGCCAGAAGAATGAGAAGAACAAGAATGATGCGAGGTCTCTAAAGAGAGAACTTGATGCTTTCAAGAAAGATGTGGTTTCTATGAGAGCCCACTTTTTAGATGTTGAGAAGCAATTATTTTTCCATATGACAGAAGTGAAGTCTCAAAATCAGTCTCGTAGTGAGACTGATCTGGGAGATGCATAGGCATCACTATATATGAGAGTACCTTTTATTTTAACTTTTGAGAAACCTTTTTTATAAGTAAAAAGTAAAATCCTTCCAGTAAGTTGTATGTATCCTTTTGTTGAGCATATTGGTTAATCTGGTGATATGGAGACTTGGTTTGTCAAAAAAAATAGCCATAAAAGTTTACTAGTTAAGGGTAGGATGGTGTATATACAGTTGTATAGGTTGATGCATAACTTTTGATAACTTAAAATGCAGGTGGAACAAAGGCAAGCTGCTTTATGTACAAGTATACTTGGTATTTTTCTGCCCTATCATCTTATGGTATATTTTTCATGTGTGACTTAAGTGATATTAGGACATAATATAGAAAATAATAGACTAACAAGGCCTGGATATAGCTATTGTTTGCAAACAAGAATATTGTATTTGTGTCTATGCAGTTCAACGCAAAAATGACACTAGTATATCATAGGAAATATGTTGTTGTTAGTTAATTTCAATATATTTAGTTTGTTTTTTAAACAAGATATGGGTCCTTTATGAGTAACATAAGTTCATCAAGTTTATTTAAGGTGCAGTCCTTAGACAAATGTTCTGCTATAAATGTTTTGTTATTTGAGATAGGTGTAGTAGTGTATAAATGTTCTACTATAACCGATGCTCAGTTGTTATTTTCTGAAGAAACCAAAATTGGGGCCAACTGCAGTACTAATCGAACTTTTTGAAAACTCAGCCAAACTTATAAGTATTTTCCTATGCAGATGTAATATACATAGAAAAAAATGCAAATTTCTATGGATGATTTCAAACACATATCACGTTATTTATTATATTTTGAGTTAAATACAAGGCAAATAGTAGTAGATGATTATTTGTACAGTTTAGAATTTCTTCGTTAGGTTGATAGAGATTAACCATACACTAATATATGACATTGGTGTTTCCAATTTTGTAGCTCAGTTAAATAGAACAGTTTTCATCTAAAATTACAATTGGTGAAGACAAATATTTAACTTACAGCTACAGTATTGGACCAAGTCTCCATGCATGCATGCAGCTTTTATTGCAAGAATGCTCCATCCAAGAAGACGTTTCAGAATTACTAAACTAGATGTATTTGCTTACAAGTTGTTTTAATTAACTTCTGGGAACTCTTGTTGTCCATGTAAATGCTCTACAACTTGGGTTATGAACTTTATGTATGTATATACATGTTGGTGAATATAATGACACCGTTAATATCAATATCTATGTTGGTTGAATAAGACTTGGTCTGGACTTTGGAGATATGAGGTGATTGCAAGCTGTAAGAGATGAAAAGTTCTATATAAAAGCTATTACATGGCATAATAATTGACATACAGGTCTGAAAAGATGAATAATGATTATGATTATTTGTGCATTTGACCAAAGTAATACTTGGAAATTAGTTTGTGGCAGACCATGAAGACTTAATAATTAGTGGGTCAAATTGGTTCATGCTTAGCCAAGCATTTTACCCACTAATAATGACAACTGCAATAAATTAGAATGTCAATATATTCAATCGCATGGAAGAAAAAAATGAATACTACTAATCAGATAGTTTGCAACAAATACTTTCTTGCCAAGACTATTTGTACATGCCTAATAACTAATCTCGACAACATTAGGTATTCCTAGAAATACTTTTTTCTGGCTTCTTTACCATGTAGGAAAAAAATACTTTTACTAACCATAAAATAAAATTTCCCACCATAATTAGTGTAAGAAAAACTTTTTTCTGGATTTTTTAGCATGCAGAAAAAAAGTACTTTTACTAACCATATATGTAAATGGCAAAAAAGAATTTCCCAAGTATTTTCGTCGGAATATATATGTAGCAAGTAATTAATTCCGTCTCAATAAAGTATTTCAGTTCGTCCACCCAACCATGGCGCCCCTGGTTCTTCCTTTTTGAATATACTAGTAGAAAATGTTACGTGCCTAGGCACGTATGCCCAGTTGAAATGATGCATTAACCAACATGTGAGAAACATTGATCTAGCCTTTTATTTAAGTAGCCAATTCAGTGTCAAAATTAGAGTAATGCTATGTATAGTCTTCATTTGGAAAAGCATCTGGCGTTATGTCCCAACCTATGGAATCAGCATATTGACAGGCGTCGGCATCAGGTTGGAAGTTTTTCAAGTTGAAACTCCTCAGGTCAGCCTGAGGGTTGGCCAGTAGATACATCTTCAAACGCACCAACCCTGCACCATACCCATATGCAAAGGCCCTATCCCAGACAGTTCGGGCGACAGAGAGTTGGGGATGCAGGCGAGCAATCTCATTGTTCACAGTAGTTAGCTCAGCATCTAATCTTCCTTGTGCCTCCCTCGACTCATTCAACTTCCTAGACATCCTCAATAAACTCGCCATATTCTTATCTTGGCAAGCGTCAACATCAGCACGCTCCTTCTTATACCTGTCGAAGGTGGCCCCAGCCTCAACCAACTCCCTTTGCAGCTCACTGATCCTGGTGTCCTTCTCATGGCGCTCCTTCCAAAACACCTCTTTCTTTTTAGCCAACTCCTTGGCCACCCTCTAGCACTCTTTCTCAGAGGAAGCCAAAGTAGCGACTGCTTCCTTGGACTTCCTCTCAGCATCAACCGTGAGCGTTTAGAGGATTTCAACATCCCCTGAAGACGTAGAACCTTTGCTCGAGTAGTAGCCCTTTCCAGATTAGCCATATGCATAGCAAAACTATCCCGGGCGTGGAGACTCTCAACCTGGAGAAGTTCGGACCAAAGGCTGGAAGATTCCTCACGAAGAGAATCAAGGTCAGCCTCCAAGGATCAGGCGTTGCCATCAGCCTGCTCCAGACTGGCCCTACCCACCACGGTCTAAGACGCCAGGGCATCAACGTTCTACACAAGTACAATAAAGTTAGAATCTGACGCATGCCGAACAAAGTACATGTAAACAAAAGCAGATGAAAGGAAAAATGAGCCTTACTGGAGCAAACATTATTTTCAAGCGCTTTGTCATCTCTATGACTGCCTCCGAAGGAGGCGGAGAAGTACAGGGACCAGCGTCTTCCTCCCAGTCGACATCTCCCATTAAACTGGCATTTCCCTCCCATTGAAATGGTTCCTAATTCAAATAAAAAATCTTATTGGAAGAAATTACTTGGCTGGCAAAGGAATGCATAAAATTGTCACCAAAGCATTTCATACTTACATGATTAAGATTTTGTTGAGAATCCATATCCCTCCACTTTATCTTTAATTTTAATTTTGTTGAGGATCTTGATTCAAAAGCTCGAGGCTTTATCGCTTTATTTCTGCGAATCCAGACGGCTCCAATTTTATAACATTTGTCGGGACCCAGGCAACTCCGAGTTTTGCGGTATTTATAGGGTTCTAGGTTTCACGGGTTCTAGATTTTACAGTTTTTTCTTTTTGTTCGATGCAGGTACTTTAACTCCCTTTTCTGCATCATCGGTGTCGATTCGTATTAAATTTTTAATATTTTATGAAAAATATTATTTATTTATTAAGTTCGTAGAGATGATGCACTCTCTCTATTTTTTATTTGGAACATAATTACACCTTTTAAAATGGGGTCCATGATCGACCATATTTGCATCTCATTTTTTTAATTTGTAGTACTTTTGTCCATGAATTCTATGGACACAACTCTTGCTCATGTTAGAAAGAGTACTCAACAAATCCTGCAGTCAAAATTCACTTGTTCTTTGATTATTTATATATATCTAAGTATCTTTTTACTGTACTTTTCTTTACTAGTTAGAAAAAGGAAAAGAGAAATGCAGTAATCAAGAAAAGAGAAAACAAATAATACAGTCAAATCATTGATACATGATCAACGTCCAAGGCTACAAGGAAAGATAACCAAAAGACAAAACTTCATTTCTGATTCCATGCATCCCCGGAGAAACACGTTGCCTAGTTTAGTAACAAAAAAAAAAATTACTACTTAGTTGTTTGAATTTTATTTATACAGTTTGAACTGATTTTTCATGTTTTGTGTGAGAGATAAAAGGAGTATACACAGTTTAGAGATAAACAGGAATGATGCATGCATGAAAATATTTTTATTTCATAATCTCAAAGGACTTACAAAAATTTGAGACTTTTAGCCTTATTTTTCAAGCGCTCTTGTTCTTCATAAGTCGACATATTATCCTTATCTAAAGGAGCAGGAAATTGAAATGAAGAGGCAAGTAAGGATTTTAAATCCTTATTCTCCTACTTTAAGTCTCCTATTTTTTTATTAGATTCATGAACAAGTCGTTGAAATTCATAAATCTTCTCGTTAAACTTTTAAACCTCACGAGTTCTGAACTGCAATCGCCAGGAAAATACAACTATGGCTGATGAGTATCGAGTACCGAGACTTACCAGTTCATAAATGATGTCATCATCTGACTTTTTAGTCAGATCATTCTCATGTTGCATGGCACCTATGGTGGATGTAGAAATAATTGGTGGCCAAGATGCAAAATACCCCGTATAATGAAAAAGGAGATTGTTGGAAGAAGATTACTGAGCCATTAAAGAAAAAACTTAGAAAGCGAGAATGTAGATAGATTTCAAAGAACAAAAAAGAGTTGATGCAAATGAAATGAAACTCAAGACTGATTTTATAGGGATGAAAATGAGAACAAGACAAGCTATTAGATTATAGGATATGTTGGGTACATATTTTATTTAACTAAACCAGCGAGATTAACTGTAGACTATCCCTATATTTCTAGTAAATGCTGAATCTCTGTTGTTAACCGACGCTGTTCACTTTGTATTTGTACCCCCTCTCATTCCAGCTCCTCTATGCATTGTTGCATGTCTTGAGCATAAGGTCCACATATTTCTTCAACTTCCTATTTTCGCATTTTAATATTTTATTCTTTCTCCTTTATTGGCAAGTTTTTGTTGTAACTCATTTATTTGAATTTTAAGTTAATCAACCTCACTAACCCGTGACAGTAATCGACGAGACATGGTTGTAATAGCTCCAACATATTGAGTACTGAGCATTCTCGTTCCTGCAACAACCTCAGTATCAATCCTATTAGAAAAATGTATCTCAGCCCCTATCATGGCGTTAACGGCCTCGGGATTAAAGATGAGTGGTTGAGGCATAAATTGTTCCTGATTCAAATCAAGAACATTATTGGAAGAATATTGCTCGGCCATTTGAGAGATTGTGAGATGTAGAGAAATTGTTCTGTGTGTATTTCGAAGGGTGAAAATGGTCTTTTAAATATAGACCCAGAGCCTTCAAGGCTATGCGAAAGCTGAACAGGGGCGGAGCTCAAGACTCTAAAACATTTGTCAACTCGTGCTTTACAGCACGAATAAGGGCCCGGGGCAGAGCTCAAGACTCTAAAGCATTGTCGGCTTGAGCTTTATAGCACAGATCAAAAACCCTTTTGAAGTTCACTTTCAAAATTAGAGTAATGCTAGATAGAAACAACGGGACCAAATTTAAGTTCTTAGGACTATTTATAACAATACCCATAAATCTGATTTCTACGTATCTTTTTATCAATGGTATTATGTTTCATAATTACATGTAATTATGTTTCATGATTGTGTTTTAACTTGTTTGACTTGCATCATTACATAAATAGTTGAAAGGCATGCAGTTAAAAAAAATAAATAATACCATTATATGCATGTCCCACCCACTCCACAATACTCATTTGGCTTTTTACTCACCAATATAATATATATCTCTCATTTTTCTTCTCTTTATAAAAAGAGTTTGCATCATCATTAAAGGAATCTGGCCATGATAATTAAAAAAGTAGGGGATATTAACCATAGAAGTGTAAACTCAGAGCCTTTAAGGCTCTGCAAAAGCTGACCCGGGGTGGAGCTCGAGGTTCTAAAGCATTTGTCGACTCGCTCTTTACAACACGAATCGGGGCCCGGGGCGGAGCTCGAGGCTCTAAAGCGTTGTCGGCTCGAGCTTTATAGCACATATCAAAAACCCTTTTGAAGTTCACTTTGAAAATTAGAGTAGTGCTAGGTAGAAACAGCAAGACCAAATTTAAGTTCTCAAGACTATTTATAAAAATGCCCATAAATCTGATTTTCACATATCTTCTTATCAATGGTATTATGTTTCATGATTGTGTTTTAATTTATTTGACTTGCATCATTACATAAATAGTTGAAAGGCATGCGGCTAAAAGAAAATAAATAATACCATTATATGGATGTCCCACCCACTCCACAATTCATTAAATATCTCTCATTTTCTTCTCTTTATAAAAAGAGTTTGCATCATCATTAAAAGAGTTTGGCCATGATAATTAAAGAAGTAGGGGGATATTAACCATAGAAGCTTACACTTCACGAGTTCTATAATAGAGCTTGTTTTCCAACGTGTGGGACGTGGAGGTTATTTATTTACTTTATAAAAGTTGGGGATAAAATGAAATTACAAGGCCAAATGTCTTGCACTAAGATAATATCCTGTTTAGGCCAGGCTCATTTAAGGATGATCTTTGACCAAGTTAAAAGATCATGGCCGCCTGGTCCATGGAGATAAAATTAAGACAATTTGAAATAATTAGGTAGGTCGATACATCTTTTCAAATAGAAAACCCTTTAAATTTTTATCCACAATTAAAGGCTTTTTCGTTTGAAAAGATGTCGGTCGTTAACGGATTGGAATCTATAGTGGTGGCTGTCTCCCTTCCACTGTCGGTTCCTATATAGCTAATTACAGTAGTTAGGAGAAAGCTATAGTCAGATTATCTCAAATATTAATCATCATTACGAATAAGTTAAAGTGTCTAAATCTAAGATCCAATTAATACACGAATGGAACGACATCATTTATCTTTTCTAGGGCTCTTTTTTTAGCATACATGTCTCTGTATAAAGTTTTGAGGGATATGTAAATGATGGGTACAAAAGGCATTGGATTCTCTAATGGAAAGATTCAACAAGTAATAATTCCGAATGCACTCCACAACCATCCAAATTATAATGAGTGGGATCTATAGCTCGCTGCTGACCCCAACCATCATATTTATTACTATTTATCTAAGTTATAACCAAATCATGGCGATGACAAAGGCTATAAATATAAAAAAGATCTAAAATGATTATAGATAGATAAGGTGAGGGGGTTAATATATTATAGACTAAGAAAAGAGTAGGTAAGTGAAAGAAGTAGAAGCAATGATTATAATAGAGCTTGTTTTCCAACGTGTGGGACGTGGAGCTTATTTATTTACTTTATAAAAGTTGGGAGTAAAATGAAATTACCAGGCCAAATGTCTTGCACTAAGATAATATCCTGTTTAGGCCAGGCTCATTTAATGATGATCTTTAACCAAGTTAAATGATCATGGCTGCCTAGTCCACGGAGATAAAATTAAGACAATTTGAAATAATTAGGTAGGTCGAGATATCTTTTCAAATAGAAAAGTCTTTAAATTTTTATCCACAATTAAATGCTTTTTTGTTTGAAAATATGTCGGTTGTTAACGGATTGGAATCTATAGTGGTGGTTATCTCCCCTCCACTGTCGGTTCCTATATAGCTAATTACAGTAGTTAGGAGAAAACTATAGTCAGATTATCTCAAATATTAATCATCATTACGAATAAGTTAAAGTGTCTAAATCTAAAATCCAGTTTAGAGAACTTCACTCATAAAAGGGTTTGCAACTGAGAGGAAACAAACAAAAAAAAAGTCAAAAAAGAGAAAACACACTCATAACATGAATAGGGAGAGTTGTGGGTACTTTTTTTCATAATAATAAAAAAAAAAGAACTAACTTAATTATTGATCTGTAATTGATCTATTTCATTATAATAAAAAAATTTCAATAACTAACCTAAACTAAAAATATATAGATTTTTCGACAAAAGAAAGGCATTCAACTTGCATGAGCATCCGAGGCTGCATATCAAAATTGTCCATAATTATATGCCACAACTCTATCTTTCAAGTCTATCATATCTAATCTAGCACTGCTTATATTGAAGTCTATCATATCTAGCACTGCTTGCTTAGTTATTTTTAACCACGGTTAGAAGATAACATTAGTGGAAAATTTTATCCACATTAAAAGCTTTTTTATTTCAAAGATGTCTCAACCTACCTAATTATTTCAAATTGTCTTAATTTTATCTCCGTGGACCAGGCGGCCATGATCATTTAACTTGGCCTGATGAAAATAACATGCCTCCTTTACACTAAATGACACCAAGGAAAAATGGGAAAGAATTAAAAAAAAAATATTTAATACCTTTAATAAAATCATAATGATGAAAATAACATGCCTCCCTTACACTAAACGACAATTATTTGATACATTTTCTTCTGCAAGAACAAATTTACCGGTGTGTCCCCTAAAAAGGAGGAATGACAGCTTTTGCTTTTTAAAGTTTTACACTTTTATTTATTAAAATTCATTTCAAAAGAGATCTAAATGGATCCTTCCGTCAAGACGAAAATAATGTTTATCTCTTTGTCATTCGATAGTAATTTGTCGTTCAAACATCCATTGAAATCATTCCAACATATAAATCATATTTTTGAATGGCTAGTTAACGTTTGAACAGTGACAATAATTTAATAAAAAATTTAATCAATTAAACAATTAATAATAGTAATCATGAACAAGTAATTTATAAAAGAAAGATATACTGCATAAGTAATTAAACTTAGAAAATATCAAATATTATCCATACCAAAAATAAAATAAAATAAAATAAAAAAGATATAATATTGGCAATCGAGGTTCTCATTTTGATTGCTTGAAATCCAAAGGAACTTTTGAACTGTGCTTCATACAGATTCATAAACAGAAATGAGCAATTAATATTTAAGAGTAATGTTATTTTATTTGCAATAGAAAGGATGTTGAATTTTTTGTGGTGTAGCTGCCTCCAATATGTCCCTGATTGGCAATATACTCGAGTGGTTTCAATAAATTGGATTTCCTACAACTTGTCCACCGAAAGTAAGAAATTTGGTCCCGCAGCATGTTTCAAGTATGGCCCGCATGCTCTCTTTTTCTTTCTGTTCTCTTTTTTGTCTTCACCTTGCGCCTAATGACTCCAATCAAATGAAAAAGCAAGTAAAAAAATAAATAAGATTTACATAAACATATTAAAAATAAAGAAATGAAACAAAATAATAATAATGCCTAGAGATCAACAAAACTGCTCCACCACAACTTGGATGTCTCTCTCTCTTTCCACTAAGGTGATAAAAATAATGGAAGAAATGATTGCTGGGTTCATACACATAGAGGAAAGACACCATTTTTATATGAGAAAGACGACCACCATGACTTCAAATTTTGCTTTAGGGTGATTGCTCTTATTGACTCCCACTATTGCGAAGAGAGAGTTGTTAGCTACAACTTCAAGTCAGACGTTCAAATCCAACATCTCAAACGGTGATGCAAAGAGGCCCGAATCAGAGCGGTCTTCTATTACATGGTCTTACCAGAGTCTAAGCAACAAGAGAGTTAATCCAATCACCCATAACAATAAAATTAATGTGAAGAGGCCCGGATCAGAGCGGTCAGCCTTCTTAACCCATTCTGCCTCCACGCCTCCGATCCTAACAAGCAAGTTCTTCATAGCCGATCTGCCCATGTTTTTGTAAAGACTATAATGAAAAGAACCTGCCAAAAAAAAAACTGCAATCCTCAAACCAGCTTCAACGACATGAACAAAAGAGAGAGAGAGGTAGCGTGGTTCAGTAACAGAGAGAATAAGAGGGAGAGAAAGCTGGAGAGAGATTTGGAAGTGGGGTGTCAGGAGATAGAGAGTTTTGTGAGAAAGTGGTGAGGAAATGAGAGAAGAAAGCAAAACTGATGCATAAATAGTAGTAGAAACGTAAATAAGAGAATCAAAGAAGGACAGGAATGGAAAGCAAAAATCTCCTAAAAACACTGTAGATATGCGATAGCCTCTTTTATAATAGTAGTAGATATGAGGTGTCGTGCGTCTTGTGTCTCCCCAATGTCCAAAACTCCAAAAGGCCCTTTTTGTGTTGCGTCTTCAAATCAAAGAATTAATTTCCTGTAGGTCCCACACCTTAGTTGAAAACCAAGCCTTCTTCATGTCTTGTCCAAAAACAACCCAAAACAAAAGAAATGGGCCAGCATGCGTAAAACTCTCTTGGCCAAAATGTGTGCTGTGTCCATTACTTTCCAAACCAAAAGACCCTTCTTCTCTTTTTTTCCAGCGTGTGTACTATGACTTTCTCCAAAGTTCCAAACCAAAAATTGGGTCCCACGTGTGTGTGAGTCCAATGAATAAGAATGAAATCCCCCTCCTGGGTCTCGTGTGCAAATGTGATTTTTTTTCTCTTTTTTTATACTTTTTATTTCTGGACCCTAAAATCTAACAGAAAATGACATGGGTTAGAGCATAAATTGAAAACTTCCAAAAATGTTAAGTGTAAAGCTCAATTGCAGATTATCTCTCACCAACCAATAATGCAATATTTAAGATTTAAAATATTATAAAATCATGCTCAAATATATCTCAGTGTGAATAGACATTAAATTCAACAATATAAATTACATCTCATTATTTCTATTCATATTTTAACATTTTAATCCAATAATAGAGTATTTGGAGTGCACTTTTGCGTACTCATCAGTCACTGGTACAGTATTCAAAACATTGCATCTACCTCCTCAAATACAACTATCTCTCAAACCCTAGCTCTAGAAACTAATTCATCATCTACATCAAAGATCCCTCCCACTCAGATATCTCAGGTCTCTACTCTGCCACTGTCTGTCTCACCTGCCACATCTCATCATCCTATGACCACTCGCTCTCGATCTCACATCATTTGCCCTAGCCATCGCACAGACGGGACTATCCTGTGGCCATCCACCAAATCATCTGTCTCTTTCACCACAACAACTCCTTCTTCTTTACCCACATTATCCATACTTGAGGAACCTTCCTCATTTATTGAAGAATCTAAATATCATAAATGGTGATCTGCCATGAATGATGAGTTTAGAGCCCTCCTTCAAAACTATACATGGGACCTGGTTCCCTTCTCTCCCACGCTCAATATTTTGAGTTCGAAATTGGTGTTAAAGACCAAAAGGAGTGTTGATGGTTCCTTGGAAGGTCGTAAGGCACGGCTTGTGGCCAAAGGCTTCCATCAGCAACCTGGCTTGGATTTTACCGAGACCTTTAGCCCTGTGATAAAATCAGTAACTATCTGTCTTCTAATCTCCATTACAATCACCTCAAAATGGCCTCTTCACCAGCTAGATGTCCAAAATGACTTCCTACACAGGGATCTTGAAGAAGACGTCTTCATGAGACAGCCACCTCGGTTCGTCAATCCAGACTATTTGTCGCATGTCTGTAAGTTAACAAAGTATATTTATGGTTTGAAACAGGCCCCTGAGGCCTGGTTTGCAAAATTGATTGAAAAATTATTTACTCTTGGTTTTCATGCTTCCTGATCAAATCCTTCATTGTTTATATTACCACTTACATCTTAATCTATGTTAACGATATCATTGTCACAGGATTGAACTTTGCACTTATTTCAGACTGTATCTCTACTTTAGGTCAGTTCTTTCTTGTTAAAGATTTAGGGTTGTTACACTATTTTCTTGGAATTGAGGTTACATGGCTACCTATAGGTATTTTTCTTTCACAGTCCAAATACATCTTTGACTTACTGTTTCGCACAAATATGCACAATAGTAAATCTGTTTCCACCCCGTTGTCATCTTCTGTAAAACTTACAGCCTTTGATGGATGTACTTTTGAGGACCCCCAGTTATACCAGAATGTTGTAGGCTCCTTGCAATACCTAGCTTTCACTAGGCTCGACATCTCTTTTGCGGTTAACAAAGTCTGTCAGTATATGCACTATCCTTGATTACCTCACTAGTAGGCTGGAAAGAGGATTCTTAGGTATCTGAAAAATACATCAAATCTTGCCCTTTTTTTCTCTTCCTTTTCGTCTTTTAAACTCTCTGCCTACTCCGATTCTGATTGGGCTAAGTGTCCGGATGATCGCAAATCTACTGGTGGATTTTGTGTATACTTTGGTACTCATTTAATTTCCTAGAGATTAAAAAAAAAAACTACAATTGCTTGTTCTTCAACAGAATCATATCAGTACAAATCAGTACCTAATACCACGTGTGAGCTCATTTGGTGTAACTGATTTCCCTATTTTATGGTGTGATAACTTAGGAACAACTTATTTGTCTATTAATCCAGTTTTACATGCTCGCACTAAGTATGTAGAACTGGATTATCACTTTGTTCGTGAGGAGATAGCAACATAGACACTACAAGTCTCTTTCATCTCCAACATGGATCAGATTGCAAATATATTAACCAATCCCCTTTCTTTCACACGTTTCCATCTATTACGTTTAAGCCTCACACTTCTCATTGTTCCGCTTGAAGCGCGGGAGGATATTAAGGCAATGCAGCACGTTCCTTTGCCACAGCACAAAGCCACAAAGGACTCACGCACCACCAACAAGAATATTCAGGAAGAATAATTTGTAGTCTTCTAGAACATAGTCCTCTAACATAATAATATTCTTGTACAGCTGTCAATATTAAAATGATCAATGTCTAGAGGTTGTTATGTACTGAGATTATAAATATATGCACTGTGATGTATGAAGGCAATGCAGTAATGAGAAATCGAAAATGGTTACTATGTCTGCCCTGAGTTGCGCATTCTATCAAACATTTTTCCTTCAAAAGTTCTTCCCATTTTCTCAACAAAGATTATCCGATAACGAATGCACCACGCCATATTGCCGATTGTATTGAAGTTCATCCTTTTTCCCAAGTGAGGCTCGTTCAAAGATTAGTATTAAGTCTACCTACTTCATTTGTACCATTGCTACATCGATTCATTATCTTTTACTTATCATATCCTTTTCATTTTGCTTAAATATTCATTTATCATGTCAGATATTTTTATTATTTTACTTTTAAATACATATATATAATGTGAAATAATCAAAATATTCCATATCTTATACTAAATATATAATATCCTCTATATTATATGCTTTTGTCCTTGTATCGTTCATACGTATAGACATTCACCTACTGTGCATGTAATCATATTGTTCCGTTCTATTTTCTTTCCCTTTAGTTTTCACTAATAATTGGGTTTTCTCAATTTGCATTGTCATAGTTACAATACACACTAATTCGATCAGGAATACGGTTGATTTTTTTAATACTAGATTAACTCAATAGTTGATAGATAACGTCATGTCAATAAAGAAAAATATGAATAAAGTGCGAGTGTGTAACATAACATTTTCTTTCTATTTTGGAAATACCTTTGTTTCGTGTCATGATAGTCAACACTTCGTTAATAATTCCATAACTCACTACAACAAAAATGTTTTTTTTAGACATAAAAAATTCTATTAATAAAAAGAGAAATACTAGATATAACTGTGGAGCGCATAAGCGTGGCACAATCTTTATTAAAAAGTGTAGAGTTTACTATTAAAAATTTATTTATTTTTTCATTTGACTCTTAAATTTATTTATTTTTTTTAAAATAATTACATGATATTTACACACTCTACGTTTGTAAATTATATTTATTAAAAAAAAAACATGCCTATTGTAGAGTAGGACCAACGTTGGGCCGATATATACTTTTGTTTCTACCTTATTGGATGGCAATCAGCAGCACATACGTTTGGCCCATATCTTTCGATTTATTATTTCCGGAAATTTCTTGCCTTTTATGCATGGAGTCTAGAATTTCTAGTTCTCTACATTTTATTAAAACTAAAAGACGTTACACACATTATCAAGTAGGAGTTAAATCACAAGTCATAAAATTACATCTTTATATGGAAATAAAATACAAGCTTTGAACTCAGTTGAAATAAACGTTACGCATTTGGACTTTTGGAGGGAAAGAATTAAGTAAATAACCTCAAGATTCTAGAAGAAATATTACTCACCAAAATCCCAATTAATAAAATGCTTCTATTGCTCTTTTACATATAGCCATCCATTAATATCCTCTCTAAATATTTGAAATCTAGAATTTTACCATTCCCTCTCTCCCTATCTCCGTGCTCATAATACTCGATATTTTTTGTTTAATAATCGCACTCCGAATATTGTCAACGATCTTGTCGTCTGATGATTTTTAGTACTCTATCTTAAATATGTCAGCGATCTAGTTCCCACTCTCAACTTCTTTTTAGAAATAAAAACAAAAAAACTAACGCCCTCAAGGATACTATATATCTATATATCTATATATATATATGCATCATTTGTCAGCCCTGGTTGTGAAAAACTCATCCCCAAGTTTTGAGAGAAATATGCTCGGAAGTACTCATTACTCTATGGCTCCTTCCCGCTCTCAGGTATGCCAAACTGTCTCAAGTCCTTCGGCTACTTCGTTTTCTCCTTTTATCTTCTAGACCATATTAGATTCATTCATCTCCTTATTCCTTTCACATCTTTTCTCTCAAAATCTTTCTGATTCTATTAGAGTTCTTCTACTCCATTAAATCTATTGCAAATGATCAAAATTTGCTACATAATTGGCGTGAAAGCTGTATCATCCACGCTGACTTGTAAATAGAAAAACTCTTTCAATAGATAATTATATCAAAAAACGTATCCCGTTATGCTTGTTGTGTTATCATGTTAGCTTTATTCATGAACTTTTAAAAGTTTATGATAGAACTAGCTAGAAGATAACCACTACGTACTCATTATATTCATCGTATATAAGTTATCTATTCAACAAACAATCATTAGCTTTTCAAGCAAACTAATGATGTTTGTATTAATAAGTTTATAAAAATGCGATTTGATGATTGAAATAACATATTTTTTTTTTCATTTCAAAGTGAAATAGAGATGATATTTTTAATACGAAACATAGAGTATTCTTATTATTTTACTTAATAAATTTATTGTTTTAGAAATATTATAATAAAAGCATCTCATATCTTATAGTTTCTGAAGATTATCCTTCAAGAATGAAAAATATCACCTTCATGAAAACAGCAAATACGAGGAGTCATTGCTCTCAAATTTTGTTATTATTATTTCTTCTCTGTGGTTTATCTCTCTTTGGTGGACTATTTCTTGGGCCACAAGTCTTTCTGGCCCGTTGGGTTTTTTCACGTATTAGTTCAAAGGAGCCCGGTTCATATGACAATCCAAAGTGGCCCAATAAGTGGAGTTGAAAAAAACATTAAAAAAAAAAGAAAAGCCTATGTGATTGGTAGGGGTCAGTTTGGACTTTTTGGGACTGACATAAGCAATTTTCTGGTGGAGGTTTTACCTGCTTAGCATTGTTTCTTTTTCGGTTTTGCTATACAACCTCCCAACACTCCACACTTAATTATTTTTTTAAATTTTTATTATTTTTTAATAATTTTTTAAAATTTTTTTTGAGTTTTTTCTTTTTAAATTATTTTAAATTTTTTATTTATTATTTATATAATAAATATTTAATAAAATAAAAAAATAAAAAAAAATATGAAGTGTGGAGTGTTGGGAGGTTGAAAAGATTTATTGTTCTTTTCCTTTAGGTTTGAAAATATTTATTAAGTTATTGACTTAAAATAACATTCTAGATCTAAAGTTGCTTTCTTTCGTAAATGTCAATAAATTAACCATAATTAATCATGAAAAATTATTATCTACTTGTTGATAATTATTAATTTATAATATTATCTATTATTATAGGCTACGAGTATGGTTTTATTTATTACAAAATTATTTAATAATTATTTTTTAATAATAATTATATTTCATACAACTCTTCAAGAGAGAATTATGGTTAGATTAATTATAGTTTATTTTTCAGTAAAAAAAAGTGAATTTTTCGTTTTTAATTGGGATGTAAAGAAAATTGTAAAATATATATAGTTTAGAATGAAATTAAAATAATAATAATAAAAAAATCGATAAGAAAAAAACGAAATTAAGTGCGACCAGTTCAAAGCGAGCGACCTTCTCGCAAACCCAAACGCCAATCAGTTTCTCGGCGAGGTAGCGAGAGCGATGACTATGACGATGCTAGCGAGCATTGTCGGTTTGCTTCTCCTTATGCTGCTTTTGATCCTCCTCATCATTTTAATTTCCTGTAAACCATGGCGCTTCTTTTCCTCCTCATCTCGTTCCCGCACCATCAAGGTACCTCTTAGCTTTCTGATTTTACCCCAATTCTCCTCCTCTCTCTCTCTCTGACTTTTCTGGAAGCTACTCGGTTTTAATCTCATTTTATTTATCTTCTTAGTGCAATGCCCTGCTTTGTTGCTGAGAAATCGTCGGAAAAGATTTGACTAGATTTGAGAATTTTCGTAACGTTCGGTTTGTTCGATGTCGGTTTGCTTGTTTGGTTTTACATTTTGTTTGTCTATCCGATTCTCGGGATTTATTCGAAAGAAACGCACCCGTTTATAGATTTAATTCGGTGCGACTCTTTTTGGCGTGTTTCGAGATGCATCGACAAGCATGATCAATCTTTTCAAGATGGATGACTGATGTGTATAGGATTATGGATTTGAAGCGCCTTCTGCATGAGCGTTGATTTAGTATTTTTTTTTTTTCCCATATATTTCTTCGTTCTTGTCTTAGTTTGTTAGGGGCCGCCTTGTTTCATTCGGGTAAACTCAGAGCTGAGCAATTTAGATTCGTTTTCTGTAATTGTACCGTTCGTGGATGTTAGCTGTTTTTATTTTGTGTGTTCCGTTGGGGTTTGGTTCTGCTGGGAATATGAGTTCAGATTGATGTTGGACAAACTCATGTCAACTGGACAATTCCGTTTATTTAATCACTTGATTGCCCCTTGGAGTTGGGGACTTGTTAGTTTCTTAAAATTGCAACCTTGTTATGACTTTTTTTTTTTTTAGTTTTGTAATGGAATTTTAAAGCTATATTTTATGGTCATTGTTACATGTACGTGGTTTTTTTTATTGATGTTGTATGCTCGCGCTCTTGATCATGTGAACAAGTTCATTGTGCTCAAAATTATAATAGGTTTCAATACAATTTTATTTCCTGGTTGCTAAAGGACAATCCGACCTTATATCATTTCCTTACATTTTTTAGATTTGTTTGATATACTTGTGAAAGATGTAAATACAAGTAATAGATTTTTGAGTTGTCCTTCCACTTGATTACCAAGGAAATCTTATGCCCTGGGATAGAAAAACCCGTCTGAATTTTAAATTGAAGCAATTTATTCTTAAGCTCAGAGATCAGTGTGTAAGGGTGAAACTAGGGACTTGTATTACTCAGAAAAAATAGGGACTAGAAAGGCCCTATTTCACATTTAATCTCCATGGATCAACGATGTTCACTCCCTGTGATTTGCTTCTTTTGTAGGTTGGTGAGCTAGAAAGGCCCCTTGTTTCAGATGATGTGGGAATTTCCCGAAACCAAAGTAATGAATTGCCAAGGGATTATGATCTAGAGGGAGCATGTGTTCAAAATGAAGGGCATTTCCACTCACCCCGGACTCATGGACTTGTTCATAAACAAAGGCTCCCCAATGTATCTCCCCATATAACTCAGGGTATTCAATGTTATTTTATCTCTTTCCTTTTAATGATATCACCTAGTGCTTTTGCTTTAATTGCTCTTCTATTTCTAGTACCCAAACAAAACCAAAAGTTTATTTTTCACTCTTCCCAGGTGATAGCTTGGTTTTAGACCTGATATCTGATCCTCCAGAAGATGTTTTGGTTGGTCAGACGCTTAAGAATCCTTTTTCACCAGAACAATTGGCTGAATTTTTAAAACATGGTAGACAGAGATTAGTAGGAGATAAGTTGCAGGAGCCCGTGCACAAGGACATTCTAGATCAAAGTAATTTCTTATATCTTTTACTTGTATTTGCAGTTCTGTTTTCTCTGTCTCTTATAATTGACTGAGTATATAAAACATGTCATCATATCTTTCTGTTAGAAGTGCAGGAAGCTGCCTCACCCTGGAGGTTATCTCTGGTCCATCTCTTGGGGTCCGTTGTTCTGCACAGTCAACAAATACTTCTAGGCTTCCACTGACCCTTGGAAGGGTTCCTCCAAGTGATTTAGTATTGAAAGATTCGGAGGTGTCAGGGAAGCATGCAATGATAAACTGGAATTTGAATGTAAACCTTCATAACTTCTTTACCACTTCCTTTACCATTCTGCTTCCGTGCTGTATCTATGGTGCTATTTATTGTATACTTGTCTATTGGTTTAGAAATTGAAGTGGGAGCTTGTAGACATGGGCAGTCTAAATGGGACACTTCTTAATTCACAGCCAATCAACCATCCTGATTCTGGAAGTAGACATTGGGGGGACCCAATGGAGCTTGCAAGTGGAGACATAATAACTCTTGGCACAACCTCAACAGTATATGTAAGTTAATCTGAATACTATTCTCTGTGCTTGTTTACAATTTGTAAATTTGTAACAATGTTTGCCCTTGGGACATCTCTAGTCATCATCTCAAATATATTGTGTTAGTGAGTTTCCAAGCTGAAGAACTGTTGAAGCTACATTGAAAATTTTAAATTACACAGTTCTAAATATTCTTAATGCATTTAAAACTTTCAATCAAATGGATCTGAAGTCATGGATAATGCAACCCCTACAGAACTTTTGAGATGTAATTTCTCTCTCTCTCAAGCAAAATAATAAAGAGACCAGTTAATGGAGAATGGTTCACCACTGTTATGAATTGAGTTATCTTTTTCTTTTTTTTTATAAGTTGAGTAATATTTTAACTTTATTAAGATGCCATCTTACCGGTTTTCCTCTTCCTTCTATTTTTTTTTTAATTTTCTTTTAAGTTATTTATTATGTTTATTTATTAGATTAAGAGGGTTGTTTGGATTGAGAGAGCTTCTCAATTCATCTCATCTCATCTAATCATTACAACTTTCCCAAACTCCTAGACAATTTACAATAAACAATTCAACCTTTTCAAATCCCAAAACAAAAATAATATTAAAAAATAATATTCTAACAATATTTTATTCAACTTTCATCTCATCTCATCTCAACTCACTATCCAAACCTCCCTAGATATTTCAATATTAGATTTAGTTGCCTTAGAATTATCTATCTAATTTCTATGGTGAAATTAAAAAAGAAAAGATGTAGCATTAGGTATTATATTATTTATTATTATTGTATTATCATTTTGAATGGAAGTTTTAAAGATGCTGCAATAACTATTGTAGGGCCCACACATTGTGTTTGAGATCCTAAAATTGGCACATTATTTTTAGGGGATCTCGATCCAGTTTTATCCAAGACAAGTAGAGAAGAAATGCAGAATCCATCATTTTATGGTATTAATAGACTCATGAAAGCAAAGGTTTATCGGTATTGATAATGTGCAAAAGGAAGGGGAAAGGTTGACTTGTAGTGAATGACTAAATTATATACTTTTTACCAATTGCCACATGATGTCGAGTGCCATGCTGTACATCTTCCCCTTATGACTTGTTCACCTCACCAAGATTTTTATCTTTTTTTATACTTTTTCTGGCAACTCTTTTTGGTACTAATTTGGTTATCTAACAATGGGAATAAAATTTAAATATAGAAGATCTTTGGAGCTTCATGTATTAGCAGAAAAATAATAGTTTTGTGACCAATTTGGATAAACTAATCCAGCTAGTGACATGATTTGGGATATTCCTGTGTTTGAAAAAGAAAATATTTAGAACATGGCTTCAGAGATTTCCTATTGTAGATGATGGCTCGATTGGCTACTGTTTATTTTATTTTTGAAAAAAGGCAATTAATGCCACAATTTCCATTTTTTATAAGCACCTGAAAGATCCTGTGCCAGGTTCACATTACGTCACAAACTGAGCAACAGATTCCCTTTGGAGTTGGTGTGGCATCAGATCCAATGGCTTTGCGTAGAGGAGGAAAGAAGCTTGCTATGGAAGATGTGTACTATTACCAATGGCCTCTACCTGGTGCTGACCAGGTCTTGGAGTTATTTTTGTTTATTTCAGTGAATATCCTTCACATCTTCTTCAAAGAGTGACATTCACTCAACATACCTTGCAGTTTGGTTTGTTTGGCATCTGTGACGGCCATGGCGGAGCTGAGGCCGCAAAAACTGCTAGCAAGTTAGTTCTCAACTCAAATGGGTTACCCTTCTGGGTTTCTGACTTTGTAATCTGTGTTGAAAAACTGGATAGCTATTAGGTTAGTGGGAAGAATTTCACTATTATGTTATGGCGTTCAGGCCCCATATACTTTGGCTATGCCTATTTCTCATCAACAAAATTCTTATTTACTGATCAAAGCTAAAAAAGTGTCATTCGGCCTACTTTAAAAGTCGTGATTGATGATTCTAAGTGAATGTTTCATGCGTTGTGTTTATCATCTAGTAAAGAAGTAATTGATTGTCTTTAATGCACTTTCTAGACAAAAATTCTCTTTGATATGGACATGATTAAGCAAACCCCAAGAACTTCGCTTTTTTGCTTAACTATTATGCCCCTGGTCTTGCTTTTCGATAATGTGTGTCAAGATGCTTTGTTGTTCTGGTCCTTGGCTGCAGTTTGATACTTTAGTAATCACTGATAATTAAATTTCGTCTCCAGAATTCTACCAGAGATGGTTGCTGCCATATTATTGGATTCACTGACAAGGGAAAGGGTCTTTTCACGTTGCGATGCTTCAGATGTTCTGAGGGGTGCATTTTCTCAGACAGAAGCACGCATGGATCATTATTATGAGGTATGATAGTTTCTTGTTCTCTTGCAGTGAAATGCATTTTCCTTTTTGACTTTACTTTTTCTATGCATTTATCCACAACTTGCAATTGAAATGGTAGTTTTATTCACTGCAAAGTGATTATTGTCAGTATCCAGTTTAGTAGCATCTCTAGCATTGACTGGCTACAATACGGACAAGGGTCCTTTTATCTTCAATGAATTTTGAGTGATTCCTTCCTATCCATGACACGTGTTCAGAATTAGTTACAATGATTTGTAAGTTTGTCTGTCATGACTTGTAAGACCACAATAGGTCTATGATAAGATCCTTCATGAACAATCTAATGGTCTACAAATCAACGTCTCTAAATTAAAGAAAAATGAATTTATGGCTGTTGAGGATGATTCTTTAGCTGGTCCAAGACAAACTATTATTGGTGATTTATTGAGACCCTTGCATTGGTGAACTAATCCTTTGATGGGTTTTGCAATGGCTCTATTTGTGAGATTCCTATCTATTATTTTGGAAACTTGTAGTTCTTCCATTTTACTAGATAGAAACCCTTTGCTTCATGATGGTGTTTCCTAACTGTTCTGAAGTAATCTTGTTAGTCTAACAATAGCCATTGGAAGTTACTTATAGGAAGTTCCGAAGTTGCACATTTCATCCATCATGCTTGCTTAGAGGTTGGTAAGCAGTTTGAAGAAATATTCCCTTCTCTCTCTCTCTCAACCTAATCGTGCTTCTTAGATGAGCATGGGCATGTTCTCTGTCTATATTGTTGTTTCTATAGATTTGAATGCTGCCTTTTTTTTGGTGTTCTGCATTTTTTAGCCAAATTATTAACTGTTTGTTGAAATTTTGAGTTAATCCTGTTGATACCCTTTGCTATCAGAGTTCAACTTTTTGCGTATCCTACCTTTTATCTTGCTGTGGCAAATTACTGCAGAAAAAAAAAAAAGAGAATTATTCCATCTTCCTTTTAAATGTTTGTGTTCTTAGTAATTTAAGCTATGGTGTGGACATTGTGATAATCAATTCTTCGCAGGGTTGTACTGCAACAGTGCTTCTGGTATGGGCTGATGGTGAAGAAAATTTCTTTGCGCAATGTGCAAATGTTGGAGATTCAGATTGTGTTATGAAGTATGTGTTCATGTTGTCATTCTTCCATTCATATGATTGGTAGGATAAGATTTTCCCAAAACTTGTATGCTACTGTTTTTGATGGGGTATACTGGTGGACCAAGGGGGAAATTAAGGGTCCTGATTGTGATCTTCTGAAAAATAGTCATTGTGGGTGGCTACTATGATTTTTGCAATTTTGTGTCTTTTTTTCAGCATTTCTTAGTTATCCGTTTATTAAAAATGAGTTGCTCCTTTGAATGTGGTAGGATATAACAGGGCCTTGGTTGTTATTAATTTTACCTCCATATAATCACATATATTACCATTGTTAGGTTTTTTTTTTTTTTTGTCTTGTTATATTACAATGACTCTGGGCTTGCAAATATACACACTAATACATCTCAATTTCTCTTGTTTGTGTTGATGTCTGATCGTGTTCTCGTCGCCCTCAAACAATTTTCCAGTAGTTTGAATGTCTGGTATAGTAGTTCAAAAGTTTACTTGTGATAGTATCTTTAAACGCCTTATTCACAACTACGTCATTTTGTTTGTAGCAGTGTTGATGGAAAACAGATCAAGATGACAGAAGACCATAAAGTAATTAGTTATTCTGAAAAGCTCCGTTTCAAAGAAACAGGAAAACCACTGAAAGACGGGGAAACTCGTCTCTGTGGTAAGCAAAATTACATTTAAACTTTGACATACATAATAATGATGGTTAATTGCTCACATTTTTCTTCTTTCCTAGTTCAGGTTTGAACCTTGCTCGGATGCTTGGAGATAAATTCCTTAAACAGCAGGATTCCCGCTTCAGTTCAGAGCCTTACATAAGTCAAGCTGTTCGTATCAATCAATCGAGTGGAGCATTTGCACTATTGGCAAGGTGATTTTGCTTTTAGTCAATTGTTTTTTGTAATTCTTGTGTATTGCATCAGTTTCAGCAAATATTGATTTGGCTACTGTTGGTTGATCCAATTGATTGGCCTTATTTAGGATATCTAGGTTCCATTTGAATGTGACCAACGCTCTTGAACAATTGCATTTATTTTCTAGACATACATAACTATTAGAAGTTGGATATACTTTCTCAATTATATTCTGTTCTGTATTTTTTATTTTCTGTTGTGAAGTTTAAGAAATATGACTCTGGATTGTGCAAAAATCACAGTGATGGGTTATGGGATGTCATTAGTGCGAAGAAGGCAACACAGCTAGTCCTTCAGGTATTATCTCTTTACATGATTCACAGTTCACTCTAAATTTCCTTCTCTCTTTCAATTCTTTCTAATACATCTATAAATTTCTCTGCTTGACAGGCAAGGGAGAGATACTCGAGAGATGAGAATTCTGCAGAGAAGATTGCTAATTTCTTGTTGAGTGAGGCTAGAACGCTGCGAACAAAGGATAACACATCTATAATTTTCTTAGATTTTGACTCTTCTGGAGTCTCATGTAAAGTTGAATCATGATCGAGTCAAGAAAAGGTTTTAGGACTTCACATATGATTATATATTTGTTTTCTGTCATTTTTTGAAGTTTCTGGACATATCCTAAGCGATATCACCCAAATGATGGATATATACATTGGCCGCTACAAGAAGAGTAAGAAGGATCTTCCAGATATATACATACAGCAGATGACCATTCTGTACTCACAATGGTGGCACTGGCAGTAAGTCAGAGAACTCTGCAAGTTTACAATGGTGGTTTCCAAGCAGGGTCTTTTTGTGCTGTAAGAGCAAGTTACTGTTGTCATGAGCGAAGAACCGATCTGAGATACTGGCATTACCGAGTTATGGTGCAGTTCCGGGGCCTGAAAGTTGTCCAATGCCAAATTATGCTGGATTACTTGGGAGACGTTTTCCCCATGGTTTATAGGAGAATACCATAATTTCAAAACTTTTGCCCAAGTTGGTTTTTCAAGTATAGGGGGGGGTTGGGGATGCGTCAAAGTTTGGTTTGGTTTCACAAATTTTTAAAAATCATCTCATTTTCTCTCAATGTTTAAATTCAAATATTTTTAAATTTCAACTGTTCAATTTTTTCATTTAATAATAATTTAATTATTACAAATTTTTCAAATTTTTAAACAAAACACAAAATATAATTTAACTTTTTCAAATTTCAAAACAAAAAATAATATTAAAAAAATATTTTAACTTCCTTTTAACTTTATAATTTTTTTATTCTTATTTTTCAAAATCTTATAAAAATATTAATTTTAATTATTTTATTACTATTTATAAATAATTTTATTATTATTCATAAACTATCAGATAATAAAATGTGGCTAGAAACTGACTAGGAATGACAACCCATTTAGCAGGGTGAAGTTAAAACAGAGGTTGGACCAATGGTAAAATGGAAGAATTTGAGCTTTTAGATGCGATTATGTTAAAGTTTTTAATTATAATAAGTGCAGACCTTGTTCTTTGTACCCATACGTGATGGGAGTAGTTTTTTCTTCTAACTTCTGACAAACCAGTTTTATGGAATTCAATCCACTTTTGACATGAAGAAGTCATATTTGACAACTCAAATCTCCAGTTTCAACTTTCAGCCCGACAGACTGACCTCTATTCAAGGGAACAACGAAAATTATGATATAAAGAAGTTTAGAAAAACACAACACTAGTCTCTCAAAATTTGGAGAAAAACTTATAAGATGTAATATAAATTATATATTTTTCCAAAATTAAATAGTTTGTGAATAAATTAGAAATTATTCAAATACCTATAAAAGTATTTATATTTTAAATTGTAATTCGATGATAAAATTATACTTGATTCAAAACAAATAGAAGTTAAAACACTTATCATTCCCCATTTACCTTTACCAATTAAAGTTTTTCAGCGGGTCAAGGTTTTTTCAAGATTTTATTTGAATTTGAGGGCAGTAATAAATGATTTTGCCCATTAAAGGGTAATTTTTTTTTCTTAAGATTGTCTTGTTTGGAAAAAATCTCATCCGATTCCATCTCATTTTTTTTTAAACATCATTTAAAAATAAATATTTTTCAATTTCTAATTTTTAATTTTTTACATCTAATCATCACCTAAACAAACCTCTAAACAAATACAAAAAATAATTTAATTTTTTTAAATTATAATACAAAAATAATATTTTAACTTTATATTATTTTTACTCAACATTTTCTCATTTTTTAAAATTTAATAAAACATTTTTAACTCAAATTATTTTATAACTACTCATAAACTATTTTTTTACTGTTTACAAATTTCTTGTATCATTTCATTCAAAAACTAGCCTTAATTTGAACAAGAACTTCGAGTATAGTTTTCAAAATCCAAATGCTATTAAAACCCAACCGTGGTCCCGTGGGTGCCCAACTAATGGCAAGCTCACCTCACGGCCCAAACCCTCGCACTCTTGATCTCAAACCCTTGGAAACAAGGCGCGGGTTTTCTTGTCAGCTCGAAGGACCGTATAGAAATGGCGAAGAAGAAAAGGAGAGCCGAAGCTGAATCGGAATCAGGACCGAACGCACCGGATGCACGACAAAACGATGTTGAGCTCGTTAATGGCAACCCTCATAAGAAGATTAAGAAGAAGAAGAAGAGAACGGACGAAGAAACAGTGGAGATACCCACTGTCAGCATAGCCGTGCCCGGTTCCATCATCGACAACACCCAATCTTTCGAACTCGCCACCCGAGTACATCTTTCCCTTTCCTCTATTTACTTTTCCGTTTTATCTGAACTCTATTTTCCCTCTGCTTTCGTTGCGTCTAAACGGTGTCTTTCAGTCATGTTATTTATCTTTTTCTCAATTTTATATTATTTTCGACTTCTCAGTTGGCTGGTCAGATTGCACGTGCGGCTACCATTTTCCGAATCGATGAAGTTTGTGACTATTCCTTGTAAACTTTTACTCGCTGTGTTTGATTGTTTAAATTGTGCATTAGAGAAATTAACTTTCTGACTTATCATATCAAAAACATATAAATATTATGAATACATAACTAAATAATTCATAGGTATCTTATTCCTGAGATTGTTATTGTATTAACAGGTGATAGTATTTGATAACAAGAGTGATGGAGTGAACGATTTTACGGCTCTGGATAGTACAGATGAGAATGAAAGTGGTGCGGCTTTTCTCGTAAGGATCTTGCGGTATCTTGAGACGCCGCAATATTTAAGAAGAACTCTCTTCCCAATGCATAACAGCTTAAGATTCGTGGTACGGACTTTAGTTTGCGTTGATTTGTTGCCAGTAAGAATGACATTTATTTTAGTTGAATTTTGGTCGATAGTTGATTAAAGTTGTTTGCATATTGCATTTTGATAGGGAATGTTGCCTCCTCTTGATGCTCCACACCATCTGCGGAAGCATGAGTGGGCCCCATATCGAGAAGGTATGCCTAAATAGTTGAAAAATGTAAAATTGAGCGTAGTACTTACATTTTGAGACACTCATGCATAGGTGTTACTCTTGTATATGTTCCACGTACTTGGCTATGCCTATTTTTAATAAAGCTCTTATTTACCTATCAAAATAATTAGTGATTGATAGCTTTCAATGCCTAGAAATAACCTCATTTATTAGGATTATGTACTTCTGCTTTAAAGTACCAGCAATGCTAGTGTTGGATTTAGAGGTAAAAAGACATACGTACCATACGAAGAATCTAAGAGACAGAGTATCTTTTGAAATTCTTGTATTTAAGTAGCACAAAGGATCTTGAATTTGTTAATTTGACAGAAGACTTAAGATGGATGTTATGGGTGGTGACAATTCTTGACTTTTTTTTAAGATAAATTTATTTGTATTGTTGAGTTGATGCGCAGAACAAATGGCAGGAGTCTTGAGCGTATAATTGGAAATAGTTGATTTATCGAGGGAACATTGTGCATTGCACGTTTCTGTTGTTTGATGTTAAAATAATTGGCAATTTTAGTTTCAATGACTAGGTTTGCTTCCTTTGTTTTGGACCTTTGCCCAAAATCTTGATTTCTCAAATTTTCGTTATAGGTGTCACGCTAAAAGAAAGATCTACAGGCTCGGGAACACTCGTTGATGTGGGTCTAAGTAAGGTATAATCACTTCTGCTTGTTCTAAAGCTGTTTTAATTAAGTAAAGCTGTTTATAAAGGTTATTATAAACAATGGTTCCTTTTTTCTTTTTCTCTAAAAATTAGAATTCTTTCTTTGATGTTGAGCATATCAAGTTGTTTCACATCAACAAAAATCAGTCTTGCATTACTGTTGGTGTAATGCTGCTAATTAAGTATGGAAAGGTAGCAATGGAATCCCACATTGTTTGGGAAGGAGAAGTCATTCCAATTTATAAGTTTAATTTTCTTCTGTTGGCGTATGGTTCCTATTTGTATGTGTTGGTGTATCTGGAGGGAAAGAAATGCAAGAAGCTTTGAAGATTGTGAGAGAACAACGGAGGAAGTAAAACTTTTCTTCTTTAAGTCATTGCTTTTATGGGTGGGAACCATTGTTTGTAACAGTCTAAATGATCATGACTTTCTTCTTTCGATTGTAAACCCTAGCTAGGTGTTTCTCATGTATACTACCTGTGTACTTGGGCTTTGCCTTTTTCTATTAATAAAATTTCTATGATTACCTATCAAAAATATATATATATATATATATATATATATATATATATATATATATATATAACCATTGATGTTGGGATGCTGACATGGTGGTAGGATTCTTACTTGAAAATCCTAGGGTGAAGCATATCTATGAAGATGTTCTTAATCTATGAAGATGTTGCCAATATAAGCACAAAAGGTCATGCTTGTTAGTATGTATAAAAAGTGGTAGCTGATGAACCAAACAAAGGGATAAATAACGACTCAACAAAGGATCTAGTTGCTTATAATGATGTCAATGAGCTCTAGCTCAATGGCACTTCCTCCCCTTGTAAGAACTGGGAGGGTGATGCTCAAGACCCACTGAAATTATATGTAACTTACTAACAAAAAAATATTATTTCACTGGTAATGCAGAATATTGTCATTAATCAAGTAATGGAACCTCATAAAAGAGTTACTGTGGCTATGGGAATCGACCGCAATCTGGATGCTGGTAACATGAGAGATTTTTCCTTTTCCCTTTTCGTAATTTTTTTCTCCTCTATGTTGTTTCTTAATCGTATTCATTATACACTTATTATTGCTCAGTTGATTCCTTCTGCATATCTGAAATTCTGCCTTCGTTTCTGCTATGTATTTGATATTTATTTGAATCATTAGATTTTAGTTAAGCTGGTTTGACATTCATTTTATTCATCCCACCTGTTTTGGCATCAGGATAAAGCATTGGCTGTGAGTTCCATAAGCCAATGCAGCAGATGGAATTCTTTTAGGAAAAAATCATTTTTTATCATACCTTCGGGCATCCATATGCAATCTTCTGTATTTGGAAAAAACTATATGATTAAATGGGGTTTATGATTCCTCTATTGCATTTATCTAGATTTACCTCGTGAAATTGTCTCGTCCTCCAAGCCAAGGGAAGAAGCAGGAATTTATTGGGGGTATAGAGTTCGATATGCATCCAATATAAATTCAGTATTTAAGGATTGCCAATTCAAGGTCTTCATTCTTTGACTCTGATTTTTTTGTTCTCCTCTCTTTTTCCTTTCAAGCCACAGTATTGTTTCTTTGATAACCATTCATTGGAGGCCTTTTTCTATCAACTTGTGTCATATTAATCGCAGGGGGGCTATGACCATATAATCGGAACCTCAGAGCATGGTCAGATTGTTAATTCATCAGATCTGACTATACCTACCTTTAGGTATGCTTCTGTTTGATGTCTTGATCGCAAGTAAGTTTTTTTTTTTTAAATGGTGCTGCAATTGTGACTTCCGTTGGCTGGCTGTTCTTTAGTGAGTGGAGCTAATGTTGCCCTCAGAAAAATTGTAAATGGTGGTTCTTTGAGGTCTAAAATGAGAACTGGTGAGTACTAGAAGATATGTATTGGGAGCATGTCTCTGGGCCTGGGGCTACGACATGTCTCATAATGAGGTTGGAAAATGGGAAGAACAGAGATTGTCTTTCCCTCTTCTTGTTACTTGATAGGTTGGAATGAAAAGGGAAATATAGGAAACTTTGGAGGTTTGTTTTCTGGATAGTAATAGATTTTTTTTTTCTTTCTTTTAAGACAAAATGAAACAATCAACTGCACAGGAAGCGCACAAGAAAGTCGCATAAAGAATTCCACCGTGCAATTCATTTTTTTTAAGTATAAAAAAAATAGAAAGTCATAAAATGACTACCACTCTGCGATGTGGAATACTAATATATATAATAATTCTCAATTCAAACGATCTGTTTTGACAAGTGGGGCATTCGGTAGTTTCTATTTTACATTAATTTGTCAGGATTCGTGATATTTCCTTTGTTTAAGTTCACCTTGAGGCATTCTTAACATCCTACTCTTTCCACCTTCAGTTACAAACCAAATTTAGGTTTGCGGTAATATTACATCTAGTATACATCAAGATATAAATACTTTGGTTTACACTTCATGATATTTAATCTGATGTTATGTGATTTTGCAGGCATCTGTTGATTGCTTTTGGTGGACTTGCTGGGTTAGAAGAAAGCATAGAAGAAGACAACAACTTAAAAGTATGGTACTACAAGAAAATTAATTTCTGTCACTCCACACTTCTCAGGTTTAATTTTTTGTGAAACTGCTCCCCATCGTTCTAGAACATTTTTTTGAATAGAGGACATGTTTGTAAGAGAATGATACGCCTACAACTATTTTACAAGTTATTTTACAAAGGACCATGCTACACAGACCGATGAATTAACCGAAGAAATCAACCGATAAGTATAAATCCACTTTTTTATTTTTTTCTTCTTTTCTTTTTATAATTTTTTATACATCTTTAAACATTTAAAAAAAATACCAATTCACTAATATTCACTTCTTTAACTATTAAGTAAAAATTAAATTAAAGAAATAAATAAATAATTCAATCGGTCACTTTTATTGGTTCAACTAGCATTTTCCTTTTACAAAAATGCTCTTAATTTTAACCAGAGTTGTAAAAAAAAAAATTGTAAAGGAGATTTCTATCATTACTCATGATTTTATATCACTAGAGCTAGTTTGAAAAATGCCATAAATACTGAATATTGTTCTTTTTCCTCCACTTTTTGCTTTCAGGGTAAAGATGTGCGCCAGGTATTTGATTTGTACTTGAACACATGTCCAAATCAGGGGAGTCGAACAATTCGAACAGAGGTACTCATATATTCTCCATTTCTGAGTTTCCCCACTAAGAAAATAATAATAATAATAATAATAATAATAATAAAAGTCTTCTCTAACTAATTTTGGTCTTGCTCAATTTGCATCTTTATGGACAGGAAGCAATTTTCATCTCTCTTCAGTATTTCCAAGAGCCCATAACCCGAGCATTGCAGAGAGTGGAACTTTAAAGTTACTTCAAGTCAATTAACGGCTAGGTAATTAGGAATGTTTGGACTTGTGGCCTTAGTTGGTGTAAGTCCTCAATCTGGTAACACCATTCTGCAGATCCTAAATCTGGTTTCAGACAGATGAAATACAAAGTATGTATAGAAAAGGTAGAATTATCCCCATCTGTCTTATTTCAAATCTAGGCCTCTTGTTTTAGTCATTTTGCCAAGATTTTTAATTTATAGCATGTAGTCGAATTTGAGCTTTAGATGGGGAGGAAATGTTGTAACATAATGACTTTTTTACTCGATTTATTTTCTTACATGAAACTTCTTGCTGGAGAACAGAATTTAAGGTTGGTTTTGGTTCTTATTTGATGTATTTTTTTGAAATTCAAATAATGAAAATGTGCAAAAGAAAAATTATCTGTTGACGACATACTGTTGCCTTAATATTTAAAACTATTTTGGAGAATATTAGATTTTTCTAAAAGCTTGTGCAGGTATTATTTTTCTCTCTCTAAATTTTCTGTCCCTACGTGTAACTCTAATTTAGCAGCCAATAAAAAAACTCATTAATCATGATACAGTTTATTAAATTGTTTATTTAACTTCTATTTACATTGTTTTCTAAATAAAAATTTGTGTAAACGGGTGAGATTCTTATAATAGAGGAGTCAAGTTCACGGTCTGTCTAATGCTATAAATTACTGACATAGAAAATGGCCAAGTGGGTGGTCTTAAATGTAATCGTTAAGGCTTAGTTTGGATGTCAAGATATTTATCTCACTATTATTTATTATTTTATTATTATTTTATATATATTTTTTATTACTTTACCAAATATACTTTGTATACCAGTTTGACAATAGGATTTTTCATATAATTATTACGGGTGACGCACACATGTTATACTCCAACACACTGCTGATATAGAAGTTTTACACGTCAATTATGTTAAAAAAAATAAGTGATATATTAGCACATCAAGTGTAGCAAAACTCGAATGGAAAATACCACATGGAGATCAATTAAATATGGAACCAAGGCAGGACTCCGGATAATGAGAGGGGCAACTTCGTCATACAATACAAGAGTAAGGGCGTGTTTGGTCGAGAATTAAATGATAAAAAGGGCCTCTCTACCGTAACACGCCACCCAGTCCCACTTTTCTTCTCGTAATTGTGTGAGCGCCGAAGAGAGAGAGTAAGAGAGAGAGAGAGAGAGGTAGGGAGAGAGAGGAGATCCTAATACGAGTTGTAACCCCAAAATAGCACAAGCAGATGAAAGTTTTTCACTTTAATTTTTCAAATATTCGTTAGAACAAGGGACCGTTGGGGAGGCTCCCGCCACGGCGAGCCATGGCCCAGCTAGAGAGCCAGACCCAGACCCCGAGCCACCAGCAGCAGCAGCCCGCGGTCCTCAACACCAAATCTCTGATCTGCGCCCTCAACCTCGTGTCCCGCAACCTCCCCCTCCCTCCCGACCTCCACGACGCCGTTTCCTCAATCTACTTCGCCCCCGAGGACACTGAGGCTAATGCTGGGGGTGGCGCTGGACCCGAAGACGAGGCGGTTCCCCGGAAGAGTTTGGTATGGATCCCTTAGGACTCCCCCTTCTCTTTTTTCGCTATTTCCCCCTACTTGGAAAGGAGTTTTTTATAGGGCTTCTTTTTGGCTAATGGGGAATTTAGGTTTAGGATGGGTTTTTGTGGGTATTTGTGTGTCTTTATCATTGGTGTTTTCTGTTGGTTTGCGATTGTTCCTCTTACCTATTGTGTGTCCGTGAATTTGTGAGTAATCATGTAATTGAATATCTGTTCTGAAGGAGATTAGTGATTCGGGTTTCTTTAGGGCTCAAGGTTGTGCCCTTGGAGAGTTTCTTTTTTTTTTTTTGGGGGGGGGGGGGGGGGGGGAATATGAAAATCTAGAAAAATTCTTAGTTTGATTTTATTCCTTGTTTCTCCACTAAACCCTAAACCCTAAAAGTGTTTTATAAATTATGCCTTTTTTTTTTCTTTTTTCGGATATTTTTCTAAATTTCACTTTTTTTTTTTTTATAAGCTGAATTTTACTTTTTATTATTATCATGTGAGTCACTTTTTGTAATGAGAAATTAAAAAAAAAAAAAAAATGTTTCTTAATGTCAAACTAAAATAATTATGCAGGAAGATTGCAGTAGTTACAAAGGAGATCTGTTGGCCGACTTTGAGGATTCACTGCTGGAGCAACGTCCGAACTGCATGTCAGGTTCTGGATTGACTATATCAAAAGAAAATCGTTATCAGAGCCACATTCAGCATCGGTTGTCTGAGCTTGAAGGTTAATTAAGAACCTCCACCTTGTGTATCATACTTTTGGTGCATGTAACTCCTAGCACGATGGGTAGCTTTATCAGGTTTTCCTTGCATGCATTAATGTCAGATGGTACTCTCTGTTCTAAAAATAGAATAATTTATAGGTTTATTTTGAGTATGAAATAGCATATTTATACATTTGGTTGCTTTAAATGTTAAGGATCAGGAGACTAAAGATGGTGCTGGTTGTTGGTTAAATTTTGATGCTGCCACTAGATCTTTGTAACATGATTTTGCCAGCTCTAGATTCCATTTCGTGATCTGCACAGCATGGAATGTGCTTGTATGAGAATGTTCAGAAGCTTTCTCTATGAAGTGATCTGTCTTTTAGAATTAATTATTTCTGATTACAAGTCATTATCTAGTTGGTCTTTCAGAATGAATCACTTATGTATTATTTTTTTTGAAATTAGCATTGCCTTCAAATAGAGGCGAGGACCTGCAGACAAAGTGCTTGCTTGAGCTCTATGGTATTAAGGTAAACTAGCCACACTAAACTATGACAATTGTGTGCCAGTTGTGTGAAATGAAGGTAAGAAGCATTTGGTTGTACTTAATTAAATGACTATGTTTCAAGCACACTATTATGTCATAGGTGGAAAAGACACACAACACTATGACAATTGTATGCCAGTTGTGTGAAATGAAGGTAAGGCAGCATTTGGTTGTACTTTTTTAAATGACTATTTTTCAAGCACACCATTATTTCATGGGTGGAAAATATCAGTTCTTCAGGGAGAATCAATTTTTGCTGCACCTCTTCCATAATTGTCTGATGAAATTTGTGATTTGCGCTTGCGAAACATAACCCAATATGGCCTCTATAACGAGTCAATGATTTCACAGATGCAAATTTCTGTACTGCTTGTTGGCAGTTTATTAATATATGCACAAAAAAGAGTTCTTCTAGTAATTGTAAATGGACTTGTTTTCTGTTTGTTACTACTAATACCATGGGATGACATAGGTTCTATCCTTGTCATTGAATAATTTTTATGTTTTATGTTAATTATTTCTTTTCTTCTTTCTTTTACCGATAAAAAAAAAAAGATTTCTTTTCTTCTTTCGAGCAGCTGGCAGAGTTGCAAAGCAGGGTTCGATCTAATGTGAGTTCAGAGTACTGGCTCCGTATGAAATGTGCTGAACCCGACAAGCAATTATTTGACTGGAGTATGATGCGTCTTCGTCACCCACTTTATGGCGTCGGAGATGCTTTTGCCATGGATGCTGACGACCAATTCAGGAAAAAACGGGATGCTGAGGTCAATTATTAGTTTATGCATATTTGTCTGGACTTTTTATCCATACTCATTATGAAGAAATTGGAAATTTGGGGTTATAGGTTTTATGGTGTCTTTAGAAAGTGAAGCTTCACATCATGGGATGTGCTTACACACGCTATTTGAGGGATCTCGATTCCCAGCTATGAGTTATCTGAATAGATTTCGAATTTATCTTATTATTTTAGCCATCAAGTTTCTAAAATTAACACAAATATTAGAAGAAAGCAAATGAATGCTGTATGACAGTGATAAAATAGTACAATTACTATAAATGGTCAAGTTTTGGCTTGAGAGACTCCCAGAAAGGGCCACTGATTGTGAGACTGATCTTCTTGTGTTAAACGTGATTTATGAGTTTATGGAAGGGTATATAGATCAGAAGATCCCAAATGTGAATCCATAATGTGGAAAAATAGGAATAATGTTTTCCTGCTGACATGGTTAAAACCTTTCATGCAGAGATTGTCAAGGTTAGAAGAGGAGGAGAAGAATCAGATCGAAACTAGAAAAAGAAAGTTTTTTGCAGAAATTCTCAATGCAGTTCGTGAGTTCCAGTTGCAAATTCAAGCATCCATGAAACGCCGGAAACAAAGGAATGATGGGGTACAGGTATGCTATCTCTTCCTCCATCTATCCCATTTTACATTTCATGTGTATTTAAAAATGGGAAATGGAACAGAAACAGGGAGATGGAAGTCAGAAATGCTGCCTTAAATTATATGAAAACTGAATGGGAAAGTTTGATTGATGAAGTAGGAATCATCTGAAAACTATAGGGTAAATGGGTTGAAGTTCTGCTTGGCATTCCATGGACCTAGGTAGGTTTGTTAATAAACATTGTTGGAACTGTTGGGGGAGTATGGATATATATATAAAAAAAAAAAAAAAGGGGTCAAGAATTGAAACAGTCATTCGATGATCATGGAAAGCATTGCTTCTCATGTATTTCAGGAAATGCTCGAATGCCTTTGAACTTCAAAACCGTGTCCCTTACTACATTCAGTCTTAACGGTGGGACGAAATGTGTATGCAGATACTACGTGGAAATATATTCAAACCATTGTTTTGTGTGGTATCTTTATAACTTGATTATGAGTGTTAATTAAGTCATGTAGTGTGGTACCTATCTCATATAATTATATCACAGAAGTTACCGGAAAGTTTCTATATCAAGTAATAGGGGATTACATGTCTCATGTCTCTGTCACTCTCTATCTTTCTAAAGTTCTTTACCTTCTTTGGAAATGTCTTCGTATATCTAATTCCTATATTTTTAAAAACTATATTGTTTTCGTTACATCTTTCCTATGTGAGGAATGCTTTGGAAGAAACAAGTTACATAATCTTTTGAGACTGATTCTCTTTAGAAGATAATTGTTATATTTGCAGAGGGAGAGACAGAGAGTGAGTGAGGAACTTTATTGTTAATTTTTGTTGGAGTATATTGGTTATCACTTAAAGAAAAGGTAAAAGGAGCAATGATAAGTATTTTAACAGGCATGGCATGGAAGGCAAAGGCAACGTGCTACACGGTTAGAGAAATTGAGGTTCCAAGCTTTGAAGGCTGATGATCAAGAAGCATACATGAGAATGGTAAAAGAAAGCAAGAATGAACGATTGACAATGCTTCTAGAAGAAACAAATAAACTTCTTGTAAACTTGGGAGCAGCCGTTCAACGTCAGAAAGACGCTAAACATTCAGATGTGATAGAGGACATGAAAGACTCAGAAGCTGATTCGCCTGAGGAAGAGATGGACATCATTGATTCCAGTCGCAATATTGAAACTAGTGATTTACTTGAAGGTCAAAGACAGTATCACTCAGCCATCCATTCAATTCAGGAGAAGGTAAGGATAAAGCCATAATATACATCTTTTTTTTTTTTTTTTATCAGTAAAGCCATAATGTGCATCTTATTACTCAGTGCTAAGATTATTTCATAAAACATTTAGACTGCAGGACATTTCATCGGAATGAGACTGTAATTGGTGGTTGCTATGTGAATGTTGAACAAGGCCTTCATGTAATTTGTAAGAAGAGCACAATTCCATGTAGCACTTGTGCAGTATATGAGGTTTATCTTGCTCTTTTATGGTGAGCAGGCTGGAGCTTAGCAGTTTCCTCCTGGAAGTCGCCCAGGCTTGACTGCATCAATTTATTTGAGAATACTTGATGTTGAATAGTTGAATGGATTTTGAAGAAATCATGACTGCAAACTCTATTCAGCTCTTTATTTTTGGTTGATAATAATAGAAACCTTATTATAATACTCGAAAAATCATGAGGGGATCAGAGAATCTAACTGAGTTTAGTTCTACAGGTAACTGAACAGCCATCCATGCTTCAAGGAGGAGAATTAAGGCCATACCAGGTAGAGGGGCTTCAGTGGATGCTCTCCTTGTTTAATAACAACTTAAATGGAATTTTAGCTGATGAGATGGGGTTGGGGAAGACAATACAAACTATTTCGCTGATAGCATATCTCATGGAGTACAAGGGTGTGACTGGGCCCCACTTGATAGTGGCTCCAAAGGCTGTATTACCAAATTGGATCTATGAATTCTCAATGTGGGCTCCTAGGTATGCAGGAAGCATTTTTTGAAACCGTCAATGTGAGCACGTGCACCCACGTTTTCTGTTTCCCTGTGTAAGATGTACTTTGAAATCATCCTTTGATTTTCTTTTGTGATCCAGTATTGCAGCTTTTCTTTACGATGGACGTTTAGATGAGAGAAAAACAATGAGGGAAGAGTTATTAGGGGAGGGGAAGTTTAACGTGTTGATCACACACTATGATCTTATCATGAGAGATAAGGCATTTTTGAAGAAAATTCAGTGGTACTACATGATTGTTGATGAAGGGCATCGGTTAAAGAATCATGAGAGTGTTCTTGCAAAGACTCTCGTCTCAGGGTATGATTGACCTTACTTGTCATGTTTTAACATGTATGATTATGTGTATACTATTTTATTTTTCCTTACGGTCAAATATAACTGATGCATTCAAATAGGATTGAAGAAGTGACTTCAGCCTCCACCTCTTGCTTTTTGGGGGAGGACATGCCATTTTGCCCAAAGACCAGTGATGGCACTTCTTGTTTCTTCTATCTGTTTTCTTTTAATGATTTTTAAGTTAAATTGCATGATTGTGGTATGACTGTTTACCAAAATTGGCTGTTTACCTGCTCTATAACTGTTAAACATGGTTATCGAGAAATTAATCCATTAGTGGATTGACTTGCGAAGCAAGGAGCAAGAGGGCACACAGGAATTCCAGACACTCCAGAGTATTCCAAAAGAAGTTCTAGGGCTCCTGAAACTTGACAAAATTGGCTTACCTACTATCCATTGTAAATGGACCCTTTGTGTTAGGCGTTGATACATAATAGAGTTAGGTAACTGGTCCTCGCATCCATCTAGTTGCACATGTTATCACGGTTTTCCTCTGCCATAAACAAGAGTTCTATAAATAAAGCTTATGGGGAGTAGTCCATTAAAAAAAAGTGGTATGGCTGTTTAGTTCAGGGAGTAACTTATTGTCTGCCTTTTTTAGTAGAGGTACTCTACATAATGGAAAAAGATCAGCTTTTCCTCACGGACCACACAGAAAGAATGATATTGGTGTATAATTAGTAAGTCTATTTATTTGGATTATTTTCTGTGCATAATTATGATATATAATTAGAAATTTGAAAGCTTCTTCTTCTTCTTTTCCCTTTTAACTCATAATGCATTACAATGTTTGGCCAAAGTAGAAGTTGCTTTTCAATGCCTTTTTAGATTATTGCTTGCCACACCCCCTTCTTGTAAGGTTAGGAATAGCACGTCATAACAATATAATGATTTTACAAGTTTTTGAATTTGGATCACCTTTTATGTAGAAACCAAAAAAAAAAAAAAATGAAAAACAATTCTTTGATTGAGTTTTTACTTGTTTACAGCTATCAGATACGACGGAGGCTTCTCTTAACTGGTACCCCAATACAGAATAGTTTGCAGGAATTATGGGCCCTACTTAATTTTCTTCTGCCACACATTTTTAATTCAGTTCAAAATTTCGAGGAGTGGTTTAATGCACCGTTTGCAGACAAAGGCGATGTTTCTCTTTCAGATGAGGAAGAACTACTGATCATTCGTCGTCTGCATCAAGTGAGGACTATCTCCTAATCTGTGTTTTCTATCATTCCTTCTTGACTTGTTTGTTGATATATCTTATGGATTCCTAGGTGATAAGGCCATTCATATTGAGGAGGAAAAAGGATGAGGTGGAGAAGTTCCTTCCTGGAAAATCCCAGGTCATTTTGAAATGTGATACATCCGCTTGGCAGAAAGTATACTATCAACAGATTACAGATGTGGGCAGAGTTGGGCTAGATAATGGTTTGTTGCCTCTGCACCTGCAATCTATGCATCTGCGATTTCCTTCCTACTTTTTAAAAAATATCAACGGGTATAAAACCCAATTTAAGAATGAAGCTAATTTTTCTCAAAATGCTTATGATTTGGGGAAATGCTTAATTTGGTAGACGATTTCAAAGTTTTTATTTATTTAACCAAACTGCGGCTGTGGTTTCAATTTTCGGGCTGTCAAGAATGTTGTTGTGATCTTTGTGAGTGACCACTTCAAGTGAAAATGCGGAAGGTTTAATATCATATCACCACTACCTAAAATATCAATACTATGACTTCCTGTACTTTTGGTTTTAATAAAGCATGTATAGTTTTTTCAAATGTTAACTACACGGCTACCACCTTGTTTCAAGAAGCAAGCCATAGTAACAATGCCATCAGTGGCTTAAGAGCTCCCAGTTCCATATTATCTTCTAACTACTGCAGGTTTCTCAGAGAGAACTGCAGAATAGCTGTAATTTCCTTTTGATATCATTGAACTGTTCTTGCATATTTTTTTCTGTTCATGTTGAAGTTTATCTTTGTATTTCAAATTGTGTTGAAGTAACCACCCATTCACCAAGTGGTAACAATTTGCAGGTTCCGGGAAATCAAAGGGTCTACAGAACCTGACTATGCAGCTCAGAAAATGTTGTAATCACCCATACCTTTTTGTTGCAGCAGATTATAATACATGGCAAAAGGAGGAGATAGTCAGAGCATCGGGGAAATTTGAACTTCTTGATCGTTTACTGCCAAAACTCCATAGAGCAGGGCATAGAGTTCTGCTTTTCTCACAGATGACTCGTCTCCTTGACATTTTGGAAATTTATCTGCAACTTCACAATTATAAGTATCTTAGACTTGATGGTAACACGAAAACTGAGTATAGAGGGACTCTAGTAGAACAATTCAATGCTCCTGACTCTCCTTTCTTTATGTTTCTCTTGAGCACTCGTGCTGGAGGTCTTGGTTTGAACTTACAATCAGCAGATACAGTAATACTTTTTGACATTGACTGGAACCCTCAAAATGATCAGCAGGCCGAAGATCGAGCCCATCGTATAGGACAGAAAAAGGAAGTTAGGGTATTTGTGCTGATTACTGTTGGATCAGTTGAGGAGGCAATCTTAGAGCGGGCAAAGCAGAAGATGGGAATTGATGAAAAGGTCATCCAGGCTGGACTTTTCAATACAACTTCCACAGGTTTGTAGTAATTGAATTTCATCTGTCACTACTCCTGCATTTCTAAAATGTAAGTCCTCCCTTTGGGAACATCCGAAAAAATGTTTACTTTCTGGAAGTGGAATATCTTATTTCTTTGTATACCATATATTTCCCTTTTTAGAAAACTAAGCAAGTTTCTCGTTGAAGGTCAGGGACTCCTATTAAAAGGTGGGCTGTTTAAGGAAGATGCCATACTTGTTTTTAATATTCGTGTTTAGAAACATGGAGGGAACATTTATTCATTTTTTTTCATTCTCTGCTTCAGAGCTAGGGCATTAATATCTTCACTATTTAGTGAGAAACTGGTTGGGCATCACTGCCACAAAAATTCCCACCCATTCCATGAATACCATTGCCATGTTCCAGTAAAGATTTTATCACTTAATCAACAGAAAAATGTAGTGTTGGATATAAATGTCTGTGTGCATGTCAAAAGTTGACTTGGCAAATCTTTATGCGTACAGCTCAGGACAGCAAGCAGATGTTAGAGGAGATCATGCGTAGAGGTACAAGTTCACTTGGGACAGATGTGCCAAGTGAGAGAGAAATCAATCGCCTTGCTGCCCGATCAGATGAGGAATTCTGGCTGTTTGAGAAAATGGATGAGGAAAGAAAACAGAAGGAGAAATACAGATCTCGGCTTATGGAAGAACATGAAGTGCCCGATTGGGCATATTCTGCTCCCGAAATTAAGGAAGATGAGACCTTAGGTATTGACGGTGTCGCTGGAAAACGTAGAAGAAAGGAGGTGGTTTATGTTGATACTCTGAGTGATTTACAGTGGATGAAGGCTGTGGAAAATGGAGAAGACATATCAAGGCTTTCAGTTCGAAGGAAGAGAAGAGATCCTTTTGCATCCGAGGGAAATGCATCGGCTATACATAATGCAGTTTCAGAGGAAAAGGTCTTGGAGTTGGGGAATGAAAACATGCCTACAACAAGTGAAGATACCACTGCTCTGGCCCAAACCCCAGCCCCAAAGGGACCCAAGTCTGAAGATGCTGAGAAACATGAATATCATGGTGTTGGAGGAAGCAACTGGAATGGGCATATGTTTACATGGAATGCTCATAAGAGAAAGAGATCAAGCTATGTTATCCCGAGCTCATCATCGGATTCTAGAGGGCAGAATTCCAATGGAAGAGGAGGTGGATGGACTTGACCAAGATGACTCAAAAAGAATATGAAACATGGATATAAAATATCCAATCAAGTACCTTAGCCTCAATTGTATTTTTAGCCGCTATTGTAACATACAAGAGGCTCGAGCGTGTGCTCAGATGTTATGGGCTTACTGATATTTTGGGGCAGTGAGCTTTGGATGATAAATTTAACTGGTGCAGTAATGTTCACTCCTCAACTTCCAGTCATTCTGCTGTTATTAGCATGTCCCGTATCGGCAACAACTTGAAGGTATTCCAAATAATGGCATGCACTTCAATTATTTTGCTCTCTATGGGTTTCCAGAGGAATCATATGATTGGATAACCAACTTAAGAGACTCCTAACCGGTGTGCAGAGAAAAGGAGGAATATTTGTATTGATGGTGTAGTTACAGTTGGTAAGGGAATATGTTTTAAAAAAAAAAAAAAAAAAGGACGTGAGAGCATTTTGCAAGTATATGAATTGGAGCTGACTCTTGTGCTCGTGGAGAAAATGTAAAACATATCTTCGAAGTTTGCAAGGTTCGGTGCAAGTAATTTAGTTTTCTTAAATGCCATTTGAACTTTCTCTACCATTGTTCAGATATCCCTTCAAAATAATTGAGAAAACATTGCATAAAAGTCAAGGTAACCAGTCTTTTCGAGTGAACTCTGTTAGGAACAATTACGTTCACGTATTAATGTGAAATTGAAGGACTTAGTTTTTCTGTGGAGATTAACGCACAAATCCCTCGAGCAACTTGCTTGGAGATGCCAACATTCATTGAAGGCATTTCAGGAGTGCTCCAAATGCCCCCACATCATTCTCAACCAAAGCATTTTTTGAGTTCAGACGTCAAGATGCTACCGTTCCAGTGCAGCAGAGAACATACGCCTGACTCAAAAGAGTTTCTGCCTCTTTAACTCTGAAAGGTCTAATTTCATCTCATCTGAACCTAGAAGGAAATCAGACCCGGGATAAGCAAAAGTGACGTCTTTTTCATGTCTTATGAGTTGCTGAATAACGATACCTGTATGCATAAATGGTAACCATGCTCCTGAAGAACGTGGTCTTATATTCAATGTGATTTCCTAACAATTTGGAACCCACAAACTAAACTTACTCTTGTCGGCAATTTGGGAGACGTTGCTAGCATGTACTTCCACCATTTGGTACAAAATAGCAAAAGACTTCAATCATTTCACTCCAAGGGTTTCCTAATAGCAGCCATAGTTAATCAATCCACAATCTAAACAACAAAAGTAAGACTAATTATGATGTAAAACTTGCTTCATTTGCACTCACACAACCAGCAGCATTAATAATAATGTCACAGCATCCCGTGCACAAAACTAATGAATACCCGGGTCGCCTTTACTATCATACTTCAAGAACCCACAATAAATGTTAAGATAATGGAACGCATACAACCTTCACATTTTGAAGCATTAAACCACTGGCTTTAAAGCATGGAAATCATCTGGCATTCGACATTCGAGTTAGTTCTTATAGTTCCCTATCTTAACTTCTCTGACACCTCCAACCCGTTATCACCTAATGACTTGTATAGGCAACACATTATGCAAAGGAAAATTCTATACATCATACTACTCTCCCACTTTCATCTCACTAAGTAAGATTTGGCACATTTATCACTATTAAATAATCATTATTGCATACTTCTTTATCATCTAATGGTGATAAATGTACCACATACTACTTAGTATGATCAAAATATGATGAGAGTGTGGTGTATAACATTACTCATTTTATTACCTCATCCTACATCCATCGCAGTTAGACCTCTTATACAAAATATGCCTGATTTCATCATCCTTACTAGCCCAGAATGCGATAAACTGAAGGCACTCTTAGATGCATGAAGCAACATGCCGAGCAAAATGTCTACAAAAGGTTTGATATTAAGTAATAACAGGCCAATTTCCTGGAGTGTCTCCCAAAATCCAATGGAAGAGGGGGCACACAGGGCATGCAGTAGCCAATCATTTACGAATCTGAAGTTTCATAACCTATAAAGCTGTAAAACATTTGTCTCCAAGTTTCAACCAAGACTTCGAGCCACTAAAGAGCTCCTAATTTCCGATTACCAACATCTACATTACCTCAAACAACTCAAAACAAAGTTCAATTTTATAAAACCTAAGCACGAAGCCTTATCCAAAGCACCTCCTCTCTACAAAAACCAATGAACCCCAATCAATCCAGATCGTCAAAGATTCTAGTCCTTACAAAAACTTAGGTACATGACAATTGACCGACGTCATTAGGTCTGATGCGTGGCCAAACTTACGTTCTATCATAAACTGAGAACTAGCAGTACTCGGTTTACAGAAACAGTATACCAATTGCAACCCTCTATTTCGAGTTTAAAGCAAAACAAACTTAGAAAGCTTAACACCCCAAAACCCCCGAAACTAGAAACATCCCCAACAACTCAAACAACGGCAAACAATAGAACATCGAATTATTGGCAAAAGATTTACCAAAACACCTAATTCAAAAACTTTTGATAATATCCGAAACAAAGTGTGCCAAGTACTTAATAATACCAAATCCAAAATCCATGCCAAAATTTTAAATCCATCATAATATCCCTTAGATAACAAAGATCGAAAAGAAACAAGACGGCAGAAATAGATAGTTGTGTAAAAGCGAAGCACGTGAAACTTAGTCCCGAGAAGGACCTTCTCAACGGTAGGACTTCTGGAACCTAGCCCTGGCACCGCGACCACCGAACTTCTTGGGCTCGCACCGCCTGGGGTCAGCGACAAGCAGGGTTCGATCGTAGCGGACGAGTATGTCCTTGATCTCCTTCTTGCTCTGCTCGTCGACGTATTTTTGGTAGAAGGCGACGAGGGCCTTGGCGATGCTCTGGCGGATGGCGTAGATCTGGGAGGTGTGGCCCCCACCCTTCACGCGGATGCGCATGTCAACGCCTGCGAAACGGTGTCTTCCGAGGAGGAGGATGGGCTCGTAGGCCTTGAACCGGAGGATCTCCGGCTCCACAAGCTCGATCGGGCACCCGTTGATCTTGATCAGTCCACGCCCGCGCTTGCAGTATGTCACGGCCACAGCGGTCTTCTTGCGGCCGAAACACTGTACGGAATCCACCGTTGCCGCCATGCTTGGTAGCCTTTTGAGTTTGTTTCGGTGCTGTGGTTCTTGGAAACCCTAGGGGCTGGCGGAGAAGGAAGGATCTAAGCAATATGGACGATAGGTATTTTAGGGTTTGGCTAAGGGTTTTTGGTGCGGCGATTTGGAGTTTGGAGTTTGGAGTTGATGGACGGCTGTGATTGTTTGTGATAGAATGACTGGCACGTGGTCATAAGAAAGGAGGATTTGGGGTGGTGGTAGACTGGTAGTGGGCTATACAGACAGACCACTATATACTCGATTTGCAAATCAATTTAAACAAAGATTTATAATTATATTTATCAGATGAATTAATTCGTATAAACTTAGTAATATTGAGATTGCGGTGAGAAATATATTTTTTTTTTATTAAAATATTATTTACTGTTTAATAATCATATATGTATTGTATGACGTGTTTTCAAACATGTTCTCTTCATTTGATGGGTTCATCACAACCCTTGCACCAAAAATTGATTCTCTTATTCTTTGTTTCTTTGTCTTTTTCTTCGTTTTCATGATGGAGCCTTTATTTTAGAGTCGAGCATCTGTTCTCTCCATTCTCGTCTTCTTCATCGTTTATGTGGGCGAGCATCTTTGTAGTTTGGAGGGTTAGGTAATGGGTTACAGTCCAGCATCTTCGTCGTATTTGTAATGGGTTTCTCTTTCGGCCGCAAGGAAATCTTCTTGGGCATTAGTTTTGGATGTTTTGATGGTCTCTGTGATTAGATAGGGACGGTTTACGAGTGAAATTAATAAGATAATTCTATGTATAATTGTGAAGTGTATAAATGTAGCGTAATTATTTTTAAAAAAATGAAGTTTATTATTAAAAAATTAAATAATATTTTTCTTTCAATGAAATTTGAGGTCAAAACAGAATTGTATTGTTATTAAAATTAGTCACTAAATTTAAATTTTAAAATTTTAAATTACATTGTATTTGTCTTTTCTATTTTCTATTAATACTAAAATACCCTATTCAAGTTTCTAATAATAATCACCCTATTCAACAAATAGAAATTATAGTTGCAATTGTAAGTGTGTAAATGCCACGTAATCATTTTAAAAAAATAAATAAATACTAAACTCACATGAAAAAAAAAATTAATAGTAGATCTCACTCTTTTTCAAAACGACTGTACGGCGCTTGCACACTCTACAATCGTATGTAGCATTACTCTTCAACAAATGCGCTTCAAAATTAAAAATGGTAATATTTTTTAAGGGGCTAATTTTTCTACCATATGACACATTTATATAAAAGAAAATTACAAGAGATTAAAAATCATAGAAACATAACTATATATAAAAGAGAACAAATATTTGTAACTGTAAATTGTTCAACCGCCACATAATTAATTTTTAAAAAGTGAATAAAACATGAGACTCACATGAAAAAAAAAATTAATAATATACCTCACTCTTTTTCAAAGTAATTACGTAACATTTACGCATTTTATGGTTGTATGTAAAATTACTGTACATAAAATTAGATTTCAATAATTTGCTATATATACGTAGAAATAAAATTATAAAAACACAACTTAATATATTTTCCATATTTTTGGCAATAATATTTCATGTAATAAGATTCATCTATTATTATTTTTGTAATGAAATATTTAGAATTTATTTTATTTCAAAAAATTATCAAGTGATCTTTTAAAATGTTATCTTTTATTCTAGTATGTAAGCTTGTTTATCAAGTTTTGTATAAAATTTAGATATTTTCTTATCATATCAAGCATATAATGTTATAATTGAGACTTTAAATAATATTTTTTTTTTGTTCAATGAAGTCTAGAGAATAAATTTCTAAACTATTTTTCATGTAGATAGTCAATCTTAAATGATTTTTATTTTCATTTTAGATTCCACATTAAGAAACCTAATATTATATAACAAAAATTTGGGATCCATATCAATAAGTTTATTATTTCTCTTAAATTTAGTTTTAATTTAATTTTGGTGAGTATACATCCTTAAAAATAGATAATATATATAAATTATACAAAACATTTGGACCGTAGGAAAAAAAATTAGAGAGTGGTATTTCTATTTTAGAAAATTTTAGAAAGTATATGGAGATTATAAATATTTTAAAAGAATCATTTTTTATATTTATAAAATTATGAATCAAATCTAAGAGATATTTCAAAATTTAAAAAAAAATTGGGGGCCGGTATACGTAGGTCCGCCACTAGTTGGGAAGCCCAATAACTGTCGATTGAAGCATCCTTGAAGATTCGGAAGAATGCGAGCAACTCAATCACCAACTCTTTTACCAATCTAACCCATATTCAAGGGAAAGAAATAACTCAGTTCATTGTTTTTTAATAAAATAGTATTATTATGTCGTCTCATTCTATCTTTTTATTTTGACTGTTTATATATTTATTTATTTTTTATATTTTTTTTTATTGATTGATTAAATAAGTGACTATTAATATATTGATATATTTTTTATTTTTAAAAAGACTTAAATATGTTAAAAAATGTAAATAAAAAAATAAAAATTGATATTTGTACTAGTGGGCATGCCTAGAGGTCAAAGTTGGACAACACACTAGCACAACTCTATTAATATTTAGAGATGCACTACAACTATAAAAATATTCTACAAAAAAAATCATAAATTGACATAGTTTTATGTAATATATTATGTTTATTTTACAACCTAACGTATTATATCAAATCACGCCAATTTATAAATTTATTTTTATAAAATAAAATTTGTAACTAAAATATTTCCTTTTTTTATAATTAGAATTAGGTGTGCGAGATTAACTAACTAATTTCGGTATACATAAATTCTCTATAAAGAGTTTCTCACAATTGGTCGCAGATTGGTAATTCAAAATAAAATTCCTCCCATTCGAAAAGTTTAAGAGTGTGAATATAAAGTTTCAAATTCTAGATGTCCGACTTATAAGACTCACCCCAAGATCACTGCACACATCTCTTGGAGTTGACTCAACTCATTACGCAGAGTACATCAAATCCCTATCTTCTTGGCTCTAAGCCCTCCTTCGGCCCCTCGTATATAATGAAGCAAGAGCATTCCTCCTTTTGAAAAATGAATATATTTGAGATTTATATAAAAAATAATTTTTTTAATAATAGATCTTTTTTTTTTTTTCAATGAGAATGTGCAAGACTTACACAGTATCTAGCATTACTTCTATAATAAAAAATTATAGAAGTATTTATGTTCTTTATAAGGTTCCAACCTATAAAATATCAATATGAACAATTTTACTGCAAGTGGGAACAGATTCTTTATATTTATTAGATCAGTGATGCGTGGATTTCTTTAGTTACAATATATCTATGTTCATATACATATCCAACGAAGATGGGTTCATTCGACTCCAAAAAGAAATTCATGAATCCTCCTGATCCGGAACTAACATTGAAATCTTATCATGATAAACAGGGTTTCTAATCCCTCAAGTCGATCCATTCAATCTCAAACCAACCAAGATCCAGTTTATTTTTCATATTATAAGCTCAGATAATCAGATGAAGAATCAAGAGACATGACTTGGATAGAAGTACAATTAACCCAAAGGAAAAAGAGGGAGAAAAAACATTATTTTAGAAAAGAAGCCAGGCGTTTGATAAAATTCTTTGCGTTTTCAGTCTCAAAATGCAAGACCTGAAAAGCGTGTTCCTCCCCATCCACTTGAACCAACTCAGCTTCTCCTTCCCAGTTGCTTTCTCTGATTTTATCACAGTAAGCAACACCTCTATCCCTCAGCTCATCCTTCTCAGCCACTGTCACGAGCAATCGAGAACATCCCAGCCCAGCCAAGCTTGGCGCTCCCGGAGCGATCGGATTGATCATCGGATTATCGATACCTTCAAGTGCCGCTGGATATATAAAGTTCCAGACCAAGTGCGGTAAAGCTTTGTCATGCCCTTCACTGGGCTCCGATCCTATTGGGTTTGATCCCCAGAAGTAAGGATGGGTAAGAAAGGCTCCTAAAATCTTAACATCACCGGGCAAGCTCTCGACGCCGGCTTTCATGGCTATATTGTGAGCAATGTTGGCTCCTGCACTATCACCGCCGATAAAAACTCGTTTGAAGTCCCCGTGATTCATCAGCCATGGTTCTTTATCAGCACCATTGTCGAGAGAGTTCGATGCAACCCATTGGAGGGCGGCCCAGCAATCTTCGTAAGCAATGGGTAGCAAATGCTCAGGAGCGAGCCTGTACTCCACAGACACAGCCACAACTCGAGCTTGAGCGACCAAACTGTTGAGGTACTGCTGGTGGTCGGAGGCGAAGGCGGATTCAATGCAGAAGCCTCCGCCGTGGAAGTAGATCAAGATGGGGAGCTTCTGGTGGTGGGTTTGGTCGAGCCTTGGGAGGTAGAGACGAGCAGAGATCGGGGGGTCCTGTGAAATGTCGACGTCCTTGGACGAGACTCCAGTTTCTGGATCTTGAGGCGAAGGGGGCACATAGGAAGACCCCAACAGTCGCTCGACCGAGCCGTCCTTGTAGATACGGACGAATGGGAGACACTCTTTGTCAACCTCCTTGGTAATGGAAGCCATATGTGAGAGACGAGGGAGAGCTAACAGAGCAGACAGTGATTAAATCCGAGAGGGAAAAGACTCAGAGAGAGGACGAGACTCAGAGAGAGGACGAGGAAATGATCACCCAGAGACCGATGCAACTTCGTCGAACTTATAAGGAGATAGCTTGGGGGTTTCCCATCTAACTTTCACTAAAAAAGGGGTACACAAAGCATCTTTGAATTACTGCGCGGAAACATATAGCTAAAAAGTTTTTGAAAGTTTGGAATGGATAATTAGCATTAGATTCACCTTTCTATTCTATTCTTTAAATTTTGATTAATATATAATTTCTTTATTTTTAATTAATCATTCAAAAGTTAAAATTTATATTAAATTAATCATCACACTCTCTATAATAATAAAAATATTATTATTTTTTATTATTTAAATTTTTTTATTTTATTTTCATAATCTTTAATAATCTCCAACAATCATATTCATTTTCATTTTTACAACCCAACAATCTATAATATAATAATCTCATATGTATATAGATGGCAAAATCTCATATGAATAAAAATATCATATCTATAATATAATAATCTCAAAAAATATTTTTAAACTTGCTCTAATTATTTTCATATTTGAAAAGAATAATGGATTTACCGTAACTTATATATTGGATGCAAACGATTTAGCTAATTCAATGTGGAGTAAATATGGATGATATTTACTAAATTTGAAGATGAAAATGTATTTGACTAATCCAATGTCAATGCTATGAGCACTAGTAATGGCTCAATAAAGTTTGGCCAAAATTTAATTAAAAAATTTACTTTTACAAATTTAGCTAGTCACTTTGTAATAACATCAAATAACAGACTCAACAAATCTATCATTATTCTATTAAAATATTGATTTTGATGTTTTATTTTATTTTAATTTTAATTCTAATTTAAATATTTATTTATTATTAAAAAATTTCACATTAATTTTTTAAAGTTCATATTATTCAAACGGATAAAATTTTATCACCATCTTTTTATTTTTATTTTTATAACGGTCATATTTTTTCAATAGTCATATTTTTGCAAGTATAGTATAAATGCAAATTAAGTAAACAGCTACGCAAATGATTAAATATGTTTAAGAAATAGAAATTAGGAATTGCAGCATGTAAGAATCAAAAAGCAAGAGGAAGTAAGAATTTCTTATGCCAAAATAATATTTGGCTAGCAATTGGGGCTTAACAAATTTAACTAGTGGAATTGATAAAAGTTAAAATTACTGTAATTTTATTGAGTCCACTACAGTCCCTTTTTATGCTTCTTAGTCAAATGTTGGCCAATTTTAACTTTATTGAGTCTACTACTAATACTCTTAGGAATAAGTATCGAATAAACAAATTTCGTATAAATTTATTTATTTTTATTTATTATTATTATTATTATTTATTTATTTGTAAAAGAGTGAATTTCATAAATAAAGAATAAATATATATATATATATATATATATATTTTAAATGTGATTCAGTTTACAAATCATTTCTCCATAAAAGTGGGTTGTACCGTAAAGTCTTTGATTTAAAATGTGGCTATGAGACACACAGGTGAACAACTCAACATGTTGTTCACGATCAGTTGTCTCCAAAGTGGGAAGCAGCACTAGAATTCAGTGCAAGGAAGTCATTGCGTTTAAGGCTATCTGCATAGTAAAAAATCTTATTTCATTCGATTTTTATATTTTTTTTAAATTATCAAATAAAATATAATCAATAATTCAATTTTTTTAAATGTCAAAATAATAATAATATTAAAAATAATATTTTAACAATATTTTATTTAATTTTTAATTTTATTTTATTTTCTCAACTCATTATCCAAACAACATCTAAGAAAGAATCGCAAAGATACCTGTTTTATTTATATTTTAAGGATAATGATAGATCTTCTATCTGTCTACCACCATTATACAACTAGCTGAGCGGGAATCCAACATGATACATTTTTGTATAAAAATATCATTTCAGATATGATTTTTTAAAACTCGCTAGAGAGTTCCGCCCTCAATCATTAGAGCACTGACATTGGCTTCTTCAAAAACTAATGCATCATCAAAATTTAAAGAAATATAGATAAAATAATCTACATTGGCTTCTTCAAAAAGTAAAAACTTGAATTATGAGTTACAGTAATTGTAAGTATATTTTCAAATTTGAAGATGTACTGTTTATTTTCAAAAGTAATATTTTATTGTAAAAATTACCCCAACTGTTTTACTTTTCAGCTTTCATTTACAACGATTTTCACTTCTCTTGAACGTTCTTTCACTTTCATTTTTGTGTTCATTTTTGAAATATGTGAATGAAGAAATATTATTATTAATTAACGTATAGTTAGTATAATTGTAAAATATGAAAAAAATTATAAAATAATATTATTAAAAAATAATATTATATTATTACTTTGACTAATCCAATGTGGGGGGTTAGAAAAGTTTTGAATTTATGGAAAATATATACTTTTTATCAATTTTTTTTTTATGGAAATAGACTTCATTTTATTAATGAATCTCGAAATTACATCTGTGACTTATCAATATAGGAAAAATTCAGACTACAAGTCAACCTACGCATCTACTCTGTAGCACCCCCGTACATAAATTTCTTTATGACGGACTTTGTCTTAACTTTTATAAACTCTCTATAAACAAATCAGGTTTATAAACCAGGTTTGTCTGAGAGAATAGCACTATGTAAAAACAGAGATAAACGACTTCTCTCCAAAAGAAGAGAAGTGCTATCACCTTCCATCCTCCCTAGGAGGAGAAGTCCTATCACATCGTTTCCTCCCAAAGGAAGAACGAGACTCAACTACTATAGACACCAAAAGGGTCCAATAGTCTATTTATATTTATTAATGCTGAAAACAAAACATCCAAACTGTAATTACATAAAGTCCGGAAAAAACTAAACCAAACAAAACAACACTGCAAACAACCACTAAAAACCAACAGAATCGGCAAATCAGAGCAAAACAGGATCGGTTATTCTGAAGATAGTTTTGATGAAGTCAATGCTAATGCTCTTAGGCGATATTGTCAAAATGAGTTGCTAACCCCCATCTTTCTCTCCCCCCATGGCTACAGGCAAAAATGCTTTAACAAAAATGCTCTGTTTGACAACTGATATTTGAGGACAGTCGAAGAGGCATCAATTTTGTCGACACAATAAATTTCTTATTTTAAAAATTGAAGTGAAAACTTTCCAGATCAAGGCAAGGAAAGTCTTAATTTGAAGATTGCCGGTGTAAGGGGATTTTTCCCACCCCACAAAGCCCACTGGGCCTTGGCCCAATGCCCAGCTCAAGGGCCACCATGACCGAGCAATGGGCAAAGCATATACCAGGAGAAAGGTTGATAATATTCAATAAGACAAATCAGCCTGACATTCCATGGCTGCGGTCAGAGCTAGAGATTTATACAAAGTATAGTGAGAAATGCAGAAGGCCCTTGATCCATCGACATTAGATCATCTATGGCTCACAAGGGATAAATGCAAGTCCAGGAAACCATGCCGCATTAATAGCCCCACTACCGAGTTACATACCACATTTATGTGCCGTCGTAAAGTCACGCCGCATTAAAAGAATTCTGACAGCAGAAACAATAGAGGAGGCACAAACTCTTTGGAGACAAAGACGATATTCACCTCCCCCAACCCACGGTATCAATAGCAAGCTCCAGGTACATGAAATCTCTCTGATCCCTAGAACTCTCTCACTTATTTACAAACTTCCAAGAATACTTACTAACTTTGGCATCAGAGACTCCCTAGGTCCAAGGCCGCCCCCTCCTAGTTGCATTCTCTTACATCTTTTGTAGGCCAATTTCAGAAGATTTGAGTTGTCGGAGCCTGACTCAAAAGCGTACGAAATATGACGTTAACAATGGCACCATCTGTGGGATCTTTTTTAGGTCTTAACAAGACGTTAACACGAGGTACTTCATGTGCTTGAGGCAACCAGTTTTAGACAACTTGGGAGCTCTACCAGTGATATGGAAGTTAACCAACAAGAAAACCAAGTTCTTGGAAGTGAGAAGGGTACAATGGAAGAAAGTTATGTACATGCCCACAAGGAGATGCCTACAAACGACGAGGTGAGCAAGGCATATCCTGCGAAGGATGCCTACACCTTGCCGCCAGCTCTCGATTACACAAAGGGCATAAGCAAAGTCCGAGACGAGCATGAGTTCAGAAAAGTGAAACCAATCGAGCCATTAGAGCTCATCCATCTCAACCCAGATTGACTAGAAGCCACGACAAGGATTGGCAATGAAATAACGCCCGAATCCCAAAGTGTCATGCAGCAACTTCTCATTGAGCACCAGGATGTGTTTGCTTGGAGCCATGAGGATATGCCTGAAATAGCGCCTGATGTCATACAACACAACCTTAGTGTAGACCCAAAATCCAAAGGGGTGAGGCAGAAGCATCGAAGTATCAGCACAGAAAAGAATGTTGCCATAGCTGAGGAAGTGGACCATCTGTTGAGTGCGGGATTCATCCGAGAAGCCCATTATCCGAAATGGCTATCCAACGTGGTGCTTGTAAAGAAGTCGAGCGGCAAATGGAGGATGTACGTTGACTTCACCGACCTAAAAAAAGTCTCCCCGAAGGACAGCTTCCTGCTCCCTTGCTCGACCTAATTGTCGACTCCATGGCAGGTCATCGTATGCTCAGCTTCATGGATACTTACTCTAGGTATAATCCAATTCCTATGAACCCTGAGGACAAAGAGAAAAAATTTTTCATCACCGACCGAGGCTTGTATTACTATACGGTGATGCCATTCGGGCTTAAGAACGTGGGCGTCACCTACTAGGATTGATCAATCGTATGTTGAAAGACCATATAAGAAGAAACATGGAGGTTTACGTGGACAATCTGTTGGTTAAGAGTGGAACCCTAGAGCAGCACCTAAACGACTTAAGGGAGGCTTTCGCAATACTATGGCAATATCAAATGAAGCGAAACCCGGCAAAATATACTTTTGGTGTTGGATCGGGAAAATTCTTAAGATTCATGGTGCTCGAGCGCGAAATTGAAGCCAGCCCCAAGAAGGTGGAGGCCATCCTCAACATGGCCCCACCTTAAAACATAAATAAAGTACAAAGGCTGGCTGGGCGGGTAGCTACCCTCAACAAGTTTGTGTCAAGATCCACCGACAAATGCCTACCTTTCTTCAAAGTCTTGCAGAAAGAAAAAGCATGGGATGGTGAGTGTGACCAGGCATTCGAAACCCTCAAGAAATACCTTATGAGCCCACTGCTCCTTAGCCAACCCCGGTGTGGGGAAAAACTAACCCTACACTTGGCGGTCTCACCTCAAGCCGCATCCTCGGCGTTGGTATGTCAAAAGGAGGGGGTCCAAAGGTCGGTCTACTACACCAATTGAGCGTATCGGGGGGCCGAAGCCAGGGACCCCCGCATTGAGCAGCTGGCCTTCATGCTAGTTGTCTACGTGCAAGCTACTTCCATACTTTCAATCTCACCCAATACAAGTCCTTACGGAAACCCCTCTAAAAGAGGTGGTACAACGACCGAACACATCAACCAGACTTATGAACTGAGAAGTGGAATTGAGTGAGCTCAACATCGACTATGCGCCATGGAACACCATAAAGGGGCAAGTGCTAGCAGATTTTGTCACTGAGTTCACCAGTTTATCAGCTGAGAATGATGATGCACCTCCTGTAAAGCCCTGACAAGTATTTGTTTATGGCTCATCTTGCCGGGCTAGAGAGGGAGTATGGGTGCAAATCGTCACATCCAAAGGAGAAGAATGCAATTATGCCATCAAGTTGGCATTCAAAATGACGAATAATGAGGTGGAGTACGAAGCACTGCTTTCAGGACTATTGGTAGCCAGTCTCTAGGTGCCACCGAGATTGAAGTACAGGCCGATTTTCAGATAGTGGTAAATCAAGTGCGAGGAGAGCTTGCTGTAAAAAGCGAAAAGTTAATTAAATATTTAGTACTGGTAGAGGCCGAACACCCCCATTTCAAGTATTTCCAGATTCAGCAAGTGTCGAGGATAGAAAATAAAAAAGCAGACAAGTTGGCAAGAGGACTCTCCCCTGCCAGAACAAACAGTAACTCGAACTGTGGAAGTACTTGTTGTGGGAATATAGGTAATGGAAATATGACCCGAAACCTCATACTAGGTAGAAGGCATAATCAGATATTTGAAAACCAATGAGGTACCAGAGGACCAATAGGAGGCTAGAAAGATCAGAAATAGGGCAACGCGTTACACTATAATTGAGGAAATCCTGTATCTGAGGAGTCACTCAGAGCCTTTTTTGAGGTGTATCTCCCTGGAAGAAGTTCAGTACGTGTAGACAGAAATACACAAAGGGATTTGTGGGAATCACTCAAGGGGATAGTCATTGGCTGAAAAGGTAATGAGAGTAGGCTATTACTGGCTTCAGGCCCTACGGGATGCCAAGCACTACGCGCAGAAGTGTCATAAATACCAAGAATACGCCAGGATGCCCCATTGCTCGCTGGAGGAATTGACGTCGATCACTTCAACTTGGCCTTTTGTCCAATGGGGAATCGACTTGGTCGGCCCCTTTCCCCTGGGCAAAGGAGAAGTAAAGTTTCTAGTGGTGGCTGTGGACTACTTCACCAAGTGAGTTAGAGCTAAGGCCTTAGCAACCATCACTATGAGCAACATCACACGATTTTTGTGGAGGTTGGTAGTTTGTAGATTCAACGTCCTGTGCACCATCATATCCGATAACTGTAGGCAATTCGATTTCAATCACTACCGCAATTGGTGCCGGGAATTGGGGGTCAAGTTTCGATACTTGTTCTCGGAACACCCCCAGTCTTACGGACAAGTTGAGATAACCAACAAAACGCTGATGGGAATGCTAAAAAAACAGCTCGATGACAGAAATGGGGGGTGGGCAGAATAACTCCTCGCCATCTTGTGGGCCTACCAGGTCAGGGTGAAAACTCCAACAGGGGAAACCCCTTTTACCCTCACATACAGCCACGGGGTGATGCTGCCTGTAGGGAACAAAATCTCCACCTACAAAGTTCAGCATTTTGAACAAGCATTTAACCATAGGCAGTTGGAAGAACAACTAGACCTATTGGAAGAAGTCCAACTAGAAGCTAAGATAAGAACCGCAGCCAACAAAAGAAGGGCCAAGAGATGCTTCAACAAGTGCGTGTGTCTGAGAACATTCAAGATTTGAAATCTCGTACTCAAAGAGACATGAACAACAACATGGGATGAGGTAAAACTAGGCCTTCAATGGTAGGGCCCTTACATGGTTGTCGCCACAAACCGCCCGGGCTCTTACAACCTCAAAAACTCTTAATGGAATGAGCTATCGCACCTCTGGAATGCCGAGCATCTACGAAAATATTTTTGCTAAGCAGATTTATTGTCATAAATTTATATGTTTACATGCACCTGTTACGGGCCCTAACAAAAGAAGTTTCGTATTTCAATAGCTAATTTCAGGAACATAATATAACCTGCCAAGCAAACTAAATGAAAATGGGAACTCCACTAAATGGGAACTCCAGCAATTTACCTTTCCGTGAGGTAAAAATGAAAATGTAGGCCTAAAGGTTGCCTTATCCCTCTCGCGAAGGAGTGCAGGTCAGTCCTTGACCACCCAAAGACAAAGACTTACCTTCTTTGTTAAGCGTCAACAAGAGCGAGTCCATTAACATACTGCCTAAACAACTTACTTCTCTGGGAAAGGGTCCAGCAACAACAGACTATCTAACCCAAATCTACCATTTCCTGTGATGTCAACGAGCAGGAGTGGGTCCAGAACAGACTGTCCGAACAACCTACCTCTCCACGAAGGATGATAGGTGAACGTGTAGCTCAATCTCCTTGTCCGGGAGAGCAGGATAACCCCAAGGCGACCCAAATGAATTACCTTGACCTCCATCACTGTGAAGGAGCAGATCAACCACATCGTTGTCCCCATTACCTCCTCGTAGGGCAACAGAGGGAAAGGTAGGTCTAAAGGTTGTCTTATCCTTCATGAGGTAGAGTGTGGGTCAGTCATCAACTACCTGAAGGAAAAAACTCTTACCTTCCTCGTAAGCGTCAACAGGCGGGAGTGGGTTCAGTAACAGATTGCCCAAACGAATTACCTCTATGAGGGATATCATAGGAAAAGGTACGTCTAAAGGTTGTCTTATCCCTCCCACAGTAGACAACAGGATCAGCCTTGCGACTATCCAAATAACTTACCCCGCCCCCGCTAAGACGAAGTGTGGGATTAGCGCTAGCTTGACCCAAACTTACCCTTCTCTACGGTGTCAACTGGTAGGAGCGGGTTTAGAACAAACTGTCCGAACAACATACCTCCCACGGGGAACAAAGGGATGAGATGAGCCAAAGACCGTCTTGTTCCTCCCATGAAGGAAAGTGGATTCAGACTCGAGGCTACCCGAATACTTACTCTAACCCCCACTGCGACGAAGGAGTGGACCGGCCACATGGCTATTCAAATTACCACCCCGGGGGAGAAAGAGGCGGTTTGGCATGAGGCATTCCAACCTCTCCCTAACGAAGAGCGGGCAAAGTCCATGGACTATCCAAATAGTGAAGTGAAAGACATGGACATCATCAATACGGATGTTGGTGACACAAGATATCAACACGAACATCATCAACAAGCACTGCACGACATTGATCGGAGGGCCCAGGTTTGCGACATTAACTTTTATGGCCAAAAGCAAAATAATGATAACATTCTTTTTTTTTTAATAGGATGAACACAACTATGATAATGGAGGAAGGCAGGTACAATTTCAAACTGCCCAGGCTATTTACCTCCCCATGGGCCTAGGAGGTAGGTCAAGCTAAAGGCCAACTTGACTCCTCGCCGTGGAGAGCGGGATTAGCTCCATGACTACACGAACAACACAGCTATGCTAATGGAGGAGAATAGCCACAGTTCCAAATGGTCAAATAATCTACCTCCTCATGGGCTAAGGAGGCAAGTCGGGCCTAAGGCCGACTTGATTCCTCACGACTGAGAGCGGGATCAGTCTCATAGCTGCTTGAAGAACAAATCTATGCAAATGGAGGAAGATGGGTACAATCTCAAATTGTCCAGACTATCTACCTCCTTGCGGGCCGAGTAAGCCAGTAGAGCCCAAGGCCGACTTGACTCCCCATAACGAAAAGCAGGATTAGCCCTACGGTTACCCGAAGAACAAGTCTATGCTAAGGGAGAATGTGAAGAGCACCTGCCCCATCAAACAAAGTCGTTAAGACCCCAGGAGTACAACTGCATAGTAAAGATCGACAAAAAAGCGCGAGCAGAAAAATCATCGATTGGCGGGGTCGTCAAACATGGGCCGGATGCTAGTGGGGTAGGCTATAAAAGCTCTGTGTTGCAAATCCTCACGGCCAGGCCCCCCCTAGGCCGGCCAACAAAAGAAAAAAGAAAAGAAGAACAACTGAAATGGATACACAAAAAGACATAATCGGATGTAATCAACAAGAAAGTAATATTATTGATCGTTGAAAGTTACAACATAAAGCCGCAGAGTTAAAAGGAGTAAGTTACAACATAAAGCCGTAGAGTTAAAAGGAGTAAGTTACAATGTAAAGCCGCAGATCTACAAGGAACAAGTCATAATGTGAGACTGTAGAGCAACCAGGAGCCCGGTATAACCCAAGGCAGCTCATCCCAATCGAGCTTGATCAAATCATATTCCATGCAAACGGTAGATAGAGATCTCCATCACTACAAAGTGTCAATAACGCCCGAGGTTACCTCTAAAAATTAGCAGAGATGTAATGAGGCAACTAATTGAGTTGTATGGTGATGGTCATCTCTCCAAAGCCGCCCGAAACCATCCACCAATTGTGGAAAAGTATGAGAAACTGTTGGAAGAAGTTAAGTCAGCAAGTGGGAATGGCTTCGAAGTCAAGCCCCATAAGCAAAAGGACGAGAACGAGTAAGGCACCATAAGAAAAAGGGTGAGAACGAGAAGAATGGGCTCAGGACAAAAAAAAATGGCAAGGAGATCTGTTGGGAAAAATTCATGGAGGCTTGGGACAATAACAACATTGAAGAGCAAGAGGATTTGCCTAGAAAGTCCACCCTCAACGGGCAAGATCGTTCCACCATGGCTGCTCGGAACTAGACCTTTCCTGAGGAGAGCACGCCTCTTCAGAGACTCTTGATGTGGAGGAAAATCCCCTACATTCATGATCTTAAGGTTGCACTGGGGGTTCTGAAGAATATGAGTCTCCATCCGCTTTAAGCCGTCATTATAGCCGAAGCACCACACATCATCGCGGACACCACGGACATAAGATAACTCCTCCCACAAGCTACGGATGGTAGTCTCATGAGCTCCTAGAACCCGCCTAGCTTCTTCCAGGGCAGCCCTCAGTTTCTCTCTTCCGCTACCTCTCCTTCTCCAGGGCTTTCCTTTTTTTCGTCAAAGACTTGTTGACATCTTTGACCTGCTTCTTCAACCACTTATTCGTTTGACTGTCAGAGTCCTACTATTGGCCTAGCTTCCTGTTATCGGCCCGCAGTCGCTTAAGCTCCAACTAGCATTTATCAAGGGACTGCTGCAATGTCTCCCTCGCCTCAGAAGCAAGTGAGGCCTCAATGAGAAGCTTACTGACTTCGCCTTGGGACCTTATCAAGTCGGCAAGGGCCTCCTCAACTTCTTCTTTCTACTTTCGCTCCTTAGCCACACAGTCCAAGGCCAACTTTGCAAGCGAACAAAAAGCCCAGTTCTTGTTCCTCACCTTCTCTTAGTCGTCCACGATGAAGGCTGCCAAGCGCTCCAACCAAAGTTTTGAATTTCATACCATACTGGCCGATACAGTCGAAATATAATGTTTCTGTGGCGTAGCAGTACAGAGAATAGTATAGTTTCGTACCGGTCAGAATTTCGACCGTTCAGCCATTACTTTTTTCTTTTTTTCATGTCTTCAAACTGCAAGCTCATTTTTTGACCCCCCCAATTCATACCAAACTATTTATAATTTAGATATATTTATATATAATTTATTCATATATAGAATATTCCGAAACAGTATCCAAAACGATATCAATACCGAAATATCTCGTTTCAATGCCTCGACTGAAACAGTCACTGATATGGTATTCAAAACATTGGCTCCAACCCCTATCATAGAAGTTAGAGTCAAGACCAAGAAAATAAACAAACGAAGATGAGGAGTTAGTAAGTTAAAATTTTACCCGTACGAATAGTCTCTAGAGTCTACCCTTCATCTCGTGGATTCGGTCGGCATGGCCGGGCAAAGCGGTTGTCCGAAGGCTCATCGAAACTTCCTCAATAACCTCATCACCTTTACCCTCTTTGGGAACTCCTCCCCAGCCCCAAGGTTGTCCCCTCCTAGCTGCATTCTCTCTCATCCCTTGCAGGCCCATTTCAGAGGATTGAGTTGTCAAAACCTGGCCCAAAAGTGTGCGAAACACGACGTTAACAGCCGGATAGGTATCCTTAATTTGTGGTTTGGAGAAGGAATTAACATCTTAACATCTGGTCCATGAGGATCTCACTGGTATTCATGTGTTGAGGAGAGCGAAATCTGAGTGTGCTTCTAACATGTGCTTATGGAAGAGCATGATCTAATGAGGAGCCTGAAAATGGGGCTTATGTTGATAAATCAATCAAATACCACAAGGAAGATGGTGATAAAGATTAACATTTGAGGAGAGAGGGAAGGATGGAGTTTCAACTCAAGTGGCAACACCAAACCGATAGAGAGCATAGCTCCCTAGCTGGAGATTGGGACCAGATGTTTTAACACCAGTATTGGGTTTTGAAAGGTAAAGTTTGATCTAAAGTTTATATATATATATATATATATATATATATATATCTAAAAAATATATGACGTGACAATTGTAAATGGATTGTACAATAGTGGGCGGTCTATTTTAAATCAAGTGGTTCCAAATAGTCTACTAGAAGATACTTTTATATGTCTCCTCCCTCAATCATGCTGGTTCAAGTTCTTGTGAGATGCTGTTATGGGTTGAGAAGGTACTAGAGTGGAAGGGTTGCAGTCTTGGAATGGAAAGATGGCAATGGGCAAGGTGCGATGTTGATTGAGGCTATTGTGTTGTGTTCAAAAACAGAAAAGGAAAGTTGGTTGATGATAGTTATATCCGAAGAAGAAGCCTAGAATAGTGTCGTGTTGTATAGAATTAGTTTCATCTCTTTAATGGAACATTGTCGTTTAATGTCTTTTTTCTTCTTACTAATTGTAACAGGGTCGTTTTACTTACTGAAGTGTAATAGATGATTCTAAAACACTGATGTTTTGTTAAAACATTCATTATAAATAAAGAAAGTTGGAGGGAAAATTCCTCAACTAAAGTTCATTCATTCTACAGACTTCCCTCTTACCTCTCGACTTTCATTCTTCTTCCCTTCCACAATTTTGGAGAGTGACTCTCTCGAACAAGTCAGTTTGGGTCCATTATAGTTGGTATCAGAAGGAACGCATTCATATACTCAAATAGTTAATTCAATGAATCACTTACAACAACAACAAGATTGGCAACAAAAACAAATTGAAGATGCGATTAGTTTACTGTTGAAACAGAGGAGGTTTTGCAACAAATCTCAAGGATTTCTTGTCATGATTCTGAGGATCCTGGTAAGTCATCGAGATCATCAAGATCCACAAGCGTTGCACAGAAATGAAGATATAGAGGAAGGTAGGGGAGAAGTGCATCATAGAGAAATTGTAGACAAAAGATTTGTCAGGGGAATTAAGCTAGAGTTTCCTAGATTTCGTGGCAGTAATCCATTTCCATGGATTTATTGTGCGAATCAATATTTTTGTATGACCAGGTCCCTCCTGGTCAACGTATTTTGATTGCTTCCTTTCATATGGATGAGGAAGCCTTAGTCTGGTTCCGGGATACCAATGAGGCAGGCACTTTCACTCTTGGGAGGATTTCATCAAGGCTGTTCAGATTCGATTTGGCTCTACTCCATGCGATGATCCAATGGAGTCAATTACTCACCTCAAGCAGGTTAGTACAATTAATGAGTATAAAGCTGAATTTGAGATTCTTTCCAATCGCATCGATGACTTACTTGAGAAGAATAAATTGATTTATTTTTTAAGAGGCTTATGTGATGAGATTAGGCTACCTGTGAGGATGATGAATCCTTCATCTTTGAATGATGCATTTGGCTTAGTCAAAATTCAAGAACAATATGTTGTGAGCATTAGGAAGCCTTGGAGAAGTTAACTTACTGATTTAAATAAGTTAGTCCAAAGTCGAGTCTATTAAAGTTTGGACAAACTCCTTCAATTTTAGGAACACCAAGAGTTCCACATTCAGCTAAGCTTTCTTATCATAAGGTTTATGAGTCTCAAATGGTAGAAAGGCGTAAAAAATGCCTTTATTATTTCTATGATGACAAATGGCAGCCAGGTCATAAGTGTGCAAGGACAAAACTATTTTTGTTGGAAGGTATGGAATTTGATGATTCTAGTTGTGAAACGGATACTGATGTTAGTGGTGAAGTGGTTGTTGAGCCTGTGGAAGTTGAAGCTGAGATAGCTTCTATCTCATTATAGTCTATGATAGGAGGTGGAGGATCTAAGACAATGAGATTAATTGCTTATATTGGCGAGAAGAAGTTGGTGATTTTAATTGACATTGGCAATACACATAATTTTGTGGATACTACAGTGGCTGCTTGATGTCAGTTGGATGTGCAATTGGGCCAGACTATTCGTGTTAAGGTGGCTAATGGTCAGCTCATTGATAGTACTGGAAAATGTAGGGTTGTGCCCTTGCTGATTCAGGGTATACCATTCATAGTTGATTTTTTTCACTCTTCCTTTGGGAGGGTGTGATGCAGTTCTTGGCATACAATGGTTATCTACATTAAGTCCTATTCTCTAGATTTTTTGAATATGAATATGCAATTTCAGTATACTGGTTAGACAGTTTCTTTAAAAGGTTTGACAGTATCCCAATCAGATCTTATAGATGATTATGAGTCTTTTAAGACCTTTGGCTATGGCAGCAAAGGATTCTTTCTACAGTTAGTTGCTTGTGACTCCATTGAGCCTTCACCTTTGCAAGATGAACAAGTGCAACAGCTTTTACAACAATATAAGGATGTTTTTTATGAACCTATTGGGTTGCCACCCAATAGGTCCCATGATCACAAGATTAATTTGAAGCAGGAAACTTCTCATATCAGTGTTAGACCCTATAGATATCCATTTTATCAGAAAACAGAAATTGAAAAAATTGTTAAAGAGATCTTAAATTTTGGAGTTATTAGGCCTAGTCAATCACCCTTCTCCTTCCTGTTTTGCTAGTTAGGAAGTCTGATGGCACATGGAGAATGTGCATTGATTATAGGGCCCTAAATGAAGCCACTATTAAAGACAAATACCCCATTCCTGTCATGGATGAGCACTTGGACGAACTTTTAGGTTCTGCATTTTTTTCTCAATTAGATCTTAGGGCAGGCTATTATCAGATACGTATGAGGGATGGGGATGTTCATAAGATTGCATTCAGAACTCATGAAAGGCATTATGAGTTCCTTGTAATGCCTTTTGGCTTTACTAATGCCCCTTCAACATTTCAAGCCTTCATGAATGAAGTTTTCAAGCCATTCCTTAGACAGTTTGTCATTATTTGGTTTTATGACATACAAGTTTACAGCAGGGACATGCCATCTCATTTAGCTCATCTATCTACTATGTTGCAAACATTACAACATCATCAACTCTATGCTAAGCAGTCAAAGTGTAAGTTTGCATGCCAAGAAATAGAGTATTTGGGGCACTTGATTTCAAAAGAGGGAGTGAGGGCAGATCCTAAAAAATTGGAGTCTATGGTTACTTGGCCAATACCTGAAAACCTGAAGTCATTAAAGGCTTTTTAGGCTTGACATGTTACTATAGAAAATTAATTAGGGGTTATGGTCAGATTGCTGCCCCCTTTGACATCCTTGTTAAAAAAAGATGCTTTTATTTGGACAGATTTTCCTACTAAGTCTTTTAATGACTTGAAAGTTGTTGTCACTAGCCCTCTTGTTCTTACCTTACCTGATTTCACCAAAGCATTTGTCATTGAATGTGATGCTTGTGCAACTGGTATAGGAGCAATTTTAATGCAAGACCAAAGACCCTTAGACTTTTTCAGTCAGGTTTTGAAGGGAAAAAATTTAGCTCTTTCCACTTATGAAAAAGAGTTCCTAACCTTAGTGCTTGTTGTTAAGAAATAGAGGTCATATCTTTTGGGAAGTGTATTTGTGCTCAGAACTGACCACCATAGCCTTAAATATTTACTTGAGCAGAAGATTGGCACGTTGCACAACAAAGATGGCTTTCTAAACTCCTTGGCTATGAGTTTATAATTGAGTATAAGAAGGGTGTGGAAAACAAGGTGGCTGATGCCTTGTCTCGCAAAGATCAGGTTGATGAACTTGGAGAATTGGCAGCTTTATCATTTCTTACACCAACATGGCTCTCAGAAGTGAAAATAGATTATGATGCAGATCGGGATGTGCAGAAACTTATTACTGAATTGCAGCTTGACCCTAATTCTAACTCTTCATTTAAACTAAGGCATGGCACTTTGTTTAAGAAGGATAGAATTTATGTGCCTAATTCTCTGTCCTTTAAGCAACAAATTTTGAATTACTTGCACTCTAGTCCTGCCGCTAGTCATTTTGGTTTTCATAAGTGTTTGCACAGAGCTAGGTTGGAATTTTATTGGTCTGGTCTCAAGAATGATGTAAAGAAGTTCATTCGTGAATGTGAAACCTACCAAAGGAATAAGATCCAAAATGTTCTTCCAGCTGGGTTTTTACAGCCCTTACTTATCCCTGAGCAAATATGGACTGACCTCTCAATGGATTTTTTTAAGGGTTTGCCCATTTCAAGGAATATTATGTTATTATGGTTGTAGTGGACAGATTGTCAAAGTATGACCATTTTATGCGCTTGAAACATCCATTTACAGCTGCTCAAGTGGCTTCACTGTTCTTCAACAATGTTTTTAAGTTGCATGGTTTACCTAAAACCATTGTTTCTTATCGTGGTTCAACATTTACTAATTCATTTTGGAAAGAACTTTTCTGATTCCAGGGAGTTAATCTTTCCTATTCTTCAACCTATCACCCTCAAAATGATGACCAAACAGAAGCTGTCAACAAGTGTCTTGAACACTTTCTGAGATCCTTTTTTGGTGACAAACCAAAGTTATGGGTGGATTGGCTTTCATTGACTAAGGCTATGTTTGGGTAACAAAGATATCCCAACACTTTCCAAACATTTTCATACGGACTAAGATACTCTACATGCCAAACAAGATATTTTCCCATCTTCAAACACTTTCTGTCAGACACAAAGTCATATCTCCCACCAACCCTTTCTCTCTCTCCCTTCCTCTCGGCTACCCTCCCCAATACCTCTCAAATTCTTTTTTCTCTTTATTTATTTATTTCACCCATCACAATTCGAATCAATCGTACCTGTGCCATCATAGACCCGAGTGAAACCAGTGCCTTCCCTTTTTCTCTCAGTTACTTTCCTCCATCACAGCGAAGCAGCGAAGGCACCGGTATTCATTATGATATTTATATATTATAAATAAATATATAATATTTACGATTATTATATATAAAAGTCACTATAATATTTATCACCATTATATATAAAAAAATTATTATAATATTTATCATTATTATATATAAATAAAAAATAAAATTACTATAATATTTATCACTATTATATATAAATAAAATCATTATTTCATCATTATAAAAAAAAATCAATTATTAATGGGATCCACACCTTTTTCAACTATCTACTCAAAAGTCAACAACTCAATATACTTCATACATCCAAATAACTCAAACTACTTTCAATGGAACCCACAAACTCACTCCAATCTCTACTCACAACTATTCACAACACTTCTCGCAATCCAAATTAGGCCTAAATGGTGGTATAACTCCACATTCCATACTTTCACAAAGCCTACTCCATTTGAAGTTGTTTATGGGGTTCCTCCAATTAGGCTTCAAGCCTACATTCTTGGTTAAACTTCAAATCAGACAGTAGATCAGTTATTGCAAACTCGAGAATAGATTCTGCTTACACTCAAGTCCAATTTATCTCTTGCTCAAGATAGAATGAAGTTTTATTATGACAAGCATAGGATTAACAGGGAATTTTCTATGGGGGATTGGGTTTATCTTAAACTCCAACTCTATAGGCAACAATATGTGGTAGTGTAACATTCAGGTCCAAATTAAGGGCATAAAACTAGTATTTTATATATTTTATATATTTTATTATTATTAATTTTATTTTTAGGAAATATGCTATTAGATAAATTAAAAACTATGATTCTTTTCGAACCAAAACTTTTGTACAGTTATCCATTAGTTTCCATAATAGAATAGTTTCCTAATTTGAAGCTAAAACTCGACTCCTCAAAATCCTTTTAGAATACATATCCTCGTAGGAATATTTTTCCCAAGAGTAGCCAACTTCAAACCCTAGCATACCTACTGAGGACTCACACCACTCCCCTCCCCATCGTCTATAAATCCCATGAAAACCCTCTGTTGTAACACACAAAAATACCTATAAAAGAGCTCACTGCCGCATAAGCCTCATTATCGGCCTAACCACCGCCGACCACCCTAGGACATCGGAGCACCACCCACGATGCCAGAAACTGCCGGCCAACCTAGCCCCGTCGCACCCACTCCCTTAGGTAAGCCACTGCCGTCACACGCACCCCTTCCCTCTCTCGATGATTTAAGTTTCAACTCCATCTCTCTCTAAACTCTATCTCTTTCTCTCTCTCTCTCCCTCTCTCAGGGTCGCACCATCATAGGAAACCTCCCAGTAGCGCCACTGGAAACTCCTAGCCACCCAGAGCCGTCGTCGCAGCTGAGCATCGCACGACCTTCCCTCCCATAAGCTTGTCTTCTCTTTTTATTTCTTTTGTTTCGGTTTTCCCAAAATACCCTGTCTACTAGGCTGAGTTTTTTTGGGGCTGGGCTTAGTTGTAACTTGACTGGTTTTTAAACCTGGTGGGCTTGATGTATTTCAGAAACTATAATATTGGGTTAAGTGGGTTGATTTCATGCGGCTTGGGGTTTAAACTGGGCTGATAGTTAAGTAGGCCAAAGTTTGTACTTGAATAAATATATAAGTCATGGATTTATTTTTATACAAAGTATTTAAGGGTTTTAAAGTATATTTTTAAAGTATGCTATGAAGCATAATATTTTAGCTAAGTTCCATTATACGTGTTTAATTACGTAGAGTATTATGACACACATTTCTAGGAAATTAGTAACGTCTAGTACCTCATATAGGTAATGCGCTACAAGCTGGAAATCAAGAGACAGTGCTAAAAGGTAAATAGTATGATCATATAAATGCATGCATACTGTGAATATTATTGCTATGTATGAAAATATGATGTGTTTATGATGGTCATCTACGCCAGGCTAAGAAACAAGTCAAGGTTAGATTTCCTTTCACGATCTTTGATGAAATATGAAATTATGCTTGGATGAATGAATGTTACCAAAATCACATGAAAGCCATGAGATGTTCATGTAGTAATTTAAGTCTAGCATGCCATGTAATAGAATAGCCAGATCATATATGCCATGTTCATGCCATGTTCATGTAGTACTTAGATCATGTATGCCATGGAATGTCATAAAATGTTCAGATCATGTTATGTCATGTCATGTTGTGCTATGCCATGTACAAGAAAATGCCATGTACAAGAATATGTCATATTATGTTATGTCAAGAACAAGAATATGCCATGTTAAGAAAGTTCATGAAGCCTAATGTATTCTCATGCATTAAGAAAGATAAGAAGTTTTAAAGACAGTGCCACAGACTCAAGCGTGGTTAACCACGAGTTAAGTGAAACACGAACCCAAGCGTGTTTCACTCCAAGATATTCAATTAAGTGAAACACGGACCCAAGCGTGTTTCACTCCATGTTATTCAGTTAAGTGAAACACAGACCCAAGCGTGTTTCACTCCAGATTATGCAAGTTAAGTGAAACATGGATTCAAGTGTGTTTCACTCGGTATTATGTAAGTTAGGTAAAATATGGACCCAAGTGTATTTCACTTCATGTTAAGACAAGATAAAAAAGTTATTATGCATTCATGTTACATGTTGCCATGATTATGAATGTCTCCACTCATGTTAATGGCAAATAAATATGCCGTGCTAATCCATGATGATGTATGTGTGAAAAGTCTTCAGAAGTTAAGTCTATGCTAGGCTGAAATATGTTTTACGGTATGATGTACTATTTACTGAGTATTCAACTCATTTTTGTTTGTTTTTTTGTTTTCTTCTATGTCTAATTGTCACAAATGGAGTTTATGATGACGCAGAGCTAGATGGCCAGGAGTAGGTCTAGAATAAAGATTTAGGAAGGAATAAGTGATATTCACACAAGAATTAGATTTCTTTTATGTCTTTCACAAGGATTGGTTTATGTTCTTTTACCTTAACGTTCAGTTTTCGAAACAAATATGTTCATTTCAGTTTTTGATGCTTTTCAATAAATGAGGTAATTTAGGATATGAATCTCTTTACCGGGCATTATGTTATGAATGTTAGTGACATCTCTACCCTACGGGTACGAGGTGTTACAGGCAGTCAGGAGGAATCTTAAACTTTCACCTCAATATTTTGGGCCATTTTAGATCACTCACAGAATTGACAAAGTGGCATATTGATTGTGTTTACCCTCAAATTCACTCTTACATCCTTTTTTTCATGTTTCTGTGTTGAAGAAAAAAATTGGGGACCTGTTTACACATTTATGTATCTTACTCGCAGTTGATTTGCAAGGGGAGTTAAGGCCTCAACCTAAGAAAATTTTGGAAAGGAGTGTCAAGAAGGACAATAGGGCTATGGTGGAAGTCTTGATTCAATGGGAATGTGCTGGAGTGGAAGATTGCACATGGGCACCTTATTGGAAGCTTTGGCAGCAATTTCCTCACCTTGTGGATAAGGGTGCTTCAATGGGGTAGGGTGTGTTATGGGTTGAGAAGGTGCTAGGGTGGAAGGGTTGCTGCCTTGGAATGGGAAGATGGTAGTGGGCAAGGTGCGGTGTTGATTGAGGCTATTGTGTTGTGTTCAAAGACAAAAAAAGAAAGTTGGTTGATGACAGTTATATGCAAAGAAAAAGCCTGGAACGGTGTCGTATAGAATTAGTTTCATCTCTTTAATGGAACGTTGTCATTTAATGTCTTTTTTCTTCTTACTAATTGTAACGGGATTTTACTTACTGAAGTGTATTAGATGATTGTAAAACACTGCTGTTTTGTTAAAACATTCACTATAAATAAAGAGGAAATATTCCTCAACTGAAGTTCATTCATTCTCCAGACTTCCCTCCTCTCTCTGGACTTCATTCTTCTTCCCTTCCACAATTCTAGAGAGTGACTCTCTCGAACATGTCATTTTGGGTCCATTACAGAAGTGGGATAAGTGGACTTAAAGGAGGACAGTGGTGATGGATTGCAGAGAACAATGTGTGGGCGCAGCTGGAAAATTTGAAGTTTTTAAAGTAAATGACGGGAAAAAAATGGATTATTGTAGAGGTTTATTGACCTTTCTCAAGGATTCTTCTAATACAACGGTCTTATATTAAGAATCAACGTGGTCGGTTAAGATGTTCTAAGCAATATAAGGTGAGCAATGCGTAAAATATCACCTACGACCCAAATGGGAAAGTCTTGTTTTGATGCCAGAATGAATCTCATATACAACTTGATTTTCAGATAACTTCGAAATGCAGAAACCCAAAAATCATGCAATTTTTTTTATTTTTTTATTTTTTTTTAAGTATCATGAAAGTCATTATAACTTAACACAGATCGCTCCATGAAAGCAGCTTGCCTCTTAAATTCAGAACATGATTTTATTAGGAATTCCTAGATGGGTGTGCATGCTCCAAAATAAAAACCCAAGACCATCAAATCCAACGGTCTTATCAGTAAAGCAGGCACAACTCTTAGCACAATACATCACAGATTACGTGCATTGAATAAGCTGACTTTAATAAATAATTTTCTCTGAACAATTCTCTGGATATTTACAAAATAAATCAATGGCAATACCATAATCATACGCTTCAAAGAGGACTCGAGCAGTGTTAGCAGCCTAGCTATATTATTGCACAAATAGAAGCAGCTTTCAGGGAATGCCAAATTCCCTACACTAGAGTCAACACGTTAAGTCATGCAACCCTCACAGTGAAGAAAGAAAAATAATGTTCATGAAAGTAATAGTCTCAGCAATATCTAAGACAATGGCGTTACAGAAGAAACTTACAGTGCGTGCAAGCAACAGGAGTCTGGCCTCCGAAAGTCATGAGCCTCACTACAATCAACAAACTAGAAACTTCTACAGGCCCAACAACACAAACTACCATTTCTGTACATCGTTTTTGGTTAGGGATCAAGAATAGAAAGCGATCTACGGCCGCAACCTATGTGCATTAGGCTTAGGAAGTGCTTTGGCATAATTACGGATCTCTGGTATAATACGCTGGATCAGATGAGAGTGCCTGCAAATTCCAGGATAAGGACAATATAAACAGATGACAAATAAATCCTGAGTCATGAGCAAAGGTGATGATGAATTTCAAATTTGTATCAGGTATACACATGAAGTGACAAGGAAAAAGTTACAAATGACTGGCTTGCCTGCTGAAAGTTGAGGATCCTAACTTCTGTGATCTTAATTTTTGACAAGGCAAAACTCCTTGCCATGCACTCTTGGGATTAGTCGGGACTTTGCTCACATACACCCAGTGCCAATAAAAAAAAAAAATTGTGACAAGGGAAAAGTGAAACTCGTGGATTCTGAGTTTCTCACAAACTTTCCTCCAGTCTCTCTCTCTTTTTCCCTCTTTCTCCTTTTAATAAACCATATGTATTTCAACCACCTTATGTAATAGATCCCCTTTTCATAATTGAGCATGCTTCACTTTGGGTTATTGGCTCAGTCTCGTTGTGGATCTAATCTTTTGTACACACATTAATATGTATTTCCATACTTATAGTATATATATATATTGGAGCATGCTTCAGCAATTCCCTTGCCAGCCACATTCGTTACAGAAAACTTTCAAGGAATATAATCTGACATAAAAAGATTTCAAAAGATAGCATCACAAATGATATCACAGCTAAGGCTGTGCACGTGCAAGTATTTGTGAAGAAAAGCAATCTTACAAACCCCAAGTCGCTCAAGGGATGTTCCATTAACTGCTATTAGTCTATAAAATCCTTTCCCATTAAACTCGAGAATATTCCCAAAATTCTTCAAATTTTTCCCAAAATGATTTTACTATCATAAAAAGCAAACATTCTAACTTTTTAATTTATTGCAAAGTGCCAACGGAAGATTTAAGAAAAGCAGGAAAGAGAGACAGGTTGAAAGGAGCAGATACCCTGGCCTAGCACTCAATTTATCATATTGCTCCAAGATAAACAGGATGCATGTGTGCCTCAATGACATGGCATGGAAGGCTTCTGAAAGTTCATACATGCTCGATACATTATCCAACGATATATCCTGGGATTTATAATGAACAGTCATAATAAAGCCACTTGCACAATTCAAAAAGGCATAACTGGAATATGTGTGTGTGGTGTGAGTATATAAACCAACTCCATTGCTCACCCGTGCTATAGTATACTCGCAAAGTCGCTTAAGTCCCTCCAAGAGATACTGATCAGCAGCTCTTAGAAGATCTTGTGCAACATCCAATGTAACTTCTACAGATCCAGTGTATATGAATCTGAAGATAATGAACAGACTGTAAATTGAAAAGCCCACCAAGTACGGTTCGGTTAAAAAGGAGATTACAGCTTGCATCAAACCTCATCATCAACTGGAAAACCTCCCATCTAATATTTGGAATCTCTATGTCCCTTGCATCCTTTTCCTGTAAAACGTGCAAGGAATAAATTAAAATGTGTGCTAATGAACATGCATCCACACGAGTTTGAAATTTCAATTTTTCACTGAAAAAAGAATAAAATCTGAAAGATACAAAAACATGAATTATCCTGGGTTTACAAGGTGGCACAGCTTCAGTAGAACTCACTACGCACAAATACCCCATGCAAGAATTTTTTTTTTTTTGGGGGGGGGTGATCCATCAACAAGGATACTCACCCGGTAACCACCATCAAACATTGCACGGAAAGCATCTGACGAAGCAAGCAGGCAGATTCTGTGAGCATAGAACCTTCTACCTGCAGTAGAAAAGTAAAGACACTAAGTACTCAAAGATTTCATTTGTACTAACAAGAGTTTTCTAAACACAATCATATTACTCAAAACATTTCTCCACGACTTAAAATAGGACAACGTATAGGAAAATTAATAATTTTCAAACCTTCAACAAGAAACGTAACGTCAGATAGTGTAGGATTGTCTACATACTGCTCCCCTAAATAGACCTGCAGGAAGGATTTGTGTTGTCATAGGCAGGCAATTCAAACCAAATACAAACTTCAAAGAAAAACTATCAGAAGTATGAAAAAATAGCATGAACAAAAGTTGCAGGTTCCACAATCCACATTCATGGAGGAGGCACACATGCTTCAAGGGAGAAGACATCAAAGTCTCTTTCTTTCTTTCTTTTTTCTCGACTTGCTGGAATATCCTTAGAGGTCAACATGAAAATCCCTAGCCAACACATGCACCCAAAACAGATCTTCAAGCCAGTTTAATAGCTCATCATCCAACCATCATGGAAATCACAAAGAAGTTTTTTTAATGAGTAGGCAACCACAAATAAATAGCAACAGAAGAAACTTAGTTGAGGTGGGTTGAGATGATAAGTAAACATCCTCATGTCCAAGAGTTGGAAACCCCTAATTTAAGGTGGCACGCCTATTTGCTCAAATAAGAAACTAAACCTGACCCACTTTTTTTTTTCTTTTAAACTTGAACCACATAAATTTGTATTGACAAACTATTCTCTTAAGAGAAACTCTCCTTATCATCCCTACACCACACAACACATGATTTTTTTATTTTTTTATTTTTTCCCTTACCAAATGTGTGGTGTATGGATGATGAGTAGAAGAATTCCTTTAGTTTAGGAAGAGAGAGAGAGAGAGAGAAAAAAAAAATTCAAGTGTGGTGTAGGGATGATGAGTAGAAGGGTAGAAGGGCTCTTCTCTTAAAGTATTAGCCTTATATTATGCCCAAGAACAGAGACATGATTTATAATTTTGAAAAACTTAATGAACAAATCAAGCTTTAAAAAGGAAACGTACCTGCGGTGTTGGAGACGGGGGAGCTGCATCGACAGGAGAAAGAGCCATGGCTTTGTTGGCCAACTTATATAGAGCCACCGCACCATCAAGTTGCTGCTTAAGGCTAGAGGAACCGAGAAGCCCAAGAAGCAACTCCAACCCTGCAAGAAGCAAGAAAGTGTGGAATAATCAGCAACTTTGAAATAGCATAAAGATTTACTAAAAGAAGTTTCAGTGCAAGGGAAAAAAAAAAGATTAAAACAGACAAAGGAGATTACTGAGGACAAGACATGCCATTGTTATCAATAAATATGGTTCTCAGAGCATCTGGAGAACAAAGATGGGCGAGAGCCAAAGAGACTCGTCTTTGGACAGCCTTCTCTGCTCCACACAAAAGATATAACAGATAGTTCAAAACCTGCATGGAGAATGTCAAGGAATTAAAACCTTAAACACACTAATCATAGATATTTATAAATACATAACAACAAAGTAGTAATTATCATGCCAGGTACAGTCAAATCTAATAATATGGGCAATAACATAACAGCATTGTGAAAGTTAAAAAATAAATAAAATGAAATATAAGAAGACACTAACTCTTCCATGAATCTTCTCCTCTAATCTTTTCAACGTCTTGGCTACACAATCTTTTGTTGCCTGTGGGTAAAAACATACTCTATACAGTTAAGTTATGCCTTACAACAGAGAAAGAGAGAGAGAGAGAAAGAGAAGGAACAGCAATGTTCTGCTAATCAAGCTGTCATGCATGTTCTCGTTTCCAATATGGCATCAGCAGTACAAGACTTAGAGTAAACCTAATTAAAACCACTAGGATTGTAAATATATAGAATACCCAACATACTTGAACTATAAACTCTCCATCCTGCAGTTTCTGAACACCTCCCACTCTAATAAAATCCGATACATTATCCTACAGGAAAAAAGAATGAACACAATAACATATTAAAATGCTGTTTAATAACATGTTCAATAAAGTCAAGGTTTGGAGCCATTAGAATTATAAGGATTCATGGGTTCCACTTTACCTCCTTATCCGCAAGACGATAAAGAGCAAATGAATTATATGGATTCAGGGATTCTACTCTACCTCATTATCCGCAAGCCCATAAAGAGCAAATGCAGCATTATGTTGCAAAGACCCATTTTTGGAATCAAGAAGCTTCAGTAAAGGCACCAAACCACCACTGTGAGCAATACCAGCTTGATTATGCATGTCCTGAAAGTAAATATTTCTTTTCAAGCCAAAAAGAACTATGCCTATCAAAGCTTGAAAATAGGAAATTTACTCCAGCCAATTTTCTTAAGTACCACTTAATTATTATCAAATACAAAGAATTGCCAAGAGCACATAGCCAATCATCCGTGGATTGTGATTCAAAGAAAGTAAACACACAAAGATAAATGATAACCTGTGCCAACCTCCCCAATGCAAAAGCTGACATTTCCCTAAGCTGTACATCGGAAGATTGGAGCATCTCAATCAAAGGTCGGACAGCACCCCTCTGTACAATATGAACCTGCAGAATTTTCTAATGTTTTATTGAAAGAGATAATCAAAAAGGAAACTGAAAGTGCAAATAATAAATAACAATAATTGATGAATTATCAGAGAAAATTTGGAGGAAGAAGAATAATGATAAGCCACAATTAATTAACAACCAAAGACCAAAACCTTGCTTATCCAGCAGAGAGAAGGGAGCTTAAGAGTCAAATTCATTAAACAACCAGCTCAACAAAAACTCAGCAGCCCATAATTTAGTTTTAACTTCCTCTGACTTCTTGGCATTTAAACAAAGTAGCATTTTTTTCCTCCAGGCATGAAAATTAAAGCAAAAGGCATATATCTAATCCACCTTGCAATCGGAATCAGTTGCAGCAAATTGTCCAAGTAATAAAGCTGCCTCCCTTTGACTCTCAGAGCAGCAGGAACTGTTTTACAATATAAAAACATAAGAAGTTGCAACACAAAATGTGTTTTGTCCTTCTTAACAGCGTAAGTTGTGGATAACATCAAAACAAGAGAAACAAGAACCATACAACAATAATGAGAATCCAAGATTTGGTCAACCTAAGTAATCTAATAACAGGTTGCAGCGCTCCAGCTAGAAGAACTTCCTTCTTTATGTTTGGGGATGAGTGCACCAGATTTCCGATCACACCAACCTGGGACCCATGAAAAACAACACCATGTTGCAGATTTTTTATAAGTAATGGCATGCAGATAATGTGAAGTGCAAATACCAGATCCAACACAGCTGCAAATTTCAATAGTGAATAATCCACTACTGCAATAGTGATCAATAAAGATTAAATCCTCTTATGATCTTACCGCTTCATAATGGATAGCAGTGTCTTCAGATCGAAGCATTAGAATGAGGGTAGGAAGTGCATTACATTCAACTATCTGCAAAGTCAACTATATTTGGTTTACTGATGCTCAACCTTTTCTTTTGGTCATGTTCATCCACATAAAACAGTTTTCAACCAAAGAAAGGCCAATTACCTGATTCTTGTTTTCATCATTTTTAAATGCCAGGGTTCGCAGAGCCCCAGCAGCAGCTCTTTGCACCTTTGTATCGGTGAACTCAAGCAATTCAACAAGAGGTGGAATTCCACCTTCCATCCTGTATAAACAAATCCACTCCAGATGGTAATAAACAACATATTTCTGAATCCAAAGCATAAAGTAAGCATAAAAAAACCAACAAACCTGACACGGGTTTTAATGCTGCTGTTCTCATGAGCAAGGTTGGTGATAGCATCGGCAGACCTACGAATGACACTAGTCACAGCACGAGAGCTAGAACTGTTCTTGTGCCTCTTTAACAGATCCACAAGATTTGGCAAAGCACCAGAATCAACTATGAATTGTTGATGCTCAGGCTGTTAAGAGATGAGAGAGATGACAACATGTCAGCAACTACACTAAGGCTTCGTTTGGATGTCAAACTCATCTCAACTCATCTCAATTTATCATTACAACTTTTTCAAATTCTAATACAAAATATAATAAATAATTTAACTTTTTCAAATCCCAAAACAACTTTAATATTTAAAAATAATATTCTAACAATATTTTATCATCTCAACTCAACTCAACCCAACTCATCTCAACATCCAAACACACCCTAACAGCATATATTATCCTTAAGATATATACCACCCAATAACTGCCCCATAACACAGCAAGTTCTTAAAGGACTGGTCAGTGTACATATATGCAAGCAGAAGTAACCTACGAGCAGGCAAAGTAGCCATAATTAACAGGCACTCATAAGTTACCAAAACACAGAAATAACATGGCCAACTCCAGACAAACCTTGGTATCATCATCTTCAATTAATACAATTACAAAAAGTGACCCACACGAAGAAGGCCCATATATCCCATCGAACACAACCACAAAAAGTAGAGTAATACAGATTATCACAGACCAGGAGCATTTTTTACATTTTCACAGCTATATTCGTTAATGCTTATGCATCATGGAATCTAACGACTTGTTAAAAAGAAAGTCATGGATTATGACAACCCAAGGAAAGTCTAAGCGACATTTGAGCCTATACTCGAAAAGAACTAGCAGTATACAATTAGAGCCTCTTGGACCAGCATTACAAGCTGAAAAAATTAACAAAAAAAAGAGCCTGAATGAGCAGTGACCCTTCTCCATCATGACTCTGGGACATTGGAGCTCAATCAAGGTTGATTTATTGCGCAATTAAAAACTAATTGCAATACGAAAGGCAAATTTCCTTCTATTTATTTTTTCCATTGAAAAGGGAGGCTACAATTCAAAACAAACTGAGATTTCTAATGAAAATTTTGGATTAATTAATTTAGAAAATATATGAAATTGTAAAACTATCATCATGAATTAATACACTATGAAAGCTGGGGCAACCAAGAAAAGTAATGGCTTGGGATCATTTCTATGATCTCAAGAAACATCACACAAGTGGGAGTGCCGTGGCTCTTGTGTAAGCTTGATATGGATAAGGCCGATGACTGAGTCAATTGGAGATTTTTGCTCTACATGCTTGAGAGATGCAGCTTTGGTTCGAAATGGTGTTCTTGGATCAAACAATGTATCTCTTATTGTTTGTTTTTCTGTATTGGTGAATGGCACACCTAAGGGCTTCTTTAAAAGCATAGAGACAAGGTGATCCTTTATCTCCGCTACTTTTTGTTTTTGTAATGGAAACTTTTAGCAAGATGATTTCAGGAGTCATGGAGGGTGGATTCTTATCCGGATTCTTAGAGGGGGAGGCAAATATTGGCACACTTCTCATATCTCACCTATTATTTGCCGATGATACCCTAATCTTATGTGGCGCTAGTCATGATCAAATTCAAGCTTTTTTTTTTATAGATAATAAGAGAATTTATTCCAAATAAATAGGCATAGCCCAAGTACACAGAAAGTATACAAGTGAGTACATCTAAATACAAGCTAAAGCAGAACATAACTAAGGCAAAACATTACAAAAATTCTCATCCCTTACAAGGTTCTTCACCCAAAAACTTATAGTGCTAAAGAAAAAATCTCTGAATTCCCCCATAGAACGTTCACAATCTTCGAACCACCTCCAATTTCTCTCTAACCATAAGCACCAGAACAAACACAAGATCATCCTCCACACTACTGCATTGCCTCCACATCCCAGTGAACCTTGCTTTAGGGCACTCCTTTTATGCTTTGAAGCTATTTTGGTGTTGAAGGTGAACTTGGTTAAATCAGAAGTAGTCCCAGTGGGGAATGTTTTGAATGTGGAGAGCATGGTTAACAATTTGGGATGCAACAATTTGGGTCTTCCTTTGGGTGCCCCGTTCAAATCAAAAATCCATCTAGGATGAAGTACTAGAAAAAATGGAGTGGCAACTAGCTAGTTCGAAGAAGTTGTATCTATCCAGAGGTGGTAGGGTCACTTTAATCAAAAGTACCCTATCCAACTTGCCAACCTACTTCCTATCACTATTTCCACCTCCCACCAAGGTGGCTCAAGGCATGGAGAAACTTCAACGAGATTTCTTGTGGGGGGGATGAATGAGGAATTTAAATTCCACTTGGTAAAAAGGGCCACGGTGTGCTCCCCTATCAGGGAAGGAGGATTGGGAATCTAGCACTTGCCATCTTTTAACAAAGCCTTGCTTCACAAATGGCTATGGAGATACCACAACGAACAAGGAGCATTATGGAAAGCAGTCATAAATTCGAAGTATGGTGAACCATGGGGAGGATGGTGTTCAAATGAGGTAAATGGAATATATGGGGTTGGATTATGGAAACACATAAGAAGAGGACGGGACACATATTCAAGAAATATATTTTTTGAGGTGGGTGATGGGCCCAAAATCAAATTTTGGCATGATGTATGGTGTGGCGATACAACACTCAAGGAAGTTTATTCAAAATTTTATGGCATAGCAAGAATGAAAGAAGACTCAATTGCAGACCTCTTAAGTTCTTAACCCTTTCTAAGGGTACCCCCAATGGAACGTTACATTCTTTAGAGACGCACATGATTGAGAAGTTGATGCTTTCTCGGAGTTCTATGATCTAGTGTACTCTACCAGTATAATGAGGGGAGCTAAAGATAAGAATTTTGGCGCCCTTCTAAGAAAGGGAAGTTCACAGTTCACTCCTACTGTCATGCCATGCATTCCCATGGAAGAGTATTTAGAAGATAAAAGGGGTGGCAAATTTTTTTGTATGGACGGCCTCATTAAGATCCTCACAACAAAAATTCTACGAAAACTCCACATCACAATCATGGATCGGTGTTGTATGTGCAAAAAGAGTGGAGAAACAGTAGATCATCTATTACTTCATTGTCAGATTACTATGACCCTGTGGAATGACTTCTTTGCTCGGGTGGGATTAGTTTGGGTGATGCCGAAAAGGGCAATGGACCTCCAAGCTCCTTGGCAAGGCATCCGAGGTAACTCTCAAATTGCAAAAGTGTGAAAGATGATCCCAATTTGTCTATGGTGGTGTACTTGGAGGTAAAGGAACGTAAGAAGCTTTGAAGATCAATAGTAGATAATGGATGTGCTTAGAAGTTTATTTTTCAATACTTTACTCCATTGGTCGATTGTAATTGATTTTAATGGAATGTCTTTTCATGACTTCCTTGTATCGCTAAACTCGCATGGCTAGGAAACACTCTTGTATATGTCCTATATACTCGGGCCTTTGTCTATTTTATACTCAATAAAATTTAGTTTATCGATCATAAGAACAAAAATAAATGGCTGCAAATTCAAGAGTGCGCGATTTAATATGTATTCATACAAAAAAACTAAAATAAAAATAATGAAACTAAACACAAACATGAAATTCGCCCAAGATTCCCTACTTGATGTTTTGATTGTTACAAATCCTTGCAACCCCTATCATCTCATGAAATTTTCTATGTGCCACATATAATTTCTTATGACCCCTAAAAAAATGCATACACAAAAAATGTTGCTTATGCGACAAATAAAAGAAGGAACATGCAATAACTGCTTCCAGTGCATATATACACTGTTAACTAAGAACACTCACACTAACTGATTCGGTTACTGTAATTCAACTCGAACAATCAGTCACAACATTCTTCATATGTTTTTTTTTATAATCATGGGTGTCCGGGCCAGCTTGCGCGCACCTCGACTAATCCCATGGGGATGACACTCTTCGTATGTTTGAAACTATGTAGCGCCTTCCAAAATGTAGTTACTTATGGAAGATCTTTTAAACTTTCAAAAAGAACTTGCGGAAAATAGAGACCGCAAGCAATCAACTTCTTCAATTGGCATCGAACTGGCAGAATTTAAAACAAAAGAAATTACAGATCAATGTCTCACGGATTAAGTAAAATCAAACAGAAATTAGTTACCTTCACAGCAAGAAGGCCTAGTGCAAAAGCGCTCCCCTTCTCGACCTCGTGCTCATACGGCTTTGGATTCCGGTCACCTTCGCCTGAAGGCGGCGCTTGAAGATGCTTCACCAAAGCCGGAACCGCACCGCCTTCAACAATCACGTTCACAACTTCCTCTGCACTCCAACAAATTTTTTTTAAAAAAAATTAAATTAAAATTTTTTTTATACGTAAAAAAAAAAAAATTAAATTAAGAGATAAAAACACAAACGGAGCTCTTTAGTTCAGAAAAATATAAGAGCCTAGAAACTTCCAGAGATGAAGGACATGCAAATATGGCGAGATCGGAGGTGCGGTTAGGAAATACATACCATTCTTCGCGAGCTCGGCAAGGATGTGAGTGGCGCGCTTGGCCGCGGCACGATCAGCTTCCTTCCAAGAGAAGGTGGAGTTCAGGATAGTAAGCTGTGCAGCCACCTCAGAGGGTAGCGCTCGCCTTGCCTCCCCCGAGGGTACGGAGATCTCTCGCCCTTCTTCGACTTCTTCCTCCAGTTTCCGCTTTTGACCCTTCCTCTCCGGGAGGCTCTGATCTAGACGCCTCTGATGCTCCATGAACAACAGCAGTAGAAGGCTCTCCGCGACCGAGAGAGAGAGAGAGAGAGAGTCTGCTCCCGAAAATGAAGATTTGAATACTCCCAGACTCGCAAACCTGCAAAAGGCACAGATGGAGAGAAAGAGAGGGACGGCAGTTGGGTCTACCAAATACAAGAACGCGAGCTTCGTTTCTTCCTCTGGCGAAATGTGTCGGGTTTAAACCGGCCACATTATTTCCAATTTCGGGACGTCTAGTGTACATAGGAGGGTGAACATTACGCACATCTGTTATTTGATTAATGCCTATTTAACCAAAAAAAAAAAGATTAATGTCTAATGCGCCATGCTTTGCTATTGCGAGGGGAAGATGTAAGAGATGTGCGTAGTTTCCCCCCTCATAAATCCCTACTAAACTTGCAAACAGTTGAAACAAAGAATTTTAGGACATCCTGCTTCGTGGATGTTAATGTTCGTGTCTTTGTCAAGACAAAGGCATTATTAATATTATAAGAAAAACAAAAATATTATACAGTAGTTTGGCCCTTGGGTGTAAGGATCCGATTCGAATGTAATAAGAAATTATTTATTTATTTATTTAGAAATGCGATGATGTGGAAATGTTGAGTTGAGCCTCATCAATTAGGAGCAACCAACCAACCAACCACCTGGCGCACGAGGGACGTGGTTTTACACGGATACGTTGATTATGGTCCCTTCAAAGGTCACATGGCCCGAGGAAAAGGAAAATTAAAAAGAAATCGGATTGGTGGATAGATACGATCCCACGTTATTATGGCAACCTTATATTAAACAAGTAATGATTTGAGAGTAGAGAATCCTATGAGCTATGAAAAGAGTGAGCAATTATTTTTCAATTAATAAGACGGTGTTCATGGGCCAGCCGCCGTGAGGCTCACCTCGGTATTATTTCCAGTGCTTGAACTCGGAAGTAGTGTAGTGTATGTCTAGGCCCATGAATGGCCCCTAGTCTCTCGTAGACCTTCCTATTTGTAAATATCTTATTTATGTAAAAATCTATGAAAAATTTTATTCATCATTTCTTTTTTATTATCCTTTCAGTATTTTATAATATGATATTAGATAATAAATTTATAAGTAAAATATAATAAATAATTTTCAATTATCTAATATCACATTATGAGATAGTAAAAAAATGATAAGAATTGAAATGATGAATAGCATTAATTAAAATCTATTATTGTAATAGTCCAGTGAATGAACATTTTTTTCTTTTTTTATAGAAAAATTAATACAAAAATTAATTAAATTAATAAATTTAAATTATCTCTTTAATTTTTTATATATGATTAATGAATTTTAAATAGTTTCATTTTATAATTGCTCAATGATGATCTCTTGGATAAAAATTACATAATTAACTTACACAAATACCACATAAAATAATATATTATATATAATATTTAAATATATATATATATACATTTGGTCAGTCTTGGTCTTAGTCTGGTCTAAAACAAACGCCCCAAGACCAATCAATAAGATTATCAATTCAATCAAGTCCAGACCAAACCATTCGATTTGGTCTATTTTTCCAGCCTGAACCGATAGTCTTATAGCCCTAATCACACGTGTTTCTAAAAAAAAAAAATTAAAAACAGCTAGAAATTTTTTTCACGTCAACAACATATTGAGTATGTCAATGGCTAGGAAAATTTATAAACTTATTTTTTTTAAGAGCACTCGGGTCTGAATCTTCAGTTGCATTGTGATGAACAAATATTAGGCTCTTAAATGAGCATATTAATGGTTTCAGCATATTGTTCTCAATTTGAAAATAGAAAAAGTGTTTATAATTTATTTATTATTTATTTATTAACATAATAGGCAAATACCTTATTGATGTGAAAATATTATCGGTAAAATATATATATTATTATTATTATTTTAAATTGAAGAATTCTATACATTACACTCACATTTCACTTTCATCTCATTATGATGAGGGGCATTGCTCATCCATCTCTATATTTATTCTTTAAAAAAATAAAAAATAATTCAAGAATAGTAGAAGTGCTACATTTTACCTAATGTGATGGGAGTGTAGTGTATAATACTATTCTTTTAAATTTATTATAATTATAATGAATTTTACAAAAATAAGGAGTTCAAACTTCAAAGTAGCAGTTGCAATACAACTCATTCAATCCCTGAAGAAGTAAGTGGCTTGGGAAAAGGGGCTGACGAGCTTTTGTAGAATTCGAAGGGAAGGAGACAACCCCATCATATTTATTGTCTAGGAGCAATGGCTTACATATAATACAAAAAATATAAATTATTTAAATAATTGTTCATAAAATGAGTTACATCTTAAAACATCATGCAAAATACAAATTACTACAGTAACCCGTTATATGTAGTGGGTATTATTCATCCTTTAAACAATTTTTTTATTATTTATACTTCATTTACTCTCTTATTTCTTTTTACTTTTACATTTCAATACAATTTTTTTTTGTCCATCATTTAAAACACCTATATTTTATTCTTTTTCTAAAAAATATCTTGAAAATATTATTTATCCAATTTTATATATATATATATATATATTTTTATTTGGCTTATATATTTTATTTTGTTTGTATAGGACTGAATTATATTATATTGTACATAATAATATATTGTAAATATAAAGAAATATATATGGATATTACAAATTTATTGGTAGAAATGAAATGTTTAAAAAAAAGAAAAAATTATTTAAATGATATAAAAAAATAGATAAATTAATATATGATATATTATAAAAATTAATACATAAATAATAATAATAATAATAATATATTTTAAAAGATAAGACAAGTAACCATCGTGATGCTCTAACGACTATAGTCGCAGACGACGGCAGCAGCTTCAGCCATACATATAGAAAGAGAGAGATGTAAACCTGCCTTCGTGTTCGTGTTCGTTTCGTGTTATTACTTGGCATTAGATAGGTAATGTCTACTCTTTGTTTGGATGTCGGCGTAATAAATTCATTCCATTATTCACGGGGGAGCATGGTTTAGCTGATTTCCTCCAATTATTTGAAGTCGGCGTAATAAATTCATTCCATTTTTTAATATATGAGCTAAGAGGATCTGATTATTTGACTAATATGTCATAATCAAATGAGATGAAATTATAAAAGATGTGTTTCACACTACTAATTGTACAGATGGTTTGCGACAATAAAGAGGTGGCACTGGTTATTTTGAGAAAACTCCAATGCTTAAGTCAGTAACACAATATGAGAATAAGTATATATAAAGATGAAGTGAAATATTTGTTACCTCTCATAGGTTATTTATAAAAGGATATGGACGTGGCGTAATGGCAACTGACTCTAATTACCATCCCGTGTGCATATCCTTTACGATCCCTTATTAACCAGGAGGATATCTCTTGTTTTGTAGGAGTTATCTTCCCTAGGATGATTGCATCCAACTGTGGATCAGCTCTCCAACTTCTTGGAAGTTATCAGCCACGTGGTCATGGTTATGGGCTCTTCATTCGTGGTTCTCTCAATCCTAAGCTAAAGCTTTAGACCAGTTTCCTAACCATGGGCTTGGTCACCCAAAGGCATCCAAATATCTCCTTTAGTTATCCCGTTAATTTTTTTTGTACTGGCACATGAAAAATTAAACTTTTGGATTCTTTATACCCATTGCCTACCCCGCCGATTCATGAGCGTGCGTCTGTATTTTTCCCTTACCTAGCTAGGGTCTGTGACAGTTGGTATGCTTGAGCTCATACCCTTTCTTTTTTTGAAAGGATGTGGCTTACGTCAGCGATAACTGTTCCCGCTAATAAATGGTTTTCAAAAGAAATGGCAACCATCGGCGCAGCCAACCTTTCGGATTCCCAAGAACCCTCATGAATACTTTCCCATATTCTCCCTGCTTTACTCACTTCTGCTCATAATTCTTCTTTTCGTATTTCATTTCCCTTCCTTGTTCATACGCCATTTCCTTGCCTCCTTCGCATTTTCTTTGCTCGTGCCCCATCAAGAACTCCTCCTCCTTGCAATGGTCAGCCGTGGTTCTGCATAAGCTTCCCCCCCACTTCAAAGGCGAATCCTCCCTTGCTCAGAGACCTACTTCTTTCAAGAAATGTTCATGGCGTTCGATTCTAAATGTGGTGGACCTTGTTGATTTGAGGGAGTCTTTCTGCATCCCTGAATCTGTGGACATGACCATTCCAAAGCTTACCCCTACCCAGCTCCACAGTAAGGCATGGTGCATGCTGATGTGTGCCTGTGTAGTCTTTTGCCTAGTGTCGGAGCCTCTCAGGGAGAAGTTTCTGGACTTGACGGCGAAAGAATTTATTTCCTTTTACAACGTGGTGTCTTTGCCAGGAAATATTTACAGTTTTCGTGTCCGTGGGTAATGTCAGGCTTCCTTCGAAGGGCATTATTCCAATGCCAAGCAATGGACTAGTAAGTTTCTTCATCTCTGGTGGTGGTTGGGAATTCCCTGCCGACGAAATGCATGTAAAAGATTACCCTGGTAGGGCCAACTAGGGACGAGTCCCCGATGATAAAAGCCTGTTGTTGGAGCTGACCGATAGTCAACGTTCTCGTATTGACCTTGTTCATGAATGGGCCAAGGAACACGACCGCGATGGTCTGTGGTCGGATGACCTCCTTCCCCCTACCAGTATAGATAGGTTTTTGGTGGTACCTAGTACGCCCGTGTCAGGGGGCCAAACTCAAAGTAGTACCACCCCCAGCGAAAAGGAGTGCCCCCCAAACTAGTGGGCCAAAAGTGAAGCGTCCCCGTGGTGACGGTGCGAAGTTTAGTGGCGTTTCTGACTCTATTGCGAAGGTGGCACAAGGAGTGGGCGTGGATGTAATTGGTTTTGGGGAGGCCGCATCGGTTTCTTACCCTGTTAGGGCCTCCCCCTCCGGTGAGCCTAGGTCTTGATGACATGGGCTCCTTGATGAAGCAGGCCAGCGAGGACCTTTTGATGGCTTATGACTTTGAGCTATCTTCAAGGGTGACTTTGTGGGCACTCATTCTTTTGAATTTCCTACCATTCCTTATATTGTTTCCGCGCCCCACGACAAGGCAATTGGAGTGACATATATGTCGTTTTCGCCTTAGGCGTGTCTAGGGAAGGCGTGCCTAATGTTTATGCCCCTACTACCGGCAACATTGCAATTGAAGCTAAAGGCAGTAGTGCTGTCCACAGTAGGGGGTAAGACTCTTCCCCATTCTTTCTTCCTACAACTACTTTAGATGGTGAGACCTAACCTACAAACCAAGAAGGGGTGTCAATTCTCTCACCAAACCCTTCTTCATTTGGTAGAGATGGGGGCACTGCCCCTAGCGAAAGTGAGATTTTGTTGGGCGGCCAAGACTTTGTTGGTGATGGCACCTTTGAGGAATGAGTGGATGAGGAGGTCGACACCGAACGTGATGAGCCAGTGGATGAGCAAGTTGGCACCCAGTGTGATGAGCCAATGGATGAGCAAGTTGGCGTCCCGCATTATGGTAGACCCTCTAGGGGAGTGTCTGTGCCTGAGCTTAGGGCCTCCATGGCCCCAAACATGAGCCTGGGGTGGCCAACGTGGGTTGAAGCTGATGTAATGGGGGACACCAGTTGGGTGGAAGATGCTGGCCCTCACTGCTCTCCGCCTCCTTTAAGGCCAATTGTGGAGATGACCAAGTGCCTAAGGAAAATGTTGTCTCCGGTAAAGCTCTTTTCCCTATACCTTTTTGCTTGTTTGGCGCCTGTTATCCTTTGTATTTGTTATATCTTTTGCTTGTACAAAATTTAGTTAATCCTTTATGCTTGCTTAAAATGTGGATTCTTTGGTGTTTTGGATAGTGGATGACAAGGCCTACTTGCAAAAGGAAGTTCATGAGCGGCGGAAGTTCTCTTAATTTGCCAAGGAAGAGAATGACCGCCTTAAAGCTCAGAGGGACTATCTAAAATGCTGCTTGGAGCAGTAGGATGGCTATGCTCACTCTCTGGAGGCAGACCTCAACTCTCGTCATAAGGAGTCGTGCGGCCTGTGCTCTAAGCTTTTCCGTGTCTAGACTCTCCATGCCCGTGATAGTTTTGCCTTGCATATGGAGGATATGGAGAAAGCTGCTACTATGGCGAAAATGTTGAGCCTGAGGTGGGCATTGGAGTCCTCAGAGCAATCCCGAGCTGATGCTAAAAGAAAATGTCAAGAGGCGGTTGCAACTTTGGCTTCCTCTGAAGAGAAGCGTGAGAAAGTGGCCAAGGAGTTGGCTCAGAAAAAGGAGACATTCTGGCAGGAGCGCCACCAAAAAGATATGAGGATAACAGAGATGTAGGTGGACCTGTCTTAGGCGTAGGCCAAGTATGATAAGTACAAAAAGGAGCATGAAGCAGTAGACACCAACCAAGACCAAACGCTGGGGAATGTGGTCAAGCTGCTTAAGTAGGTGAAGGATTTATAGGAGGCACAAGAAAGGTTGGAGTCCCAACTGGTTTCTACGAATAATGAGATTCTTTGTTTGCACCCTCAAATGTCCGCCGCCAGGGCCATTCGAGACTAGGCTTTTGGATATGAGTACGGAGCGGGACTAGCTCATCTGCAAGTGCATTTGTTGGCCAATCCTTGAACTATTTTGAGGAGTTTAAATTTGAAGGAATTTGAATCGGATACTGCTGCAGTCCATTATGTAGACGCCTTGGGGCGCAACGTGATGCCTGACTCCTTTCCACGTCCCTTGCTGCCAGAATGAATTTTTTCTTTGTTTGAGATGAGTGTTGGGCCCCTATTTTGGGCATTTTGTAATTACTGCCCTCTTTTAGGTCATTTACATTCCTTGGATAGATGTTGGGCTCTAGACACTTTTTGGCCCTTGAATTGACCTTTTACCTTTGTGTCTGATTTTTGTGCTGGCTCTAGAAGATTGTCCTGCTTCATTGCTTCATGTGGCTTTATTTTTGCCCCTCGAGCACTTAACTTCTGTGTGTGTTTCTTGTGCTGGTTGTTAGCCTCAACCTCTACGCCCATTTGGTTGCAAGTGGGTTAAGCTTAGCAGCGGCAACATTTTGTTGGTCTGTTGTGGGGTCTATCACACCCATTTTGGTAGCATCGTGAGTGTATAACTTGTCATTTGGTGGCTATCCTGTTGAGAGGATCATGGGGTCTTGAGACCTCCACGCTGTTTTGGCATCATGAGTGTATAACTCGTCATTTGGTGGCTAACTGTTGAATGGGTCGTGGGGTCTTTTGACCTCTATGCCCATCTTGGTTGCACCGCGAGTGTATAACTCGATCTTTAGTGGCTAACTTATTGAGAGGGTCGTGGGATCTTATGGCCTCAATGCCGGTTTTGGTTACACTGCGAGTGTATAACTTGGCCTTTGGTGGCTAATTGTTGAGTGTTGTGGGATCTTGAGACATTCACACCCATTTTGGTTGCACAACGAGTGTATAATTTGTCCTTTGGTATCTAACTATTGAGTGGCTCATGAGATCTTCTGACCTCTACGCCCATCTTGGTTGCACCACGAGTGTATGACTCGGCTTTTGGTGGCTAGCTGTTGAGAGGGTCATGTGGTCTTGTGACCTCCACGCCCATTTTAATTGCACAACCAGTGTATAATTCGACATTTGGTGGCTAACTGTTGAGAGTGTCATAGGGTCTTCTGACCTTCACGCCCATTTTGGTTGCACTGTGAGTGTATAACTCAACCTTTGATGGCTAACTGTTGAGAGAGTCGTGGGGTTTTCTAACCTCTACACTCGTTTTGGTTGCACCGTGAGTGTATAAATCGACCTTTGGTGGCTAACTTGTTGAGAGGATTGTGGGGCCTTCTGACCTCCACGCCTGTCTGGATTGCAATGGACTAAATGCTTACCCACTTTTTATTGCCTTGAGTTTCGTCAAAATGTACACTTCAAAAACCAATATTATCTTTAAAATAAATGTATAAGAAAACAAACTTTTTAAGGGTAAAACCTCTTTAGGTGTTTGAAATTTCATGGGTGTTGTAACTCCATTCTTTAGCTATTTTTGAGCTGGTATGACCCTGGACGGTTGCTGGAGGCTACTACGTAGGGCCCTTCCCACCATGGGTCGAACTTCCCTTCGTCTTGGGTCGTGACCCCTGTTTCTCTCAGGACCAGATCACCGACCTTGAATGATTTAGGTTTGACCTGCTTGTTGAAGTATTATTCAGATTTTCTCTTGCTGAGGATATTTTGGACTTCCGCTTCCTCTCTAACTTCTTCGAGTAGGTCTAGTTGCTCGCCAAGAGGTTGGTCGTTCTTCGCCTGGTTAAAGTAGCTGGTCAATATGTGGGCAGGTCAACTTCCGTGGAGGCAACTGCTTCACTTCCAAACGCCAAAGTGAAAGGTGTCTTCCTTGTTGGGGTTTTTACCTAAGTTCTATAGGCCCACAAGACTCCTAGGAGCTCTTCCGCCCACTCGCATTTTTGGTCACCTAGTTTCTTTTTTAAGATCCCAAGTAAGGACTTATTCGTTGATTCTACTTGTCCATTTTTCTGAGGGTGCTCGGGCGATGAATATCTAATCTTTCTCTCGAGTTCCTGGCACCATGCCCTATAATGCTTCGAATTGAACTACCTCCCGTTGTCGAAGATTATAGTGTTAGGGATCCCAAATTTGCACACGACACTTTTTCAAAGGAACCTGGTGATGGCTTTAGCTATTATGGTGGCTAAAGCTTCTGTTTCCGCCCACTTCGTAAAGCAATCTACTGCCACTATCATGTGTTTCACCTCGCCCTTTCATGGTAGGAACAATCTGACCAAGTCAACTCCCTACTGGGCAAAAGGCCATGGGTAGATGATGGAGGATAGTTTTCTGGTGGGCAGGATAGGACTAGGGCGTACATTTGACACTGAGTACATCTTCTGGCAAACTATTTGGTGTCTTTGAGGGCGTTAGGAAAAAAGTACCATGTCCTTAGGGTTTTTCTTGCCAAGGCTTTCCCCCTGAATGGTTACCACAGACGCCCTTGTGCATTTCTGTAAGGATGTATTGTGCCTCTTCGGGTGAGATGCACCTTAATAAGGGAGTCGTGAAACCCTTCTTGTATAAAATGCAGCCAATTTTGACAAACTATGCCGCCTTCCTCCTAATTTTCCTTGCCGCCTCCTTTCCTTCTGGGCACTTTCCTGTTTCTAAGTAGTTTGGTATTTCATTGGCCCATTCTGGCATCCTGGAGCCCATATGTGTTACAGGGATCCCTACGGCTGGTACCTCGATCAACTTTTTTTGTACCTCCCATGGTAATGTTATGTCATCCTTTGCTGATGCCGCCCTTGCCAACCTGTTTGCCACTGAATTGTTAGCCCTTGGAATCGGTAATATAGAAAAGTACTCGAACTGGTCGTGGAGCGCAAGTACCTGCTCGAGATACTTCTTCAGCTTCTCCCCCTTGGTGGCGTAGGCTCTTGTTACCTGTTCACCACTATCTGGGAATCAACTTTTACCTCGACCTACTTGGCGCCCAGTTCCTTGACGGCAAATAGTCTCGATATTAAGACGTCATACTCTGCCTCATTATTGGTGGTCTTGAAGGTAAGCGTTGCCATATAATAGAACTCCCGACATGCTTCTGTGATGATGTGGATCCCAATGTCATCCCTTACTCAGCAGGCAGACCAGTCAACAGAGACTGTCTAGGGTCGGCCAAGGGGTGGAGTCGCAACCTCTACTGGGAAACCGTTGAACTTGGCTACAAAATCTGCGAGGACTTAGCCCTCAATTGTATTTCTGGATGCATAGCCGATTTCAAACTCTCTAAACTCAATTAACCACACAACTACCCTTCTTGAGGAGTCCGGCATTTGTAGTACTCTCCCGAGAGGATGTTCTGTTAATACTTTGATCGGGTGGACTTGGAAGTACGATCGCAGCCTTCTGGCTGTTATCACTAGTGCAAATGCCAGCATCTCCATCCGTAGGTACCTGACTTCGGTGCCCCTTGGTGCATGACTCGTGTAATAGACTGGTGCTTGGTTTCCTTCCTCTTCCTTCACTAGGACAGTGGACACAACGTGGGGGGATACGACCAAGTAAACATACAAGATGTCCCCTTGATTAGGCTCCCTCAGCAGGGGCAGATTGGTGTTCTTGGAAGGCTTGATTGCATTCTTCATTCCAAAGGTGTACTTTCCTTAGAACTCGAAAGAAAGTGAGGCATTTATCTGTGGACCTTGGCACAAACATGTTCAAGGTGGCCACCTTTCTTGCCAGTCATTGGACGTTGTTGATAGTTCGTGGTGGCACCATGTTTAAGATTGCTTCTATCTTCTTAGTGTTGGTTTCAATTTCTCTCCAAGACTATGAACCCCAAGAATTTGCCGGAGTTAACCGCGAACACGAACTTAGCTAGATTCAAATTCTTGTATTCGCGTAACACTACAAAGGATTCTTTAAGGTTTATTAGGTGTTGGGTGGCTTCCTTACTCTTCACCAGTAGGTTATTTACGTATACCTCAATAGTCTTCTCGATTTGATACTTTAACATTAGATTGACCAAACTTTGGTACGTCGCCCTAGCGTTCTTCAACCTGAAGGGCATTACTCGGTAGCAGTAGAATCCTCTATCAGTTATGAGCGTCGTCTTCTCCTCATCTGCCTTATTCATCCTAATCTGATTATACCTGGAGTAGGCATCCATAAACCTTAAAAATTTATGCCCAAAGGTGGTGTCTACAATAAAGTCAATCCGAGGAATTGGGAACTGTCCTTGGGACAAACATTGTTGAGATTGGTGAAGTCCATGCACATCCTCCATTTACCATTAGTTTTTTTGACAAGCACTACATTGGAGAGTCATTCAAGGTAGTGCGTCTCCCTTATGAAACTCGTCGCTAAGAGCCTGTCGATCTCCTCAGCTATGGTCGTGCATTTCTTTGTGCTGAAAGACCTCATCTTCTGCCGCACTTTCTTGGTCTCTATGTTGATGCAAAGGTTGTGCTCTATGACCATATTGTCAATCCCTGACATGTCTTAATGGCTCTAGGAGAATACATCTCTATGTTTGATTAGTAACTATTTTAGGCCTCTCGGCATTACAGTGGGAGCTTTGTACTAACCCTTGTGGTGGCGGTTGGGTGTTCGGGTGTAACTTTACTATCTCCAACGTTCATTGGCCTCGACTTGCAGTAGATTGCTCTTGTTCCTAGCTTCTATGTCATGTTTTCCTCTTCTACCAGGGGTGGTGGTGGCGGCGGCTACTTCCCTGAGTTACCCACCAAACAGACTATCGGCACCCCCTCCTTCAACTCCTAGACGTAACACTCTCGGGCCAATATCTACTCGCCTCGAGCTTCACCGACTTCTACTTCTGTTAGAAACTTCATTTTAAGGTGGTAAGTGGAGGTCACCACCTTTAAGTTGTTGCAGGTTGGGCACCCTAATATGGCTTTATAGGATGACGAAGCCTTGACTACCAGGAAGTTTGTCATGTTGGTGATTGTGTGGGCACCTTACCTCACCGTAATCGGAAGTGTGATGGCGCCTATGGGTTGAATGACTTCTCCTGAAAACCTTTTAAGCGGAGAAGGTGATGGTCGCAGCCTGTCAAGATTAATACCCATTCTAGTGAACACATCCCAAAACAAGATGTCGGCTGAACTCTCATTGGCAACCAAGACTCACCTGGTCATGTAATTGGCTACTAACAATGTGACTATCAAGGCATCATCGTGGGTCGTGGGGGTACATAACCCCTTCACAATCTTTATCCCCGACCGAAATGGTCGAGGTTGCCCCCGTCCTAGGGTATTTGTATGGTCTGTCTGCCATCTATACCTCATGATACCTTGTCGTGTGGGCATGGGCTTTTCTACTAGATGTCGTAGTGCTGCCCTCAGCAAAGCCGCCTGCTATCATGCGGATCTCTCCAAGGGGGGCTTGCTCTTGGTCTTTTCTCAGCCGAGGAGAGTTATTCCTTCCTTTCCTCTTCTATTTTTAGCGCTTTGGGCATCTACTTCGCCTCTATTTTCATTGGCGATTCTCCTCCCTTTGTGGTCCGATGTAATAAGTTAACATCCTTTCTAACTCCCCACTTCTGGACATCTCATCAACTCGCTTCTTCAGGGTGATGCAATCTTCAATCCAGTGAGAGTTGGTTCGGTGATACGTGCAGTGGCGTTGGCCCCTGCCTGGTGAGTGTTGTTCCTTCCTTGTTGTCCTACTATTCTCTTGATCACTGTGGTTGTTGTGGATTAGGTGGCGCCATTGGTCCTAATGACTGGTGTATCGGTCACATTTATCATCATGGTGGCCTTGGCCGCTTGTTCTTTTGTCTTTATCCTTAGAATTTTTTTGGTTCTTGTTCTCTGATTTTGTTTCTTACTTCTGTGGCTCCAAGAGAGCCTGTAATGTGTCCTTCACATTAACAAAGTCGTCTGCTCGGTCCATGAACTCCCTTAAGGTGGACAGAGTTCTCTGGCCAGTTTAGCCATGAACGGGCTTTAGGGATAGATTCCTTTGAGGAGGGCGGCCAAGGTAATTTTTTCATTTTGGTCATCCGTGTTGAGTCTTTATTTGTTGAAGCGTGTTAGGTAATTTTTTAGGTTCTTTCTCTCCTTTTGTTTTATGGTTAGCAAATAGGAGGTTGGCTTGCAGCGCCTTCTACTTGCCATGAACTACGTGAACTGTTTTACTAGCTCCTCAAAACTGCCAATGGATCCGGGGCGTAGGGTCCAAACCAACTTTGTGCTATCCCCTTCAATGTTAGGGGAAAGGCATGCCAAGCCACCTCCTTGGGGAAACTGTAAAAGGGTCATATTTGCTTTGAAGTTTCTGAGGTGATCGATAGGATCCTTGGATCCATCGTATAAGTCGATTTGCGATAGTTTAAATTTGGATGATAGTGGTATTGCCATGACCTTCTTGCTGTAAGGAAGATTTGTACGAGTAAGGAGTTGCTCCACGGAAGAGGAACCACCCATACTCTTTGTCATCTCCTCATACTTGTCAACCAGATTGCGCAGCTCGTTGTGCATCATTTTCTTCTCTATCTCTTCGTTGTTTACCCTTTTCGCACTGTGTGCATCTCCTTCAACCTTCCCCTTTTGGGCTGGGGGGTTAGTTATCCTTTTGCCATTTCAATTCCTTGTTCTTTCCTTTTGCATTTGCTCGACAACTGTCATCACCTATTTCAGTATTTCTTCTGTTTCTACTAACCTTGTCTCCAATTCCGTCATGCTTGTTTCTAAATCTCGGTGTACGTGTGATTGCATAACAGTTGGCATGTAAAAATCACATTAATGTTTGTAAAATGATCCCACAGATAGCGCTACTGTAAAAGATATGTTTCACACCACTAACTGCACAAATGAGCTGCGACAATAAAGAGGCGACACTGGTTGTCCTGGGGAGATTTTGATACTTAAGTCAATAACACAGTATGAGAATAAATGTATGTAAAGATGAAGTGAAATGTTTGTTACCTCTCATGGGTTATTTATAGAAGCACATGGACATGGCGTGATGGCAACTGACTCTAATCACCATCCCGTGTGCATATCCTTTATGATCCCTTATTAACCGGAGAGGATATCTCCTATTTTGTAAGAGTTATCTTCCCTAGGATGTTGCATCCAACTGTGGATCAGCTCTCCAACTTCTTGGGAGTTATTTGCCACGTGATCATGGTTATGGGCTCTTCGTTCGTGGCCCTCTCAATCTTAAGCTAAAACTTTGAGCCGGTTTCCTAGTCATGGGCTTGGTCACCTAAGGGGATCTAAATATCCTCTCAAAAAATAATCTGTAAATAGTAATGAAATAATTTACGAATAATTGTAAAATGATTTGAGTTAATATATTTTATGAGATTTTAGATAATGAGAGATAAAAAGTTGAATAAAAATACTTTAAAGTTAAAAAACTATTAGAATCTAATTTTTTAATATAATTTTTATTTTGAAATTTGAAAAAGTTGATTTTTTTATATTATTTGAAAGTTTTGAAAAGTTGTAATGATTAGATGAAAAAATTAAAAACTATTTATATTTATGATGTTTGAATATTAAGATGAGTGAGATAAGATGGGACCACCCAGGCCCAATAATATGACCACCCAAGGGAGATTAAACAATTTTTTCAAACTTTCATGCAAAATATAAATTATATAATAAATTATTCAACTTTTTCAAAATTTTAAAACAATAATAATATTAAAAAATAATATTCTAACAATATTTTATTCAACTTTCATCTCTACTCATTTCATCTCACTATCCAAACGATACCTAGAATATTTAGTATGGGAGAAAAAAAAATATAAATTGAGGCGCGTAAACTAATTTTTAGGATTTACTTATTTATAAATAAAATTGTATAAAAATTAATTTTACCCTTCTATTTTTTAAGGAAAAATGATTGGGTGACTCTCAAATTATGTATTCCAAATGTGCCTCTTTATATACTTTAGTTTTTTTTTTCTTAATGGTTAAGAAAATAACTATTTATGAATTCATAAATTTTTTTCCTTTGATGGTTAAGGATGTTTAAAAAATATTTGAAAAAAAAAAAGTTCAATTGCATCATGGGCACATATAAGAGTCATTCTAGCATTGTTCTTTTATAATATAATTTGGACTCTCAAAGTTGACTTCCTAATTCTGCCCCTAGATCTCTATGTTCCATATAGGTTTGGATACTTGAGTATTCTCACGTATTCTCAGAAATATAATATTATATATTATACTCTCATCTTATTTTGATCATACTAAAAAGTATGTGACACATTTATCACTATTAGATGATAAAGAAGTATGCAATAAGTGATCATTTAATAGTGATAAATGTGTCACAACTTACTTAATGAAATGAAAATGGGATGATAATATGATGTATAGAATTTTCCTTCTCAGAATACTCCACAACTATTCATTATTTTATTATTACTTTTCACGTACATTTTAATACTATTCATTACTTTTCACTACTATCTCTTTTTTTTTTTTTAAATATCATTTTTTTCTTGTATTTTTAAAAAATGTATAGAAAACTTATTTTGCCCATTTAAAATAAAATTCAAGCATCCAAACATTTATAAGAATCTTATTATATTTATTATAGGTACATGCCGAACTAATATATTCAATGGACATTTATATATGTCATCTTCGATGGATCTCGTACATTTTAAAGTTTGAGTCAAAGTCCTAATGCCCGTGTCATTAGGAAAAAATTGGTATGTACTATTATGCAGTAAAATGGACATTTATGTCATCTTCGATAAATCTCATGGACTCCCAAACATTTCAAAATCTTAAAAAATAAGGGAAAAATATACTTAGTAGTTAGTACCCTTAAACTATTAAGATTTTACAATTTGTACTATAAATTATAAAAAATGGACACATTGACCTGGTTTGGCTTACCTAAGATTTCAAATAAAATTATCAACTTCAATCTAAACATAATTTCATTCTAAAAAAAATATAAGAAGTGCTATAGTTACAAATAGATTTTATAAAAAAAAAATTACAAACTGACATGATTTCATATAATATGTTAGATTTACTTTATAGTAAAAATAATTTTATAATCTAATATACCATATCAAATCATGTTTGTTTATAGATTTACTTCTGTGTGATTTCTTTGTTGGTAATTTTTTTTTCAAAAAATATATATAAACTTTTCATCCAATTTCCTGCTTATATCACAGAAAAAATTAAAAAAAAAATGCAAAACCAAAATCATTTTTACAAAAATATGTAAAAAATTATATTTAAATAACCTTTCCAATCTATCTATTGACTTTCATATATTTGTGTGTGGTATAGGAAATGAGAAGCAAAATTTTTCTTCAATATATAGCATTTAAAAAAGCAAGTCTCTCAGCTTTTACGTTACAAAATCCAATAAAAAACGTATCTCAAAATTGTTCAAAAAATTATCAAACATTCTCAATATTCCACTAACCGAAGTTACCATGCACATGCATTGTATCTCAAACTAAGAAAAAAAAAAACTTAAATTTTACAATATATATTAAGATCTACCATCCAAATTGAGCCACGCTACATATTTTTTTATCCATCTCGAAAGTGAATGATGATGTTAAAATGAATTTTATTTATTTATTTATAGTTTCATAATGATGTATTGCTTTTAATATTGATAATTTAGAATGAAAAAAAATAAAAAGAAAGATACAAAATTGGAGTAGCCGACCCAAATCAAGTTAACGCACCATAACAAAAAAAGAAAAAAATCTACAGTTAACGCACCATATAAAATAATATTTACAGTTTATAAAATAAGTAAATACTACACATTCTTTTTTTTTTAAAAAATAAATATAGAATCTCCTATATCTATAAATGGTTTTGCTACACAATCTCCTACTATTTATCCACACTTCACATTCCATATTTTTTAATATTTAAAAAAAAAATTTTGAATTTATTTTTTTTAAACTATTTCAAATTTTTTATTAACTATTCATATAAAAATTATTTAATAAAAAAATTTTAAAAAAAAGTAAAATGTAGAGTATAGATGAATAGTAAGAAGTTGAAAAGATTTTTTGATCTATAATTATGTCTATCACCCTCAAACCACAAGCCGGTTTAGATTAACAGGTGAGTTTTCATCTTATTATTATTTATAAATTTTAACTTATAAATTTTATTACTATTTATAAATTATCTTAAAAAAAAAAGAAGGAAAAAAAAAAGTGTAGCCACAGATAAAAAAAAACAAGTGCCGCCCTCTGACCTGGCAATCGTTTTCCCGCGTCGTGATCTATGATAAACATATGTATATATTCCTTCCTCTTCCCCAACTTCATCGCTCTCTCTCACTCTGTGTTACGTCCTATTCCTTGCTTGCGTGACGAACCAAAGACCCATTCAAACGCAGAACTTACCCAAACAGCCTATAACAACTATATATTTCCTTCTCTCTCTCTCTCTCTCTCTCATGTTTCAAATTATCACTCTCTGTTCATCTTCTCACATGCCAATCCCTCCACCATGTCCTTCCTCTCCCTCATTTTCTTCTCCAGCCTCCTCTCCCTCTCTCTTTCCCAACCCCCACCTCTCAAAGGTAATCTAGCAGTTCTCTCTCTCTCTCTCTCTCACTATTAATCTATATATATATGTATATATACATGACGTCTCATGTGTGCTTTCTCTCAGGTCTTTTGATTGACTGCGGCGCAACTACGGGGTCTATAATCGACGGCCGCGCATGGGTTCCCGACGCTGCCTTCATTTCCTCTGGGACTCCCAAGAATCTGACCACCCCTGTTCTCAATCCCATCCTTTCCACCCTCCGATCATTCCCTTCCACGAACAACCTGCGCAAGAAGTTCTGCTACGACGTCCCTGTGTACCGCAATGCCAAGTACCTGATTCGGACCACCTACTTCTACGGAGGAATCAACGGCCGGGATTCGCCGCCCGTTTTCGACCAGATAGTCGACGGGACTTTCTGGAGCGTGGTCAACACCACGGAGGATTACGCTAACGGAATGTCATCGTATTATGAAGGGGTTTTCGTTGCTCACGGTAAGATTATGAGTCTATGCATCGCGGCGAATACGTATACGGATTCGGACCCCTTTATAACGGCGTTGGAGTTTCTGATAGTCGGAGATTCGCTCTACAATTCTACGGATTTTGGCAAATATGGTCTGAGATTGGTTGGCAGGCACGCTTTTGGGCTCTCGGGACCGATCATTCGGTATATATTATCACTAAGCTTTTCCTTTTTTGGATTGTTACCAACTATCCTGATGAATCTGATTCATGTTTATTGTTACACAAACATATGAAGTTTTAATTGATTTAGTATTCACACTATTTTCTAGGTTGTGTAATAGCAGTATGTGTGACGTATAAGTTTTCGGATTTACACGAAAAATAAAGTTTTATCTGCAAGCCATATTCACAATTTTTCGTTTTAAGTTCCATCATTATTATTTACTTTTAACAAGATTTATCCACTTTCAATACATGATTTTTTTTTTATGGAAATTATTCAACTTGCCAAGAACTAGCAATTCATGAAACAATTATGTCTTAAATGGATTTGATGTGCTTGTGTTTGTGTGTCATAGGTTTCGGTAATGTTGAAGGTGCTTTTGAATTGATTTGCAACATAGGCTGCTTTCAAGTCTTCAATAAAATGCGAATTACTATATTAATAATGTTGAAACGTGTTTTTTTTTTTTTGGTTGCGTATTCATCTGCTTACTCTGTTTTCTGGGTACCGCCAGATATCCTGATGATCATTTCAATCGGTTTTGGGAGCCATTCGAGGGAACATATTCTGCACAAACAGAAAACCGAAATGTATCTGTTTCTGCTTTCTGGAATCTCCCCCCTTCAAAGATATTTGAGAGAGCTCTGACCTCAACCGAAGTACAACGCATAGAGTTGAGTTGGCCTCCAATGTCTCTTCCGAACTCAACATACTACATTGCTCTATACTTTGCAGATGAACGAAATTGGAGCTCAAGGGTGTTTGATGTAAAGATAAATAACGTCCCATATTACCTCAATCTGAACGTCACTCCAGCTGGTGCTTGTGTCTTCGCAGCACGGTGGCCTCTAGCTGGTGCTGTAAAAATAACTTTGACCCCTGCTGTTGGCTCAAATATTGGTCCTTTGATAAATGCCGGAGAGGTTTTTGAGGTGCTGGTTCTTGGAGGACGAACTACGACCCGAGATGGTATGTTATCATCCTTCCACTGTGATGCAACTCGATAGTTTCCTCATGTTCTCTTCATTATTTACTTGGCCTAAAATGTTGGCTGCGGCTCATTTTAGTAATCCCCCACCAAGTTAATGGTCGACAATTTTTTAGTAATGGTCGAGCAAATTAATTTGAGCTAAATAACAGCTTCTTTCGGAAAAGTGAAGTGTGTTTAATCGGATAAAAGTGCCATGTTGATTCATACACTCTACCACCCAACCTCTTAAAAACATTGCCCATTACACTTCATATCCATCATTATCAATTACCCGATCTTTTCATTTATGCATATCTTGTCACAGTTATCGCTTTGGAAAAAGTAAAAGACAGTCTCAAGAATCCTCCACTTGATTGGAATGGCGATCCTTGTTTGCCCCGCCAGTTCTCATGGACCGGCATTTTGTGCTCTGAAGGCCCCCGGATTCGCGTGATCGCCTTGTGAGGGACCCTTGAATCGCCATGGCGCTATAATTTGTGTGCTTACTTTTTTATTGCATAACAAGAGGCTGACTATCTCCCATTATGTCCAGAAATCTGACAAACATGGGTCTCTCAGGATCGCTGTCACCTACAATTTCCAAGATGACAGCGTTGACTGACATGTAGGTTTTCACTGATTAATTCATTGGCTAATGAAATTGAGACGTAAGGATCGCATGATTGACAGTTTAATTATATTATCAGCTGGCTGGGCTATAACAGTTTGACTGGATCTATTCCTGATCTCAGTTCAATGAAGATGCTAAAGATATTGTAAGTTGTGCGGTTTTTCGGCTATTATCATTTTTTGTCGAGCGAATGAAAGATTGCATGATTTCGTATAAAGTTGTTGTCACCTGAGCCTCATCAATGATGTATCATTTGCTTCAATGACATGAAACCTGTACTCTCTATTTTGCATACGCTGCAATAAAGTCATTCATCTTCCTCAGGTTGTTACTTCCATTATATACGCATTTCCTTGTGTGGATTGTATTACCTGAAAGTTTAGAGCTTGAGACCTTTACATGTTATTATTTTGTGGATTATAATGTTTGACTTCTCCAATTTCAATACCATTTTCCTTGAAGGCATTTGGAAAACAATCAGCTCAGTGGAGAAATTCCCCCATCACTGGGGGCCATCGACGGCTTGCGTGAGCTGTAAGTTTTATTCTACTATATGCTTGTTAATTTTTATATTAGAAATTATTTTATCATTTCAGAATTTCTCATATGTTACTGATGTAATTCTATCCAAATCTTGTGTTTAACAGTATCTTTATAACTGTTCTGCTCTTAATTATCACGAGAAATCATGACTGCCGTTAACTTTCTAGGAGGACTAACTTCGATCAGATTAAGTCATGGCTCCTAGACTGAGGTTTTTGGATACAAACTATGGAATTAAGAATCTTCTATTGTTACGTGATTTTTGGTTTCAGTATAGGGACCAATTCTTTATGTGTGTGTGTGTGTGTGTGTGTGTGTGTTGATCTATCTATCTAAATAAACCAAATGAAGCCTTGACACCAACTAGTTAGGATCAGGTACATGAATCCTTTTCTACCTTTCAGCTCCATACGTCTTCTGTTAACCCAACTAACCATGATCAATATACAAAAAATCTAGTGTACTATGGCCTTAAAACTTAACTCAATGAGCCTCTGTCTCAACTAATTGGATGAGCCCCCTAAATCCTTCTTTTTTCTAATCAATTGGAGCCGGCTTGGCCATATTAAAGTTTATACCAGTTTTTTGCATCTCTACTGATTTTTTTTTTCTTTGTACTCCTACCTACATCATTCCTATAATCTCTTCTATTTTTCTTGGTTTCTTAATGTTCTTGCAACTCCTTCCTTTCTTATACTGCTCCTAAACACTCAACCAGACTCATCACATTATTGGGTGCAGTTTCGTTGAAAACTTGCTAACATATGTCAGGAGATGATTTCTACTTCCAGTATTAGCGATTTTGCACCTCCAGCTTTCAAAACCCCTCACTCATAAGATACTCATTCAGCACAAGAACTTTCTAAGAGAGAGATTGAGAGAAGGGAGGGATGGGCCCAAGCGCTTGAGGGCTTTGAAGGCACAGAGTCTTACTTATCCTTTGAGGTCCAAAACCCAAAGAGGCTTAAGTCCATATAGATCTCCCTTTTACAAGCAATAGGATCTCATCCTTTCTATTTCCTTTTTGTGTCCACCTCTACAATACTTCTAACAGCAACAAATATGAGATTCAGAAAAATATTTTTCAGAACCTCAAGTGACTTTGAGGAATGGTGTAGACGATGCTTAGAAGCATTGTACTTTTGTAGTTGAAGCTCACTGTAACTTGGGGTGCGTCTCGTCAGTAGCTTCTAATATCACTCATTCAGATTCACTTGCTAGCAAACACACACAATGATAATGAGAGCACCCATATATTGAGCACGGGACTGGCCAAGAAATTGCTGGCTCACAAATTAATTTGTTCAAAGCAATGGGTTGTTTAGACTCTCAACTTAACTAAAGATTCTCCTGTCAGCCAATAATCATATTTGCAAGATATATTAGTCTTCTTGTCTTTAGTTCTGTGGCCCGAGAGGAAATGTTACAAAACTAAAATTGCTGAGAGAAGAAGGGATGTTGGAAGCCATGAGGGGTATATTCAATCCAGAAATTGATTATTCCCTTGTGGGATGTCACCTTAAATCAGTGGTTATTTCACAAAATATGGGACACAAAGATCTTGGTTGACCTTTTAGTTTGAGCTTGGAATACTGCCCGTGTTTGACCGAATAGCTTAGAATATACCTTTTCCAGTTAGGGTTGCTACTTGCTCCCGTCCATGCGGGGGCGTGGATTTTTTCTCCACAATCCGCCCCCATCCATGCGGGGGCGGGGTACCTCGCCTGTTGCACGGGGTGCGGGGGTGGACCTCCCCGCCCCCCCTCCCCCAACTAGGCATTTGGCCTAGTTCAGTTATCTGGGACCAAAATGGCCCAGAAACACATTCAAACTTGTTTTTGGGCCCAAAATTTAATTACAAAAATAAATATATTTAAAAAGTGAAAACAAAAAATAAATTATATGGACAGAAACTATTAACTATATACTTAGTTTCAACTAATACTATTAAGTATTAACTAATAATCATCACTAAGGCACTAAGCTATTACAATTATACAAATTAAGAGAACTAATAAACTATTATAATATTAAAAAATCATCTAAAAATAGTAAATATTACAAATTGTACTATTAACTATTATAGCAACATTACAATTAATTGTAAATTAACAAAATCATAACATTTCAAATTTGATCAATTTAAGGTGGCGGTGAGTTCACTGAGGTTTGTTGACTGTTGTGAGACTGTAAGAATCGAGATCATAAAACCTGCAATATTAATAAGTTAAAAATAAAACAAATTAGAATTATAAAGTTAAAAACATAAAACAAAAATGTAAAATACAAAATATTAAAAGTACTAACTAATATGAGATTGGGTCATTGGGATGAAGATGAGCATAAATCATTGGGTCCTTAGGATTAGGATTTGGCATATGTATATTGAGACTATAAAAGTTAAAAAACATACAAGCAAAATAATTAGATACTCAAATATGCCAAGAAAAAAAAATTAGATACTAAAATATTATATAAGAGAAATTGGCCTTACCTTCGTTGTGACAAACGGCGACTTCATTGAGATGGACAGACGGCAACGACTCATGACGGTATCACAGACGACGAGAGGACTTACGGCGGGTGAAGGGGGGAAATTTGTTGGCCGATGGGATTCAGGAGGGTTAAGGGCTTCGGGATTGTGGGGGAAGGGGGGGGGGAGAATACAAGGCTAACGACGCCGTTTTGATTATGGGGGGTTGTTAAAAAAAACCTAGGCATCAAAACGATGCCGTTTTGGTTGGTTTTTCTTTTTAATTAATATATATTATAAATATATAAATATATTATATATGGCAGCGGGGAGGGGTGGGGTATTAGCTAGACGGGTATCACCCTCATCTCGCCCTCGCCCCCACTGGGGGCGCCAGATGTAGGCGGGGCCACCCTCGTCCCGTATCTGGCAGACTGGGGATTCGCCCCACCCACATGGCCCTGCTGCCCACCCCTTTTTCCAATTCCTTTTAAGTGGAGACAATTTCATTGTGTGCATCTATAGCTCCCCACTGTAATGACCGGTAAAATAGGATTATGATGGAAAGTCTGAGGAAACAGAGGTTTATGTTTTTCTAATTTAATTCTGGGAAAAGTACAGTTTGGTGCCTTAAACTATCAAGGGTAAAATATTGACGATCGAATCTTAATGAGGGTGCAAAGTATCAATTTTTGCAATTTGAGGGTGCAATATATCAATTTTGATAATTTGGGGTATAAAGAGCAAAAACCGTAATAATTTGAGAGTGTAAAGTGGATTTATCCCTTTAATTCGCTCTTCTAAAATGGGGCTGCAGGATTAAACAACCAATTGAATTAATGAGCCACCCAATATTGGGAGGCTCATTTATTCAACTAGTCTCCGTTCCTAATATGCATAGTTTGATATTTATTTTGGAATATTTCTAGTACATCTTGTAATTACGCATGTAAATGGCACTACCTCTCTTAACTAGGTTTTACCCTTGTACAGCCCTTGCATGATTTCTCTCCCCAGAATCAGAATGAGAACAACTACAACTAAAACATCTCCTCTTTTATTTTGCCGCTAGTTACATCTGGATTCTATAGGATTTCCATGTAATCTGTTTTATTCTACTCATGGTCCGTGCTTGTTTATATCAAAGCTCACTATGATTGTTCTCCATGCTTTCATATATGAATAATGATCTTTTTATTTTAAAATTTAAATTTCCACCCATTATTATCCTAATTTGTCCTTTTCAATGACATTACAATTAGCATTATAATAGTATTCAAAATGTGGCGCTTATATGTATTACGTGCCTGACTTAGTTCTATCTTTCAGTTTCTTACAGAACAATAATCTGACTGGTCTAGTTCCAAAAAACCTTGAAGAAAAACCTGGACTAAACCTTAAGTAAGTGTGAACATCCTCTAGTATTTTATTATCCATACTCATCCACCACTGCTTACATTGATTGTTTCAATTTCATTCTCAGGACTTCTCCTGGAAATAATTTTGTATCTCCCCCATCTCCTTGAGCAACTACGTCTATGGATCTAATGGTAAAGGTGACTTGGCCGATTTCTCCAGAAACTTGATTCTGACCAATTCGCATGTATTCCCGTTACCCCTTTTTGTTCTAAGAATCTTGCTGGGAGCTGTTTGTGCAAGATTTCCAACCGAGTAATTGAAGTTCTGCTTGATTGGACTCTGTACTCGGGTCAGAGAAGGTTTCTTGAAGCAATTTGGAACATCCAAAACTCTATACCCGAAATGGTTGTTCGTATACACTTAGTACAATTCGTTTTTCAGTCGATGTATTGGATCATGTTTTCAAAATTTTATTTTATTCTTCGTGTATACTTGTGTTTTGCCTGTTTGTATACTACAAATTCTTTTTTCTTTTACGAGGATGAATATTATCTGTTCATAATTTGTACTTGTAAAAAACACTCAATTCATATTTTTGTAATATGACATGGTTTGATCTCTTCATTATGGCTCTTCTAAGAATAGCTGACCATTTTCATAATTTCTTCTGTTGCCACTTAGTTCTTACCCTTGTTATGACATTGATATCTTATAGATTTGCTGGAGGGAAATTGGCATTGATGTCTCTCAAACCCTTTCAGATCTCAGCACCGTTGTGTTTCCTAACTTATCGGAGTCAGCCAGCTTTACATAATTCTTTTATATTGCAACCGGTATTTGAGAGAGTTAGATAGTTTTAGATGCCTCAGCCCTCTGAGGTGCTCGGAACCGTATGTATACTCAGACCAGATGTACAGTAGCACGGGTCTTTAATAAATGTTAATCAGAGGATATGGCCTTTTGACCCTTTTCTGCTACAAAAATTGAAATCACTACGTTTTTCTGGTATACAGCCATTTGAGACCCACAATTTTCACAGGCTGTATCCTGCTGCATCTGGCATGACTTCTCACTTCATACTTCCCTCCTAATCTATGAGAGACAGATAAATGTGCTTGCTTCTAAGGTGATAGAGTAGAAGCAATGCAACTAAAATGAATGTTAATATCATCCAACAAAATTGAAATGTCAGCATTTACATTGTCAGTCATCAGATCCACAATGAGCCACCATCATTAACATTAATCTAAACACGAAAGCAGAAGCATATATAATGAAATAAAAGAAATGAGACTTGATGAACATATATGACAACTCTGCAGATATCAGACGGAAATTTGGTTACCACTTTCTCATCCTCCCCTCTCTGATCTTTCCTTCTTTGAGTGGAAACAAAGGTGGCAAGACATGACTACTCTTCACCTGTGTGCAAATTGGCACATTGATCATAGGCCTTATTTTAATGCTAGCTGATCTCGTTGTCCTCTCCAATCCTTTCTTTGTCTTCTTCACAGGCTTGTCTCTGTTCTTCGAGCTTTCCTTCTGCCCATCTGATGCAGCTACATCCGCAAGGCCGCTCGAAGAAGATGAAGATGATGAGGAAGAAGAAGATGGTGATAAAGAAGAAGCGCGCTGCTTCTTCAACCTTAATAGCTCTTTCCATAATACGGTGCACTTGGGTGGCCTTGGAGATGGGTCATCATCAACAAACCAACCCACCCTACTCCTCTCCTCCTCCTTGTCCACCTCTTCTTCCTCAGTGTCTTTCCCTTTGAGACTGATCTTGTTGAGCTTCTCTGCATACTTCATTTGCCAAAAGGGAAGGACCTTCCCATCAAAGAAAAGCTCATCTGCAGATAACATTGTTTGGCTAGTTACATTGCTTGACAGGAACTCAAATTCAACATTTCTTGCTTTATCTATCGCTATCTCCATTTCTCCATCTTTCTCCCCCTGGGGGTTTGGGTTAATGGTGATGAAGTTCTTTTCATCCAGGAATTCAGCAGAGAAAGAAATCCTGGGACTTGAAAATGGTTCAGTGGATTTAGAGGCAGTTCGAACAGTTTCCTGGGAGACCAAGACCATTTTGGTTGTGTTTGGGTTCAGGGAAAAAGTGGGGGAATAAAGGTGGTGTAGCTGGCTAGTCAGGTGTGTTTGATCAGATTCATGAGATTGTGATTTATAAAGGAAAAAGGAGATGCTGTGATGTTTCTTATATTTTTAATCTCTTTGGTTTGTCATTGTAGTAAAATGTTGGACGGTGAGATTATAAAATATCATGTGGTCTGGTGAAGGCGAAACAAGTGAACCAAGTTTGTGTTTAGAATATAGGAACAGCACATGGACACCCTGAGAGCTAAAGACAAAAAATAAAAAATAAAAAATAAAAAAATCGTACCGTAATTTTGCATGCAAGTTTAAAAGGTATTTTACAACTATTTTCTTGCTTTCCTAAATTCCAAAAAAAAGAAGAAGAAGAAGATAGAATTAAGGAAAGATTTCCAATTGAAGGCAGAGGATGGAGAGGCATAATTCAACTCAAAAAAAGAAAAAAGAAAATATGGGTTATATGGTGGTGCAAAATCTGGTTGTAGGGTTCAAAACGTGTGAAAAGTAAATGACACGTCACACACCTCAGACTGATATTGATTAATGGGGAAAAAAAAGTAAACAACAGCATGAATGCCATATGCAGATGAATGAATCAGTGACCAATCAATTTGGGTTGGCCTACTACTTTGTTTGGTCCGTCACTTTAAATTTTAGATTAATTGTTAAGGTTTTTCACTCTTAATCTAAACTAAAATCATTTATATTTGAGAGAACCATGTTCTTTTTTTCAACTTCTCGTCATTTTAGCATTACCATCTTTAAAAATTCCTGCAAAACTCACACCCAATATATATGAATTTGGTGGCAAATGGAAATCCAAAAGTAACCATTTACCAAATGGGTTTCTAAAAGGGATAATGACTGAGAAATCTGCCAGTGGATCTCAGAAAAGGTGGGAAAGATTTAGAGATTAGGTTCTCTTTAGACAAAGTGGCTGTTGCGTATTAAATCTGCATTAGTCAAAGAGCAGAGCATTGTTTTGTTTTGACTCCTCATGCTTTTTGCTTAGAGGGATTATATCTAACATGGGAGTTGTCCAGACCATGTGGTCACATGAGATTAATTTCTAGCCATGTGAAAGCTGAATCCATGATATCAACAAGATATCCTTACTGACCAAGTTGCCCTTTTGAAGAGCTTCATCATTGGTGGTGCAGCATGTTATGTTATATGATATGGGTATGGGTATTCCTGTCATTCTGAGAGTGTTTACAGGTGGTAGATATCATAATTCGTTCCTTGAAAAGCTTCCATTAAGATTTCGACAGCTCTAATTAAGGCTAGACAGCTAATAAACATAGAGTAGTCTTTGGATTACTATATAAATAAGGGTAGGGGGTTACATTATTTATTAGCACATTATCCCGGGCAGTTCTATGGCCCTCCTATGTCCTAATAATGGAGGGACAGCTGACAATAATGTGGTAGATTCACAGTCTGAACAATAAAGAACTAAAATTCAACACAATTTACAGTCAAAGTTTAACCCTCTGATTGATCACATACCATCTCATCAATTTTTTTTTTTTCAGATTTCAAACTTGGTTACTGAAACCAGAATAAATATACAAATATCGAAATTGATGGCCAGGAAATTTAATCGGAATCAGTTGCTCTTGTCTTGTACAGAGCAGAGTAAAAGGGTTTGAAGGACAAGATGTTTTACGTACCTCCTGACCAGTTTCATTCTGCCACCATTTTTAGGGAGAGGGGGCCCCAAAATTTTGGGTCTTTTTGAGCATTTAAAACAAGAGAGCTGAACTGCAGAAGAACTGTGCACACTTTAAGAGGTAGCAAGCACTAGCAAGTGACCCGGAAAGGACTCCAAAGCACAGTAATGTCAATGTGGCTAAACATTTAGAATAGTGGGGGGACCATACATTAACAATTCTATTAATATAAGAGAAGCTATTTGATAGGGGGGAGAGAGAGAGAGAGGAGTTCAGTCTGGTCTCATGCAATACCGAGCTGGTAACATGATCACTTTCTGTTTTAATTACTACATCTCCAGGCTCTGTGCCTTAGCTGTTGGTATGAGAGAGAGAGAGAGAGAGAGAGAGAGAGAGAGAGAGAGAGCTTTGACCACAACCAACTTTCTTAATTTAAAAGAAGTTGGGGGAGGCCACTCTTGAGTAGGAGTCTATATGTAGATTTAATCACTCTCAGAAATATGGGCTTGATCTCATAATTGTGTGTAACATTTTTAATCATGTGTTCAAATTGGTGAATTAGTTTAGCTTTCAGGCCTGACCCTAGAAGTAGAGGGGCTGCTTTGTCAAGTACTGCAGTTCAGGATTTTAATTGTAGATAATGAAGGTTTTGACATAGTGCAGAGTGGTTGTGTCATCTGTGTTCATCTTTCTAAAGCTTATAAATATAATAGACATAATGTTGTGGCAACTTATATCTCCAGTATTAAAGATACTGACATCATAAATAGGGTCACAAGATGGATTATTTCAGGGTAATTAACAAAACCTATATCTATGACTTTATTGATATTTTTTCTTCAGCCATTCATATCTGCTGATATTATATGATCAACTATCACATGAATAATGCTAAAAACAAGCACTTCCAATGCAAGTCTTTCAGAAACATGAGCCATTATAATTTATGGAAAAAGGGCAATTATGGTTGTCTTGGAACAACCTCAGACAAGGAATTCCCATTTACGCATGCAATGTATCACAAGGCAGACACACATCTTGGTAATATTCCAACCAATACAAATAAAGTCTAAGGGATTTCTTAGCTTCCAGCTAAAATGCAATCACAGTGAATCATACTGCATGAGATGCAGAATATTGCCTTAATCTCTAATGCTTTGAAGAGCTTTGACCATTATCTCTGTTCCCAATCAGATCTATTAAATATTTCCGAACAGCCAATGGGAATGCAAATACCACAAGGAATCATGATCCAAGACTAGGGACAGAATGATGGCATTCTGCTGCTGCTTTTTTTCATGTTGCTTAGGCTTTTATGGGGAGACTTTCTGCAAGATGTTTTGTACGAACATGTAACACAGCCTTCGAGTAGCTAAGGCAGCATTCTTCTTCTGTCAAAAGAATGGTGTCTACTTGAAGAGTAACACTTGTACAAGCTGATTTAAACCTTGGAAAGAAAGATCATGGATGCTGAGGATCAAAATCATGCCATTTTTGCTGATTTCATCGATTGTTCATCCCCTAGTCATAACTTTCCCCTTTTTTTTAAAGTTCTTTTTGGTTTGTACCTAACAATTGTATGGAATCACATGCATTGAGTTAATTGCTGTATAGAATCTCATTAAACTAACAAAAACAAATAGAGAAAACACAGGGTGTTAACACACTACTTATAGTGAGACCCATTACAACTTAAAAAAAAAAACGAAAACACCAATCATATTTTAAGACGCGGAAAGTTTTCACATTAACTATCTGTTAAATGTATTCTAAAAAATAAGACATTTTCTCTTAAATTTAAAATACTTCCATCCGCTATCGATCTAAGCACAAGTAACAAAACTCGTGGCTTTGACAAACGAAAAAACCACGTATCATCAGAGAGGACCACGTCGAGTACAGCAGGGGTGAGTGTGTGTCATCAGTCATGGCATGTGACCTGTTTCTGCTTCCAGTTCCACCTGGAATCGTCCCTTTTTAGACGGACAAAAGTAGGCCGAGATTTTCAGAACTTTTTTTCTTATTTTTTTGGGAAGACGTTAACAAGTCAGGTTTCATTCTGCTCCAAACCCGCGGGCGGGCCCAATTTCATTGACTGCCAATCCAGCCCAAATTAAACAAAATATATAATATTTAATTTGTCAATTTCAAAAGTTTTGTGTTCTTGTGAATGTCCCACATATATATAAATATATATTATTTATTTTCTGCAATTATTGATTTCCTCTACTCTCTCCTGTTGTTTTCCCAGATGTACAACCAAGTGTGAGGTATCTTTCCGACTTAAATTCAAAACACCCTGTACTAAAATCAGGCTAAAATGCTTTAAAATTGCTGATATGTGGCCTACACACTCGAATGATTTGCTTTCTTTTTCTTTTTATCTCTACAGACTACAACTAATATTTTACAAAAAAAAAAATGATCAAAACGTCATGGCTTTCCTGAATTAAGTGATGAAGAACGTAATAATGCAAGGCTACCAAACACCATTTGGGACGATAATAATTGTTATTTATTATTAACTGACTCGTGCAACGAATTTTACATGTATGATAGCATTGGCACCCATTAATTATGTAATTTTTTGGTTAAAAGTTTAGCTAAAAAAGGCGTCTTGATTGGTATTTTACGTAATCTAACTCCTATGCATCCCATCTTATGTATATTTTCCTTTCCTAGATGTTTTAAAGCTCTAAATGCTTTGCATGCTAGCTAAATGAAGAAAGATAATATTCATCATATGTGCATCATGACAAAGTAAAAATGAATCGGCACAGCATTTGGATAAGAGAAATGTTACTATGCCGCTCCAGTTATACCACTCACTTTACTCTATTTATGGTACCAACTACCATTATTTGGTGAAACGTGATTAATTAAAAAATTAAAAACACAAACATAAGAGTAGAGAGAATAGGTGCCAGGTCAATAGGACAAAAAGGACGGTGTAACTAGAGTGAGATAGCTGCTCTTCTCTTTGGATAATGTAGTCATAGGATCCTCAGGCCAAGTAGCTAGGGGTGGGTGATCAAATTCTCCTTTAGCCAAAGTTGTCGATCTTACACAGTCGATTTCTGTAATACTTGGTCGAGCGATAATATTCAGTAACATTATTGGTCTTTTCGGAAGGAGTTGAGAAGACTGATCATGGATATAAATACCCTTAACAATTAACATAAGTAAAACTAATATATAAATATTCTCACTTTAACTAATATCAGGGTTTCGTTTTCTCAAAAAACGCTAGCTAGCCACCTCTCTCTCTCTCTCTCTCTCTCTCAATCATGCCTGTTTCTTTGCATGGTCACCTCATGAGATGCTTCATGGGTTTCTCCAAATCATGAGGTGCTTACAGCAGTACTCAGAGATCGATGTTTGTACCACTGTTGAATGGAATGTTGCTGCTTTACTAGCTCAGGAAGTTTAAACTTAGATCTGGTCCTGATACTTTTAATTTTGGATGCATACGATGGGGCAATTTTTCTTCTGTGAAATTCGCCTGGTGTACGTACGTGCATGTGTCTCAGCTTTCATTTTTCCTCTCAATTATGGAATGGCCTGGTTCTTTCCAAAATTTCTATTTTCTGTTGCATAGTTTAGCTCATTTGGATAATAAGATGAAATGATTTTAAACGAGTTAAATAAAATATTATTAAAATAATATTTTTTTTAATATTATTATTATTTTGAGATTTGAAAATATTGAATTATTTATTATATTTTGTGTAGAAATTTGAAAAAATTGTAATGATGAGATGAGATGAAATGAAACCATCTCTCTATCCAAACAAGGACTGATTTTATGGAAAATTTATGTGTAGCCGTGTTGTCTTTGAGATTGATGCTTTCTTTTTAACAATATATATATATATATATATATATATATATATATATATATATATTTGAAAGTCTATATTTTAGCATAGCAAGAGACTCTAGTGCTCATACAGAAGATATACAGACATGTTATATTAACTAATAAATAGAGTTTTAACCTTTTTTATAACGAATTTGAGTCCCACAACAATAGGTATACTGATATGCCAAGTTTGTAAGCAGCATAACTCTTTTTTATAACTAATATTTGGGGTCTCACAACAATATTTATTTAGGTTTGGATAGTGAATTGAGATGAGAGTTGAGAGTTGAATAAAATTTTATTTTTTAATATTATTATTATTTTAAGATTTGAAAAAATTGAATTATTTATTGTATTTTGTATGAAAATTTGTAAAAATTGTAATGATGATATGAAATGAGATGGATTGAGAGTCCCTCTCAATCCAAACCGAGCTTAGAGCACGAACCTTAGAACATTCACATTGGATTAGGTAAAGGTCTAAGCAAAATTTAACTAATTTCAACATTAATAAAGTCCCCACATTGAATTAGGCATTGTTGTCTAAGTGCATGTTTGTGATTGTGGTGGAAAATATATCTTCTAGCTTTAGGCTTATAACTTAAATAATAAGCTCTATATTTTAAAAGCTGTTTACTATTTGATAAACATATATTTAAAGTACTTTTAAAGTTAGTTACATTAATTTTTTAAAAATATACAATTATCTACAAGAGCTTTTCGATAAAAGTTTCAATTTAGTATTTTTAAAAAAATAGACTTTCAGCTTTTTTAGGTAATTAAAGTACTTTTTATAAATTTACAAAACATATATTTTTTATTTAAAAGAATTTTTAAACAGTTAAAAGTATTTTTTAAATTTTCAAACTCAATCCCGGTTAGTTTAGTTATAAGCTACAGTAGCTCAATATATTTGTTAAGAAAGAGTGCATGACTTGACCATAAGTGTTATATTATTTCTCTGTCCTCAGTATATTTCTCATTTGCCTTGTTTGGTTACATGAAATTTAAATAAAATATTATTAAAATATAAATTTTTGATATAAATTTTGATTTGAGATTTTAAAATTTTTTTATTGTTTATTATATTTTATATAAAAATTTAAAATAATTATAATAATAAAATAAAATAAGATAATTTATATTATGTAATCAAACGAGGCTTAGAGTCAACAATTTAGGTTTGATACAATTATGAGAAAGGGCTTTTCTTTTCTTCTCCCTCTCCTGTGCTTTTAATGCTTCTTCTACTACTTTCTACTCCAACCTCGTCGGCTTCTTCTTTTCTTCTACTGTTTTCCTCTCAACGAATTTTAGATATTATTGTTAAATGAACATTAAAAATATAAGTAAAAACAATAATTTAATTAAAATGAATGAAATAACCGTTATGCTATTAAATATGAAACCAACGAGCTGAGAAAAAAAAAAAATGAAACCAACGAAAAAAGTACACATCTTAACAAACAATATATCTTATTTGATTAAAAATTAACATATTAATGAGGGGTGTTACCCGCATGGTGTGGGGTTGAAACTGCCCCTATCCCGCCCACTGCTTAATCCAATGTCTAAATTTTTTTTTAGACCCAAATTATAATATAATTTTAATTATAAATTAAAATTTATATATTTAAAAATATATATATAAACTTATTAGAGTTTTACAATAAGTCTCACATTGCTTAAATATGACTATTGTATTGCTTTGACCTCCTATATAATAGTTAGCTTAATAAGTCAAGACAATCTATTAACTTGAAGTTGAATTCAAGTTTTTAACAAATTATATATATCTACATACAATATATTTATATAAATATTAAAAATTATAATTTTTTATATTAAAAAGTGGATGGGTGCAAAACGGAGGGCGGGGGCGAGGCTCCGCTGGGGTCAACCCACCCCCTGCCTTCGCATGAGCAGTGCGGGGTAGTCCGCCTGCCCATGCGGGGGCGGGGTAGTCCGCCTGCCCATGCGGGGGCGGGGTAGTAGGGGCAAGTCCCCGTTGCCCACCCCTAATATTAATGATAGAACTGCAAAAACTGACAAAAAGAAATTAGATAAAAAAAATATATGAAATTAATAATATTTTTTTATTTTATGGAATTTATATGGATAACCCAATGTGATATTAGGTTCTAAGTGGAATAGGTAAAAGAAAAAAATGTGTAGTATTAGGTAAAGTTTGACTAATGGGACAGGCCAATCCAATACTAATATAATGCTCTAACATACCAAGTTTGTAAGTGACATAACTTTTTTAACAATGAAGTACAAATAAATCAAACCGTCTTTGCTAGTAAAGTTTAATACCTATGACACCTAGGAAGTCTCGACTAACATGAGATCTCAGTTTACAATCAGAATTCATACATCTATTTTGGCCAGATGGAAGCCTCAGACCTTTGTAAGTGATAGTTTCCCTGAAATTCAACATTGACATGAGTTCCTTCTTCTTTGAAATCCCATATCAAGTTGGAGTGTTGTGGTACTAGTATGACCTAAATCTTGAATATTCTGTTTGCAATTTGACATTCCTGAATTCTTGCTATCACTATTTGAATCAAAGATCTAGCAAGAGCAGAAATTGTTGAGTGTCGCAGTAGATCAGACGGGTTGCACTTCCACGCAACACGTGAACAGGAGTCAAATTAATATTTTCATGATTTATAAATAAATTTTTTACTGTTCATTTACTGTTGATAGTATTTGCGTTTTGAGATTTGTCTATCATCAATCGCAATATAAAAGCCAAAAGAGTCGGTGCCAACCCTTTAACACAAGTCGGTGCACGTACGCCGTCTACCGAAAGGAATTACAAAGATGCGTTGAAAGGACCATTGAAACAGTATAATGATAAGCCAAAACCACTTCTCAACGCGTCACCTAAAGTACTTTCGTGGGACAAAAATATAGACACGCCAAAATATGCACATGATGTGTGTATATATCATTGTTCTACCGTTTGAAAAAACTCACCAAATTTTATTATTTTTCTAAATATAAAGAGTAAGTAAAATGTTAGTATGTCGTTTAAATTTATTTTTTATTTTTTTTATTTAATAATTAAAAAATAATTTTTAGTATATTGATATATTTTTTTAATTTTTAAAAATATTTAAAAAATATAAAAAAGATAAAAAGATAAAAATAAAAAAATAATTTTATACTAACGGCACGCCCAGCAGTCAAAAGAGTAATTAGTAAACTCAAAACCAGAGACAGTACGTCTATGGCAGACGTGGATGGTTGTTAGAGTATTAGCAATTGCTTATGCATCTTTATATTTACATAATATTTATATAAATTAGCCTACATTAGATTATATATTTTCAAAATTTTGCATAGTTATAAATAGTATTTTTTTAAATTTAAAAAAATACTATTCACTCTCTAAACATTATTTTACTGTTTTTTTCTCTTTCCTACCTATTAAAATAAACTTTGTGAAATTTGTATGATTTTGTTATATGAGATTTGTATTAAGTTGATAATATAAAGTATTTTTTAGTACATATTAATATTTATTGGAAAAATTGGTCATTTTGAATTTTTGATATATGAAATTGGTAATATTTAAATATATGAAATTGATATTTTTGAATACATGGTGCTAATTGTAAAATATATAAAAACTAATAATTTAAAAAAAATAAAAAATAAAAAATATTTTATTATTATTTAATTCAAAGATACATAATCTAATTTTTTTTTTTAATATACGAAATTAATCTTTAAACATATAATTTTAAATATACATATAAAAAAACTAATACTAATGTTCTTAAACTTCAATGCCGGAATTCACTTCTTCGATATAACATTTATTTTTTCTGGGACCGCCGAGGGAAACGGGGTTAGATTCCAAAAAATCTTTCGTGGGATCAATCTGTACGTTGTTTATCTGTTCAAAATATCCACCCTCATCATAATCCGAACAGATAGGAACTTGGCAGAGAACCCAAACGACAACCCTAAATGAGTGGTCCCGATCGGTTGCGTCACCCTAAATGAATGACAATCCTAAATGATGGTATACACGTACGTACACGGTACAGCTTGCTAAGCTTCATGTCTAGCTATCACCAATGGTTGACCGATTCTTAATGAATTATGTCACAGTTGCAAGATTTTATGAATTTTTCAAATTTAAAACTTAGAAAATGTCATAAATGGAACCTTCATGGCAGCCGTCCTCCTACGTACAATAATATCACCGTCTTGTCCGGTCAGAAAAAGGCGCCGAAGCTTCATAACTCTCAGGCACATGGATGGTTCCAGCCTCCTTCATACTAATATCAAACTCCAAATCCACGATATATTCGTGTGAGTAACGATTTTAGAAATTCTCATAAATCTGGTGAACTTCTTTTATAAAAAAGAGATTCTTACCATAAAAAATACATAAAAAATTACTTTTGTTTAATAAAATTTACTATTTTATAAATAATTTGCACAAAACTTACACTACCTATGGTTATTAGTTCGAACGGAAGGAAATGAGAAACGGAGAAAGATGGATGAAGAAGATAATTAAACATGTTATCAAATTGGAATCAAATCCCAGAAAGACTGCAAGTTCCAAAGATCACTTAAAACAGAAGACAGTCGCAGAGTTGGGATTTCGATGCCATATTACGAGCAAATCTAACAAATACATTCACATGCAAGCTAGCTGTAGCTAGCTTTTACCTCACGTACTTTGTCTCAGGGATAGAGGAAAAAAAACAAAATAAAAACGGTTTAATACTTTTTTTTTTTTTTATCTCATCGTTTTTGTGATTGAGATATTCTCATATATAATAGCTGCAGACACACAGATTTAAAACACGATCAGTTAATTCATTCTCAGAGTTCAAATCTCATTACTGATCACTGTAGACTTGTTTTGAATCATGGAATTCTTGCAATGGGCAATTGCTCCTTGAATAGCGTTCTGCAACTCCTCCATCGACGACGTATCAGCCTGGTTCATCCCTCCACCCTTGCCTGTTCCCATATACCGGCCGGTTCGACTAAGAACACCCGAGTGACTCGGCGAGGACCGCATCGACGATGGACAGCTTGAAGCGCAGCTTCTCCTTCGTGGGTACCTCAAATTTCCCGAGAACGAGTGAGAAAATCCACGGCCATTTTCTTTCCTCGTGCCTTTGCACGATATTTCCGTGTGTTTCGTAGATCTTTCCGCTTTCTCTGAGGAAGATACAGTGGTAGCAAGCCTTGTAGTCGTAACTCCTCCCATTTTCTGCTGTTGTTGCTCATGTAACTGTTGTTTTTGGGAGAGTTTTTCATACAACGGCTTCACTTTCTTCAAATACTTCCTAACAACCTCTTTAGCCGTAGCGCTCATTCTTTTAACGGAGGACGCGGATACGTTATCCTGGCCACGGGTCTTCGTTTCTTTTCGGAACACCGACGAAAATCTCGAGAGCGAGAAATACTTGCTCTTCTTGATCTGGTGGTTCAAATGGATTTGACTCTGGACGGTAGGATTATGAAGGCGGTTAAACTCTTCGTCCTCGGTGACCGAGCTGGGCCTGGATGAGTCGCAGTCGACGACCAAGACGAGGTCGCTGTTGAAGGAGGAGTGGGAGTCGTTGGAGCTGCCGGTGGAGTCGCGGGAGGCGGTGGTGGTGGTGTCGGAGGAAGAGGAGGTGCTCGAGGAAGCGAGAAGAAGAGTGCGAACCATGGAGAGGCGGGGAGAGAGGTGGAGAGGCAAGAGCTGGCCTTTGTAGAAGAGCTCGTCGGCCGGGCAGAGATTGGTGGAGGATTTGTGAGGGGATACAGAAATGGTAAACTCGAAGTCCGAGGATGAGGAAGAGGAAGAAAACGAGTGGGATGGTGAGGAAGGGAGGGTGTGGGATTTGGTGCTTGTCTCTGTTCTCCTCCCCATATCTTTCCTGCAGCTACATCATCCGTCTACGGAGAGAGAGAAGAGAGAGATGAGTTTGATTCGAGAGCGAAGTGGTGACGGAACTGGCTTAGCTAGAGGGCTGTATATTATAATATTGGTTTGAAGTAATATTACGTACTTTGCAGAATTCCACGCGCATCGGTGGGGAGTGTAGAAGACGTGCCGCCAGTATTTGTGGTGCTTAATGAATTGAGGTTATGGGCGGGGGCAAGGCAGTGATTGGTTTCTTTGTACGTTAAGTTTAAACAGCTGGTTTTGGGAATTGGAGGATCTGGGATTCTGATGCGGGTCACATGGGAGTCTCTCTCGACTCTCCCTGTGATGTATACGTGTGATTCAGGCTTCAGCCGTATATATGGTGAGGTGTACGTGCCTTGCAGGTGAAAGGTCGGCTTAGAATCTTAGATCATTGCTTATATATTATGTTTGGAAGGTAAGATGAGAATTTTGTGTTTTGTTTTAAAGTTTAAAATATTATTTTTTAGTTTTGAGATTTGAAAAAGTTAAATTGAAATTTGAAAAAGTTGTATTGGGATTTAAAAAAGTTGAATTATTTATTATATTTTATATAGGAATTTGAAAAGATTGTAATGATGAGATGAGATGAGATGAGAATTTTATTAAAGATGAAACTTCCAAACATAATCTAATTTTCCAATGGCATATGGATTAAAATCAATCTTCAATCTACGTGGTATCTTTAACTTACCGTGTCACGGCACTCTAGGACTCACTAGTCGTACTCTCTCTTAGAACCCAGGGCATCCATTTCTGGATCTCATTAATCTTTCTTGGATTCTTGGGATATAAATTATTAACATTCCAAATCATTTTATTACATAATATTATATTAAACAAAGATTTTAGTTACAAAAAAATTTCACAAAAATAAATCTACAAACTAACATGGTTTGATATGATATGTTAGATTGTAAAACTATTAAAAAGAAAAATCTGAACTTAACGGGGCTAAACTCAGGCCTTCCATGCCAAAGCCCAAGCTTCAAGGCAAGACAGATCGGGAATGAGCAGAGAGGAAGGCCCAAATAGGCCCAAGAGAAAAGAAAATAGCCGATGGTCTCCCCAGTTACAACATATTAATGAGGGTTAGACAGATCGGGATCTTGTCTTCTTCAAGATCAGCCGCATTGAATGCAGATCGGAGTGGCTAACCCCGAGGTTAGGTCCCTATAGCTGACAGAAGCAGCCGCATTAAATGCAACGCCATGCCGCCCAGGACGAGGGTGATCATTACATCAATAGAAGGGTCTTACAAGGAATTTGATATAAATAGAGAAATGATGCCAACAAAAAAGAGGTTACATATTTGATACTCTCTCTCTCTTTAGCTCTCCACTACTCTATGTTTCCTTTGCTCTGCCTGAGAGATTCTAATTTTGGCATCAAAGGTGACACGGGTCACCACCCAGCCACCCTTTCTTCCGCCCTTGTAGACACAGGAGCATTGCCTGAATTGGAGGCTACAAAACATGCTTCAACAGTTATTTTTATTGTAAAGTAATTCTAATATATTATATCAAACTACGTCAGTTTTTTGGTTTACTTTTATGAGATCTCTTTGTAGCTATACTACTTCTTATTATATTAACATTACTTCCATAATTATCCCTATGATATGATTGGGAATGACATCATATTTCAAAACTATTTAATAAAACAAAGGAATTTATACTAATTATCATTTTTGTCTTCTACCGATCTCTTTTCTTTTCGCTATAAAATAAAACTCCATTCGGATATTAAGAGTATCTTATATGATCTGTGAATAGTAGTGAAATAATCTGAGAATATTTGAAAACAATTGTGTTATCAAATAGACCCAAAGAGTAACTACCAACTATTGCGTCTATCACATTGCCACTCAAATGTTGTCAATGCACAATTCAATACCTATCTGGCATGTGCACTCTTCTATCCAAATTGAAGTTGGAGAGTATAAAATATCCTATGCTCAGATAAAGAGCTCAGTCTATCAAAGAGCCCTCACTAGAAGACAACAGAAGGAGAGGAAGGAAGAAAGAGAGAACGAAGGAAGAGACAAAAAGCTAAGGAAGGAAAATGACGTCATGAGGAATAGTGGATATGTGATGTAAAAGAGAGAAGATATGACATAAAGGAAGGGAACAGTAGAGGATAAATGGGGCTTTTGCCAGACGACTAGAGGGGACTTCTTCTTCAACTTCAACTTCATAACCTCACGACAAGGACTTCAGTGATAGGATCTCCGACAGAAATAGAGCTTAAATCTCCATTGTATAGCAAGGAGGAGAGACTATGAGAGACTGTAAAATACGCATATTATAGTAGATTTGCCCTCCAAATGACCCGTGGACGTAAGCCCAATGCCGAACTACGTAAATCTGTGTATCTCCATCTTTTAATTTTTCTAAATTTATTTACTGCTCACCGCCATATATGTACACACCGACGTTGTACAGTAGCACCAGAACACTACCGGGGGCTTCACAATACACCAATCGAGGTTCGAATAGTCTTAGTAGGGCGGGAATGATTATTTCTCCCCTTCCGGCATGTTGTGCTATTCTTAGGCGAGGTGTTGAAGCTTTTCAACAATTATTTCACAATAATATGCAAGGCGCATATGGCCGAAAGTAGAGGTACCCATTGGGATCATGGCCTTAGGGGTGACCCTAATTATCTTGAAAGTATGACATTAAATTAAGGAGTGCCCCTAGTTTGCCTTCCTAACTGTCCTGTTCATATGGTTGGGGAGGGTACTTTTGTTTCGTCCTTGACAATGTAACCATTTTGTCGTAGTTTTTCGTGATAAAAGACCAATGAAAATAGTTTATAACATTGTTTTTTTAAACAAACAAAGATCAATCTTATTCATTGAGCTAAACATCATTACAATGCTTTTCACGATTAATACACTGCATGATCTCACCCAGCCCCTCCTCTATCCACACTATTTCCTCACCATAGTCTAATGCTAACTTAGCTAGTTGATGTGCTGCTTTATTACCATATATTGAAACATACTGAATCTTCCTTACTTCTCCATGATAGAAGAAATTTTTGATATCTTCTACAATCTGTCTATACGAAGACCAATTCTCTTATCTACTCTTAATCATTAACCACTTCAAGGGCATCCTCCTCAAATATCACCTGTTGAAGACCTAACTCCATGCTAAATTATGTAACTCTCTCAAGTGCCAAAGCTTCAGCCTGTAATGGATTGCGTATAAATCTCTTTGGCATATTTGCAGAAGCCACCAATTAACCTTCCCAATTCCTTACCACTATACCACCTCCCATAGTAGACTTCTTCACATCCAGTGCAGCATCCCAATTCACTTTATACCAATTAACTTCAGGCTTTCTCCATCTAACTCCAGTGCTTCTCTGATTTGCCACTGTTGTTTGATCTTTCGTACTCAGTTCAGATTGCTGATAATTTTCTACTTCTATCCTCTCTCCTTGTAGCAAATTCAAAGCACTGTCAAACTTTCCCTAAAGAGTAAACATATTCCTCCTCAGCCATATCCTTCTAAATACACAAGCTATTTCTTCAATATCAGATTTTTGTAAACCTGAGACCAAATCTTCCCAAACTTTATAAAAATCCTCATTTGTAGACTTCCATTTCTACAAAATACATGATGAATTTGGCCACACATCTTGAGTTGCAACACAGTTCCACAAGGTATGACTACTGGTCTCCTCGTGTCGTTCATATATTGGACATAGGCCATTGCCAATGATTTTCCTTCTGAACAAGTTTCTCTTTGTTGACAATATTTCACTTACAACTTTCCACATAAAAGCTTTTACCACATTTGGAACTTGTAGATCCCATATCTTCTTCCATGCAACTAAGCCCAAGTTAATTGCTGAAGTCTCACACATAACAGACCTTTTCATTTGTCGACACTCTATAAAGTAAGCTGACTTAATTGAAAAAAATATCATTCTTAGTAGGGCCCCATATCAGTTTGTCTTTTAAACCTCTTATGCTTACTGTCAAACTCTTCACCATGTCTGTCTCCTCTTCATTAAGCACTTCATCTATAAGATTTACTTTCCAGCATCTCTTAGCATCAATAAAACCCTTAACACAAGCTTCCCTTGGTAGAATTTTGATTGGTGACTGGATCATGTGAGTAGAAAGACTTGGTAACCATCTGTCACCCCATATCTTGATCTTCTCCCCACTCTCCACCCTCCATCTCATCCTTACTTTGAACAGATGCCCAGATCCCCTTATACTCCTCTAGATTTGTGATGGGGCATTGCCAACTTTCGCCTGTAATATGTCACCATGCTTATAATATTTATCTGTCATAATCTTAGCTATGAGAGAGTTAGGATTTATGAGCAACCTCCAATATTGCTTTGACAAAATGGCCTGGTTAAAACACTCCATATCTCTAAACCTCATCCCATCTTGACTCTTTGACATTCCAACCTTACTCCACTGCTTCCATTGGATTTTCCTGTTCTGGTTCATATGTCCCGACCAAAATTTAGCTATCATTTGAGATAGCTCTTTACACAACTATTTTGGCAATTTAAACACTCATAGTATAGGTTGAGGTAGCTTGTATGACTGACTTTATTAGAACCTCCTTACCAGCCTGTGATAGACACTGGTTTTTCCAACTATTTATTCACTGCCATATCCTTTCCTTAACTCCTCTAAAAACTTTATATTTAAGCTTATCCATCACAGTAGGTAGTCCTAAATACTTCTTTGCATCCCCACAAACCTTTGCCCCAATAGCTTGTGTCAACTCTTCTCTAACTTCAAATCTTATATTAGCACTGAAATATAAGGATGTTTTCTACATATTCAATTTCTGACCTGATGCCTCCTCATACTTATTCAGTATAGATTCCATAGCCCTCGACTGCTGCATTTCAACCCTACAGAAAATTATACAATCATCTGTAAACAATAGATAATTAATACTAGTCCCCCTTACTTACAAATAGTAATCAGTGTGACCAATGTGCTGACCCAATAGTGCTATATGCAACCCTCCTCAGAGGACTGTATTGCAGTCCCAGTATGAAATAACCAAATTGTCCATATTTGTAGGTTTGAATTGACTAAATTATCCCTCTTTCTTCTACAATCTAAAGCCAAAACAAATTGCAGATTTTTGTTTTCTCTACCACGCGCCCCACAACCCAATCTCCTTTACCATCGTTGGCCACCACAACCCAATCTCCTCCACTATCAACGGAACAACCAGTACCTCCACCATTGACGAAGCCATGTATACCCATGGAGAAGAAATTAAGAGTGGGAGAGTCTGAAGTTTTCATGAGGCTGAAGGTGATATTTTCGCAAGAGTTTCTGTTATTGAAGTGACCCAACATGTGCTAAACTTGTCCAATATCATCTTTAACCAACAAAAGCCGCCGAAGTCAAAGCAATGACAAATGTTGGGGTGTTGGATCTAGGGATTTCATCTTGGAGTCCCACTCTCCAAAGCATTCTGATCAGTTCTACTACTTGTATTCACATTGACTTCTGTCATACTTGTAAAAAAAAGTTCCGTTATACTCATATTCCTATCAGTGAAGTAGTTGGATGTCATCTTTTGAATGCCTTTTAGTTCTTCAAAGAAGTATCAAGGAAAGTAATAGTTTCATGCCAAATTTTCTTCTTTCTACTTTATTTTGAGTCTAAAACCATTTTTTTTTTCAAAAATGAGGATGACTCCTCCCTTTATTAATAGAAACCTCAGTATTTGAGACCCCTACAAAAGCAGAGTGCCCACACTAAGACCAAGTTACAGGACTAACTCAAAGACCAAACCAAAACAGAGGATACACTACAGCTCCAACGAATTTCCAACAACTACAAAAAACAAGACCCACGCTATCTAATACGTAAATATGGTAGATTGAGCTTGTCCGTGCGAATCAGTCCTCGAAATTTCGTTGGCAACTGCAAGATGTTGTTCCAAACTAGATCATGTCCCTAAAACCATTTTATCATCACATGAAGTTGCTTCAAGTATATTGATACAAGAACTGTTGTTCTACCTTTTATGTCACTGGTAAAGTTTGTTTATTGATCATGGTTCTTACTACTTTATTGTCGTATTTGGTAGATACCAGAGGATGCTAGAAGCAATGCATGGGTTTCGCTTTATGGGAAAAGAATGCAGCAACTAGCAAGGGGAGATAGCATAGAATTTTCCATAAATTTATGCATTATCTTCAACTTTACAATTTTATAGATTTGGTGCATAGAACAATGTTTAAATTCATACGCAAATATTTATATATATGCTGACAACGAAATGAACTTTGATTATCGGAGATTTTTCCACCCTTGAAATACTGACAATTTCATCCTATTTTTATTACTTTTAGATAATTGGAATAGCAATATCTATAATGATCAGGTCTTATTTTCCCTTAAAATAATTTAATGACTAATGAAACATCATAAGAGGTCTTGGGAAGGTATCAAAATTCAAAAACCAGAAAGCTGAATACAAGAAGAAAAATTTATATTCTAAATTGAATTCAGTCAAGAGGATTTGCCGGAGAACTTGGGAAGGAATAAAGGCATAAAAAATATAACTTTTCGTACTAATTATCCTTGTCCATGCTTGACCATTCAGCTTTGGAACGCGAAAATGTGATATGATTATTGATTTTTTTTATGATTATATATTGAGTTGTCAATAGCAGGTTTCTTGGTCTATATGAACCATGATCTCTTGCATGCATGTCGAATCACGTTTACAATATAGTGTTTGGATCTTTTGAGTCTTTGACTCGTACCCATCTAAAGTTTGATCCCTTTACGTCTACCCATATATATTTTATTGAAAAATGCTAAAATGCTCGAAGTATTTAATCGAAAACATGTCATCGATAGTACATTTGTCGTCTTTTTCTTCTTCTTCATTTTTATTTTTTTTAAATATATAGCATGACCCTATTTTATTTGGAACTTTTAACCTCCTCTCGAAAAGATGATTGGTTCCATCCTTTTAAATATAAGAGTAATTATATTTAAATATCCATCCAAAATATTGCCTATTTTGTGCCATCATCTTTAGATTATAAAAAATGTCACTTGACATACAAAATAGTAGAACTATCCTCACATCTCTAGATCTGTCGGAAGAGTACTTCTTATATCTACTGTCTATCCAACCCGAAGATAAATCTATTTGTTTCCATTCTATCTCGCGGTGATCAATATGCTTGAAGAAAGGACTGTATTTTTTGAAGATGAAAGAAGGAAAAATCCAAAATATATATATTAAAATTTGCTGCAATATCAAAGTGAACAAAAACAGAGGGACATTCTATCTTTGAGAATGAGTCTTCCCCATCTTATTCAATAATAGATTATTTGAAATTGAATAGGAGATCTTATTTGAATGTTATTTTTTACTGATGATGTTGGGAGATTTTATTTATTTTTTTTTTTATGTCGGAGAACCTCTCCAAAGCAAAACCTTTTGGACCCATCTCAGTAGAGTAAACCTTGATTTCATACATTGCACTCTCGAAAATTTTTCTATACAGAACTGATTAAATCGTTGACTTTTTACCAATAGGTGTGGCCCCAAATAATTATTTAAACTCACAAGGTGTTGAACTTTAGATCTTGAAAGGGGCGATACCCTAAAACCAAAAACTTCACCACTTAGGCCAACCCCTTGGGGTTAATGATGTTGGGAAATCTTGACAAATGGTATTGCATACTTGGTCACTAGATGCTATGGGGGTCTTATTCTAGCATCTTTTTCTATTCATATAGCTACGATCACGAGTCTATGGTGGCATTTGGCATATTCATTGTAGGAAGGTGCTCCATCTATTTGAATATCTCAATTGTTAGTTTAGTATAACCTTTTGTAATTTGGGTATTCCGTGACAATTTTTATAATTTGAAGGTCACATTTTACAAACTTGTTATTCTTTAATAAATCTTAGTTTTTCTAGAAAAATGATAACCTTATAACTAACTATTTATAATTATTTTAACTCTACATGAAATGGAGGGTAATTTTGTAATATTATTTTTTTAAATATAAAATACTTTATAAAACTAACATCATTTTATAAAAATATCCTTATTTTACAACATATATTATGAAATATGCCGTGAAATGTGTTATGTGGATATCATTACTTTTAATGGAGTGGAATGATTTCATTGATTGTTTGAAAATGAATTGTAAAATAGTTATAGAAGAGTTATAAGTTTATCATTCCTCGTTTTTTCTATAGTTTCTTACAATATTGATTTGAAGAATGCTAAAACTTGTTACTTTAGGAAAATGAAATACTAGTTGGATATATAATAATATACTTTCTTTCAATCTCTCTAAAATAATATATTTTTTTAGATTTTATGTACATGCAATCCATGAGTATTTTTTTAAACTTGAACGTCCTAATACAAGAAAATCAAACATATAAAGTGGACCAAACAATATTTTTTTACTCTTAGTATAAATATTTCGAGCACCATAATATTTTATTATAGTCCGTGTAAATATTTTCAGATAATGCTAAATATTATATAATTTATTTTGTATACATATCTTCTATTTGAGGTTAAATAAGAGCTTATAAATCTATCCATTTCGGATGAAAGTGATTTGAGCGGCAAGCTATTTGTTGGGCTTGGTCGAGGTCCGGCTTGTTTTACGCCGATGGCCTGCTAGGGGGCATGAGCTCGTGGTCCTTGTGTGTGGAAGTTGGTTCATAACTCCTCTCGACTCCAAATTCCAAAGGAACCAAAACCGTGTCGTACGTTGTGTGGCGTTCTGCACATTTAATTTATGTCCAAAAAACAAAAAGTGCACAGCAAAGTCGTAGAAAACGTGCAATCTATAGACTACCAAACAAACCTAGTTAACCATCGACTTGTCATGAAAAATGTTGGAGTCAAGCGCCATGTGCAACCAACGTGTAAACGCTTACGTGGTAGGCCATGTCATTTAATAAAACGACTATGTTTATTATGTATTTTTTATTATGGTGTGTTTCATTTCCCTTTCCCTCTCCATTTCCTAACCCTAAGGTCCAACCTCCATCTCCCTCTTCATTCTCCTTCAGTCTTTCTCCTATGACCAACCTCTCCCTTTCCGATTTCACTCCCTTCTGCTTCAAATTTACTTCTCCTTCGACTCAAGAACAACACTCACCCTCTTCCTCTCCATCTGTCCAATTTGTAACCCCTAAGGACCCATATATCCAGTTCGACCTCCCTCTCCCTCTTCACCTTTGTTGGCGTGAACCCTAAGGCCCGATTGCACTCCCTCTTCAAATTTACTTTTCCTTATAGCCACTCCCTAAGCCTTGACTCGACCTCCCTCTCCCTCTTCACTACCATTTTGGATATTTCATTGCTACAACCTTGAGCTTTTGAGGAGGTCTCATTGCAAGACCGTCGCTTATTCCTCCCTCTAAGGCTTTCTTTGGTTTCTTCTTCTCAAATTATGCATTCTTTCGATAAGGTAAATTATGTTGCGCTTCTTTTTCAATTGCATAATCTTGTGGCTCCAAAATGTTCAATTTATCATTCTTGTCTCAGCATTACTGTATGAAACTTTAGGGATTTTTATGATTGTTCTTGATCTTTTGGGGTTTATATGCAAGAAACTTTTAATTGTTTATGGAGAGGGTAAAAAGGCCCAGTCTAAGAGTCTGAGATCCCACGATCCAAAGGGAGGCCCATCGGTCTAGCAAAGTGAAGATGACAACCTTTGGTGGGATTGTCCCACGAAGTGAAAGGCCTGTTCGGCCTGGCCCAAGACTAATGAGACGCCAACAGAGGTTGCCAGGGGTGACATATGCTGACCTGTCAGCCACATTGAATCATCACCAGCACATGGCTACCAGGAAGCGTACGAGAGAAGCTATAACCACCATTCACCTGGGAAAATGAAGGAGGGTGTGGCCAAGACAGGTCGAGGAGGCGCAAATTTCACAAGTCCCTAAATAACAGGTGCTATGAAGGTGTGGGAGAGGTAACCATCACTACTACACTAAGGAAGGAAAGGTGAGCGCCGCCGCAACAGGTTGAGAGGCAATCGAAATGATAGTCATGAAGCAGTAAATGTGGGAATGTGTGCCGAAATAACAACCATGACTCTCCCTAAAATGTGAGTCAATGTTCACGCTGTATTAATTATTTTCCTTAGGATATCACGCCCTCTAAACTGATTCATGTGCATGGGGCTTGAGGTATGATGGGACAACTTCTAGGGATGAAAGCAACAGAACTCCAAACTGCCTAATATAAAAACCTAATCAAGATATGATCAAAGACACAAAATTTTAAGACAAAGTAAACACTTCCCAAAAAGGAAAACTGACTTAAGCATTAGAGGGTCCCCTGACCACCCCCGAGCTCCCTTCTTTACTTGAATGTTTACAGGTCCCTTGGTCCACCTCCCAGCTGTCCGAAGAGTCCTCTCGGTACATATCAAACACATCCAAAACAGTTTTCAATTATGCCTGATTAACAGACAAAACGAGACGGTATTTGAGCAGAGATTGTGTGTGTCGGTGTGGTGATATGAAAAAAGATGATAATAATAATATACACAGATGGGACATTTTACTTCTTTCAGAGAAACCGTTTGTGGTGTCTTACTTGACAATGTTGTTGAGTTGCTACTATTTTGTTGTGATAAAAACTTGTAAGCTAGCTAGCTTTAGAATTTTGTAGTTTTGTGTTTTGATGTTTGCATTTTGTATGTCTTCTGTTTTTTCTTTTCTTCAATCTCAAGTTTGAGATTTAGTAACATATATGAGACTTGTAAGTACCCCCTTAGCAACGTAACTCTATTAGTTCATGTTTTTACACTTTCAAAAAATTTTAAATAAGATAAAGAAAAAAAATCTACCATTTTATAAAAGCTGAACGACATTTTCTTGAACCATCAGAACGAGAATTTGCATAAGCTTCAGGGTCATCATTACTATTTAGCTGCTAAGTCGAATAATTCACTCAAATCAATTTGGTTTTTTATTTAATCGTAGTTTTTCTTTCTAGAAGATGACATGTTGACTGAAGTAATTGATGGGCTCCCAAGCTTTGCATGCATGCTGATGATTTTAGAGGTTGAACAATGGAAAGATGAAGATATGGATACTAGATTAAAAGATCAAGCAATTAATGACCTTGCTTCCTCAAGTTCCAATCAGGCAAGATACTTCATTAACAATAGATATTTCTTTCCATACGACTTAATTTTGTGATTTTATTTTTGGTAATGTCAATTCATGAAAGCTCAAGAAAATAGTTTCTAATTTTCTTCTGCAAGAGAAACATTTTTTTGACAGTCACCTATCCCCTTTTTATAGAATTGAACATGTTTACTTTATCATAAATTTTGTTGTTAACGATATGGTGGATTTAGAATTGTCAAACTAGAGAGTCATTGACTGTGATTATATACCATTTGCTACAATCGGAATGTCGTCAGCATTTTCTTCATCATCATTTGTTAACTGTACCTTGAGTCAAGATCTGGTGCGCCTGACCTTGAAGTTAAAGGGTGGTTCTAGTCAGTTCCCCCAAAGTCCTTCGACGGATTTAGAGAGTTGGCCCTCCTGTTCCTAACACAGTTTGTGGCAAGCATGAAAAGGAGAAGGCCGATGGCGTACCTCTTGACCATCAAGCAGCGAGACAACGATAGTCTAAAGGTTTACCTATCCCAATTCAATAGGGAACAAATGAAGACGGACGACTATGATGAGAAAATCACATTGGTCACCCTATTAGGAGGATTTTGGCTGAGGAATCCGTTCATGCAAGAGTTGGCACGGAAAATCCCCACGAAGTTGCAGGAATTCATGGACCTTGCAGACACATTCATCAATGCAAAGGACACCCTGCAGACCCTAATGTCTCCTAGGAAAAATGAGTTGGAGAAAGCCAACAAGAAGGCCAGCGGGTCAGCAAAAGCAAAGGCCTGTGAAAGAGTCAAAAAAGACTCGTAGGATGCCAGGCGGGAAGGCAATAAGTCGACCCTGGCGCATGGTTGGAAACGCGTGCACACCCTCCTTGCCATGTCAGAAAAGCATAAGCCTATTCCTAAAGAAACCCCCAGAGGTACCACAAGATAGATATACACTAGATCAAAGACTGCTACATTCTGAAGCAAAGGGTGGAAGAGCTAGAGCATTTGCTGACCCAACACCCCATAGGGGACCAGCGTCCCATGTATCTGGAAAATGGGAGTATGGGACAGCAACGAAGTGAGAGTCCCAAAAGACGCAGAGCCGAGAGGGAAGCACCACATAACCCCCCCACGTTGGACCCTATCTCGACCACGAAGTCCCTTGGGTGAAATTCGTACAATAGGAAGGGTACGCGGGTGGTGGCCCATTTCGTTTGGACGAAAGGCCCATGCTCGCAGAGCCTGGTACAAGGAAGTTTTCACAATGAAGGGGCCCCGGCCAGTCAGAAACAACACAAGGGAGGAGTAGTTATTACATTCGACGAGAAGGATGAGGAAGGCATCATCCACCCCATGATAATGCCCTAGTTGTGACCATACAGATTGCAAACTTTGTAACACGAAGGATCTTGATTGATAATGGCAGTTCTGCTGATATCTTGTTCTTGGATACATTAACCAAGATGGGAATCAACCCCAACCATTTACACCTGGCCCTGATGCCACTTCAAGGATTCTCCAGGGATATAGTCCAGCCGGTCGAAGCGATCATCCTATCGGTATTGGCTGAGAAGGCACCCAGAACCTTTGTAACCATGACAAACTTCTTGGTGGTAAAGGCTTCGTCGTCGTAAACGCAATACTAGGGCAACCAAAATTGAACAACCTCAAGGTGATCACCTCGACTTATCACCTGAAAATGAAGTTCCCCTCCCTTTGGGAGTTGGCGAAATCAAAGGTGAGTGGGTACTTGCTCAAGAATTACGCCTAGAAGCTGAGAGGTAAGGGACAGGAGGCGCAGGCTCTCGGTGAGGCAGTAAGCCCGCGAGGACCCCACCACCACCAAACTTAAACAATCCAGATGAAGAAGTCCGAGATGAATAGACCCTTCAGCCCAATGAGCCCCTAGAGTTAATTCCCGTGGATTCCGTAAAATCGAAAAATAGGGTGCGGATCGGGACCAAGATGAGTTTTGAGGTGAGGTAGTCCATGAGGTAGCTCCTGGTTGAACATCGAGATGTGTTCTCCTAAAGCCAGGAAGAAATGCCCAGGACCGACAACACGGTCATTGAGCACCAATTATGTGGAGATCCTTAGGCCAAGAAGTTCAGACAAAAGTGCTCACTCGATGAAAGTACTCACGAATACTCCCCTAAAAAAGGTCTTGCAAAGACCGAACACCTTCGATTATCTGATGAACTGGGTCATCAAACTGAGCGAGTTTGACATAGAATATTCCCCCCATACAATGATAAAAGGGCAAGTGCAGGCTAACTTTGTGTTTGAGTTCTCCGACTTCCCAGAAGAAATATCGATAGCACTTGTAGGAAAGCCCTGATAGGTCTATGTCAATGGTTCATCTTGCCAGGTTGTCGGGGGTGTAGAAGTGCACATCGTCATGGGAATCGGCGAAGAACACAACTACGTGATTAGGCTTATCTTTAAGACAACCAACAATGAAGTCGAGTATGAAGTACTGATAGCCAAATTGGCGATTGCAAGAGCATTGAAAGTGATAGAAGTGGAAGTCAGGGCGGACTCTCAAATAGTCATCAGCCAAGTGCAGGGTGAGTTCGCCACTAAGGGTGAAAACCTAGAAAAAAAAATACCTTTAGTTAGTGGGAGAGGAGCGCGACTTCTTTCGCTACTTCCACATCTGACAGATACTGAGTGGAGAGAACCAGGAGGCAAATAAGCTGGCACGAATGGCTTCCGGCCAAGAAGACCCGCTCCTACCAGAAAACAAGGTAACTCGGACAGTAGACTTCCTGGCTATAGGGATTGAGGTCTCAGTCATTGGTCCCAAAACACCGGAGTGGGCATCAGTTGTAATGAAATACCTCAGTACCAATGAGTTGCCAAGTGATGTGGAAGAAGCTCGGAAGGTCAAAAACATAGCAGCATGCTTCACGATGATAAAATGGGTCCTATACAAAAAAGGTTTCTCCGAACCACTCCTGAGGTGCATCTCACAGGTTAAGGCTCAGTATATACTGAGTGAGATACATGAAGGAGTCTGCGGCAGCCACTGTGGGGTGGAGCGCAAGTAGCAAAAGTAATGAGGGCGAGGTACTACTGGTCCCTCGCCCTCAAAGACACCGAAGAGTTCGTAAGAAGGTGCTCAAAGTGCCAGTTACATGCATCAATCCCACATTACCCGCTAGATGAATTGACATCAATCATGTCCACACGACCATTTGCGCAGTGGGGATTGGATCTCTTCAGACAACTTCATTGGAGAAAAGGCAGAGTAAAATTTGTAGTCGTCGCGGTCGACTATTTTACCAATTCACAGCAACTGTTATCACAAGGTTCATATGGAAATTCATAGTCTACCGATTCGACATCCCTTAAAGTCATATCGAACAATGGCCGACAATTCGGCTCCTTTCATTACCGAGAGTGGTGTGCAGAACTCGGGATCAAGTTCAAGTATTCTTTCCCTGACCATCCATAATCCAACGGACAAGTCAAGGAGACCAACAAAACCAAAATGGGTATCCTATAGAAAAAGTTGACAAATTAGAAGGGAGAATGGACCAAAGAACTGACAAGAGTCCTATGGGCATACCGAGCAACCGTCATAATTCCAACTGGGGAAACACATTTTACTTTAACTTATAACAGCGAGGCAATGATACTAGTGAAAGTAGGGATGCCATCCTACTGAGTGCAACATTTTGACCCGAACACCAATGGTGAAAGACTAAAAAAGCAATTGGATTTACTGGAAGAAAGAAGGCTGGAGGCAGAGACGAAAATCGGGAGCAACAAGAGAAAAGGTAAGAGGTACTTCAACATGCAGGTCAAACCTAGATCCTTCAGAGAGGGCGATTTGGTGTTAAAACAAACTAGAGTCACAATCCAAGAAGAATGGAAGCTAAGACCATGTTGGGAAGGACCCTACGTAGTGACAGTTAGCAACAGGTTGGGGTCGTATCGACTAAAATATGACAGATGAAAAGAACTCTTCCACCCGTGGAATGCCGAGCAGCTGAAGAAGTATTTTCCCTAAAAATTGTAACTCACCAATGCATATGTAAATGCCTAGTTATGGAAATGAATGTGCCTTTCTCTCAAGATATCTCCCTCAAGCAAAACAACCAAGTCGAGTCTCTGGACTCACCACTAAGTCAGTCCAGGCACACATCCCAAGACTTACTTAGATGGCTCGTTGGACACAAGTCTCTTGACTTGTCGACCTTCATGCACCAAACCGAGTTCCTTGATTTGTCGTGAAGTCAGGCAGGGTACAAGTCCCAAGACTTATGGCCCATCGGACATAAGTTCATTGACTTGTCGACCTTTGTGCACCAAGTTGAGTCTCTTGACTCGCCATGAAGTTAGGTCAAGTTCAAGTCTTAGGACTTGCTCAGACGGCCCATCAGATATAAGTCCATTGACTTGTTGACTTTTGTGCACCAAGTGGAGTCCCTAGATTTGCCGGGAAGTCAAGTCGGACATTAGTCCCAAGACTTGCCCAGACGACCCATTGGACATAAGTTCCTTGACTTGCCTACCTTCATGCACCAAGTTGAGTCCCAGGACTTGCTGCGAAATTAGGCCTGGCACCAGTCCCAGGACTTGCCCAGACGGCCCGTCGGATACAAGTCATTTAACTTGCTGACCTTCATGAACTAAGCCGAGTCTCTTGACTCACTGCGAAGTTAGGTCGGGCACCAATCCCAAGACTTGCCTAGACGGCTCGTCGGACACAAGTTCCTTGACTTGCCTACCTTCATGCACCAAGTCGAGTCCCTTGACTCACTGCGAAGTTAGGTCAGGCACTTGTCCCAAGACTTGCCCAGATGGCCCGTTGAACATAAGTCATTTGACTTGCTGACTTTCGTGTACTAAGTCAAGTCCCTTGACTATCCACGAAGTCAAGCCAAGCACCAGTCCCAGAACTTGCCCACACGGCCAATCGAACACAAGTCCCTTGACTTGTCATGAAGTCATGTCCGAGGATCCACCTAAAGAACCAGCAGGGTACATCGGGAGCAAGTCACATAAATTCCTCGTCCTCACTTTCATAAACCAAACTAACAACCCAATCCCATGCAAAAAATTAAGGAAAGCTGAAAATCAGGCAATCTCTGTATTATTCAATACAAGTGTTATTTACAGAGAGAATCACAAGCGTTCGCAAATTGAAAAGGGAAAGATTACAAGAAGTTCCTAAGGATGAGGATGAGGAGGGGGATTAGGAAAAATGGGGAGTACCAAGTCCTTGCCCAAACTCCTGGTAAAGCAGAACACCTGTGAGTCGGGCTCGAGAGAGGCCAAGTTGAGATCCTCAAGTCAGCCCCCGAGTTTTAAATGAGGTGGTCTCTTAACCTCTCAAGACCCTCTTTATAACTGTAACTCCAAGCCAAGTCCCATACATCCCAAACCTTCTTCAACTAGGAAGAGATGTCCTCCCAATGGGAATCCTGGGCTTGGATCTGAAGGCTGTAGCACTGCACCACATTTCGTGCTGAAGATAGCTCAGATTCTAGGTCTTTGATCAAGGCATTGGGTCTCTTGATCACTTCCCTCTTATTTTGCACCGACTTGGTCAACTTAGTGTACTTGCCTATCATCCACTTGTTCTGTCGGACATCAACGTTGTGTTGCTCAACAAATCATGCCTTGTCCTAGCGAAGAACCTCAAGAGAACCCCTGACCTCCCTCAACTCCCCTTCGCATTCGTCCAGCTTGCACCGAAACTAGTCTCTCTCCTCTTCCCGAAGCTAGGCTTTCAGGTGGAAACATCCCACCTCCTCTTGTGTCTTGGCCAAGTCGCCTTTGAGGAAGGCAAACTCTTGACGGGCCTTCCCAACTTGCACTTATGCCGCTTACAGCTAGTCTCCAGCTCAACAACATTCTCTACCACGTTGTCTCTTTCTTGGGACGCCTCCTCCTTCTTCTGTTTTGCCTTGCGAACCTCCAAGCGAGCTAAGAGGACAAGAGACCTGAGCCCTCGAACCTCCTCCTCGAGCTCCCCCATTTCCTTTACAATCAAGCTAGCCAGCTGGTCAGCTCCCTATAAAACACACAAGGTTAAGAAAAAAAATGAAGGGAATCAACCAAGAAGATTAAAACTGAGTCTCGCACGGGTACCTTAAAAAATAGTCCCCTTAACTTTTTAGCCTCGCGTTTAATGGCCTCTGTCCACTTAGCGTCAAAACCCAGATCCATTCTCTTGGGATAGCTCTCCTCGGTGGGCGTCGACGGGCCAACTCCACCCAACTTCCAGGAAGAGTCAAAGACCCGCAGAGTGGATGCCTAGGAAGGGCCGGCTCCACTAGGACCTTTTGCAACCACCTGACCTTCATTCGAAGCAAGTCTACGCTCTAGTGTCTCCTCGAATGCCACCAAGGGAATATCCCTGGCAACTTCCCCTTCCTGGTCCCCAACCAAGGATTGTTGTCTCCTCCAAGAGAATTTCGGGCTCCGTCCCTTCGTCCTTAGGTCGCACAAGCGATCCCTGTGAGCCAGGAGACTCTCACGCCATCTCTTGCTTGGGCATGGCATTTTCTCCCCCTTGGGATATTCCCAGCCCGAACCCGGCACAAAAAAGAACCGCTTGGTCCAATCCTTAAAGTGAGAAAAGCGTTTCTTTAGGTTGGCGATCCACTTCCAACCACGAGCATTGAAACAACAAAGATTACCATCAAGGTGCAACACCTTGTACATGGAAAAGATTCCCTCGCGGTCAGATAGGGATACTTCTCGATCTCGGGGTTCAACACCAGGCGAAAGATCAAGCAACTCGCGACCAAGAGCTACGATGCATTCAAGTGGAGTTGAGCAGACACTAAGCCAAGGAGGTCTAAGACATCGCGAATGGGGCAGCAGAATGGTAGCGGAAGCCTGTTCGCGAACATTATAAGAAAGAGGGTTACCTTTGTCACCAAGCCTACATCATTGATGGCTGCAGTACGACGACCTGTAACCTCCAAAACGATCGAGTGGGGAACACCAAACGCTCCCTATAATGCACGAAGGTCAGCAAGAAAGGCTATCGACACCCAGACCTGACCACTGAAACATGGTGGCTTCTCTCCAGTGGCGGACTTCGCCCCTCCTTTAGGACCACCAGAAGTCCCCTCATAGCGTATGGAATGGCCCTTCTTGGGGTTAGATCGAGGAACACTCTTGGGAGCCATCTGAGATGAGCAAAAGGTGGAAGTCGAGGACGGTTAAAGAAGAAGGAAAGGACTCGAAGAAGAAGACTAGATGAGCACATAGACGACGAGTTCTCAAGAAGAAAACAAAGGGAAGTGGAAAATGAGGGGGAGACGGGATTTAGATAGAGGCTTGCTCTGGTTGGGGTAGCCAATGCATGAAGTAACAGGAGCTGTCAGAAACGAAAAGACAGAAGCAAATCCAAAGATTCACGCTGCCCACAATAATGACAAAGATAAACTGTCGTGCATGCCTCGGGTGTAGAAAAATTATGTATTGCGCACGTGGGGGGCACTGGCCAATTTGTAATCACGTGGGAGGATAACCGCCACCCCATGCATGGCAACATGGTTGTAGCCCGTGGTAATGGGCACAGTTACACCAACCACGTTGAGCAACTTCTGAATCCTCACTGCACGTGTGCAATTGGAATTCGTGGGTACTAACAAGGGAATTTACCTCCCTACTTGGGTCTTGTGAGATTTGGTCCCCCTTAGGGCCAAAACCAGCTAGCAAATAGCTCAGTACAAAACTGATGAAGGGAAGAGGAACGGACTGGGCCCGATGAGGCCCTTAAGATATGGTGATTAGTCTCGTCACCCACGTAGACCACAACCCACATCACCGGTCAGCAGGCAGGCCGCACTAAATGGTCTGGGAAGCCAACACGCAATGATAGAGCCAGATGTCCACCCACCTCTGTGGACAAGGTAGTCCGCGTGCCCCCTACCCCTTACCTGCCGTAGGGGACAAATTGGCGACCCACACACAATGTGGCAGGGTGATGGCTAACATGATAGAGGAGGAAACTTGCCACCAGCGCAGTGTCCATACACCCTTCCACAATCTGCTAGCAATGGGCGGGGACCACCACGATCGGGTATATAAACACGTCTCGAGCTTAGGTAGAGCTTTCTAAACATTTTCTCCTTACATTCCCACACAAATAGATAATTCTGACTTAGACATCGAATATATCCCTCACCACCCTGATCCCTTATCTCCTTAGGTCTTATAGGTCGAATGGAGGAATCATTGAGTTGCCTAGGCTACAAAACACGACATCAACACCCATCGTTTTAAGATCACCAATGATAAACAATAATTCATATAGTTGGGTTAAAACTGACTTATCGTTAGTAATCTTAAAATCTATAAAATGTGAAATAATAAACATTTCGATACTCACTTTTACAATTTTATATTTTATTTCCAAACTCTTCCATAAATATGTTAGCGAAGGGGTAGACTAATAGACATTATAAATCGAATTGGACAATTTGTTAAGGATGTTGCCTTTGCATAGAAAGTCATCTTCTTTCCGCTCCTTCGCTTCTCTTTCAACTCAGCACTTTCTTCTAGAGGAGGATTGGAAATCACCTCCAGTCATCTTTCAAAATGTATACGAGCTTCAAAATGGTGATGTAGAATATCATCTTTTCCTGCCAATAAATGAAGTTCTGACCATCGAAACGATCAAGACAAACGAAATTTTATTCATCACTTTAATGAACTACATCGCCTCCATGATACAAAACATGTTCTAAAATTGTTAGAAATGTTTAATAAAATAATGGAATTGCAAAGGCAAAAAAATAAAGATCTAAACTCCAAGGCTCGATTGTAACAACAATTTTTTTAGAATATAGTTTGCCCCTTTCATCGTGCTATAGAGTATTAACAAAAATTTTCTAGTATATAATGAAGTTCTTTATTTTCTAGTTGATCTACGTTAGCATTTCTATTGTACAACCCATAAAATACCATTTTTTGGGAATTATAAAATGAAGAGATATTTTTTAAAAGGAAAACTCGTCTTTTTTTATCTGTTCTGAAATTTAAACGGATTATCTTATAACCTATTTATATAAAATCTCACACCATTTTCATCTGTATCACTTTCTCGTAAAAGTTTCACTATTTATTACATCCACGCTTCGGTTTTCTCCTCATCTGGATCCCTATTATTTTCAACCTAACCCTAATCTCATCGAGATTCTGATCTTGATCTCGCCCCTAACCTGATCCAAAATCAAGCAACTTTCAGATCACTTTTCCTGCTAGCCAGGTAAATATTGCTATTTTCCTCTTCGTTTTTTCTAATAATGGCTGTTCTTCGTTTCTAGGGGCTTGATTTGATTTGTTTCTTAAGATGTTCTCTGTTCGGTTAGACCTGTTTCATTTTTTTATTTATTAATTTTTTAAAATTAGCAATCTGTTCTTTCTATGGGATAGGTGTCGTTTATGGTATGTTTTTGTTAATTATCATGATTGTTATTGATGAGAATGTTAGGTTTATCTATTATTGGTGACAGGGCAATTAGGCCTCGTTTGTTTTCGGAGATGAGATGAGATGAGATGAAAACTTTTGAGATGAGATGAATTGTTTATTTTATTTTGTATTGGAATTTGAAAAAGTTGTAATGATTAGGTGAGAGAAGATGAGATGAATTTGAAAAAGTTGAATTGTTTATTTTATTTTGTATTGGAATTTGAAAAAGTGTAATGATGAAATTGAGATGAGATGAGATGAGATGAGAGTTTTCTGAAAACAAACCAGGAAGTTTTCAGGGTCCAGGTTAATCAGCTTTTTAGTGTGAAGATGTACGTATGCATGTATATGTTTTAATAATATGTTTATAGTTCTTTGTAAATACCACTGGTTTGCCACATATGTTCTTAATATGACATATGCATATTTTTTCTTTTTTCTTTTTCCCAGGAAATGGATAAACAGAAATTGTCAGAAAATTACTTTTGTCACTATAATATACAATTGAGCTTTATAAATTTGTAAATCTAAGAAATGTAGGATGTACTTTCTGAGATTAAGAAGAGCATAATAAGAACATAAATGTAACAAAAATGTGAAGGTTTTAATGATAGATCGTCATTTGTTGCACTTTGGTCTGTAACTGTTGACTTGCTAGAGCAAAATATAACCGCGTTTAATTTTTCTTACATGGTGTATTTTTCTGTCACGTATCAGGAACAGAAATGTCTTTTCCGCGTAATTTCACTTCACATGGAGGCACTACCAATGATGACTATCGGTCCTCCTTCCATAGGAACAACTTCGGCAACAACAACAGGAACAGAACCAGGAACCATTATAACAACAGAAATTATAGCAATATCAGTGACTTCTCTGGGAAAATTTGGCAGCATAATGACAATTTCAGCCATGCTAAGCCTGATAATTTCAGTCATGCTAATCCTAATGGTGTAGGATTGCCATCTTTGAAAAGGAGAAAACTCTCAGCTTGTGCTTGGGGATGCAGTGGGAGACAGTACGTTCCACCTGGACCTTATAACTTGGCCCCTCCAACCTGCAATTATGCAGTCTCTCGGACAAGATCCCATGCAGAGGCCTCTATGTCCAGTAGCTGTAAACGTGACTGCTCACAATTGGAAGATGATGAACCAGTCTTCATGTCAAGGGATGAGATTGAGAGGTACTCCCCATCAAGAAAAGATGGTATTGATGCTCTTCGTGAAGCTCATTTGCGGTACTCATACTGCACTTTCCTTCATAATCTTGGACTGCGACTCGAGCTGTAAGCTCTTCTTTCCAAATTCGGTTTCAATTATGATGTTCACTTTCTCATTTATGTCATATGAACATTGTGTATTTAGTCTCAAATTAGGTTATAAAAGCCAGAAATTGTTTTATATTATTTTTGGTACGGAAGTTTGATTTAATTTTATGTGACATCCATCTTTCAGGCCCCAAACCACTATTGGTACTGCTACAGTTCTGTGCCACCGGTTTTTTGTTCGACAGTCACATGCTTCTTATGATAGATTTGTAAGTTCTTGTTATGAGTAAAATTCCAGTGCATCTTTTAAAGTTTTGTGGATTTGATGACCAATAACTCAATAAGATCTTGGTAGGAAACTTGTTCTACTTTTGTGATCTGTAGCTGATGCTAAGATACCAATTCACAGAGTTTCCGGGTTAGGATCACATGAAAGAGTGTTGACAATTAGGAGGTTCTCCTTTGATTAGTTCGGATGTGGATTCTTCTAACTGATCAAAATTGAGTGGGTTCCTTCACCCTGGAATCAGTAGAGAGCATTGACCGAGGGAAGGAACCGATTAGTAGTACAGGAACGTACTCCTCTTCATAAATCAATAGGATTCTCCTGTTAAATTGTCCTTCCAACGTCAGAAATTATAATTTCTTGGAATCTGTGTTCTTGTTTATTTTTTGTGGAAATTTTTCTTCAGTTGAAATAGTACATATGATCTTGATCTGAGTTCTTGGTCATCCATATGTGATTTTTTTTATAAGTGGTTATTCATATGAGATTAAACATGTCATGTCAGTCCCTACTCCTTATCTGGAGAGGGGAGTAGATGTCTTATTGTCCATTGCTCGAGTTATTTACTGCTATACAATGACATTTGCTTTGAAGTGCGATCTATTAATCTCATGGAAAATCAAGTATTGATTCTGGTCTGGCTATGCTGCAGTTGATTGCTACTGCTGCTCTTTTTCTTGCTGCAAAGTCTGAGGAGACTCCATGCCCTTTGAACAATGTGCTGAGAGTATCTTGTGAAATTACCCATAAGCAGGATTTTTCTTTCTTGTCCTATCTGCTTCCTGCTGTAAGTATATTCATTGAGGAAAAAATTCGTTAGCATTTTAAGTGTGAATTCAAAGGACCGATATGTCTCTGTTTTAGCTTAAAAGTATATTACATTGAAAGTGGTTTCCAATTGCTTAGGAAGTCTTAAATTTTGTCAGGCACCACATTGTAGGTGTTTGACACTCCTTATTTTAAAATAAGTGTCCTTTGTATAGTGCATTTAGTTTCAAATTTAATGCATTATGTTTAAAGAATATCAGTTCCTACAACTGCATGTTTTTTGTATTCCTTAATGTGCTTTTAGAACGGATTTTTGTTATTAAAAATATTCTGCAACTTCTACTTATGTCAACATAATATGTACTGTGTAAACAGGACTGGTTTGAGCTGTATCGGGAACGAGTGATTGAGGCTGAGAATATGATACTGACTACTCTAAATTTTGAGCTAAATGTGCAACATCCATATGCTCCACTTACATCCGTTCTTAACAAACTAGGTCTTTCGCAAACTGTTTTGGTCAATCTGGCATTAAACTTGGTCAGTGAAGGGTAAGTTTAGTACTTCCAATATTTTTTATTTTCTTTAATTGCATGTTGAATTTTTAACTGGTGCAATATATTTTGCATTGGCTGTTTCTTAAGTTTGGTACACCTTATTAGCTCATGTAGAACTTCACTTGAAGATTTGGCACCTTCAACCTGTTGATCTTAGTCTGGCAATGATCTGACCTTGTATCTTTTGTTTGTGGTTTGGGCCTTCACATTATGGCAATTCTGTACCCTTGCAACACAGTTTAGCTGAAAAAATAGTGTAGGAAACAGAATTTTGACAGTGGATCCTAGAAGAAGCTCAGCCATGTTGCAGACTTTTTGAGGTTCTGGTGGTTGTTCTGGCTGACAAGATGGCTACACCGGTTTTCTTCCCTTTCTTGGGACAGTTCAAAATTGAGTTTTTCTTGTGTCAATTTCTTTGAGCAACTACTCTGTAGTTATTCTGGTATGGGATATTGATACTTTTGACATGCATATAATTGCAGGATCTGCACAAGATTAGCGTGCTCGCATTTATGATTTTCTTAGCGGGCTGGTTGATATGCTGTTCATGGAAAGTTTTGTTTTACATCTGAAGTTGAACTGATGATGGGTGTTGATGACTTCCATCACGAAAACACCCCATGAACTTGGTCATTAGCTATTAAAGATAGCCACAGGACCTGCAAAGCGAGTTTGCTGTACTACTTTAAATTGTTTTAGTCCTCCCACACCTCCTTTGAATCTGTTTGGAATGGGTCCTCTAGACTTACACAAACTTATGATTTGTGAGATATGGCAAGTTGCACTGGCTGTCAATATGCTGACCTGGAGGTCAACCATTGACTAGGCAAGGATTTGCTTACCTTCTTGGAGAGTAATCTTTTTCTTTGTTGCCTAAGAGTTTTCTTACCACCTGGGTGAGGGTATTTTCGTTAGCTAGGGGATTTTTGGGTTTAGCAGACAAGTTGCCAAGTTGTTTTTGTCTGCTGTGAAAGTTTGAAACATCGGCTTAAGTTTGCCTTTTTTCTCCAACTAGTTTGGATTTTTTTTAAAACTCATTTCATGCATTATTTTTAACCCCTATCACTTTGTACTGTAAATGATCTTCTCTAAATATAAATGAACATAAATTTGATTTCAGTTTCATCCAAGTATTATCAAGTGAAAACCTTACTGCTACAGTTTTGGTTCAAGTAGAAGTCTTACATCTGATTTATTTTTTCACCTGGTTGTGTGGTGTTCGGGACTGACTTGTTTCCTATTGTTTAAGTACTCTTGCTGATGAAAAAAGTGGCAGACACCAGAATATGCTTTAGTACCACTCACTTGGGATGGATAGGTGCTTACCAATTAAAAAAAAACTTGGGATGTATCGGTGCTGAAAGGATTAGCCAATGCAATAGGCATGAAAAGGGAAATTGGAATAAAAACTGCTTAAAATCATTGAATTTGATGTGTGACAAGCCTTACCTTCTTCTGTATTTATTTCGTTAATAATTTTTTATAGTTTGCGGAATATCGTAGATTGAGTATTGGAAGGTGGTAAATGAGCTCTCACATTACTTGGAATGGAGTAGTTCTTGCTATTTATAATGATTCCAAGGGACTTCAATCTCCTCTCCTTTTTTTTTGCTTCTTTCTGCTTTTGTTCTTCTCCCAAGCCACATCTGTATGAACAAGAGAAGAAGAGGAGGAAGAAGAAAATAAGAAAAAAAAAAAAGATTTGGGCAGCGGCTGAGAAGAAAACAAGAAGAAAAGAAGAGGAAGAAAAAGAAAAGAAGAGGAAAAAAAAAGAATGAAAGAAAAGAAAGAAGAAGTGGGTGAAAGAAAAGAAGACACTAGAAATTGTGGTGGGCAGCAGTAAGCAATTAGGGTTTGGAACAGATATGTATATATATGTAGGGTTATATGGGCAAGCGGGTTTTAACCTGCCAGCCACCCACCTGTTTTAAGTAATGTTATGAATCTATTCACTCACCCGCCTGCCCAGCCTAATGGGTGGGCTGAAAATCTGCCTTTACCCTTATGGGCGGGCTGCGGGACGGCCCCGATGCCCACAGCCCCAATGTCTAGCCCTAACTATATCTAAAGAACATGTTACATACACTCAATATACATGATTTATATATGATATCTTAATGCTAAAATATCAATGATAAACATGTAAGATATTAGATAATTTCAATCATTTCATTTTTGCTAAACTATAGATAAATTTGCTCATTATTGTCATATTTTTATTTGTTAATGTTGTTGCTTTTCTATAACTGCTGCCTTTTTTGTGGCTATTTTACTTTATGGGGAATCATTTTTTATAATGACTTGATAAGTTTTTGAAGTTGTCAATATTGGAAATTAAACAAATGATGCTTTTTTGGATATATTGCCAACATTATTATTAATGCGCTCTTGATGTTTTGGACTCGCAAAAACATATGTTTTTTTAATATATTTTTCAGTGTTATAATGATTTCAATTACTGACACTATAACCCCTAGGGTTGGCTCAAGTGGTAAAGGCCTTGGTCTTGGTGGTATGCTCCCTTTAGGTCTAAGGTTCAAATCCTCTTGGGTGCAAACGATTTCTAGGGGCTATCGGATTGGGGGAACTTCCCCTTGAATTATCCAAGGTGCACTTGCAAGAAACTCCTTGCCGAGGGCTTGTGCGCCTCCAGGATTAGTCGGGACTTTGTTCTTGGACACTCAGTGCCAATAAAAGAAAAAAATATAATTGACACTGTTATTATTGTTTTTATTATTGCTATTTTAGGCTATTACTATTGTTATTAATATTATAATTATGACTATTAGTACATATTAATTAAGGAAAATTACTTATCAAAAAAATAATAATTAAGGAAAATTACAGTCCATGCTCCGACTAACATACATTTTACAATGTGCATCCAAAAGTGTCAAAATAGATACATTAACTACCAAAAAGTTGGAATGTGCATCCTTGATTTCTCTCTGACCGTGAGATTGATTCTCATAACCTATATTTCATCACTTTCAATGGTTGGACAAGGATGCTATTTGACAGAAAGTGGTAGTTGAAGGTGCAGTTTGCCAATTTTAGCAGTTTAGGGTGCACATTACAAAGGTGTATTGGTTTTAGAGGGTGGAAAGTGATTTTTACTACTGCTACTACTGAAATTATTTAATAGTACATTACCACCAGAATGTCACCTCCTTTAAAATTTTCATATCGGTGAAGGCTTACAATTTGAAGGAGTTGAATGTCCCGATATTTAATCATCCATACATCTTTCAAACTGAGACACAATATGTCAAGGGATTCTCATTCTGGTTGTTGGGGGGGTGGGGGGGGGGGGTGTTATTATCTCTTAAAAAACCATTTAAGTTGTTTAGTCAGTGTTATAACTTCAAAATGTTTACCAATTTTCCCTCAACAACCCCCCCGGTGGCCCACCCAGGAACTGAAAAGGGAAATGAAATCACTGAAGAACTTCTTTTAATTTTTTCCCTGGTCACATGAAGTTGCATTTCAAAATGTCGATAAATTTTTTCCTCAATTTTCCACTCATTTCATCTGTCCAAATTCTTCTATCGATTTCATTGTATGCACACGTATTATCTGTTTATTCTGTTGGGTCTTTACCAGTGCAGTTTAGTTTTTGCATTGACATTCAAAAAAAAGAGAGAGACTTGTGAAGAAACCTTTCTAAACACAATCAGGAGCTGAAAAAGAAAAGAATCATCTTAAGGATATTTTCTAATTTTCTCCATGGTCACATGTAAGTTGTGTTTCAAAATGTTGATCAATTTTGTCCTCAATTTCCCCTCATTTCAGTCTGTACAAATTCTTCTACCGAATTCCTCGTGTATACACATGCATTATCTGTTTATTCTTTGGGGTCTTTACCATTGCAGCTTATTTTTTGCGTTGAAGAGTTAATATGAAGAAACCTTACTACTTTTAAGTTGGTATCTAAACTTTTAGAGAAGACCCCCTCACACAGTCTTCCTGAAGGTAACTCTTGTACATGCCTTTTCTTTGTCCTTATCTCTCTTCACATGTTACAAACACCCTTGTAACCGTCTACAAAAGCAACTACAGTTGAGAACCATGCTGTTGCATGTACCGCAGCAATCTTTTGTTCTTTTTCTAAAAGGTCATCAACAGGCCGTGCTATACATCTATTATTTTTACAGATTGCTTCAATATAGTTGTTTGTTAAATAAAAAAGATACATAGAACTTGTGCCTAATGTTTTATTCAGTTTGATATAAATGATGTTTCTTTTGTTATATTATGCCTGCAATACTCCCTCCAATAGAAGATTTTGGGTGGTATTCTATAGTTGTTGTTAAATGTATGCTCTATTAGCATGAAAGCATGCGTGTCAACCAGCCTGTCCAGAAGCAGAGGATGTTGGTATTTGCTTTCTTGTTTGAATTGCATGTCTCTGGAATTAAAAGCCCCGCAGCAGAATTTTTCTGGGAGTTTGTTGTGTTCACTAGATGAGTACAACTTGTATGTTATAGTTTTGGTACTCTTATCAGCAGTCCTGCAGAGATTCTTGGATACTATTCTACCTGAGTTGCTGCATTTTTAGTTGGTAAGGAAAATAACTTTGACTTGAATCTAATGGCTGATTACGTTGTCATATTTTTAAGCTTTTTCAATAGATAACTGTTATATATTTGTAGCTGACATAATTTTGGCAATGTGGAAATGTATGTTTCGTTGTTCGAGGGAATGAATGTTCTTTTGTGTTGCCTCAGATGGTTGGTTTGACTATTCATGTCTCTTCACGTTCTGATTTATGATGGTTGTGCTGCTGCTTTTCTATCCCCTTCTAAAGTTGAACAATTTTTTTTTGTAGGCTTCGAAGCTCGCTGTGGCTTCAATTCAAACCTCATCATATTGCTGCTGGAGCGGTCTACCTCGCTGCCAAGTTTCTGAATTTAGATCTTGCTTCTTATCAAAATATCTGGCTGGAGTTCAAAGCAACACCATCAATTATTCAAGGTATTACCATTCTAGTAATTGTTTTCAGACTTGTGTTCGGTGTTTTCTCTTATGGACATGGGGTTGGGCGACCTTCTACCATCTTATCTACCAAACTAAGATTACCATGGCTGCATTTAATCTCCATGAACTTGACTGCTTGCTAGCATGCTACTTTCTACAATCTCTTTCCGTCTGTGACTGATACTGAAGATAATCGGCACATTAAATATATGTGACAACATTGAAAGCTAATTTGGATGAAAACTTATAGTTAGCGTTATCGTGCTTGCGTGATGCAGATGTGTCGCAGCAGTTGATGGAGCTCTTCTGAGAAGGCTAGCAGAAACATGTTGCAGGCTTGCATGTGGAGGGTGTTCTCCAGGTACTGTAGGTAAATATTTCATGTAATTTGGGTCATTTGAGTTGTGAAATGATGATGATAACAGTCATCAGTATAGTTTAGGTTTTAGTGTAAGATGAACAATGTGTCTGAGGGTCTGGTTCTAATACTACTACACATCATTCAAATGAGTTAAAAGGAAAAAATAAATTCCTCTTAAGTATTCCCCAAAATATATGAATCCAAAAAAAAAAATGACGATTGTGTCACGGATCTGCAAGGGACCTCATTGTTAAGAGCCCAGTGTACGTGACCTGCGATCTTGCTACTTGCTGGTTGTGTTGAACACATAAACCGAGGTGGTGCCAAAAGAGCCTTTCCTACAGAATTTGTATAAACCGGGGCCGATTTGGTTTGTGTAATACTTTCCTGTACAAATTTTATCCTCGTTAACCCAAAAATCTTCCTAACCCCAAAGAAAGAAGACAACAAACGAGATCCTGGTGTAAAGGTTCGTTGCTGTTTTGCGTGGATTCCCGGTTGGTTAGGTAACTTTGCGACGTAGGTGAAGCAATTCCGCGTGACTAGCTGATACGATCTGTCCTGGTTTCAATCTGTGCAATCCTTTGTAACGGGCCTTGCATTTATGATTGTGATTGCAACCAGCGGATTTACTGTCATTTACTTGGAACTAACGTCGACTGCAAATTCCAAGTCCCAGAAAGGGGGAAAAGGCTTAAGGATCTCCTGAAAATGCATTTTTTTCATAATTTTTTGCTGTTATAAACAGACATTTGACGTCATTTTAGAAGATGGACGGAGGATAACAATTAAAAGTTAAGAATGATTGAAGGATGAAAAGGAATGAATTTTTTAATTTATTTATTTTTATAATTAATGTGTTTTATGTATTTTTTTTTCAACTACATCATGATCTTTCGAATCGGTGAAAACTCATTTCAAAGGAAAAAGCAAAGTGGAAAAGACAGATTCGATTCAAGCCGAAAGAATTATTTCGCCTAAAAAGATCAAGGGCCTACCACCACCAACTTCAACCCTAGTAAATTGGATCCCTTATCTATCTAATAAGAGTACTAGCATATGATATCTGTCCTTATCTAAATGGGAAAAAATATGAAAAGGGAAGAAAAGTGGGCTACATCCGGTTTCCTATACTAACTTTTGAAGGATTTGTACAGTTGCTCCCAATCCTAAATCATTCTTTTAATTTTTTTTATTCCAAATTTAATAATACATTTAGATATATTTATTATTCCTATTTTTTTTCATAATTAGAAACAATATCATAAAAATCAAATTTTCTTATTTTTGTTAATGTGAGGCTGATTATATTTTTATATCTTACAATAATATTAAATAAAATCATTTTTACTAAATATTTAACTAATTTTTATTAACAAACACACATTTCTACCGTGCTATTTACGACGTCAATTTTCTACTAATTTTAAAATTTAACCGTTATAAAATATTACAGTTGGAAAAAAAAAATTTAACAAAAAATTATATTATTCTTAAAAACATAATAATTTTGAAAATATTATCGTATCCACAAAAAGATAATTTAAATTTTTGTTTAAAATATTTTCTAGAGAAAAATATTTCAAAAAGAAGAAAAAAGATAAAAAAGAGTGAGTAGTTAATATTGTAAAAGGAAGTGAGAAAAAACTAATAAAAAATAGAAAAAGAATAGGGAGTGAGATGTAAAAAGTTTTGAAAAGATGAGTAAAATTGTTTTAAAAAAATTAGGAAAATATAACTTTTAGCTAAAAATTAAAATGTAAAGAAATTTGCTTTAAAGAAGTCAAATTTGACCATTTGTGCTTGGAGGAGACAATTGAAACTTCAAACATATTAAAATAGGACTTCGTATTCTGCCAGGATTTTGAAAAACGAAATAGAAAAAGATTTGAATGATGGATTGACCGGAGAGCTCATCTATATAGATTTATATACGCTCTTTTTTAATTATTTAAAAAAAAACACATCACAATTCTACAAAATGAATAATAAAAAGGAAAAGAAAAGAAAAAAACATGCACATAATCTCCAACTATAGTCAATTTTGATTGCTTCAGAAGCAGCCGTGAGTGGCTTCCATCCGTTTAAACTCTAGAGGACGAGGTCGGCAGAGATTGCTAGCCTGTAATGGAGAGACGAAAATAAAATAGTGAAAGAAAGCAGAGGAGATTTGGTTGTTAGCCCTCGTTGAATGTCGACGAAAATAATAATATCCATTTGTAACTTTCAAAGAACGGATATTATTAATTAAGAGTAATATTAAATACAGGTATATGCATGTTACATATTTAAAATAGAGAAGATTTATAATAAGATTTATTTTTTATACACTCAATACAGGAAGCTTTCTATATCAATTATGTCAAAAAATACGATATGAATTTTATAAAATTATAATTGATCTTATTATAGATAGTGTGTTAATATACTTACTTATATATATAGCCAAACTCAATAGAATAGTGCTTTGGATGAACTTTATAAATAATTTTCTATATATTAATCACAGTTGTCACGTAAAGTTAGCATTCACACACATGAAGAAGACGAAACTTGCGTCGCTAGCTGCTGTTCATGGTTGACCATCTCTCCAAGCCGGCCATCAAGATCTGTGACCCAGCAAACTACTTTTAGTTTAAGGAAAAATATTGATAAAAGCTACTATTTACAGTATTTATTTTGTATATTCTATGTAACTTCATCCAGATCATTTATTTTTTAAAATTTAAAAAAATAAGAAGAGGAAAAGAAGTCACGTAATGAGTGTAAAATATACACTCATAATAATGACTTCTCTCTGATACTACTCCAGTACATCATGTGAGAATAGTAAATTTTGTAAGTTTTTTATAATTAATTTTTTTAAATATTAATGGAGTGATATGTGCGGGGATGGTACGAGCACGAAGAAAAATCAAAATTGAATTATTGAAGCTTGTACGTTCATCCGGAAAAGGATATAACCGCCCGCAAACAGGAAAGAAGCGAATTTTACTGGGAAGAGAGAGACACCGACTCCAATCCAAAACGGCAGCAGAAGCACCACCCACGGGCCACGACGCGTGTGTTTGTATATTATATATATATATATATATATACTAGTAAGTGGCAACGTGCGCTGCACGTTTGCCCTGTGACCAATTTTATTATGTTTTAAATTTTTAATTATAAATAAACAATGGAGATAGTCTAAAATTACAACGAAAAATCATAATAACTGATCATGATTTATTCTTAAAAACTTAGCTTCTTTGCACGTATACAAAAAAAAAAAATTTTAAGTCGACTTGTTTGCAAGAGTTTAATTGCAGACTATTTGTGTTTATTGCATAATGCTGGTTACCCATTTCAACATATCATGGAACCTCTGATTCTAACTAACAATACAAAGTCTACTACAAACAGAATAATTGGTTTAGAGGATAATAGATTTGATGGTGGGGAAACTGAAGTGCCATGTGAATCTCCTAAAATTGAAGAATGTATTAAGGATATACCAATTCCTCAAGAACTTGATGATGGTAGTGTCAAGAAATCTCAGAATGTCCAAGTGAATGATGATGATACGATTGAGGAGCTAAAGTCGGGAATGGAGTTTAATTCCCTTAAAGATTTAGTAAGTTATTATAAGTAATATGGTTATGGGAGAAAACATTTTTAAATTATTAGTAAGTTATTATTAGTAAGTTTTTAAATTTTTATATAAAATACAATAAACATTTCAATTTTTTAAAATTTTAAAATAATAATAACAATAATAATAAATAATGTTCTAACAATATTTTATTTAACTTTTAATTTTTATCTCAACTAATCTCATCTAAATTTAATATCCAACCTTAAAAAAGAAAAAAAACCTTAACTCATCTAATCGGCAAAAGAGCAAAAGCATAAGAGAATCGGATTTTATGAGAAAAATAGGAAAAAAAAAGGAGTAATTGATGAGGAATTGTGTACTGAATGTGTGCTTAGTTACAAATATATAAAAATGAAAAATTGATAGCAAATGAGAAATAAGAAAGTGAAGAAATTTTTTTAAACAAAATTAAAACAAGTCATGGGTTTATATAACTTGAGGTAAACCTACTATAAACTTAACAGAAATGATAAATCCATATAAATTTGTGTTTTATTTAGTTATATAACGCAAAAGTTTAATAAGAAAATTTTAATAAAAGCTTAAATTAATAATAAAAATATTAATACTAAAATTTTATTACAAATTTTAAAATGTAGAAACAAGGCTGCAAGCGAAAAAATGATGTTTATTACAGTTTGAAAATTAAAATTAATGTTAATGATAATTTTGTTAAGTTTCTATATAAAAAAAGATGGGGTGAATTCATTTGGTTATCGGAGAAAATATTTTTAAATTACGGATTTTACTGAAAGATTATTGAAAAAAAAATTATTTTAATTTCATCTTTTTTATGAGAAGATAATTTGTTAGTAATTATGAAACATTTATTCATAAATATGTAAAAAAAAAAAAATTCAACATTATATAAATTATTAGGAAAGGAAAAAATTAAAAATGTATTCTAGATTATATTATTCTGCACTACAAATAATGTTAAACCATTGCGTTATTCCAAAGGCAGTTTAGTTTTTAGTTTAAGAATGTAAAGCAAATCATTTTAATTTACTTTAAAAAAGTTTTCATAACTTTTTTTAATATTATTAAAACAGAAGCACTATAAGAAATAATAACAACGAAAAACATTAATTTATTTAACATTCTCAACCTTGGCTAAATAAAATAGTAATAATGATATATTATATTTTTAAATTATTAAGAAGTTATAATTTATTTCCTTATGAAAATGTGTAATTATACCAAGCAAGCTACTATTATTACTCTTAATAGTTATGGTTGGATGCTTATATTGTATATTTGTTATTTTTAAAATAAAAATATAATGTGTTAATTTTAAAATTCAAAACTATAGTGGTAAGTATTAAATAATTTAATCATATATTTTATAAAGTCTTATCCTTTACATTTAAAAAAAAGTAAACAAACAATAGTACATTAGAAACTGTAGATCTATTTCAAATAGCGTAATTAATTTCAGATTAATTAATAAACTATTCAATTTATCTAGAAATGAAAAAAAATATATATTTAAGTTTACTTCTTAATAAATCATTAAACACAAATTATTAATAAAAGGAAAAAATTAGATTTATACTAAAATTTAATAGTTCAATTCGATATTTACATAATTCAAAATTAAAGGAAATAAAATGCTGCACAACATTAAAATTTAATTTTTAAGATTTTGATTTTTTATTAAAATTTTATGAAAACTTGGTATCAATTTAGAAAAAAAATACTATAGTCTAATTGTAAAGCTCAACTAATTTGTAATGTTACTCATTTTTCACATCTAAAACCTAAAAATAATGCTATATCTTTCTTTCGATAATGATAAAAAAATCTATTTTTTTTTTTTTTTTATTCAATTTTTTAGACGATTAAACATTAAAAAAATTTCACAATATCATTAAAAATACTTATTTATAATAATGAAACGAAATGAGATGAATTGATAGTGTTTTTATAAATGGGGCAAAATAGGAAAATATTTTCGGACGAAATACTGTTCATGCCCGATTCGCCCGATTGCTTAGATCGGCTCGCGGCGGTTAACGGCGGCACGATAGGGGCTGAGATTGGAAGGGGAGGGGCGACGGACGGAGGCGAAGAGAATGGACCGGGCGGTGTTGGCCACGCCGGCGTGCGACGGCGCACTGGAAGGGACGAAGAAATGGGTCGGCCTCGGCTTGGATTCGCTCGTCGCGGCGGTTAACGGCGGCACGATAGAGGCTGAGAATTGAAGGGGAGGGACGCCGGCCGGAGGGAAAGAGAATCGACGGGTTGGTGTTGATCACGCCGGAGTGCGGCGGTGCTCTGTGGGAGAGGAAGCGGACGGGGAAGGGGAGAGTGGCAAAACGGTAATTTTCGAATACAACCAGGAACAAAATGGAAAAAAGTCAGGGATAGAACGGGAATTGAGAAACAAGAGAAGGGGCAAAACGGAAAAAAAAATATTAGACGAAAACATTGTTGTTAAGCCATTCATATATTAGTAGATATAATAATAATAATAAATAGGTAATCGTCGCAAACATGGAGGATACCAACATATGTTGATCGTAAGCGTCGTCATCAGAGAGTCATCAGCGAATTCATTCTTATCAGGATTGTTGTTATTCGTTTAATGCGTTTCATCATAATCCCGGGAACCAAACAGAAGTTTGCGTACGTCGAACTGCCGAAGCAGTTTGGTTTTTCACTTCACGGGGCCTCGCTACATGACCTCGGACCGAGCCGCATAAACTTTCGTCCTTCGCATTTAAGGATAATAACTATATATTAAAGAAGTTGCCATGGATTCGAACGCGGCTCAGCGTCGTCTTAATGCCATTCATGGCCATCTCCTCGCTGACGGCGACTCTCATCCTCAGCTCCGTCCCCATCCCACCGCCGGGGAGTTCGCTCTCGGTACTCTCTCTCTCTCTCTCTCTCTCTAGGTGGGAAAAATATGTTAAATAAGATAATTGCTTTTCCTTCGGAAAAGGAGTCGGGGAGCTTTTGGCGGTGGTGGCCCGGTTGGAGGTCCCAAATTCCAATTCTCTCTCTCTCTCTAATAGATTGCAGAAGTACCTGTACTGGAAAAGGTTGATGTGGATGAATTTAATGATATTCTGGCTTTGGTGATTAATATCTTTTTTGAACTTCAGATTTTGTACAACTTTCTTATTATTGATTCACAGAATGTTGGTTGTATTGGACGGGTCACATATGTCCGTGTTCTATTGTGGGATCTGGAAAGCGAAGATTCCAAATCGTGTCCCCGAAATACCTGTTTCTAGGTGCGCAGAAATGATACTGTCGGATAGAGATAGGCCAATCCCTTTGGTTTATTCCAATTCGTTGATCTAGGATCCCAGTTGACCTCAAGTATTACTTCTGGTTTTGATTTGGGTTTTATCTTTTTAAATCAAAATTAGCTCGTTGATGATGATGTTTCTCTGGAACTTTTCTGGCTGAAGAGGCACTTCTGTGGGATTTCTGTCATGGTCATTTCTTTTTTTTTTTCTTTTTAAATATGAGTAATCGAAAATTCTATTGAAAGAATTTCTGTGATAGTCATCGAAAATTCTGCTAAAAGGATTTCTGCGACGGTCATTGATCCTATAGTAACGTTTCTTTAAGTTATCAAGGGGATCATAATTTCATAAACAATAGCAAAATTCTGAAACCAATAAAATATTAACGAAAGGGTGATGGTTAATATGAAATATGTGAAAGATATGCAAAAATTTGAACTGATTTGCTCTGAGACAGAGGGTAGGTGTCTCATGTTTTGGCCATCTGCTCTAAGGAGCCCATACGTGTTTCAGGGTTTAGCAGAGCCATCGGACAAAAACCTTCGATGACATGAAAGTTTGCAACTGGTGTTTCTTTATATGTCTCTTCGTTTCAGTAATCACAAATAAATATATAAACAAACAATAACAATAAAGATTTTGGTCTCTCTTTCTCTCCCTCTCCCACTTGTGAGGGAAGGTAGTTGGAAATTTTGCATATCAGGTTTTGTCGGAACTCACCCAAGGATGAAGAATATTAAGAGAAAGAATAGAAAACATATATTGCAACTGGAAAAGTTTATTTTTGAGGAGATTTTGAGCTGGTGGTAGGGATGAGGAGTGGGATAAGATCTGAGGACTCTTTTTCTTCTCTAGCTCTTAATTACTTGATTAGATATAGTATTCTACATTAGTGGGTTTAAATTTGACAGTTTATTGTCTATAAGGTTAGTTTAAGATTTGGGCATGGGATGGTGGTTTAGGGGCTGAGTTAAGAAGAAATTGTAAAATTTGCCGCCACCCCGACAATTTAACGTTTCCAGGAATAGTATGTTTATTAAAGGCAAGTTTAGTGTTACTTATCAAAAAAATTAAAATGAAAAATTAAAGGTAAGATTTTGGGACTAGATTGATGTTAAAGATAGGTGGGTTTTCCTATAACCTTTGCATACAAATGAAAGGAAGTAAATTAAAATAAAATAAAATGAAGCCTCATGATCTAGGTTTTGGAGGAGTCTCACGTCTCCAATAAAAATGGTGTAAAAATCTGCAAAGAATTCTTGTCAATCAAAGCTCACTATTTGGAGGACTTGTTGATGTAAATGAAAAATAACCAATTCATAAAAAAACGTTGGTGTAAACTGTAAACTATGCAATCTGAAGTATACCTCAATTTAGTTCCCAATGGCCTCTTGCTAATTGCTTTCTGCAGACATATATATGGAAATAAAGTTTATAGTGATTTCCAAGTTCAACTATTTGTGATCATGTTTCTGTTGTATTCTTGTTTGAATACATTGTTGATGCATCAATGCTGGAATTAAATCCTGAACAGAGCAAGGGTACAGTGTTGTGCTTCCAGAGAAATTGCAGCTAGGGAAGTGGAATGTATACAGGTATGGGTTTTCCACTTTCTTGGATTTAATTTCTCTAGATTGTCATTTTGTCCCATAACTATTTGCCATTTCTTTTATTTTTCTTTATGGCAGATCGACACGTTCTCCTTTGAAGCTTGTGAGTAGATTCCAAGATCATCCAGAAATTGGTACACTTCATGATAATTTTGTGTGAGCATCTCCAATGATGATGGCTAAATTACTGCTCAGACCTTTTCAGTTTCACGGAAATGTTTCCATGATAAAACCTTTTCCCCTATTATATGTGTCAGTAGAAGTACTTTTTTTCAAATTTTTAATAAAAAATTTCCCCATAATTTTTTCATATTATAAAAGTTCTAACGGTAAAAGTTAGAACTTGTTTTCCATATTATACAAGCCATTGGAAATACAATTTCTCTAGAATTTACTTTCAATATGTTAGCTGAAAGGTTTCCTTTTGTGAACATAGGCATTCGGTTGACACTTTTCGAGATTACAAGTATCTGGGAACACGAATTCGGGTTGATGGCACAGTTGGAGAGTATGTATTTCTTTTGTTGGGCATGTAAACTAAGTTCTCAACTTTACTGACACTATTTACTCATTCATTTGTACTCCTTTTGCACTTGCCCAGGTACAAATGGATGACATATGGAGAAGCAGGTACTGCTCGATCAGCTATAGGTTCTGGCCTAATTTATCATGGGATATCAAAGGTAAACATCTGAAAAAGTAATTTTATGTTCAAAGATGTTTATGCTTCATTAAAGTTTGATTAGATTACCCATGAGTATTTTCATGTTTTATAAAACAGTCAAAGTGCTTGATGTTTTCTTTTAGCATCTAACTACTGTTGCTTTATTTTACAGGGATCTTGCATTGGGTTATACTTCATCAACAGACCTGAGTGGCTCGTTGTTGACCACGCTTGCTCTGCATATTCTTACATATCAGTTCCTTTATACGACACTCTTGGTTTGTTACATCACTCCATAGAAGTTAAAAAAAATCTTCCCTAGCTTCACCTAGCTGCAGATGTTATTGTAAATTATTGCTTACTTTTCAGGTCCAGATGCTGTCAAGTATATTGTAGATCATGCTGCCGTACAAGTTATATTTTGTGTGCCTCAAACCTTGAATTCTGTGAGTTTAATCCAAGCAGTACTAAGCTGTGACTTACAAAATCAGTTTCAGTTGATATGGGCTCTAAGACATTAGTTGAGATTCAAGAACAGTAGTGGATAGCAGAAAGTTTTTTTTCTTAATTTCTTCATAAATAGCCAAGAGGAGAAAGAAAAATGTCATGAACAATTGAAAACTCAGCTCAACCTATTTCAATAAAATATTCAATTTCAATTACCTAGCATTTTCGAAATTATGATTTCAAATATGGTATATTTTGCCAACCAACCCTTTTAGATATATGCACCTTTTTTTCCCTGAAAATGTGGGGAGTGGTCATAAAAAGCTAGATGCCTGTTGCCCTATTCTTAACGTTTTCCATTGTGTAATAGTTGCTTTATTTGTTGACAATTTTTATATCAGTTCTACTTGTCTCTTAGTTTATCTCATTCATGGTTTATGACACTTATAAAAAAGGTGGTTTATGATTCTCCTTATTCTTATGCAATATTTCTTATCTTGTCACTTGGAATTTGCAGTTGTTGAGCTTCTTGTTTGATATTCCAACAATTCGCCTAATTGTGGTATGAATATACACCTCGTATCCCTGATTATATCCTTATTTTTTATTGCTAGTTTATCTCATCTCCTTACCCTACTACACAGGTCATTGGAGGAATAGATGATCAAATTCCAAAGCTTCCATCATCAACAGGAGTTGAGGTTGTGACATATTCAAAATTGCTTAGTCAGGTAATCATGTGTTCTTTCCTATCAACAAATTAAGGTTTTGGGCCACATTCTTCAATGGAGGTTTGTTGCATTGATTTTTCTCCTTGTCTTTGCATGAAATAGTGTATTAGCCAATTATTTTTTAATTTGTTATCTATCAATGAAGTCGGGTTGCTCTGAAGTCATTGATCATGCATCTCTGGTTTATAAGTTACTTTATAGATCTGTGAATGGGCTGTTATCCAATTATTGATCTTAAATGATTCTTGAGATCGCACCCTTGAGATTTGTTATTTTGTTTGTTAGTCTATGTGCACCCAAATGCATGCACACGCATAAAAGAAACATGGATGTGCACAAAGATATTCACTCACCCATGCAGCCTTATATTCATGGCTATAATTTGGAGAGCTAATGTGTCCAGAACCCTTTTCTTTAATCACTTGGCAGAATTTACATCTTCTGTCTGGTAGCTGATGCTTAATCCTTATACATATAATAAACAACTTGCTCTTAGCTGCACACTTTGTTACCTGTCTTAAAATTTTTATTGAGGTCCTGCTGCTTAAATACATGATATATGACGACGTTACTTTGTTTGATTGCTAGATATTTACTTATCTCATCATGTGAATGGTTTCATTTTAGGGCCACAGTAACCTTCAGCCTTTTTGCCCTCCAAAACCTGATGACATTGCTACCATTTGCTACACAAGTGGTACTACTGGGACCCCAAAGGTACAACTCAGTGTAGTATGACTTTTTGCTTTGATCTATTGACTTCTTATAGACATGATCTGATGAAGTGCTATCAAACCACCCATTTTTTTCTCCCTTGTTTTGAATCGTGACAGGGAGCTGTTTTGACACATGGAAACTTGATTGCAAATGTTGCTGGAACCTCCCTTTCTAATAAATTCTACCCCTCAGATGTGTGAGTATTAATGGTTTTGTTATCACATGGTACACATCAGTCTTTGTCGACTTAGATTATGAAAATTTTAATAAACTACTTTAGTGGGTGCTAAAAGTACCTTTTATTTTGCCAGTTACATATCATACCTTCCTTTGGCACACATATATGAACGAGCTAACCAGGTCTCGATGGCATATCATGGAGTTGCTGTTGGATTTTACCAGGGGGTATGAATCCATCCTCTTCTTTTTCCTGAGATTTAATATAACAACGTACCAATGTAATTAGGTATGCACATATGTACATTATGCACACTTCTATATACATATTTATTTGTCTATGTATATCAGAAATCATGGCAGGTATTTTTTATTTAGATGGTTTGAATTTTCAAGTTCCTATTTTTGTTAAAGGAGTTGAAATATTCATCATAATGTAATACATGCTGCTTTACGCTTAATATGCTATTGCAGGATTATTAGTTCTAAGAAAATATGTATACCAGTGATTTAAGGTTGGTGCATCATGGTTTAGCGAATTTTTGTTGACTTGCGGTCGTTCTAAATTTCAAATTTGATTGTAAAAGTTGTTGTAGTCATTAACTTTAGATCAGGCAAAAACAATGCAATGGTAGCTACCATCTGAGAATGGCAATCTTATTGTTTGACATAAACTATCATCCAAATTTAATTTAGTAGTCAATCCATACAATTAAATTGGATGCTGACCTTTTGGTTATTTCAATGGTGGATGTTTAACTGACATACCTACATTCCTTCTAAGACAAGCCTCAACCTTTTCCTTTTTTTTTTTTTTTTTTTGTAATTGTTGTATGCAGGATAATATGAAACTAATGGATGATATGGCTGCTCTAAGACCTACACTCTTCTGCAGTGTTCCTAGACTTTATAATAGAATATATGCTGGGTAAAATCAATGTCTGTTGCTTCTGGAATTTGTTATTCAATGTCAACTAGCACGTCCTTTCACTCATTCAGTTGAATGTTTTGATTTGCAGTATTATAAATGCTGTAAAGACATCTGGTGTGCTGCGGGAGAGGTTGTTTAATGCTGCATACAATGCTAAGAAGCAAGCAATATTGAGCGGTAAAGTATTATCAATTAGACCTGTCTCTTTGTAGCATCAGATTCATTCTTGTTTTCAGACTCTCTAGCTTTTCTTTTTTTTGGTTTGGAAAATTGGAATTCCTTTATCAACTTTTTTTTATTTACCTTGAATTTGAACTAGATCTGCAATGCTTATGGAGTTCCTGCAATTTCACATAGCTTCCTTTATCCTACAATTTTCTCTGAAACATGTTATAGCTGCCACCATCTAAACACACATAATAGAAACGTTGTTAAGGTTGTCCACTGGAACATCAATTTTCCATTGGTAAAATTCAATTGTACTTTCATGAGTTCCTTGGCGTTAGACGCAGAGGATGAACCTCTGATCATTAGTTTTTTTTTTTTTTTTTCAATTTTTTTCTTTCCTTTTCTTTTTCTTTTCACACTAATTAATTTTTACCCTTATGGTGTCTATTGATGATATATCTGGTTATTTCAGGAAAGAACCCATCCCCCATGTGGGACAAATTGGTATTCAATAAGATAAGGGGAAAGCTTGGAGGACGAGTTCGTTTCATGGCATCAGGTGCCTCACCGTTGTCTCCTGATGTCATGGACTTTCTAAAGATGTAATTTTTTTTTTCCATGGCGCATTGAATCCTAGTACATAAATTGTTTTTCTTCCCCTCCCCCCGATCCCCTTTTCGTGTAAAATAAAATCATGCTCAATCCCATGTTATACTTCACAGCTGCTTTGGTGGCCAAATAACTGAAGGATATGGTATGACTGAAACTTCTTGTGTTATAAGTGGTATTGAAGAGGGTGACAATCTATCTGGCCATGTCGGTGCCCCTAATCCAGCTTGTGGTGAGTCCTTCACACGAGTTTTGCATAATCTTGCATTCTTATCGTTCGGTGTTACCTTGGGGATGCATAACCGTGCATAATTGAGGTTGTAATGAGTATATGTTATTTGGTAAAGATAGCACATGTGTATTTTACTTACAAAAGGTTTTGGCTTGAGGCTTGAGCATCATTAAGCTTGCTATAGTTGCAGGTTGGGTTTGGTCTTGGGTTTTTTCTCATAGGAGATTCACTTGTTCAAGCCAGGCTAACTTTTTTAATTGCATTAGGTCAATACAAGATCAGCAATCAGAGTAATTTAGACAATAGAGGCCTATAATGTGTAACTGGTTTGGTTACTAGTTCTGAAAATATACCTGTTTTTTTCACTGTGTATCTGTGGGTGGGTCTGTGGGAGCCATGCATATGTATTTTCCTTGATATATGTTCCTGTGCTTCTTCGCCCTTGGTCATTTCTTTGTCACCATATCCAAATGATCTGTTGGGTGCTAGCACACTAGGCAAGTTGGACATTAGAATTTACCATAGCAGGGTATAGATCTTTTAAGGATGTCATGTTAGAACAATGGTTGAATGGATATGAGGAATATCAGACTGTTCTAATTTGTAAAGGTTGAAAAGAACATAATGCTTACTAGAAATCTTACTAGGATGTGTACAGTGATTGTATGTATATGTGCTGCTATTTGCATCGACTAAAAATTGGGGCCTCTTGACTTGTGACTCTCTCTTATGCTTTTTCCACGTCTTGCTTTTACTTTGGGCTAAGATTTAATCTCATTTTTCCTGTTTCAGAAATAAAGCTTGTAGATGTCCCAGAAATGAACTATACATCGGATGATAAGCCACATCCTCGTGGTGAAATCTGTGTTCGGGGTCCCATTATTTTCAAATGTTATTACAAAGATGAAGTACAGACGTATGAAACCTATGTATTTGCTGTTTCTTTTGGAAATTATTATGTCCATCAAATACGAAAACATTTCATGTTTAATCAAATTGCACAGGAAAGAAGTGATTGATGAAGATGGATGGCTTCATACCGGAGACATAGGGCTGTGGTTACCTGGTGGTCGTTTAAAAATCATTGATAGGTAAGATCATTCCAGCCCAAGTATTTGGCTCTACTTGAGTCAGGATTAGCGAAACTACGCCATGTTTCTCATCTTCCTAATTGTGATGGGCTTAATGGATTGTCATTGTGTGATATGCTTGATATACATTGTTGGACCCATCCTATGCACTTATGCTTTTGGAGTTAATGTTCAACTAACATGGTAGAGGTTTGTTTTCTCAAAGATTGTTGCCTCTAAGGTCTTTGGCTTTAGCTTGGTTCCTTAATTTTATCATTCACTTAATTACAACAACCACCTTCCACTTCATTCATTATGATCATTTACTTACTTGTCTTTTACTCCCCCCTACTATTTGAATGACCATTTATTGCATAAAAGACTAAAACCAGTTTTCAATTTCCAAAAGACCTTTCTATTTTCACTTTCCAAGGGACTCTTCAGGTTCCACTTCAATGGTAGTTACCACAGAAAAATCAGGGGTTTTTATTTTTTATTTTCTTATAATGAATTCAGGGGCTCTTTCCTGCCCATAGCGCTGGCGTGCAACTAGTTAGTTCTATTTTAAAGAAAAAATCATTTATAAATCCAGTGGCTGCAGTTATACATTGGCTGTTCACCTCAACGGAGAAAGTTTGCTCATTGAGCAACAATGCACATGCTATAGTTTGAGTCTCTTATGCTATTTCTTCAAAGCAAGCACTGGCTTTGCTGAAGGAATTGAAGTGCCTGCAGGCTATGTTTAGAAGGTTTTTACTAGACAAGATGGTTGTAGCTACTTATTGTTCCCTACCCCTTATGTCTGGTCAGAATTGTACAGAAAATACATTCTACTGAGCTCATTAATGAAGTAAGATCAATTTATTTTGGTTGTGACTACAAGTACTTACCAAGTTTTTCCAATTAAATTAGGAAGAAAAACATTTTCAAGCTGGCACAGGGAGAGTATATAGCTCCAGAAAAAATTGAGAATGTATATGCAAAGTGCAAGTTCATTTCCCAGTGCTTTGTATATGGTAAGAAAGTGGGATTTTGCTGCTGGCTCCCCTCCCCCCTCCTCCTCTCACTCGCACACTTGCACACTCATTTGAGCTACTGAGTCACTGACTGCTTATTTGTTGCTCTTGGTAGGTGACAGCCTGAATTCCTCTTTGGTAGCTGTTGTCTCGGTGGACCAAGATGTTTTAAAAGCATGGGTTGCTTCTGAAGGCATTAAGGTTTTGATTTGGTCTTTTTAATCTGGAAAAAGAAAAAACAGAGATGATAAATCTACATACGTGCGAACTTAGTGTTTGACCTAATTTCATGTTGTATATAGAAATGTTGAATTGCCTTTAGTTATAGTCAACAGGAAACGGATCTTCACACTAATAAAAGTGGTGAAAAATCTTAGTATTTTTTTGAGCCTGCATATCTGCACTTAGTAAAATCTTATTCATCAACTGAGATTGATTACTTTAGTCTAAATTCTCATGATTGAGTAGGACATCCACCTATCGGTTCGGAAGCCCTTGGCAGTTAGTTGTTCGAAAGTTAGTTTGTAATCTATTTAGGAAGAGAGTCCTCGAGAATGAATCAAGGCTGATGTTTCCTCCTAAGAGTCTTATCTCTTTTGGTAATAGAAGATGGTGTCATTTTTTCTGTAAAAAGCAAGACTCTAAGCTTTTGTTTTCCCTGTTTTAGAAGTAAAATTCTGGTGCTTTGATTGAGTTGAAAAAGGAAAAAGATATGAAATATACATATCTTAAATGCGGTTCTCTGGATGTGTAATGCAGTATCAAGATCTAGGGAAGCTGTGTAATGATCCAAGAGCAAGGGCTGCCGTCTTGGCTGACATGGATGCTGTTGGGAGGGAAGCTCAGGCAAGCTATCTCAGATTCTCAACACCATGCCGCTCTGGCTGTCCGATTTCTCCTTTAGATTTCTGCCTTAAAATTTTCTTCTTGACTTTACAAATTTCATTTGCAGCTGAGAGGTTTTGAATTTGCAAAAGCTGTGACCTTGGTGCTTGAACCGTTTACGATGGAGAATGACCTGCTTACTCCAACATTTAAGGCAAGTATATTCGGTTTCAAATTCCTGAGAGGAATTACATGGCTCGATTAAAAATGACTTTCTTGACTATTTTCTTGTGTTCCACCAGATCAAGAGACCTCAAGCAAAGGAATACTTTGGTAAAGCAATATCTGAAATGTATGCCGAGCTCTCAACCTCGGACCCCTCCCAGAAATCACTGTGAAGTAGAGAGCTTGTGAGAAGCAGAGCAAGTATGCCCCCTACAGAGCTTCTTGGAGCTTTCATCATCTAAGTGCTAACCATCCTGCATCATAAATTTTTCTCAAAATAAAACTGAAATTAATTTATTATGATGTTCCTCAGATCAGAGGATTGCACATTTTTGCCCCACAATAAGAAGCAATAATTTTGAAAGTTACAGTTTCAATGTCGCAATGCACTGTCATAAATTTAGAAGTAATAAGTGGACATACTGCATGCAAGATAGTTGATACTTGATCAACTTGATTTGTTATTTATTTATTTAGTTAGTCATATATGATATAAGGGGTAGCTCTTCTTATTCAATTCAGGATGCCATAACGCGTACGTTATTCGAACTGTATGTGATTTTACACACACATGATTCCGTTTTCCCCCCCTGTTTTTTTCCACATCATCAAAGATCCTGTTCCATTTGGCGGACAACGAAATGAATATCAACAATAATATTATTATATTCAGTCTTAGGATATGTAAGATTGGCATAGTCTGTTTAAAAAAATGTGACGCATGCCATGAAAAAATGAGTTTTTTCACTAGGATCTCATGTGTGCTCCACTTTTTATAAAAGTGTCCACAAGTTTTTTGCTCCACAACTACAAGCAATAAGACAAGAATGTATTAATGGAACGAAGCATGAGTTTTGCTCTCGTATGGCTTCTGATTTCTGAGGGTTGAGCTGTCAGGGAAAATGTCATACGCTAAGGACGGTGTTATGTACACCGCCTCCATTGCAAGCTACCATTAGACATAATTGATTTTTTTTTTTAAATGTACTTTTAAACACTTTTAAATATTTTAAAAAAATTACAATATTATTAAAAAATACTTCATTAATTACTAAATAAAAAGAATAATTAAATAATTAAATAAAAAACTAGAACGGTAAGAACCAATAGTGAGAATATCATTATTAGGTAAAAAATTCATTCAGAAGCTTAATATAAAGTAGATTCTTGGTTTTCTCTCTTCTCTGGGAGGCAAGGTCATCCTCAGAGTCTTGCTAGCGTGCCATCCAACTTTGACCGCTAGGCATGCCCGCTAGCATAAAATTCATTTTTTATTTTTATCTTCTTTTGTTTTTTATATTATTTTAATATTTTTAAATATTTTTAAAAAATATATACCAATACACTACAAATCATTTTTTAATCATTAAGTAAAAATTAATTTAAATACATGAGCAGTTAAAATGAGGTGGCAAACTCATGCCACGTACTAGCATTTTTCTATCCTCAAATTTGACTAAATTTTCTTATATTTTCTATTCATCCAAACACGTTCCACGGTCCACCGAGCATGTTACTGAAAAATAATACTGTGGAGTCCCTCTATTTCATACTCGTCTTCACGAAACCGAAAAAAAAAAAAAGGCAAAACGATTATTGAGTATTGACATTATAGTAAACGTGATCATCCCGACTAAAAACATTTTTGCACGTGATTGATTAAAAAACGAGATTCATATTTTTCAAAAGACCCGTGTGGGATTTATATTAAACACCCCAGAGCTTCTTTGGAAATATAGATCTCTTTTCAAGATTATCAATTCATCTCATTTCATCTCTTTTTAAAATATAATTTAAATTTTAAAATTTTCAAACTAATCATTATAATTTTTTAAAACTAATCATTACAACTTTTCAAAACTTTCAAACAAAAAATAAAAAATAATTCAATTTTTTCAAATCCCGAAATAAAAATAATATTATAAAACTATATTCTAACAACATTTTAACTTTATAATATTTATTATTCAATTTTCTCTCTCTCATTTTTTCAAAATCTAAAAAATACTCAACTCAAACTACCTTACTATTATTTACAAATTATCTTATTACTATTCATAAAATTCTCATTTCATCTCAATCGAAAAACGAGCTACTCGTACTTGTCATTTTTCTTTCCTTTCTTCATTATCAATAAGGTGAATCGAAAAACCAATAAGATAAAAAGAAAGAAATCAAATTAAAAATATAAAAACCAATACCTACATTCTTAAAAGATTTTGTTATTCATCATCACCACACACCACATATTATATATATTTTTTAAATAAATTTTATTTTGATTTTATTCTTCTTAAACTTATTGAATTCTTCTACTCATTATCTATATACTATATATTTGGTAAGAAAAAAAATAAAAAATAAATAAGAAAAAGTATGATATGTGAGAATGATGAATAAAATTTGTCTTCCTAAAAAACCCAAGCTTGACGGTTCTTTCTCAAATATCCACCAACTCAGCGTTTGTTTGGAAACAAGAAGTATTTCAATTCATTTCATCTCATAATTACAACTCTCTCAAACTTCCACATAAAATATAATAAAAAATTCAACTTTTTCAAATCTTAAAATAAGAATTATATTAAAAAAAATTATATTCTAATAATATTTTATTAAACTTTCATCTTATTTCATCTTATCTTAACTCACTATCTACACATCTCCTTAATCTTGTTTCACTAGTCTTGGGTTTCGAAATTTTTTTATAAATTAATTTATGTTAGTGAAATATACAATAATGTAATAAAATTACAATAAAATTAACAATCAAACGAAACCAGTTTGGACTGAGGCACGGAAATATCGCTCTTTTTAAGGAGATTCAAGCCCTCTGCGGTGTACAATCTCTCAAATTAATCGGTGCAGCAGAACTCTTCTTTGACTTGACTCCTCTAGGATACAACAGCCCAACTGATCATCGTATAGCCCGAACCAACTCTGCACAAGTGGTTGAGCTCAAAACTCCACCAAAAGAACACCTTTCTTTTATCTGGAAATACTCTCAAAAAATATATTATCTAAATTTTTTTTTTTTTCTATCTCACTTTTTTAGTCAACTCCCTACTACGTACCAAAAGACCAACTATATATATATAGATATAGTCCAAAGCGTAACCGGGTAAAAGCAAATAAGAGCCAACGTATACAACCATTAAATCCCAATGATTTCAACATAAAGAAGCCACTTAAATAGGCTGACTTAATATCCAAACTCAACGGCAACTAAAATAAAAAAACTCAGTAACCAACGGCTCCAAGCCAATGGGAAAGAAAATAATTATTAAAAATACCAACATTTCCCCCCTATTTTTAATAATAATAATAAATATATAAGAGAGATACTTCCAGACAAAAAATGATTATTATGCATCATGAATGTGTGCTCTGCATTGAACCCTCACTTAATAAAATAACAAACTTTATTCCAGAGTCAATAGTAGTCTCAGACTTGAACTATGACTGCTTAAGGGAAATAAAGAATTATTACTCACACATATTAACCCAGGTGTTGACATGAGCTTTATTAGCCAGCACATTACGGCCTTGTGCTCATCCCGGTTTCATGAGTGTAATTGAAAATAAACCCAAATCTCATAGAGAGCGGCCCCACTCTCACACTCACATAGGTGAAATCTGTCAAGGGTGTCCCTGTAATTCTTACACCCTACTCATAAGAGCTACAGATTTCATTAAGAGTTTCTCCATAGACTCATCCTCTACAACATTACAGGATACATGCACCCACATCATAGGAATGAGAAATAAAATAAATAGTGCATTTCTTACGACCATCATATGATTCGTTTTTCCCATTGAACCCGATTCTCAGGATCTCTGGTCCCCAGGTTGGGTATCCTCATACATGGCTCATGAATTTAAGGGTTTTAATCCCATTCCCCTCGATGTATTCCAGATCCTTTCTCTTGTCAAGGCCTTTGTAAGTGGATCTGCAAGATTATCACAAGACTTAACAAAATCCACGTTAATAACACCATCAGTCAAATAAGATCTCACAGTACTGTGTTTTCTTCTTATGGATCTGGATTTACCATTATAGTAACGATTTTGTACTCTACCAATAGTAGCAGTACTATCACAATGAATTAAAATAGGTGGAACTGGTTTTTCCCATAAGGGAATTTCATGTAATAAATCTCTCAACCAGTTTGCTTCCTCACTTGCTGAAGCTAAAGCTATAAGCTCAGCTTCCATGGTTGAGTTAGCAATAATCGTTTGTTTTTTAGATTTCCAACATACAGCACCACCACCCAATGTGAAAATATAACCAGTAGTTGAAAGAGAATCACCTGACAAGGTATTCCAATCAGTATCACTAAAACCTTCAAGTACGGCAGGATACCTTTTATAAAACAAGCCATAATTTTTTGTACCGGATAAATATTTCATTATCCGATCCATTGCACACCAATGGTCTCTTCCAGGCTTGGTAGTAAATCTACTAAGTACTCCTACCGCATAACCAATGTCAGGTCTAGTACAATCAGTCGCATAACGTAAACTCCCAATTATGCTAGCATATTTCTCTTGATTAATCACATCATCATCATTTTCAATAGAAAATAAATGAACACTAGAATCAAAAGGAGTAACAACATGCTTGCATCCAACATAATTATATTTCTTCAATAATTTCTCTACGTAATGCAATTGATCAAGAAAAATACCATCAAATGTTTTGGTAATTTTCATACCCAAAATAAAATTAGCCTCACCGAGATCTTTCATAGCAAAATGGTTACAAATCATGCTTTTTGTTTCATCTATAACATGCAAATTAGAACCAAATATCAATAAATCATCAACATATAGGCTAATAATAACATGTGAATTTTTCCAAGATTTATGATAAATACATTTATCACTTTCATTTGACTTATAGCCATTTTCAATCATGCAAGAGTCAAATTTCTCATGCCATTGTTTAGGGGCCTGTTTTAAACCATATAGAGATTTTGTCAACTTACACACTTTGCTTTCTTGGCCAGGCTCTACAAAGCCTTCGGGTTGATCCATGTAAATTTCTTCATCTAGGTCTCTATTTAGAAAAGCTATTTTAACATCCATTTGATGAATCCTTAAATTATAAATTGCTGCAATGGCAATCAATAATCTAATGGATGTTATTCTTGTAACTGGAGAAAAAGTATCGAAAAAATCAAGGTCGGCTTTTTGTTTAAAACCTTTTGCAACTAGCTTTGCTTTGAATTTTTCAACTGTTCCATCTGGTCTAAATTTTTTTCTAAGGATCCATTTACACCCTATGGATTTGCAACCCGATGGTAATTCAACTAATTTCCAAGTTTTATTTGAAATTAGTGAATCCATCTCATTATCCACAGCCTCTTTCCAAAATACAAAATCAGGTGACGCTAAAACTTCTTGTAAATTCTTTGGATTTTCCTCAATATTGTAAATATAATAGTCGGGACCAAAATCTTTTTCAATTCTAGCTCTCTTACTCCTTCTTAATTCAAAGATTTCTTCACTTTTTAAAGGAGTAGAAGAACTAGTTTCAGATACTTGACCCCTACTATCTTTTGATTTAAAAGGAATTTTTTCTTCATGAAAACTTGCATCACCTGATTCAAAAATAACTTTATTTCCAATATAAAAAAATCTATAGGCTATGCTATTTTTTGCATATCCAAGAAAAACACAAGTGGTAGTTCTATCACCCAATTTGGGCCTTTTAGGGCCTGTTAGTCTTACAAAAGCCAAACAACCTCAAACTTTAAAATATCTCAAATTTGGCTTATGCTCTCTCCATAATTCAAAAGGTGTAGTTTTTGAATTTTTGTAAGGCACCCTATTTAAAACATGACAAACAGTCAAAACTGCTTCACCCCAAAAACTTGAGGGAGCACCTGAATCAATAAGTATAGCATTCGTCAACTCAATCAACGTTCTATTTTTTCTCTCAGCCACACCATTAGATGCAGGTGAGTATGGTGCAGTAGTTTCATAAATAATTCCCAAAGACTGAACAAAAATATTAAACTCATTTGAATCATACTCTCGGCCTCTATCACTTCTAAATCTTTTAATCTTCCTACCAAATTGATTTCCAACTTCATGGAGGAATTCTTTGAATTTTCCAAAGGCATCACTTTTATTTTTTAATAAATAAACATACGTATATTTTGAAAAATCATCAATAAAAGTAATAAAATATCTATTTCCTCCACGAGTTAAAATTCCTTCAAATTCACAAAATCGGTGTGAATTAAATCTAATAATTTGGTATTTTTTTCAACACTTCTATGAGGCCGTTTTGTAATTTTTGCTTGATTACAAACTTCACATTTTTGAAAATCCTTTGTCAGTTTGGGAATTAATCCTAAACTACTCATGATAGCAACATATCTACTATTAATATGACATAAACGTGCATGCCAAAAATCTAAAGAAGAAAGCATGTAAATAGAAACATTCGATGCTTTATGCTCAACATTCAATTTAAACATATCATCACAAACATAGCCATTACCCACAAAAACTCTATTTTTTGTTATAACAAAATTATCAGATTCAATAGTTTGTTTGAAACCCGCTTTGTTGAGTAAAAAGCTTGACATCAAATTTTTTCTCATATACGGTGAATAAAGCACATCTTTAAGCATCAAAATACACCCAGAGGTAAATTTTAGTTCAACCTCACCACTCCCAACAAACATGATTTTACTAGAATCACCAAGTGTAATATTTTTCTCTACTTTAAAAGGAGTATAATATTTAAACAAACATTTATCATAGCAGATATGTCTATTAGCCCCAGAATCTGTCCACCACCCTTCAACAAATTGAAATGGCTTATTGAGACGTCCACCGCTTTCCATGCACTTTTCGATTGTAGGCTCCATTTGAACTCTCTTTAAAATTGTTAGTGAAATATACAATAATGTAATAAAATTACAATAAAATTAACAATCAAATGAAACCAGTTTGGACTGAGGCACGGAAATATCGCTCTCTTTAAGGAGATTCAAGCCCTCTGCGGTGTACAATCTCTCAAATTAACCGGTGCAGCAGAACTCTTCTTTGACTTGACTCTTCCAGGATACAACAGCCCAACTGATCGTCGTATAGCCCGAACCAACTCTGCACAAGTGTTTGAACTCAAACCTCCACCAAAAGAACACATTTCTTTTATCTGGAAATACTCTCAAAAAATATATTCTCTAAACTTATTTTTTTTTTTTTCTATCTCACTTTTTTAGTCAACTCCCTACTACGTACCAACAGACCAACTATATATATATATAGATATAGTCCAAAGCGTAACCGGGTAAAAGCAAATAAGAGCCAACGTATACAACCATTAAATCCCAATGATTTCAACATAAAGAAGCCACTTAAATAGGCTGACTTAATATCCAAACTCAACGGCAACTAAAATAAAAAAACTCATTAACCAACGGCTCCAAGCCAACGGGAAAGAAAATAATTATTAAAAATACCAACAATTTATATAGAAGAATGTCAATAGCAATTTAATGACTAAGGTGTCACCACTACAAATTCTTTTACAACCGAGAGCTTATAAAAATAAATGATTTTACACAACAGTTTTATAAAATGGTAGTGACATTAGCTGTTTTTTTTTTAACAAGTTGTTGGGTAGAAGAAAGTTGTAAATTGGAATTATTTTTCTTAATAATTTCAGCTTATAATATTGATTCAGTTTAATAAATAATTATACGTCCCTTAGTTAAGGTTGTGATTGGGCAGTGGAGTGATCTCATTACTATTTAATATTTTATTATTACTTTTCACTAATTATTATTATTATTTATTATTATTTAATATTTTATTATTATTTTTTTATCATTTTTTTACTATTATTTACAGATAATCTGAAATCACCTCACTACCCAAATGTAGTGAGGTGAGATCCTCTAAATATTTCATCGAGTATATTAAAGCCGTATTAATATTAAGACCCCATTTGGTTTCACAGATGGTCTCAACCTATCTTATCTTATCTCATGTCAACCTCTAAACAATATTCAAACATAAACACTTTTCAATTTTTAACTTTTTTCTTTTAATTAAGAGTTTTGCTACACAACCTCCTACTATTCATCCACACTCCACACTCCACATTTTTTAATATATTTTTAAATTTTTTTTTTGAATTTATTTTTTTTAAACTATTTCAAATTTTTTATTCACTATTCATATAAAAATTATTTAATAAAAAAAATTAAAAAAAAAAGGATAGAGTGTGGAGTGTTGAGAGGTTGGGAAGATTTATTGTTTAATTATTACCTAATCATTACAACTTTCATAAACTTTCAAACAAAACATAAAAAATAATTCAACTCAAATTTCACAATAAAAATTATATTCTAACAAAACTTTATAATATTTTTATTAATTTTTTTTTTCTCTCATTTCTCAAAACTTTATAAAATATCTTAATTCAAATCATTATATTACTATTCACAAATTATCTTATTATTATTTATAGATTTATCATCTCATCTCAGATCCAACTCTTCCATTAGGTGGCTTAAACAGTTGCCTAATGGAAGAATGCCTTCCAAAAAATTCTCAAGTAGAATCTTATAAAAGAAAAAAGAAAAACAAAGTCGTGATTAGAAAAAATTGAATAAGTCAATGAGAAAATATCGTAAGTATCAAATAGTACTTATGTAATTGGATATTCTTTGAATTATTGTATTTCTCTCGTGAAAACTCAACTTTTATTGAACTTTTCGTAGTTTACAGTTTTCTTTTGTTTGGAATATTTTAGTTCACCATCAAAATTTTTATTTTTCATATTAAGTCATTAATTTATAAAGATGTTAGTAATGCTCCTAATTGCCAAAAACGTGCACATTGACATAAGTTTTTTTTTTTTTTTTTTCCTTGAGTATATTCTTTATGATTATATTCCTAAATATATATGTTAATATTGGAATTTATTTTTTTAGAATTCTATTATGTTTGAGTTCACTTGGTGAAGATGAAAATTTTTCTCTTATCTATTTCATTTTCATTTCTAGTGTTGGTACTGAGACATGAAGTGATCTAAATTTTCATCCTATATTCACATAATAAATATTTCACATAATCTCATTCTAAAGGTACACTTGCCTTTTGTAATTATTAGTTTAATATACAGCATGAGAATTATAAATAGCAAAATCTACTTTTCAGTATTCGTAAAAAAATTTTATATAATCATTTGAAGAGACATAATTAATTTTAAGAATCTAAAATTCGTCTTGTAAAACTAAATTTAATAAAATTATCTCTAAATCGGTCATTTTTCAATAAAGATTAAGTCGGTTATTAATTTGAAAGGTGGTATAAAATCTTCATTAATAATTTTGTTTTGCAAAACAATAGGAATTATTTTTAAATAAAAATGTAATGTAAAAATTAAAATAAAAAAATAAAATTATTAAATTTTACTTTCTAAGATAACAAAAGGCCTTATTCCAAATTTTTGCCTTAGGCCCTACAACCTATTAAGCCGGTGTCTCATCTCTCACTAAACGAAAACTAAATATTATTTTACAGATAACCATACACGCACGTTTTTAAGGTGTTATGTGTTTTTCAATTTTATTAGTCTGCTTTGATGCCAAACACCACTTGTAAGTTTGTATCTGAAAGTCGAAGGAGACGGTTGATGGGAACCAAATTGTTAGGTACATCATACATGGTCCTCCTCCTTGGTTTTATTTTTTTTTTTTTTCTCGGCCTCCTTCTTGGTTGTTTCAAAACAACTTGCGTGTTCCATCTAATTTAACCATAATCTCTTAATTTAATATTAATTAATTAAATATATTAACAAATCAAAATTAAAATTTTAAAAATGATTGAAATTATTGCAATTTTAGTTGGGACATGGGCTGGAACCCGCAACCTGAGTTTACAACCCAATACCTGATATATATATATATATATATATATATATATATATATATATATTCTTTTAGAAGTGGTATTAGGAGTGTAAATCGGTCCAGTCACGGCGGTGATGGATCGAATTTTTAATCTATCATTTTTTTTAGACCGAACCGAACCGAACATCCATAGGGACAGGACTGGACTGGTAGCTATCGGTTTGGTCAGTTCAGCCTAATTATTATTTATTTATTTTTTTAAATAAATGAATAAAAAAATTATTTAAATTATTAAATTAAAATTAAGTGAATAATTAATGTGTATTATGTAACTAACTTATTAAAAAATATTTTATATGGTCAATGATAATAAATTAGATGATGAGTAATGCTACATAAAATCGTGAAGTGCGCAAGTGCCTTTTAATCGTTTTGAAAAAGAGTGTGATTCACTATTAAAAAATTAATTTTATTTTCATGTGAGTCCTGTATTTATTCATTTTTTTCAAAGTGATTGCGTAACGTTTGCACACTCACGACTGCAACTATCATTTTTCTTAAATGAAAATTATATCATTAACTTATATAATTACTATATAAAAATAATATATTAAATTATTAAAAATATTTTTAAAATATATATAAGAGTTCGGTCCTGTCCAAAATTTATAGACCTTGGGAACAGACCGAATTTTCTCAATCCATAATTTATGGGACCGAAACCAACCAGTCTAAAGGTTGGTTAGGTCCAGTCAGTTTTTCCAGTCTGGATCTATCGTTTTACAATCCTAAGTGATATAATCTATGTAGTATATATAAAAAAAATTATATAAATATAAATTTATAAGTTGATGTGACTTTATGTGATTTATTAAATATATTTTACAATTTGATAGGCACGTTAAGATAAAATTTATTTTTTTCTAATATTAAAGTATTTTTCTTTTTTTAAAGTTTGCGAGTTAAAGAAATGAAAAAATCTACTCAACCTCCTACTATTCACACCACACTCCACACTCCATATTTTTTTTATTTTTTTTTAATTTTTTTATCAAATATATTTTTATATGAATAGTGAATAAAAAATTATAAATAGTTTAAAAAAAAAATTCAAAAAAAATTTAAAAAAATATTAAAAGATATTAAAAAGTGTGGAGTGTGGAGTGTGGAGAAGATGAATAACAAAACCCTAAAGAAATTCCCTTAACAGAGCAGCGACGCCACGTCATCATCCACTGCCGCGAATTCACGTTATTGTGCTCAGTCATCGTCAAATGAACATGACAGACTACAGTTCTACCGGTCATCAGCGCGTTGGGGAAGCGAATGCACGAACTTACTCTAAGCCTCGATGTACCCGACTGGGCCCGTGGTGCGCCCACTCCTTCGCTGCAAAGGAAATGGCAAAGACTCGAACTCTCGAAGAAGCAAATAGACAGAGAAAGGGAAAGTCTAGAGAGAGATTGACCGGGTTCAACGCTGCAGTCGGCAACACTTTTCAAATTCCCTTTTTCTTTTCTAAGCAATTCTTAATCTTTTTATCTCAGTTTCAAGTAAAAGGTTCCACAATCTCTGATCTGCTCCTCTTCGATTCTCGGGAATAACAGACTTGACTTCTTGAAGAAGACTTTGGGAATTAGATTCTAAGGGTGGCTTTTTTTTTGTCAAACTTGGGTTTGGAATTGATACGGACCGTTCAATCATGCTCTCCAATCACCTGCAAAATGGGATCGAGACCGCGAAGATGGTTTGGTCTCGGATCCCGAACGCCGAGGAAGGTGACCACGAGGACGCCGGGCTCTTGCGGAAGAGCGATGGGAGCAGCGTCGAGAGCCTTGAGTACGAAGTCGTCGAGAATCACGCTTATTGGGAAGAGCAGGTGGGGTTTCTGAGTTAGTTCAGACGTTGTGATTCGGTTCGTTTTCCCGAGTTGAATTCTGGGTTCAATTTGTGTGCTTTGCGATCTACAGGACCAGCGAGGGAAGCTTTTTCTCGTATATTATGTGGTGGTGAAGTGGTTCTTAGCTTTGCTCATTGGCATTGGTTAGCTCTCAATTAAGTTTTTGGTTCTATCTACGTATTACTTGGATTGATTTTAATGAGGATTGAATTCCGATCACTGGTCTAATTATTTTCGCGGTAGTTAATATATTATTGATTAAGTGTCACGGCGCTGAGATTTCTGTTTTTAGTTTAATGATGATGATTAAGGACCGAAGACACTTCGGATGAAACGCGTGTTATAATTACAATTGGTGGTATCATGTCAATCGAAGCACTTCAGCATGTAATCAGATTTCCATTGGTTTTAATAAGATTTATAAACGACGTTTTTTCCCAACACTATTTTCCAATCAAAGCGTCAGGCCGTTGCATTTGCTCAGTCAGCCAATGATATAATGGGTATTTAGGTTAGAAGAACAAAGATGGACAGACAAGACACCACCCCCCCCCCCCCCCCCCCCCCCCCCCCCAACACACACACACACACACGCACGCACACACAACTCCCGCATTAATTCAGAGTGAAATTCATGATGTTTTTCTAGTTTTTGAGTTATCATTTCATTTTGGCTTTTAGTTTATCGTGAGGGTATCAAAGCCAAGTGTATAGTTTTAGTTACTAGTGATGAATACAATGTTTGTTTGTTCGTTTTTTGTTCTTTTAATGCTTGTACATTCACTAGTGCACAGCTATTCATATCTTTTGGCGTTCATCAGATATATTGGGCTATTTTTCTGATTTCCATTTTCATGTTCCAGGTACTGGATTAGCTGCCGTTTTCATAAATCTTTCTGTTGAGAACTTTGCTGGTTGGAAGTTTGCATTGACTTTCTCTATAATACAAAAATCATATGTGGCTGGGTTTATCGTCTATGTATTAATCAACCTAGTTTTAGTCTTGTCCTCTGTATATATCATTACGCATTTCGCACCAGCTGCAGCTGGATCTGGAATTCCTGAAATCAAAGGTTATTTGAACGGTAAGCTAGGCCTGTCTCAATTTGCTTTTCTCAGATCTATTCATTAGTCAACTATCTCAATGTCATAAATGTTGACCATGCCATGTCATTCTAATGTACAGGAGTTGACATTCACGGGGTTCTTCTTTTCAGAACCTTGATTGGAAAGGTATGGTCTATCTTGGGATTCTCAGCTATTTGTTAAGGTTACACTTGATATATTTTTTGGTTGTGGTTTTCCCCCTTGCAATTTACAGATATTTGGAAGCATTGGCTCAGTTGGAGGTGGTCTAGCTCTGGGCAAAGAAGGTCCTCTTGTTCATACTGGTGCTTGTATTGCTTCTTTGCTCGGACAAGTAAGCACATGTTGCTGATTAACTGCGTGTTGTAATTGGGCAGAACGTTTTTCATTTTTTAATTTCTTTTGTGCCACTGAGCTTTCTCAGATTGCACTTACTCCTATAGGAATGGGATAAGGGGTGAAGTTGTCAGTTTAAGATTCATCGGTGCATGTGTGACTTACCCATAAGAAATATAAATAAATTCTTATGTCCTCTCCCCACCCTCCCCCTTTTTCAGAAAAAAATAGGGTTTCTATGGTCTAAATAAAAGATTAAAATTAAAAATATAATGCAAAAATACCATGGGTGACATGGTTTTAATATCATTTGAAGATTATTTGCCGAAGGGTCTCACACGAAGAAGAAAACCAAATGTTTTTAATGGGCAGCTTATGGTCATTATAAAATCATATCTAATACATGGCTCTTGATTTTGTTATCTGGGAGGAATTTCTCATGCCAACACCACACAGCTGTGGAATTAAGGCACCAAGTGATGGACTATCACTTCACTAGGAAGCTACATCTATTACCATATAACTGTTTTGACTTTTTCAAATCATGTGTTTATTTTCATTCCCCCTTATGAGTTTATATCCGTATCCAACTCCTAATTTTGTTGCAACAGCTTGAAGGTCAAATTTTTAGCTTGGAAATTATTTGTCTGAGTGGATTGTCCTTTTCATTGATACCAGTCATCTGGCTGACTCGTTGGTATCAATATTGTATTTAGGGTTTAATGGGTTGTCATTACTGTTATGGTTACTCAACCTGGCTTTGCCAACATGAGTCTTGGTTGGTTTTATAAGAGCTGCTCTGCATGATTTTTGATATCTAGACTCCCAGACATATTTGCTTCTGCAACTTGTTGTAGAAGAAAAGAACATTTTTAAACACAACCATTTGTCATGTATAGTTATCTTTAGCTCATCGTTGTGTTGTGGTAAAAGATTGGCTTTTGGTATGCTTGAAACTTGGTGGAATGTGTGTTCATGATTTTCTTGTTTCCATTTCTTCTTCCTAAATAGGCGTTACCTCTTGTATATGCCCTTGTGTACTTGGGCTATGCCTATTATTATTAATATAATCGTTTACTTATATATATATATGTATATATAAAACAAGTGTTGCTGATCCTTAACAGTTAGGTTAGGAGTATGGGTAGATGAGAAAACTTACATTCTAATACCTTGGTGGTGGAGTATATTATCTTTCTATGGCTAATGCTAATAACCAAACCTGCCGGCTAGATTGACAAAAGGAAAAATCTTACGTAATGCATCTTAAAATCATGTGTTACAGAAGCCTTCCTCTTTTCCTTATGAGCTAAAATTTTCATTTTCTATGTTGTGTGTAATTCAGGGTGGATCCACCAAGTATCATCTAAGTTCGAGATGGTTGCAAATTTTTAAGAGTGATCGAGATCGCCGTGATCTTGTGAGTAGCTTTCACCTTTATTTTTGGTAGTCTGAACAGCCATGCACGTCATGATTTCCAAATTCAACCGAGTCTCTGGTATAAATAGCATGCATTCTTGTTGATGATAGAAGAAAACGAATTTTCTTTATTCTTCTCCAAAGAGTAGGAGATAGTATCTTCTGGATTTGTGCTCTTGTCGGGTGTAACTTAACAATCTTTTTTCATACTTCTTAGCGTTTTTGTCCAGTGATGCTGTGCTTTGTCTAATTGCTTTTTGAGACAGCCATATTAATGATCTCAATGATTTATGTGAGTTTTATGGATATTATTGATATACCTTTGGATATTGCACTCCGAAATGTATTTGGATTGGGTTTACGAAAAGAGAGAGGTACTGCATGCCATAAGAAACATGAAACTTTTTCAAGTTCAAATTTCTCTAGATGTTTCCATTGTTAGGTTATCTCTGTGTTAATATTTATTACCATGGTTGTATCCTGCTTAACACAGTAAGGTTTAGTAATGGTGGATATCTGGGTCTTGCCAATGGAATGTGTGTTTGGATTATTAGTTGGCTAAAGGGGGTATTACTGGAGGTAAGGAAGTGACACGTTTGAATAATTCTATTTCTCTATCTGGATTGCAACTCCAAAATGATGGTACAAACTTTGATACTTCTCATTTATTTCATTGCAATCCATCAGTTTGGATGCATTATAGAATGTCAATTTTATAGCCCACTTCCCTCCCCCCAACCTTACAACCATTGGGCAGAAATCCAGTCCATAAGAAACCTTCTCTATCAAATGTAAAAGCTAGTCCTTTTTAAGAACTGATACCTTATTACAATGTACTTTGGCTTCATATGGGTATATTCTACATGGTTTTCTGTGACAAACTGCTCCGAACGAATAATGACGTTGAAGTTTAACATTTTAACCGATAATCCTATTTTTCCTTTCTCATAATCAATTGTGCATATATTAATTGGCAGTACTGCAACCTCTGGTAGTTTTATGTTGACATGAAGACATTGTAACTAAATTGTCATCTTATTATTTCTCACTGTGATTTGATATTATCTGACTATAGAGATGGCATAGCTCTGAAGTTTGCTCATTTTATTTGTCTGATGTTTTGAAAAGGTTACATGTGGGTGTGCTGCTGGAGTTGCTGCAGCTTTTAGGGCTCCAGTTGGTGGTGTATTATTTGCATTGGAAGAGGTTACATCTTGGTAAGAAGATCTTGTTCTTGATTTCATAAGTAATGTTAGCGTAAGGGTATGTGTGGGCGGGGTGCTTGTTCATTTTCTCATCTATATCTTTGGACACATTTCAAGTATGCTTCAGCACCTGCATTGGTTACCTTGGAATGTGCTTCCTTCTATGCTCTTGAATGTTCCTTCTAGAAGTGGTTTGGTTTGCACATTGATCTGTGAGAACTTTTCAATTCACTTGCACCATATGATTGAAGGTGGAGGAGTCAACTCATGTGGCGTGTCTTTTTCACTTCTGCTATTGTGGCTGTCGTGGTGCGTACTGCAATGGGGTGGTGTAAGAGTGGAAACTGTGGACATTTTGGCTCCGGTGGCTTCATTATATGGGACATATCAGGGTTAGGATCTAAGCTTCCTTCAGCTTCATATCTGCCTTGAGCTTTTGCTCCTTTTAACTGCTTCTTTTTTCAGTGGTCAAGAGGACTACTCTTTTGAGGAGTTGCTGCCAATGGCTGTTATCGGAGTTATTGGAGGTCTACTGGGTAAGGTTTTGCACTATGCTTAATGCCCGAAATTTTTGCACTATGCTTGATACCCGAAATTTTCTTTGTTGAGTTTTGGGTTCAATGTTGGGTCTTCTTTTACAGGAGCGTTGTTTAATCAGCTTACTCTTTATATATCTTATTGGCGCCGAAATCATTTACACAAGAAAGGGAACCGAGTCAAGGTAGGCTTGTAAGTAACAGATATGGAACCTGCATGTTCTAAATGCACATGTTTGTTCTTCCAATGATGTACAGTTGTCTAACACTTGATTCGTACCATTCATCTCTCCCCAAAAAACAATGCAGATAATTGAAGCATGCCTTGTCTCCCTGATAACCTCCATTATTTCCTTTGGATTACCACTTCTAAGAAAATGCAGTCCATGCCCTGATTCAGATCCTGATTCCGGTTTAGAATGCCCAAGGCCTCCCGGAATGTATGGGAATTACGTAAATGTAAGATCTGAGGCTGGTTGTTACTATCATTTTGGATTACTTTTCTTGTGTTGGTTATATTTGCTTCTTCTTTTTTTTATGCTTTTTTTAGGTGCCATGTAATTCCATTTGTGGAGTTCTATAGCGTACTAAGCATAAACTCTATTTCTCCATTTGATCCCCTGTTATAATCTCTCTACTGATGAAACCTGAAGTATCAAACTATTACCTTCGGCCATTTATTAAGCTTAAAGTCTATTTGAAATTTTGACCTTAAGAAACCAGGCTGTGAAAGTTGCTGACTAAACGTTTGTATAAATGTTTCACTTTCCCCTTTTTGGGGATACAAATGATTGCTCTATTATTTTTCTAGTAACACACCTGCCTCAACCATTATTCTTTAAATGCTCTTTCTCACATGACCAATATTTTGCATGGAAGATAAAGAAAACATTTTGTTTTATTTCACAGATAGAATCTTCTTTTTTTAAGTTTTGAATGCAAACCTTTTTTTCCCCTCTATTGTGGTGGTTTTGAATTTTTATAGTTCAGATATATGTTGTGGAAACTTGACATTAGCAAATTATTATCTTAATTTATGCCGTTTTCAGTTTTATTGCAGCAAGGAAAAGGAATACAATGACCTTGCAACTATTTTCTTTAATACTCAGGTTTTGTTGCTGAAAACTTTTCCTCTTTAGCTTTACATGCTAGATTGTCACGGCGCCTCTTTGGTTTCTTATTTAAAGAAATATCTTTGTTTGGCAGGATGACGCCATTAGGAATTTGTTCAGTGCAAAAACTATTCATGAGTTCAGTGCCCAAAGTTTGTTGACCTTTTTGGTACTGCATTATCCTCCCAGCTTGTTGCATAGTCTTTTGGACAAATATACTGCTCATGCACTGCCATATTTGTACTTTCTTACTTCATAGCATCTTGTTGTGATTAACTATGTTTAATCCTTATGGTTATGAAGTCCCAGTCTTTAAATTTTGAAAGCCAAAGGTGTTTGCACCCAATCATTGGTTCAAAAAATTTGAAGCACTTTTTTTGGCCGACCTAGTAGACAAGAAAACTTACTCCAAACCAACGTGTTATGTGTGCATATTCATATACAGGCAGTGTGCAATAAATACAGCAGGAAAGGGTTGCATTACCACTTGCTACCCTAAAGAAAGCTAGCTTTACAAAACTTACAAAAATAAACTTACCAGTTGAAAGATATTATAAAAGCATATGGTTTTCGACAAATTCTTTGATGGTTATGGGGCCCTTTTCGCATGGCAGTTGAACCAGGACTTCTAATTAACACCCAACTTTTAAAGTTCACATAATGCATGGAAATATTATTGCTACTTTTCTGCATGTGTTATATGTTTGTAGAATTTTCAGTTTTTGGTTTCTTTTAATCCATTTCAGGTTATGTTTTATACCTTAGCTGTGGTGACATTTGGTACTGCGGTTCCAGCTGGTCAATTTGTTCCCGGAATAATGATAGGATCAACATATGGGCGTCTAGTTGGCATGTTTGTTGTCAACTTTTACAAGAAGCTCAGCATCGAAGAGGGAACGTGAGTAATATCATTTTTCTATCCTATGAAATTTTGTATCAGATTCATATTTTACCTATAAAAAAGTACCAGATTCATATAATTGTTATTCAAGCTTTAGAATTCTTCTTTGCTTTACAATTGGTTTGTGAGTGGATGGGGACCTTAAATTTCTACTTGATTTCATCTTTCCTTCATTTTCTTGTATTATTTAATTTTAGATAATAACTTTGGGCATTACTCATTGTATTTCAGCCATGTACTTGGCCAATGCCCTCTCTCTCTGGTTTAGTTTTCTCTCTCTAGGAAATATTTTGTTTACTGGTAGTCAGAGAAAAAATCATTTTTATGTACTATATAATTCCCTACTAATGTTGGTTGGGGGCTATAAAAGGTTTTTTGCTTGCCTTGTGTTTGTTTGTATACATGGGTTTGACCAACTCTTTTGATGTTAAACATATCATGAAAGGACTTCTATTTACTTTCTGAATTTTCTAGAGACCAGTTTTAGCTATAGAAAACTGCCCTGAAGCACTGGGAAATGGGTTCCTTGTTTACCCATGATGAACTTTTGGATTGCTACCAACAATTGGCTAGAAAGAGTACATACCTTTGGTCTAGTCATTTCTAACGCATAACTATGTGCCCTCTTTTTCATATCTTTCTATCTGCACCTTGCCTACACTTTTTGGCTGTAAGAATAGTGGTTGCTATTGATATGGTACATGTTGTTACATGCTCGGTGCACCTTGTTTCTGATGTGCTTTGTGTAATTCTTTGTGGAGTTTCTAGATATGCTTTACTGGGAGCTGCTTCTTTTCTTGGAGGGTCAATGAGGATGACGATGTCTCTATGCGTCATTATGGTTGAGATAACAAATAACTTGAAGCTTTTACCCCTTATCATGCTTGTTCTTCTTATTTCAAAGGTATTTTTTAATGCTTGTCATTTTAGTAATAATTGCTCTGTGAAAGTACTTAGTCTTTTCTCATGGCAGGCTGTTGGTGATGCTTTTAATGAAGGCCTATATGAAGAACAAGCACGACTTAGGGGCATTCCATTGCTGGAATCAAAACCCAAATATCAGATGCGGAAAATGACAGCGAAGGAGGCTTGCGGACAACGGGTTAATGCCATTTTATTGCTTTGGTTTTTCCTATTTACAACGTGGATACATTTTTTCGAATTTGGCCACATTTTACATTGCAGAACACGTTTGGACATGGGTGCCCTGTAGTGTTCATGTCATACTTACATTGAGATTTCTATTCTGTTACTTGTGTTGTTCATGCCATCATGAACTTACTTGGTACTGTTTTCCTACCTTTGAAGGTGGTGTCCTTCCCTCGCGTTGTTAAGGTTGCAGATATAGTTTCTATTTTACGGAGCAACAAACATAATGGTTTCCCTGTGAGCGCTTGTACTTTGCTCTCTATTCCGGTCTTTTAAAATAATGTTTTGGCCCTTTCTCAAGTATTTTTCAAACTTCGACTGACCCAGGTGATCGATCACACAAGGACTGGGGAAACACTTGTCATTGGACTAATGCCTCGCAGGTATCTCATATTAAGTTTGTTTTCTTTTTATATAAATTGTATGATTCTTTCAGAAGAGGAAGCATGAGTTTTGTTGAAAACAAAATAACATTTTCATGGTTGGTTCATGATGCAGTCATTTGTTGGTACTTCTGCAGTCAAAGGTAGATTTCCAACTTAGTCCTTTGCCCAGTGATCCTCGCCCTGGATCCAGGCCTATCAGGTAGGTGAAGGTTTACCACAGTTTAGTCATGTCTTTTCTTCACTCTCTGTAAAGCTTTTGACGGCTCATCTAAACTCCAGGCACACTCCTAGTGAATTTGTCAAACCTGCTTCCAGTAAAGGAATATCTATAGAGGATATACATCTTAGTTCAGATGACTTGGAAATGTACATAGATCTTGCCCCATTTTTGAATCCATCTCCATACATTGTACCTGAAGATATGTCTCTGACAAAGGTGATAATTCCAACTCTTCTGCATATTATTGTTTTGCCTGTACCTGTGCTACATCCATTTCTAATCTTATCAACCAAGTGTTGCATCTTCTTAATTGTGCAGGTATATAATCTTTTTCGCCAACTAGGTTTGAGACATATATTTGTTGTCCCTCGGCCATCTCGTGTGATTGGTTTGATTACCCGAAAGGATTTGTTGATTGAGGTATTGCTACCGTGTTAGAACTTTTTATATTCTCCAATACATTAGGCATGTAATAATGGATATTGATGGATGCTTAAAAAACTAATATTTGATGGTTTGCATGGCAGGATAGCGAGGAATCAGATACAGTGGAGCTCCAATCGACTAGTGTAAGGTCTCTATGATGCTTTACTCATGTTAGATAAACCAACTTTGATACTTGTGCGTTGGATAATCTAAAATTAATCCCTAGGGCCAGCTTAGTATTTTTATGTGGAAGTACAATTTGTATGGTATATTAGATGTCTAACATTGTATGCTGTGGAAGCAAGTAAGAAGACAAGTTCTTCCTACTGTTTTATATTTTGAGCTTTAGCACAAATTACATTGCAGTTCTTTCATTTGTTCTGATGGGGTTATTTAACCGTCACCCCCCCTATTTAGATTTTACAGGACTAATAATATTTCCAAAATAAATTTTCTTTCTGGGAAGCCGCAGGATAATTAGTCCTGCTAGTATTAGATACCATTAGGGAGTTTGTCATTGATTTAATAGTATCCGGGGCTTGCACTTATGGGCTTCTTAAGCACATGGCGATGTGCCTGCATGAATGTTTCTTTGATGAGAATAACTCAGATAACCTTAATTTGTAAATTTGTTGCTGTTCCTTCCCTAAATTCAGATTCTATTTTTTGTGTTTTAGCGTATTCCATCTTAAAAAAAGATACAGATGCAGAAATGGATTGGAACAAGAAAATAGGGCAGATTTGGGGAGTGAGATGAGATGAGAATTTTGTGAATAGTAGTAAGATAGATTGTGAATAGTTTTTTTTTATAGGTAGATAGATTGTGAATAGTAGTGAGATAGTTTGAATTGAGTATTTTTTGAGTTTTGGGAAAGGAGAGAAAATTTGAATAAAAAATATTATAAAGTTAAAATATTGTAATAATATAGTTTTATAATATTATTTTTGTTTGGGATTTGAAAAAGTTGGAATTGTTTCTTTATTTGAAAATTTGAAAAAGTTGTAATGAATAGTTTGAAAAAGTTGTAATGATTAGTTTGAAAATTTTGTATTTGAATTGTGTTTGGGAATAAGATGGAATGAGATAAAATGAGATTAGATGATGATTTTATGTTTCATCTCATGCCCCAAACCTGCCAGTCTTGATGTTTGTTGTACTGCAAGACGGCCCGGTTTAGATACAAAACCAATCTCAACTCATCTCATCTAATCATTACAATTTTTCCAAATTCTCACACAAAATATAATAAACAATTCCAACTTTTTCAAATCTCAAAACAATAGTAATATCAAAAAATAATATTCTAACGATATTTTATTCAACTTTCAACTTTCATCTTAACTCATCTCATCTCAACTCACTATCCAAATGGCACCGGAATTTCTTTTCAAAATCTCTTATATGTAATGCTTCTGTTTGTAAACTGTACATTTCAATGGTAGTGAAGCTGCCAGTTTCTTTGAAAGTTTACATTTGGGAATCTTCAGATCCTGTGCATGTCAAATTATATTTTGCTTTCAAGCTTAAGTGTCAATGACCAATTTATATATTGTTCAGTTAAATCCTCTCTAGTGGAACTTACTCTCTGGCCTTGCACATAACAATCTGGTACTTGACTCGGCCATTTTGTTCCAACCCGTGCTGTCATTCTATTGCTTGTAGAACTTTTTACCTTTATTTTCAAATCTGAACAGCAGTCTGTTGCCATTTATTTTCAATATTCTTAATCCTGTCTATAATCATCTGAATACAGATCTCGGCATCGTGATAGAAGCATGTTGAGGAATGGAGATGCAGAAAGCCCACTTCTCAATGTTCTTCTTGTCCAAGGTCATTCATCCAGCTGATGTTGATGTCCAGTCTCCCATGAATGCAATTCTTTTAGCCTAATCCATTCTTTCCTCCTGAAATCTTTTTTTTTTTCTTCCATTTTGTCTTTAATCTATCGAGCTTAGGCGTGAATTGTTAATTGAATATTCCCCCCTTTGAGCGTGGGGGGATCGCGTGTCACGCCATCTGAATTTTGTACTGCATACAACCAAGAAAAGGCATAATGACATGACAGATTAGAAGAGGAGCAAGCTTGTTCATATCAATCAAAATAACAAACTAATTGAGCTACTGTGGAACTGTAGAAGAAAATGAATTTGGCGTGATGAATATGAATATATGCACGACTAAAATCTGTAAGGGTCCAGTCAGCCGCCCAGCTCTTACCGCTAGCGTGATCGTTAGTTCATTCTTCTTCCTTTAACATTATAATCCCTCGTCTTCCTCCGCTCCCTCCCTCCCTTCTCTTCATCTTCTCTTAGCTACTATTTGCTTTTACATTTCATTCCTATCTACTCACCTATCCTCTTCCTTTTTCTTCTGTGTTTACATAAAATCTATTTCTACTGGATTACCTATTGCATTTATTACCAAAATCAACCTCTTGCTTTTTCTATGACTCTTAACATATTCAAATGTGATGTTGTAGTTGCAGATATGAACTCTTGAGATCCAAATTTTACATTCTTAGGTCTGAATCTTGCAAAATGTACAAGAACTTCTCTACTGCATGCAGTTCTTAAAACAAATGAAGATGAGATCTACCTTTATTATAACCTATAAAGATGGAGTAGTGATTATTGAGCTGTAAATGACCTCGAGATTGGCTCGATCAAGTTTGAGTTCAGTTCGATTCGTTTTTTGAACGAGCACCTTTCTAGTTATTGCAGTTTCGATGCTTGAATATGTTGTTGTTTCCATTATTAATTGTGGACAGGATGACCTCGTTCTTTTACTTCTAATGCTGCTATATTGAACTAATAAATAAGGATTTCAAAGAGTTAGGCCCAGTTTGTTTTTAAAGAGATGAGATGATATGAGATTAGTTAAAGATTAAAGTTAAAAGTTGAATAAAATATTATTAGAATATATTTTTGTTAAGATTATTTTTATTTTGGGAGTTGAAAAAGTTGAATTATTTATTTTATTTTGTATCAAAATTTAGAAAAGTTGTAATAATTAGATCAGTTTCAATAAGATGCAATAAGATGAGTTGAGATGAATTGTGAAAAAAAATTAAATCCGTCTAATTGCTGTAATTAGAAATCTTTGAACTTTGTCAATTATCGAAACGTTTCAAAAATCTGTAAGCCATCTCTATATATGATATGACATAGCCAATGAATATCACTCTACCACCATGCCCTAAATAATTCCCGGAAAAGTCCCAAAACAACGTAATCCCCATAAATCCCACCAAAAAAAAGGAGGGTTTAACTAAGAAACCCCTAATTAAGCAAAGCCAGAAACAAAAAGAGCAACAACAGCCACAGCCACTAAACCAAACGATCCAAAGCCATCCTTCAAAGCACTGAATGGAACAGCCTTACTCGGAGAAGCAGCGGGAATACGAGCGGGAGGAACTAGAGGAGAGACCAATGCTGATGGAGTTGGAGCAGTAGTTGAAAGATTGCGAGGCACATTAATGTCGACCTTCTGGCCAGCTTGGCAGTGGCCGGGGACGCCGCAGAAAAAGAAGTGGTGACCGCGCCTAGTGATCTTGATGGTGTCATTCCCAGTGGTGTAGGTGGCTAAAGGTGCTGACACATTACAAGCCCTGTACATTGCATGCGTTACTCGCATCACGTTGTGGAATTGGGCGTTGTACACAAAATCTGTCAAAAAAAAATATATATCAACCAAGAAAACGCAACACAGTTACCAGTAATCCCTTTTTCCCAAGTATTTCTTTTTTTCTTTTTTTGTTAGTTTCTGGTTAAGTGTCCAGATGAAGTTTTCAACCTTTACCAAACATTCTGAGTGGACGTGGTGCCCTACTTTGATGGATACCGTGCAAACGCATTATTGAATGCAAAGCAAGAGTATAATCATGAAAGCGTGGATGTGTTGGTGGAAAGGAATGTGTGCTTGTGGGGGCCAAATGCCCATGATGCAGCCTGGCCGACCTAATCATGTAGCCTCCTTCCACATACGGATGGGTTCTTTGTTATAATGGCAGTTATCCATTCTTTGTTTTGAGACGTGTTGATTCTAATGTGAGAGCATTAAGTAGTCAGACAATGCCTACACTGATAACTTGATAAGAAATTGAGGCAATGGCCGGCTGGGAAACTCATCTTGCGATGAAGACTGCCGTAGTTTGGTTCCTTGAAGAACCCCAAAGCACACTTTAACCAGCAAGAGAAGAATCAGGGAACTACATATCGAGAAATCTCCCAGGCTTTTACGAGTATTTTATGCTCATAGATCTAATCTATAACCCAAAACAAGATCCTTGTCTCGCCCAGAATGAGGCCAGGAGAGTAGAGCCACGGATTATGCTGGAAAACTTAGACCATCTTTGTGCGCAAATTAATGAACATCCAGGTAAATGGTGAATTAATTACACAATCTGAGAAGAATGCTGCATAACCCAATACCCCAAAAACTGCAGACTACCCAGAATGAAAATGAAATGAAGTCAGCAACATGTATTTTAGATTATGAAACAAACTTACGGATAATATCACCAACTTTAAAGGTCTTAGTAGCGGCCCACTGCTTGTAGTCAATATTACCAATGGTGGTCCAACCTGCCGAGTCCCCAACCTTGTACACAGCCGCATTGGATATATGTACCGCCGCCATCACCATGAGCAGAACGAAGCCTTTCCCCGCCAAAGCCATGGCCTGACGCCCTGGAAGAGAGTGAATACGTTTGGTGTTGGGAGGGTGGTGACAATTTGGAGAACTTTCTGTCTACAATCGTTTATAAATCTTTTGGACTGACTTGCTCTCGAGTGTTGGTGGTTGGAGCTTTTAGAAAGTGTTTGGTCCTCTACATCTGTACTTTTTCTATTAATTATACGCTAAGCACCCTTTGCATATCTTGATTTGAAATAAAAGCTGTGAGAAAGAGAATATCATGAAAGCAGATTCTCAACAAAATTATACTCCCTAATTAAGAAAAGATCCCTTTATTTTTATTTTTTCCCAAACTTCATGTTAAAAAGGATTGAAATATAAGCAAAAAGGGTTCATTCTTGACTGATTTTTTCCCTTTAAAATTATGTTTGGAGGACTTGAATTAAAAGGGAAGAATGTTAGGGGCATATTGGTGTGGTGGCTTGCGCATTAATTCGTCTTTCATTAGGAATTTGGAAGTTCCATCATGACACTGCCTACCCTACAATTTTATTTTGGTTGGGTACTCATATTGCTTTGTACAGGGGAGAAGTACAGGCTTAATCTTTACAATTTCCTAACGAAAGTCACAATTAGCAAGCACGTGCGTTTCATTTGGTCATCCCTGTCTGGTAGAGGTTGATCTCTAGCTCGCTTGCTTCCCAAGACAGTAATGTTCTCTGAACTAAATATTAAAGTTGAGTTGAGATGATAAAATATTGTTAGAATATTATTTTTAAATATTAAAGTTGTTTTGGAATTTGAAAAAGTTGAATTATTTATTATATTTTGTATTGAAATTTGAAAAAGTTGTAATGATGAGTTGGGATGAGTTTGGCATCCAAACGAAGTAAGAAACACAAACACTCGCGGTAAGAAGAGTGTTTGTGTTTGAAATTTGGGATGAGTTTACCATAAAAATTTTGTATATTAGAGAATATGGACAATAATTCATCACCATGTGTAGCGGTAAGAAGAATTTCACACGCGTGGGGAGCTACAGACTAAGGGAAGAAACATAAACACTCGCTTTTACAATCATAACCTTCCAAAGGAACCTAATCGACATGGATATTGGCAACATGTATCTTTTGCACCTCTTCAATGTCCAGTGTCTAATGTTCTTGTATAGCAAGTTCCTCCTAATACACTTTCTCTTTTCTTTGCTTTTTGGTTGGAAGGTAAGTATACTTTTCTAGTTTTACAGCTGAGAAGAAGGATCAAATCCATTCTTGTACGCAAATTTCTTTTCACCATCATCTTCGTGGTCATCCATAAATCTCTTCCAAAGCCAGTGCTGCTTCCAGACTCTCTCTGTCATCTCTTCAATTGGGATGTTCTTCGTCTCCGGGAGCAGAAACAGCACGAAGCATGACATGATGAGAACCCAGCCGGAGAAGAAGAAGAAGATACCATACTTGAAATGGCAGAGCATTGAAAGGAATGCCTGTGCTATAACAAAAGTGAAAAGCAAGTTGACACACACAGTCACACTCTGCCCTGCAGAGCGAGTCTCCAGTGGGAATGTCTCACTTGGGATCAGCCAACCTAGAGGTCCCCAAGACCATGCAAAAGCAGAAACAAAAGTGCACACCATGATAACAACTATAATTGCATAAGTTTTGTGGAGGTCTTCAGAGTGGTCCTTGACCTTGATTCCTAGAATGATTGCTATCACCACTTGAGAAAGGAACATCTGGACCCCAGCTTCCAATAAGAGCATTCGACGCCCAACTTTGTCCACCGAGTAGATGGATACAAGAGTGGAGAGGACATTCACAGCTCCTGTTATGACCGCTGAGTAGAGGGCAGCATCACTGCCAAATCCCAGAGTGTCGAACAGAACTGGTGCATAAAACATGATTGCATTGATGCCAGTGAATTGTTGGAAGATCTGTTGCAGACATTCAATTCAAATTAGAGAACAATATATAGGATAATCAGATTTAAGTACTTATCGATACCTATTGAGTATGATAAATGTTGTGACATTTATGAAAACGAGAGATGCATGCTGACCTGCAAGGCTACGGCAATGACGAGCTGGGGCCTATTCCTGCGCTTAAGGAGATTCCTGAAGGGGTGCGTCACTTGTTTAGCCACACGGCTTGCCTCAACAAGCTCCAAGAACTCAGGCTCAATATTGTCAGTTCCCCGAATCTTTCTAAGCACAGCTTTTCCTTCGTCCAAGCGACCACGCTCGATCAGACTGTTGGGAGTGTCCACAACGAGGAGAGCCCCCACTGTAAGAAGGCCTGCAGGAATGCCAGCCAAACCCAACGACAGCCTCCAACCCCATCCCCCTTTGATTCTGTAATTGCATAACAAAACATATATCAATGCTAGCTGGTTAATTAGCAACAAAGCCTACATGACTCGATCGTAAACAAAACCTTAAAAGATGATGACCAATATTTATATATACTCTCTCCTAAGCTAACATCTTAGATGAAATAGGAATACTACTCATCATTCTAATTTTCATCATCTTATGATGTGGCATTAGATGATTAGAGACTATTTATTATATTTTACTTGTAAATCTATCATTTAATATCATCATAAGATGATGAGAGGATGATGAAAATTAGAGCTTCATTTAGTACTATCCACAAATTTTGCATATGCAAATTAATCTCAAGAAAAAAAAATCTATATATATATATATATACAAGCTTCATTTTTTATTCACTTAACACGTCCCCAATGTAAAAGCTTTCTCCATTAGCTATTGGTGTTCTAACTTTTTCAAAATGTATTTCACAACAAGCAATATGTTAACACAATGACTTCTATGCAACAAAAGTTTTTCATAAAAAGCATTATCCTCGTAATGAAAATAAAGTAAAAAACACACCGAAAGGCCTCCCTTTTTTTTTTATAAGCATTTTCATTACATTTCATCTAATCATTTCAATTTTTTTAAATTTTTACACAAAATAAAATCAACAATTCAACTTTTTCAAATCTCAAAATAAAAATAATATTAAAAAATATTTTAAAAATATTTTATTTAACTTTTAACTTTTATCTCAACTCATCTCATCTGTGAAAACAATAAGTAGTATACTCAGCAATACAAGTGATCAAGGGTTTTGAATAAATAAATTTTACGGCTGTTGTCGTCTTCAAGAATTAAAAAGTAAAATAAAAAATCAATAGCCTTTTGATATCTTCCTACACTCCATATGGTTTGATATATTAGAGAATAGGGGTTACTAGGATTGATAAGTTATCAATAACTGTTAAACAAATTGAACAGGTGTTCCCTCTTGAGTTCAAAACAAACACGTGTTCATTACTTACTGCGCTGTGCCTGTACATCATGTATTGACTATATAATATGGGGGTATTTTGCAGCAATCCTCGATGTCTATGGTGAAAGGGATCTCTAGCTTTGACAAGTTTGCCGAGGAAGAGGATTCAAAATCACCTTAAAATTCCAACACATATAAATATATATATATATATATAAATATATATTTATATATGTTTGGTGGCCTTTCTAATACTGACATTAAATGACCTGATCTAAGCTGGGACGGTACGTTACCTTAATTAATTAGAACGCCAAGCAGTTTAAAACAAAAAACTGTCCAGGAATTGTTTTCTTTTGCATGTTGCCAATGACTCGAGTACTCTTGGCATTGTCTATAGCTTAAAAAATTGGAGCCAAGGAATAGAAAATGAAGAATAGGAGCTTACTTAGCAGTGCCATAATTGACAAGGCTGGCGAAGAGAATCCCAATGGTGACATTAAGTTGGAATAATATGTTCAATCCTCCACGTATCCTCGTCGGAGCTATCTCCGAAAGAAACAATGGCACAGCCTGTCATTCATCCAACATATTGCAAGTTATAGATCAAATTTAATATATATATATATTATAAAAATAAAAAATAAACAGCCTTAATTTTTATTTTTATTTTTTATATATATGGCATGCATGCGTATGGAACACATAATTTACTAAGATTTAAAATTTAAAATTTATTTTTTAAATTAAATTATGTGAATAAAATAAATCTAATTACCCACCCAGTTTCAATTGTCCAGCAAAAATTACTGTGCAGTACGCGGAGTCGTTCCGCCCCCACAAAATCAAGTTGGGAAATCTTTTGATTATTTTATTTTTCCCACCCAATCAAAATAATGAATGAATTTGGGATGTCACATGCATCATCTACACCATATATATATATATATATATAGAGGCCAATGCAATTAAGGACCAAGTAATTAGAAAAGGATAAGATAAACTATCCAACAATATTGCAGTACTACTACTACGCGCGTGCCCCACACAAAAAGCAAAGTCAAGAAAGTAATCTAAAAAAGAGATCCAAAACATCACGTTATTCCACAAAAAGATGAAGGACTTTTTCCAAAAGAATAATGATTCGAAAGCAGAAAGCCAAGATACAAAGAAAGTGGGTTTTCAGTCGGCTTTCACTGGATGAATCCAAGACACTTTTATCATGACATTTTGATGTTTTCTCAAGCTAGCTAAGGCCCGAAAAGATACGAAGAGGCCTGTCAGGCTGTCTCTTTCACATCTAAGAATTTCATGTGCGAGAATATAAAAAACAAAAAAGGGTTCAAAAAAGTTGTAAATGGTTATGACGTTTGGTTAAAAAACTAAGCAGGTTACTCTCATAGCTTCCAATCGATAGTGATCTTGGATTGCAGTTGCTTCTCAGTTTCTACCCTATCGTTCTTGGGTCATTATCCCCTACCAAAGCCTTTGGACTTCCTTCTCTCCCTTTACTCTTATATATTTCTCCTTCTGATCTTTGCATGGGAGATATTTTAATTTTTTTTTTTTACATATTTCACCAAATTAAGAAGACAAATGTTATAGTTATAAAAAAAATTATAAAAATAAATTCATAAATTGACATAATTTCATATAATATGTTAAATCTTACCTTATAATAAAAGTAGATTTACAATCTAATTAACCTATTACATTAAGTCACGTCAGTTTATAAAATTTATTTGTATTTAGGACTGTTTGGTTAAACAAAATCAAATCATCTTATCTCATCTAATCATTACAATTTTTTCAAACTATCACACAAAATATTATAATTAAACAATTTAATTTTTTTAAATCTCGAAATAAAAATAATATTATAATTATATTTTATTTAACTTTTAATAAAACATGTCATCTCATCTGATCTGAATTACATAATCATTCAAAGTAAATATATATAGAAGTACTGCATCCAGGGGCATAAAATAAAATGAAAACAAACCTGATTAGCGAAGCCAACCCCACATCCAAGCATGATTCTACCAATAATGAGCATGGCGAGGTTTTGGGCAGCAGCGTTAAAGACAGTCCCAACGATGAAGAAAAGACCAGCAATCAACATGGTTAGCCTTCGACCAAGCCTTCTGGTCGTGTAGGAAGCGAAGAAGGTCGAGGTTAAACCGGCCAGGTATAGCGATGATGTGAACAATTGTAGGCCCTGATTATCATATTTGCAGTAATTGCTATTGATGTGCGTTTTCCGATAAACCACGGGGAAGAATTTTTTCAAGAAGTGGGGCATGGACGTAACACCACCTTCATCATGATCATCAATTAATCGATCAGCCACCAGTAATTAAATTAATTAATACCAAATTTACTGAAATTAATTTAAGGTACGTAAGACAAACATATAATATTATTAGCACTAAATATTAATGCATCGAAGATTTTTTTTTAATGGTTTTGTAAGTTCATTTACATCATTTTCCCAGTACCAAACAAAAATATTGAAGAAATAAGCAAAGAGAAAATTAATTTCTAAAAATCGCCCATTTTTAGCGTAATATAATGGCATAATTCGTTGAAAAAAAAGTTTGCCGATCGACATGGTGCACATGATTCGGACCCAGCTAGATTCTCTTGGTCATCACGCTCAGCGGGAAAACCAAACAAAACCTATTGAGCCTGTTTGATATAAATGCATCATTATAATTTATTTTAAATATAATAAATAATTTAATTTTTTTAAAATTTAAAATAATAATGATATTAAAAAATAATATTTTAATAATATTTTATTTAATTTATTTAAAATTATCTCATCTCATTTTATTTCATCTCATCTTATTATCCAAACAAATCAAAAGTTGGGTCTTCACGATGATAGTTAAAGGTAAGGTACTCCTAAATACCCTTATCTCCTTAATGAAGAACAAGAATACTCTCTTTTTTTTCCTTTTTTTTTCCTTTTCATGAGAAAATAAACGTGATATGAGAAATATGTCAAAACTACATAGGAAGAACGTTAAAAGACCAAAAGCTTTTAGCTATTTTCATGATAAGAAATATATTACATGTACAGATATATGATCATGAAAAGTAAGCAGCATCCTTTCTTGCCAAATTTGGAGACACCGAGACCAAAGCAATTCCTTTGTCTCGAAAGAAAATAAGTAAAAACATCTTAATATCATATGCACGTGCATACTAGAGAGAGAGAGCGAGAGAGTGAGTGCGTCCGAAATATATGAAATTACTTACCAGAAACACCAACATCATAACCAAACATGAGGCCTCCGGTGGCAGCCATAATACAGGAGATGATAACAATAGGCGTGATCTTGGCCTCGAACTCGATGCCTCCGCCGGACGGACCCGAGAACCCTCCCGCAGGCATGATTCCTATGTATGTGTAAAAAGCACTCTGATATACAGGGAGAAGTTCAAGAAGAAGAAGAGAGTTTTGGATAATGTGTGTATGGATTCGGGAAAGTTTTGTGTATATATATATAGGCGAACGATGGAGGAGGTGGGCTGTGAGAGATGAGTGGCAGCGCACGAGGGAAATATGAAAAATCGATGGGATGATTTTAAGTAAGAGTGGGGCACCACTGCCACATCTTTCCACACGTACTCCACTATTTCGTTCACACTTGACGGCTAGTCAACCGGGAGCGCGCTATAACTTCCAAATTTTAACAAGTTTTCTCTTCCATTTTTACTTTGTATTTTAGTTGGTGACTTTGATATAAACCCAAAACATTTTAATTAAGAAAAATAAGGGGAAAAAATATCGTGTAAACGAAAGAGAACTACTCCCCATGCATGCTACTTTTCATCATCTGCGGGTCTAAACCATTCTCTCGAGCAAATTGCGTGTGAGAATACGGTTTGCTTACAAATATGGCATTAGGATCACGAATTTTTAACCGAATGTAAATCAAACTCGGAAAAAAAAAATTTCAATCCATCACTACCTTAGTTGGAGAGATATTGTAATTGTGGGAGTGGCCATCGATCAAATAAATGGGTCATGACTCATATATAATGACGATGGTCAAAGCCATCATTTGATTATAATCCACTCGGAAAATGGGAATTGGATAATCAGGATTTGATGAGGAAATTTCAACTTAAAATTAGAAAGCAAAATCATTAGCCAGCACTTTCTTTCCAAGAAGCCAGCAAAAGCCATGCAAGTTTATTTACTGGGGATCAGAAATTAATGGGAAATAAATAAATTATTAGGTTTTGAAGAAATTAACGGGCAAATAATCATCAAAGTATGACCTTTAGTTTTAGCCATGTTTACAAATTCCCCACCATTAGTAGTGCCAAGTATTGTTATAGCTAGCGTCACTAAAATTGACAATAATAATTAATGGAGACTCATGTTCTTGTAATTAATATGGTTAACCCCTTAATTTCATCAGCCTGAGTTTTTTTTCCACAAGTGAAAGTGCTGTCCAGCTCACACATATATAAATATATCTATAAATAATTAATATTAAGTACAATTACGTATCAGCATCGCGTATTTTTTTAAAAATTAATAAATTTAATATTTAAAAATTAATTTTTTATATAAATCTTATAATTAATTTTTTTAAAATTATTATGTAATATTTACACACTCTATTATTATTATATAATATATATATATATACGGCAGTAACAAAGTTTTATGTCAAAAGGAATATCCTCTATTCCATACTTATCAATGATTTTTTTTTTTTTTTTAAAAAGAAAAAAGTAATGCTGATTCATTGATGAATGATAATTGATAAGGCCTACCGAAATTCGATACGTGTAAAATGCAGTTGTTGAAAATTGATTTAAATAAATAATAAATAATTATTGGTTACCCAATTGAGCATCCAAGATTTGAGAGTGATCTGTCGTTCTGATCTCATAATTATTAAATATATATAATATCTGCTCTCTGGTCAATAAAAATTAATTAACTATGAGACGTCGGTAAGTGACATTGAAATGAGCAACCAATAAATTAACTACCATAATTAGGAAGTACTTTATAGAATTATTATTAATAAATATATAAATAAATAAATATTTGTTGTGCGCATAAATTTTAATTCATAAATTAACATAATTTAATCTAATTTATTAAAATATAAAATTATTTTTATTATAAAGTAGATATAATTTATATATATATATATATATATATATATATATGTCTATTGGTTTATTCCATGTCACGGGGCGTCTGATCCTGATCGTGAATTGTTTTTCTTATTTCGCTTCAATAACATCATTATCTTGACCAAAGAAGAAATTAACAGTACGTACACTTAAGGAGGAAAAAGATGAAGTAGTACACTGTAACTGAAATGCTTTTTTTTTCAGCATTTACCAGCAAAAAAGTCATATTCCTCGTAAAAAATGTAGCAGCGATCGAAAACTAATTTGAATGTTCCAACGTCCAACAACGTTTTCAATTCCAAATAGCTCGAAATTCTCAAACTTTACATAAGATTCTTTTTTCTTTTACCACAAAAGCAACCGAAATTTGGACTTTAGAGGCACCGAAATTGACTATCTTATATAATTCCATGTCCAAAACAACTTACAGTAGCTAGTATTGGAGTTAATAATATGTTGTCTTTGGATAATATATGACAGCCCCTAGGAGCCGGACGAGGTGAGTATAGTTTATTTGCACCATCCAATAATTGTGTGACACTTATAGATTCTAGCAAATAAAAAATAGAATTGATTGTAGATAACAAAATGTTGCATCCGTCCTCTCCCCGTTTCTATTTCTCCCCTCTTTTTCCTCCCCCGTCAATCTCTCTCTCTTTCCTACGAATAAAAAAGGTCTGGTTCTAATCCACCGTAGCTAATCAAAGAAGCAAAAACCAAAGATTTCAAGAAGAAAATGTTCCTCTCAAATTTGACCGCTTCTTTCTATTCACTATTGCATCTTAAAAAAAGGATGAAAAAATAAATGCAGCCAAAACAAACCCATCTCTCCTCCTCTACCCTTTCTAACATAAAGCGTGTAAAGTGGGCTCATAATCTTTGGAATCTTTGGCAAATACCCACTGAGTTTTGTATTCCTATGATTTTATTTTGTCACTTTTTCTCTCATTGAAGAGAGGAAGTATTGATGTTATAAAAATCGCACAACAAACTAGAAGGTGAGAAAGAGTCATTTTCAACCCACTAGGACAACTTGGGCCTCGTTCGGTGTTGTTTGAAACCTCCGACAGTGTTCCGATGCTTCTTTACGGTGGCGATGAATAGAAAATATAAGTGCAGATAAATAAAAGAAATTAACACATAAATTTACATGATTCGATATAATACCTAAGTTTACGAGTATTTGGGAAGGAGAAATCCACTATAATATTTTTGTTTATAGTCTCTCATGGTCTCTGATTCCTCACTGTACAATGGTGGCTTCGGATACATTTACTGGAGGAAAATCGATCTCTGGAGTTGTCTGTTCTTAGGTTGGAGGAGAGGTCAAAGAGGAAGAAGGAGAATTGAAGAAGCTGCCCCCTTGGTCATCTGGCTGAAGGCCTTTTATACATCTATTTGTTGCGTGTGCCCGTCATTACATGTACCAGGATGCCTTCTCTTCTCACTTGCGCTACCCATGTTGATGCTCTGAAACCCCCTGCCACCTACCTGTCATGTCCCCCCTTGTTCCCCACTTGATGCTTTTTGTCTTATCTCCTATGTGACCTGGTGGTATAATTGGCTTCATACTTTTACCCCATCACAGTACCTCGCGATTTTTAAGGGCAGCTTGTCCAATAAGGACCTTGAGAATTTTTAAGATAAAATATGCAGCATAGAGCCATCAATAAGAAAACAAAATAATCCATGTGTGTAAAGTAATAAGTGTCCCAAAAAGTGAATTCAGGCATAGGGTGTATTTGTTCACGTATCCTGCTAGTCGCGGAGTTCGAATGTTTGTTGTTATTTCTAAAATGTATGTTCGTTTAATGCTTTTGTTTTGTTGTTAGTGTTGAGAGTTTGTGTGAAGTAATCCATACAAAGTGGTTAGAGGGCTTGTCGACCCCATAGGTTCACCTTAGGCGGTTGTTGAGCCTGTTGGCTCGTTCCCAAAGTAAACCACTGGCAGTGGTTATGACTCGAGCATGACACTCAGCGCGAGTCTAGGGACTCGAATTGTCTTGAATGGGGGATCGGCGAGTCTAGAGACTTGACCTTACCCCACAACTGGTCTAAGGACCCGACTTCTTGTGAGTGTAGGCACTCGGATTTATTGGACGGGGGGTCATACCAAATCCGAGGACTTGGCCTTACCCCATAATGAGTCAAGAGACTCCTCTTTTTGTGAGTGTAAGGACTCAGTTTTGTTGGACGGGAGGTAAGTACTAAATCCTGGGACTTGACCTTACCTCACAGCGAGTCAAGGGACTCGTCTTCTTACGAGTGTATAGATTCAACTTTGTTGGACTAGAGGTCGGTACCAAGTTCGGGGACTTAGCCTTACACCGCAGCAAGTCAAAGGACCTGTCTTCTTGTGAGTGTCAGGACTCAGCTTTCGATACCAAGTCCGAGGACTTGGCCTTATCCTTCAGCAAATCAAGAGATATGTCTTCTTATGAGTGTAGGGACTCGGTTTTGTTGGACAGGAGGTTGGCACCAAGTCCATGGACTTAGCCTTACCCCTCAGCAGGTCTAGGAACCTGAATTCTTGCAAGTGCATGGACTCGACTTTATTGGACGGAAGGTCGGCGTCAAGTCAAGGGACTTGGCCTTAACCTGCGACGAGTCTTGGGGACCCAACCTCGTCCGTGCCAAATCACTCCGCCAGAGCACGGGGTCACATGACAAATGTTTCTATACTATAAGAAGTAATTTCATTAGTAGAAGTAAATTCACACAAATTTCGAGAGATAAGATAAGGAAGTTTTTTAGTTAATGTAGTCAATCCTTGCTTGACCAAAAATTGTCCGCAGTTGTTTGTCGCTTCTCCCTTGTTTGCCCCTCTCCTCTCTTTCTCTTTTTTTTTTTGAATCAGTGAACATCATTGCATGGGACATGCAATCTTGACTCAATGTAGGGTCTGACAAGTCTCGTGCTACTGAGGAACTGTGTCTGAGCAAGTGAGAAACGGTCCAAATCGTGCAAACAAGTCCCGCCCGAGCCCTGCAACGGTGCATCGTCCAAGCCCTTTGCAATAGGGTTCGAGGCTCATGCAAGTGAGGAGTCTGAGCACTGTGTTGTGGCGTCCGAGTCCTGTGCAAGTGGGGAGTCCAAGCCCTATGTAGTTGCAGTGGTTTGCCCAAGCTAATGAGAGTTTGCAGGTTTACTCCTGTGTGGTGAGTGGTCGAGTCCGAGCCCATGCAAGTGACTGGTTCGAACTATGTGGCCGAGGAGCTTGGTAAGTGGGTACCGTGCAGCCCCATGCAAGTGAGGTTCTCGAACTGAGGGGAGCAACGTGTAGGGCTGATGGCTCCCGAGTTGACGACTCCTAAGCAAATCACTTCTGAGCCGGTGATCACTAAGTAGGTGGTTCTATTCTAAGCTAGTGGGCTGCCATGCATGAACTTCTCGAGCTGCTAGGTCCTGTCTAGATGACTCCCGAGAGGGAGAGGCCATCTCAAACAAATGAGGTGCAGCCAATTTCCCGAGCAGGTGTTTCCTAAGCCGAGTAAATCCTAGGCATTGGAGTCTCGAGCTAGTGGGCTGTGGGAATTTCGGGTTGGTGGCTGAGGAGGTGCCAAGCTGTTGACTCCCAAGCAACAGGTTCCCAAGCTGGTGGGTTGCCATGTATGAGCTTTCCGAGCCGCTAGGTCCTGTCTACATGACTCCTAAGCGGGAGGGGCTGTGATGGAGACTCCTCGAGTGGGTTGGCTATCGATTGGGAGGTGCTGTCGTGGAGGACCATGAGCAGAGGAGACTTTCGACTAAGGTGTTGCCCAAGCCGAGGTGCTACCGTGGAGGACCATGAGCAGAGGAGGGCCTTGTGTAGGGTTTTACTCGAACTAAGGTGTTGCCATGGAGGAGCATGAGCAGAAGAAGGCCCCATGTGGGGTGTTGCCCTAGCTTAGGTGGTCGTGGAGGGCCATGTGGGCAAGCAGTCGCTAGTTCCTCTCGCCGGTCCTACGGCTACAAAACCGTGGACTTATCAGGTTCCAACTGGGTGCATCATGTGCACTGTCAGGAGACATTTTGAGTCTTGGGAGCACAAGAGTGGTAGACGGTTGCCCCTAGAAACCATCAGCGGTCAAGGGTGGACCACCGGTAGGTCGCTTGAGCTTGTGGCGGGAGGCTGCGAGCTTCTTCATGGTTGCTTGAGCTGCTATTCGCTGCCCAGGCGTTAGGTGTGACCCCGCTAGAAAGGGATCACCCTTAATCTAACAGAAACTCCTGGCGACCCAAGTGGTGGCCGCCAAAGGGTCAGACGGGCTCATAATGGCCTGTCGTGAGCCCCTTGGGGGGTGTTGGGCAACGTTTACACCTTGCCCGCGGTGCACGACTAGCACCTACAGTGATCGCCGCAGCAGCAGTAAATGCCGGTGGCCTGGAGTGCTTGTTGGTGGGGCCACAGCGTGGGCACGAGGCTGCCCACGGGTGCATGGGATGTGCACCTGTCTAGTTGCCATGCATGGCACTATTCACAGTGCCATGTATGGCCTCTACGTGTGCGGCGACATTGTGCATTTAAGTGCACAGTGCCGTTTATGACACATGTGCATGCAAACCACTTGTGCATTTTAGTGCACAGTAATTACTTGCAAGTGAAAGTACCCTAAGCATAAACTACACTCTCTCGGGTTAGGGAGATGAGCGGTCCAGGCATTTGGACTGCACATGCCATGTGCAGGCTCTTACTAGCGAGCCCTAGTTTTGCCATGGCGCCGTTAATAAAAATAAAAGCAAAGCACTTGGGTGTACTTATTTGGGGTAAGTTTTGCCTATCTATCGTAGATTATTCAGCGCACTGGAAAATCGTCTTTCTCTCACATCCGACTTAGAAAGTGATCAGATCTCATAGACGACACCACTGTTGATGCTGTAAAAATTGCACAACAAGCCGGAATGGGAGAAATAGTCATTTTCGGCCCATTGGAGCGACTTGGGCCTCATTCGGTGTTGTTTGGAGCCCCAGCAGTGTTCCGGTGCAGCTGTACGGTGGCGATATGTACGTCCATAGCGGTGAATGAAAAACATAAATGTAGAAAAATAAAAAAGATGAACACATAGGTTTACATGGTTCAGCATAATACATACGTTCACGGGCATTTGGGAAGGAGAAATCTACTATAATATTCTTATTTACAGTCTCTCATGGTTTTTGATTTCTCACTGTATAATAGTGGCTTCAGATACATTTACTGGAAGAAAATCAGTCCCTGGAACTCCCTGTTCTCTGGTTGGAGGAGAGGTTGAAGAGGAAGAAGGAGAACTGAAAAAGCTGCCCCCTTGGTCATCTGGCTGAAGGCCTTTTATACATCTATTTGTTGTGCGTGCCTGTCATTGCATGTGTTAGGATGTCTTTTTTTCCCACTTGCGCCACTCATGTTGATACTTTGAAACCCTCCCTGTCATGTCCCCCATTGTTCCCCACTTGATGCCTTTTGTCTTATAAGCACCCCTACCACCTGCCTATCATGTCCGCCCTTATTCCCCACTTGATGTCATTTTGTCTTATCTCCTATGTGGCATAGTGATATACTAGGTTTCATACTTTTATCCCTTCACAATAAGTATTATTAGAGACACCATCTCAAAGAGCGAGAAATGTGAAGCAGATGGAGGAAAGTGAAGCTAGCTCTTGAAATCAACTTCTACCTTTACGCTCCTCACAACTCTGGATGATTCCTCGTAGCCTATGGCTCTGGTATTCATTGACTGAGGAAGAGAGCTTAGTGGGTTCTTGTCTTGAGGGGAGAGAGAAAAAAGAAAAAGAGGAGAAGAAAGGGAAAAGAGAGAAGTGATTCCCAGCTGTCGCACCCACTTATTTTAACGTAAATTGCCTACGTGTCGACTTATAATTAAAGGGTGTAAGACATAACTAAACACCATATCCGGTTTGGATTTAAACTCATAATATATATATATATAAGAAAACATGATCCGTTCAAGGTGGCCTTTGTTGGCGATCACGAGAAAATGAAGTCGTTTAGTCATGAAAGGAAAAACAAAAGAAGTGATATATGCATTCTTATGATGTGCAAACTATATCTAACATTACTATATTGACTCGTTAACAAAAACTCTATGTGCAATCATTTTTGTGTACTCCTTACATGTTTTATTAATGTAATTGGCTACTTCACTTTTTTTTAATATAAAATAATTGTTTTGACCAATCACATCAGTAGAGTGAGTAAGGAGTATGTAAAAGTGACTGTATATAGCAAAATTTGTTAGTTAAAAGGGTTTTAATCAAGAGTTTTGCTACTCATCACCCCCACACACTATATTTATTTTTATTTTTTAAAACTTTCTTAATTTTATTCTTCTTAAACTAATTGAGTTTTTTTATTCATTATTTATACATCACACATTTGGTAATTGAGATGGAATGGTAATACATGACTCTTTTCCCTTTAAGAGATAGAGAGAGTACTGATTCGCAGTGGTGATAATTGAGGTGGAACAATTTGGTAAAAAATGAATGTTACAGACACAAAGGGATTGTATAAAATAATTTCACAAACTGACATGGTTTCATGTGATCCGTCAGATCTGCTTTACAATAAAATTAATTTTATAATTTGACAAATTATATAAAATTATATCAATTTATAAAATTACTTTTATATAATCATTTTGTAACTATAATATTTCTCCCGGTTAAAAAGCTCCTTCGTGTATGGGGAAACTTGGTTCAGCTCATTCCCACAATGGATTAGACTTTAGCTGACTTTGGGCCTACGAGGCTGGATGGGGGACCTCATGGAATGAGATGAGCCTCCCCTCCCCACATACAAAAAAGGCTTTTTACATTCAGCTTCTTCCGTTTGTTAGCTTGGGAGTGATAATATCGATAAAATGTTTTTGTTGAATAATACTAAATACAATTAAATGGAGTACAAAGGCTTTTAAAAAAACAGGACTTATAAATTTTTTAAAAAAATTATTATTTTTCTTGTGGCTCTCACTTTTTTAAAGAACTTGCAAATGTTTGTACATCTTGGGCCTGCACTAATCATCTATTAGTTTAGAGAAATGTTATTTATTATCTTCTCAGCTATTACCCTTATCTTCCAAACATTTGATATCGTATAGAGGATGAAGACAGGATAATAATAAAAGAGGACAGCAGATAGCATTTCTCAATATATTTGTTGGTGGCCGAATGTAATAGATATGCAAGCAATAATCTTACAAGTTATCGCCATCCCGCCATGACATGTCCTATTGCTGGCAATCTAGGCAACCGACACCACTAGGGCAGGAGCCAGCCTCTTCACCTTGGGCAAGTACCCTGATCTACTGGCGATATTAGAAGGGAGTGTTGGTCAGCATCACATAAAATGATCAATTGATTTGGAACGAGTTATGAACAAAATTCAAGAAAACGGGATAATAAATGCAGAATAGTGATTATATAGATCATCTAATGAACAAGACATAAGCTAAAGTACTGTAGCCTGATTAGTTTTCAAAATAGAAGTTTTGGATTCGAAACCTTCCTCTCCAAATGTATTAACAAAAAAATTAACAAGACAAAACATGTGAACATTAAAATAAAATAAGGAAATGCCTGCCTACTCCAAAGTATAGACGACCAAATGGCGGTTACTAACTCTCCAAAGAGAAAAAGATTTAATACGTCCCTCTCAATATAAAGGATTCACAAGGGATAACTCCCACTCGACCCCTCCACCAACAAATCGTGTATAAATATCACCACCACCAAGTAAATGTGAGTAACTAGTTTTAGAGAGCTTACCTACGTATCCATCACCTTCGAAAAGATCTAACTTAATTTGTAGAGTGTCTCAGGCCGGCCCAGCCCAATTGAGTTTGAGGGCAGGTTCAGCAAAGAAGAAACAATGATACTAACAATCCTATATAGAATAAAGATTTGGAGATAAAAGTTTCTTCCTTTCTTTAGTGTAATTAGAGTATTAGCATTGGATTATCTATCTTATTCTTTAAATTTTTATTAATATGTAACTTTTTTACTTTTAACTAATCATTCAAAAGTTGAAGTCTATATTAGATTAGTCATTACACTCTCTATAATAATAAAAATATTATTATTTTTTATTATTTATATTTTTTTAATTAATTTATATTTTATTTTCATAATCTTCAATAACTTCCAACAATCATATTCATTTTCATTTTCACAATCCAACAATTTATAATATAATAATCTCATATGTATATAGATGGTAAAATCTCATATAAATAAAAATATCATATCTATAATATAATAATCTCAAAAAACATTTTTAAACTTGTTATAGTTATTTTTATATTTGAAAAGAAGAATGAATTTACTTAGCTTATATCTTGGATGAAAATAATTTAGCTAATTTAATGTGGAGCAAATATGGATGATATTTGCTAAATTTAAATATGAAAAGGCATTTGGCTAATCCAATGTCAATGCTCTTAGAGCACTGACAGTAGCTTCTCTATCTCCATCTTCATCTTTAAATTTGAAGAATCTGTCTTTGAAAATGTTTGTATTGATTTTTTCATCTTTATATTTTTACATAATTATAAACAGTCATTCTTCAAATATGAAGAAGCACTGTTCATTCTTCAAACATTATTATACTATTTTTTTTTCTCTCATACATATTAAAATTAACTTTGTAAAATTTATATTAAAATGATTTTGATACATAAAATTTGTATTAAGTTGATAATACAAAGTGGATGCTAATTGTAAAATATATATATATAATAATTTTATAAAATAAATAAATAATAATAATATTTTATTATTATTTGATTCAAATATGCATAAACTAATGTGAGAATCATTCTTTAAATATAAAATTATTTTTTTTAAAAATAATTTTATATATAAAGATGCATAAATCACTATCAATGCTCTTAACCTAAAAATTTCCCACTCTCAATATTGCATTTAAAAAAAAAAGTGGCCACGTTAGGTAATCTCTTAGAGCACCGGTATTGGATTCACCAAATGAATTCAATCTTCAAAAGTTGATGATTTTAACTTAAAAACCACTGCATTAGATTCACCATACTTCAAAATGTGAAACTATGAGCTACAGTATATCTCACTTCATCTTCAATTTTGAAGAACTCCTGTTCATCGCTATCGGTATTATTTTATTAGCAAAATCATATCTTTCGCCCGCATTCTCGTTGTTTTCTTACCCTTTCTCTTCCTCTGCCTTTTTTCCTCTCCCAAGTTCCCAACAGCCCGAAATCCCTTTTCTCTTTCTCTCTCTTTCTTCTCGATTCCCTTTCTTCCTCTCCATTTCCTCTCCCTTTTTTTCGTCAAGCTATCCATTCCCTTTGCCGTGAGTCACCAGTTCATCTTCGTCTGACGAAATTAAACCTCCATTAATTGCTGAAGAATCAAACCTCTGGTACGTATGGTCTTGATCGATTTCAACTACCGAAGCCATCTCAGTTGTCGTTGAAAACAAACTCGGTGGTAGTGAGGCTACGAACGCAGCGTTGTTATGCCCCATGGATTAAACTGAGAAATTTGCGAGGAGAATCATCACATACACCATCAGAGTGGGAGTATGAGAGAAGACCTGCTGAAATAGCCACACGAACGAAGCTTGCATCTCTCTCTGAACCCGAGCAAGAATCCCATGTAGGTCTTTGTTTTCCTGCCAGGTGTTTCAGGTCCTGTAGGTCTTTATTTCATTTGTTATCTATGGCAGTCAACAGTTAGAACTCTGTTATGTTTTGATTTGTAGTGGTATTACTTATACTTATCAAAGGAGTTATATTATTTATTTATAATAACATTTTTCTGCCCACTATAAATGACCAGGGAATTGCATCATACTCTTAAAATTTTGTCATCTTTTGTGAACAAAATATCATACTCTTATAGTTATTAATTCTTGAGATGCTAAACCCTGATCACACTGTCTTTCCTCTGTTCAATTAATGCTTTTACATTGAGATGGTAAAAAGGAGAAGATAAGAGTTGAGGGGCTTAGATGATTACATAGAATGGATACTGTTCTATATTGGAATTTTGCACCTTACTGGAAAAGAACTTCAAAAGCACTTTGTGGACAAAATAAACATTGCCCAATGTCTTCTGCACAGTTGAACTTTGAAGTCTCGATATGTTTTAGATTTTGGTAATAGAAAATCTATTGAATAACCTTACAGGACTTGCCAAATAAAAACACTTTTGTAATTCTAAAATCACAATATAAGGTTATATTTTTCTGTTTCACGAGAATACATTCATGAAAATGGTTTTGTGATGTTTCTCATTCTCACTTTGCCTTGGGTCGTGCTTGCTAGAATCAGTCAGTGACAATGTGTCTGATACCTGCTTCACTAATATTTATTTTGGTTACAATGTTTCTTGCTATATGGGAAATGCTATCTCAAAAGAAAAAAAAAATGCATAGCTTATCCCCTCTTTTGGAGAAAACTTAACATCACAAATGCATGTTTTTCTATACCTGTTAGTAAAATATTATTGTGGTTTGCTTCAAATTTATAAACATACATCTGAAACTTTGTGGGACTTATTTCTTATGTTTTGTACAGTATTCATGGCCGTTATGAGGCATTCTGGAAGGAAGTTGATTGTGTGAAGCATTGATGGAAGAATAGGCAGGAGCTGAAGGTTGAAGATGCTGGTATTGCAGCTTTATTTGGGCTGGAATGCTTTGCATGGTTTTGTGCTGGGGAGATTGTGGGAATGGGAAATTGTTTTTCTTCATTTCATTTTTTTCTGCAATTCTCCTATAATCAATTTTTCATCTGTCTAGACTTATATGATTTAATGTTTTGCTGGTTGCAGGATTAGGTAAGTTAGCAGAAAAGGTTGCCCACCAGTTGAAAACGGGAACCAAGAGTAATTGAACATATTGGTGCTTATGTAGACATAGAAGATTTTCTAATTTACTGGAACACTCAGGTCTTTCAGATCAAGTGGTTTTCCATCAGCTTGATGTGTCTGACCCTACTAGCATTACTACTTTCGCAGATTTCATCAAAACCCAGTTCAGGAAACTGTATATCTTGGTATATATGATTCAACGTTGATTTATGGGACTTATAAACATACTTTAGATTTGTTAAGTATCCTTCATGACAAGGTTGGACAGTTAGTTGAATTTTTTATTTCTTGTAGGAACTAGTTGGCTTCTTTTTCTTAGTTATTAACTTATTATTGTCATTGTTATTATTATTTTGCGTTTTTCTTCCCGTGTGAATTCATTTCCTTGGGGGAAATTTTGCATTTTGCACTTGAATGATCTCTGCTTTTCAATTTGTATTCCAAATGATAAAGCTTGATAACTGACAGCCTAAACCTCCCACTATACCTGTAATTTGTTATTACAGGCGAGATTGATACGTACGAAGGGTGTAGGTACGAGGATAATTCTGCTGTTAATGAAATTCATATGATCTTGATACATTAATGGTAGAACTAACAAATGTGGCTAATCAAAATTATTATAATTAACAGCTAATTATGCACTGCAGATTCCTGATAAAATTAAGGTAAATCTTGTAATTAAGTCGGCTATAAATCTTTTAGATAACCAGCGGGATTCGATATCTTTTCCTGCTTAAAATATTTAATATGGTTAGTGTAACATATTAATTAACATATGGTTAGTGTAATTGTAAAATATGAAAAAAATAAATTAAAAATATTATTATTAAAAAAATAATATTATATTATTATTTTGATGAATTCAATAGCTAATCCAATGTGGGTTTATGGCTAGAGAGGTTTTGGACTTATGAAAAATATGTACTTTTCATCAAATTTTAAAGATGATGTTGATGAAGCCAATGCTAATGCTCTCTCTATTATAAATTTCATCATCTGCACGTGACTGACTCCGTATTTTAATAAAAATTTGTAAGTAGCGTGTACATATTTCCTTTCTTGCATGTTTCTTACTTCTATATGATTAACTTTTGTTTTGTGATTTAAAAAAATAAAAATAAAAAAATTTATAGATTGGCAATCTAAGGGCTGATAGCTCGAAAAGTCACACTTGTCAACATCCTACAACTCAACATCATGGCCATATGAAGCATCCATGCACGTGACCTGAACCTAACGGCATCGTACCACATCATTATTTCAAACAAAAAGGAAAACTTTGACATGTCTTGGTAAAATTTTGACATCGTACTTCACTATTATATATACGTGCCCATAGCGAATGTATCCTACATAGAGATATGGGACCCATTTTCCAAAAGGTTTTATCTAATTTCATTTGTGAAAATTAGTGTATAAGATAAAATGAAATGAGATTATTTTAAATAAATTAAATAAAATTTTATTTTTTAATATTATTATTTTTAAATTTAAAAAAATTAATTAATTAATTATATTTTATATAAAAATTTAAAAAAATTATAATTATGAGATTAGATAATAAAAAATTAAATTATCATTAATTACCAGCATGTAGTGGCCAAAAGAATGTTGAGTTTAGCAACAAATATGTACTAAACCTTTTGATTTGTATCATTTTGATCTTTAAATTTATATTTTTTAATTAATAATTTATGATTTTCAATTTTGAATAATGTTATTTACAGTTCTAGTATTTGCAAGTTCCGTCTACTCATTTTAAAAATAAATTGGATCTATTATTAAAAAATAATTTTTTCATATGAATTTTAGATTTATTCACTTTTTTCAAAGGAAATATTCGAGACTTTCATATCTTAAAACTCAAAATATAATTTTTTAAAAAGTAAACAGAGTCTTGAAAAAGTTGTTAAAAAAACTATTTTTTATAGGAAGATTATTTTTTTTTACAAAGAGCATGGCCAGACATTTTAGACTCATATCGAGCATAGCAATATATGTATATACATTTGAATTTAAAAGCGGATAAAATTAAGAACAAGATCAAAGGTTGCCCCAATATTTCGGTCTAATATTGGTGATGTTGCCCTTCCATAAAAGCCAGGGAATGCAAAAGTACCCTGCGAACTGCAAGGCTGTGTTCCAACGACCTATGCATGGGAAAGGAATTAAGGAAGATAAAGTTTGTGCCCCTACTGACCCCATTTTCGTAGACTCGTACTTTGGAAAATAAAATCGTATGCCAAAGTAGCATTAATATTTTTGTGCACCTACTCTATAACACATAGTCACGGTCTAGTGTCTACATTCAACAGTATTTGAATAAGTGCTTAAAATTATTGAAGTTTAATATCTTCTCAGATTCTACTGTTAATTATGCGTGTCCATTGAAATCCAGCCACAAAATGGCATGAAATTGATTATTCTCTCCAAAAATATTAATTCCAATTTTTTAATATTAATTTTATGTCATATAAATATATATTTTATTATGAGTGCTTTGATTTTTTTTATTTTTATTTATGAACTTAGTTTATTTATTTATTATTTTTAAATATCTATTTGGGGATTCTGCTTTTAATCGGTAATTTCATTCTTTTTAGGCGGCTTTGACAGGATAGATGGAAGTGGTTTCATTTTGCTTGAATGCAGAGTACAGGGCATGCACCAAATCCAGGATAAGACATCATGCACCATAATACACCATAAAATTGGGGTCCCGGGTACAACTCTAGTGGCATCATGATCCCCTATCTCATTTTCCCATCATGCCCATCATGATTATATCATCATAACCACTATACAACTGTATGGCGATCGTTATTCCCATACTAGTTTTACTCTTTAAACGAGTAACCTTGTATATATAATCATAGTGTTGCAAATTTCGCACAAAAAAATTATTAAAAATTAATTTTTTTATAAAGATTTTAAATTTATCTATTTATTTTAAAATACTACACGAAACTTACATATTTTAAAATTATAAATATCATTTCTCGACAAGTAATTAATTGACGAGATTCATTTAAAGAGGGATCCTTGATGGTATTATTTGGAAATCTAACGGCACTCACTATAAATCCTCGTGGCAGAATATCAACTAAACTAAATTGGATGTTAAATTCTGAATTGCATCCATCCTTTCAATTACTTGCACTTTTTTTCATATTTTGTCATTGAGTTCTAAAATCATAATCTGAATCCATTCATCTTGTATTTTGGTAGCATAATCTGTATTTAGATTTGGATTTGGATTTGGATTTTAAAATTATCCATAATTTCAAATCCTAATTTTAATATATGACCCAAATAAGAAATTAAGATCTTAAAGTCCCAAATCCAAATCCAAATCCAAATCACTCACCCAAATCCATTCATCTAAATGTATTATCACCGAACAACTTTTGGTAAAGTATTTAATTGCTGTGAATTGTCACTATATATATATATGTGTGTATTTTAAAGAAGTTTTATAGTCATAAATAGTATATATACTTAATAAAAATAATTTTATAATCTATGTATTATATCAAGTTTAATTTATAAAATTATTTTTATGATATAATGTTATAATTAAAATATTTATATGCATATTAATTAGACTTTACAAAATTTTAAAATTATATATATTTTTTTCATATTATTGTACTTACATCATTTAACAATTCTGCCTTATAAATGAGAGCAGCTCGGTTTCGCCAAACAGCTCTCTATGATTAATTTTATTTTTTTAATTTATTGTAAAACGAAATTGAATACTAAGATTCGTTAGAATGATAAGATGAGATGAAATAAAATAAAATAATTTTAGATAATTTGAATAAAATATTATTTTTTAAAATTATTATTGTTTTGATATTTAAAAGAATTGAATTATTTATTATATTTTATATAAAAATTTAAATAAATTATAATAATAAAATAATATAGATAGATTAAGATTACGTTTGGATCCTCAACCCAACTCAACTCATCATTACAACTTTTTTAAATTTCAATATAAAATATAATAAACAATTCAACTTTTTTAAATTTTAAAATAATAATAATACTAAAAAGTAATATTCTAACAATATTTTATCATCTTAACTCAACTCAACTTAACTCAGTTCAACATCCAAACATAGCGTAAGAATATTTCTATAACATTTGAACCTAAAATAACAATAAAATTATGGTAAAAAACAGCAATGACTGTTTCCCACTCGTCCAAGAAATAGGCCAAGAATCTCTATTCTGACGCGAGAGAATAAACAACCCAAATATTGCTACCTTGCACTTTTGCAAACGTCGCACGTGGGGTCTTCTCCACGTGGCTTAAACACGCTTGGCCCCATTAAAATTTTCTCGACCGGAGAAATTTTATATAGAAAAAAAATAATTCTTTTGTCCATACTCATAGCAGTGGGTTGGATCCTGTGCTACTTCTAATACAAGATAATCGTATTTTTTTAATCCCCTCCCTTTTTCAATTAAGTATGAAAGAACTTGTCGTGAGCCATTACCACTAAATATGGGTTTTTTAATGAATAAAATAATATAACCAATAAACAAATATATATATATATTTAAAAGATGCATTAAAAATTTATTAATAAGGCCATGTCAGGTAAAAAATAATCGAATTTCTAATAGAATAAACCTAACATGTCAGTGTATTTTAAAAAGCAAATGGCTTGTTTATATATGAATTTTTTTCTTAAGATTTTTTTAAAAATAATATTTATAATCTTGAAATATTCAAGCGCCATATAATTCTTTTAAAAAATAATAAATATAATATTCATATGAAAAAAAATTAATAATAGACTCTATTTTTTTTTTAAAAGATTGCATGACACTTACATACTGCACCGCTGTATATAATATTATCTTCTTCTTCTTTTTAAATCTTTTAGGCCGGAAGTCATTAAGAAAGTAGCATATATAGCAACTCTGATCATTAAAAAAGAGATAATTAATTAACAAGGTGGAGATTTAAAAAAAATAAATGCACTTTTATTGTCCCACACTATGGACCATTCTCATTAACATTTTTTGTCTCCAATTTTCTTTTAATTAATATATAGATGAATAATTATAGATACAATTTTTGAATTTACAAGTCCAACACATTTATTTCGAAAAATAGTAAAGTTCAAACATTATAAAATAAATATTTTTCACGTAGATTTTAAATTTATCTATTTTTTTAAATGATAGTGTACATAACTTATATAGTTTAAAATTGTACAAATTACTCTTTAAAGGTTACTCTTTTCTTTGAAATTGACCAAAATTATTATTATTATTTGAATATTCTCAAGCATTTCATCCATTGGACTTTGAGGGATTTGTTAGGGTTTGGAATCCCGCATAAATTGCTCCACAGCTTGTCACTACCGAGTCATTCTTTATATACAAAATACAGTACTACAAATTTACAAATGGACCTTTAGATTATAATATTTCTTAGATGGGTTCTTTTATATCTCTATCTCTCTGTAAATTTATTTAATATATATATAAATTAATCAAGATGCTATAAAATTAATACTTCTTAGCTGTTTGGCAAATATAGGTGCTTACAACTATTTCGTTTATTAGTATTATCTTCCATTTAAGATATATTTTATTAAATAAAATATGTTTTTTTTACTTAATTTAATAATTTAGCACGATTCGAGCTACATAATTATTATTTAATTTAATTTAATTTAATTAAGTAGTTGGTGGGACTCAATTCTAGGCGAGGACAATGGATGATACTGCTCCTGTCGACGGCTAGGGTTAGGTTCTACGGTGAGAATAAAAGCCACGGAAGCATGCGGTTGAAGTAGCAAACTCCATGTACACGTGGCACTTCTTTTGGATTTCGTGATAGCGAAGTGATTTTTCTTTTTCTTTTTTTTTTGGGAGCCTTTCTTTGCCATAAGTTGCGAGGGAATGAAAACCCTACTTGCAAGCGACAAAGGGAGGCAAAAGGGTTCCCTTTATGGTGGGTCAACAATTTCCCCGTGGGCCACCTTCTCTGATGCAGACTCAATAGTCTCTCCCAAATCTAGCTATTTTTTTATGGGTCAAATAGAGTTTATTTTAAGTTTTATTTCTATTTTAGCATTTAAATATTTAAAATATATTATAAAATTAATCAAGATGGAAAACTTTTTACTATAAATATACTTTCACCTTGTGTTTTACCTTTTATTTATAAATGATTTTATAAATAATATTCTTTTGTTTAAAATAATGACTTTACGTTAACACAAATTATTATTTAAATAAAAATTACAAGTACAAATAACATTTTTTATTAATAAATATGGGATTATGGTTTTCCTTACATTTTAAATAATATTTTTATCTATAAATTATCTTGAACAATCCATTGCAATTTTAAAATTGAGGGGTTATTACTGAAAGGAACTTATAATTTTAATAATCTATTTTGTAATATATAAAAGCATATCTGATAATCTAAAAAGATTAAAAAATATATTTTACCGATAACTTTTTTGAGTTGGCATCGTAAATTTCCCTTTTATCAGTAATAAAAGATATTTACTGGCTTGTGAGAGGAAAGTGGGAAGGGTAGCCAATCAGAAGATCCAAGGTGAGGAATAAAGCAAGAGACCGGATTAAAACGTGTCTTTTCCATGGGTTGACACGTAAAGAAAATGACGTGGCCACGCTGTACAATTTTATGGAGCCCAGTAGTAATACTAAAATACAAATGTGAACTCCGCCTTAAGCGCGTGGAGTACAACCAGGAACACAGGCGGGACCCACACCTCTCGGAAGTTCCGTGACCGTGACTCGAGTTCTCTCCCAATCTCGGCCGTCGGACGTGATAAAGCCAACGGTTGGGATCAACAAGGAGGGCCGCTTGGTTCGGTGCCAGCTCGGACTTTGCTCGATCGTTGGAATCTGGTCCCGCTGGTGGGTTTGTATGCTTAATAGAAAAAAAAAAAGAGTCTGTGTCCACGTAGGATAAATCGAACGGCAGATAAAACTCATGCCACAGGGTAATGGTTAATATGGTACGTCCGATGGAAATTTGTATCCTTTCCAGGTGGTCCCACGAGTCAATTTATGAAAATATTTTTGTGATTCAATAATAAATAAACATCCTTAATAATTGTGAATGGGGGAAGTGGGAACCGGAAAAAAGAATTTTGACCGGTTGTGGGGAACGATATTTTCTGCGGTCACCTAGATTCCTTGTGAACGTCATGTTGCTTTTACCAAGGTCTCTCTGGAACCGGCGACAGCCGGTCACGACATCTCATGGGAAAATTCCAGCGCCTTTCCATAACAGTGTTTCTTGCTCTAAATTTATTATTATTATTATTTGGTTTAAAATATTCATACCAAATCGGTAGTGAAGTTAAAGTAAACATGGAAGCTTGGGGAGGAAGAAATGACACTGACACGTGGCAGTAATCGCCGAAAATGTTCAAGTGCCTTCCGAGAGAAATGAGTTGGACGATGGAGATTATGCCATGTTGGTTTTAGCGACTTAGAACCGCTGGATATGTTGCGGAGTGAACGGCTAAGATTGAAGTATGTACTGCTGTGTGTGAATCCTGGTCGTCGACGGGGATCTGTAGTGGGTTTGGCTGAGAGTGAAATAGCGAGATGATGATATGAGATTAGAACACAAAGTGAAGACAGAAAGGTTGGGAAGAGAGAGAAGGCAACGGAGAGTGGGAGCACAGAGGGAAAGAGTGACAGGAGAAAGATAAACGAAAACTGAGATTTTTCTCCGCCTCTGCGCTAATTCGTGGATGAGACAGATCTTCGATTCTGGTGAATAGGATTGCCGCCGGAGACAGCTCGCTACCTGAAATTTTCACTGGCCACAACTCCATTTTCGGAGAATTATGGTCGGTTTCTCTTGATGAGCTACCGGATTAATCTTTTGGATGTAGCTGATTTGACAAAAGCAGATCGAAGCAGAGATGGATAGGAATAGAGAACAGAGAAGGACAACCATGGCGGCTACGAATGGTTTACCCAGGCGTAGGCATAGAAGTAGCAGTCTCAGAGACTCCCCTGGTGTGTAAATTTCTATTAGATCTAACGCTTCTCACCAATAACCACTTCTTCGACTTTGTTTTCGCTGATTTTTAGTGGCTTTTTTTCTTCTGTGGTGCACGTTTTGCAGAGGAAGACGGGCCGGTGGAGCTGCAAGAAACAGCGAGGCTAAGAGATCGAGGAAGCGGAAAGAAAGATCGTGATCGGGACCGTGACCGTGACCGAGACCGCGATAGGGATAGGCTGAGCCGGAGCAAGAGGAGAAGAGGCGATAGATTATTGCACGGGACCAACAGAGATGATGGTGGCGAGGAGAGCTCGGAGGAGAGCGTGAATGACGAAGAAGAAGACGAGGATGACGACGGAGCCGCGTCCATCAGGATGCTTCCGCCGAACCCCGCAACGTTATCTTCATCAACATCGATACCCAATCATCGGAAGAGCTTTCCTCCTCCGGCCAAAGTTTTTAGAGCAGCGCCGACTTGGAAGGCCGCCGACGAGATGATTGGCGTTTCTGTTCCCAGAAAAGCACGGTCAGGTAAGCTGTGGAGGAGAAGGATAGCGTTCTGGATTTACCATCTTTTTGCTGAAAAATCTTCAACTTCGTTGATATCCGATTTTGATGTTTGTTTTGTTTTGTTCTGAATTTTTTCCCAGTATCTACGAAGAGGTCGCACGAATGTTGGGCGGGTAGTGGCAGCGTTGGTGGGGAGCAAATTAACCGGCAGGCTTCAACATCGCCGGTGAGACCAGGCCTAGTTTCAATGGCGGCGGCCGCGTCGCCACCTCCGGCCTCCCCGTCTTCTTCCAATGCTTCAGGGCGGAAGAAGATGGTGAGTCCTGGTTTTGCAATCTTTAATTTTAATTCCATGTGTATGTTTTCCTTTAATTCTGTGGTTAAGTAACGAGGTTCTCTGCTGTTGTAGAAGCCCAATGGACCGAAACTGCGGCCGCCGAAATCGTCTTCCAAGCCTTCGTCGTCAGTTCAGGATGAGATCGAGATAGAAATAGCCGAGGTGTTGTTCGGAATGGGGAGGCAGCCCCAGGGCCATCCCAAGCAGGAAATCTTGGCAACCGATTCTCTAAAGTTCGAACCCAGAGACGCCAATAGATCCTTTTGTGAAGCCAAACCAATGGTCTCATCGCCGATATCGAGCTCAACGTCTGCTGTACCTCAGTCGTCGTCCATTTTGCCTCAGAATTCTAGCTCTTCTATCACTCCAATGTCCACCGTCGGTGGGTAGTATGGACCTTTAGGGCTCACTTATATTGTATTTCTTCAGTACTAATTTTCATTGTTTTTGCAAGGCTGAAATTCTGTTCTTCCTCGACTGACAAAATTTGTGTCTTTGACTCGTAACAGTAGCACCAAAGAGGAAAAAACCGCGACCAGTCAAGTACGACGACGAGAACTCTTCGATTTTCACGGTCAGGAGCAGTCCCATTTCGTCCACCACGAAGGCCGAGACAGACAAGCCGACGAAAATTGAAACTTCATCATCCTCTAACTTGGAGAAGAACTCGGAATCCATAGCTGAAAATGGTGGACTTTTGTACGATTTGGCCAATCCAGAAGCCGTTCCGGCCTCATCGGAGGCGCAACGGGAGTTGACTGTTAAGCAGGAAAGCAATTATACATCGGATTCGAAGCTTTTGACCGAAGAGCCGGAAGATAAGGATGTGAGGGTGAGTAAGGAGGAACCTAGTCAGACGCCCAGGAAGGAATCTCCTGTGCTTGGATTGGATGATAATCGAGAAGATGCGATGGCGAATAAAGCGTGAGCATCTCAGATTTTTTTTTCTTCTTTAGAACTTGTCAAATAAGCTGTGAAATGATATCTGATTGATTTTGGGGGGTTTGTGCAGGAATTCGACGATCTCTGAGATTGAGGGCCACCAAGAAAAGTTGCAGATAGATCTGATGGTAATGATCTTGTTGACGGCCTCCTCTCCTTGAGTCTTCACTAAAATTTTAATCCCATTTTAATTTTTTTTTCTTTTACTGAGTTGGGTTGGATTTGCAGGCTCCTCCCCCACCTACGTTGAGAGCATCACCGGAAAGAGACAGTGAGACTGGGTTTGTGGCCGTAGATCCTAAATCTATGGTCGCAAATGCGGATGCGGTGAGTGGGCCAGCCTATGTCTCTTTTATCATTTTCCTCTCTCTCTCTCTCTCTCTCTGGTATTTATTGTTTTGGGCAGAATTTCATATATTAACGTTTTGATCTAATTGGATGCGCAGGAAATTAAGAAGGAAGATGAGAAGGCAGTTAAAATAGGGAAGGAAGAGGCCGTGAATGTAGAAAACGAAAGGGCGAAAACTGTGGCAGCGGTAGAAACTGAATCTCAAAAGCCGGTTGTTGGGCATGAGAGGAACATCGACCTCCAGCTCGACTTGGAGAAGACCGATAGAGATAGCGGCACTGCTAGTGTAAGCGGCAACAACAAGTTACACCATCATGGTCAGAAACACCACCACCAGCAGTCACAGCATGCTAGCACCGAAAGATCTGGTACTTCACCGTATATTTTTTCTCTTTGCTTTACTGTTCTCCTGGAACATCCTCATGGCCTAATTGGGTTTTTGATTTTAATTTATTTTTCTCGTCTGGTCTGTCTGGCAGCCCAAACGAGCTCTCTACCTTTGCCATTGCCTGTTCCTGGCTGGCCGGGCGGTCTTCCTCCCATGGGGTACGCTCGGGTTAATTTGTTTGTGGTCCTTGATCTTTCGGTTATTCGCGGTATGCCACAGTGCTTTTGATAATCTTCTCCGGGGAAATGACACTTTTCTCTTCAGCAGATATATGGCACCTCTGCAGGGAGTTCTATCCGTGGATGGGAGCACTGTATCTCCTGCTGCTATACAAGTAAGTCTGTACTTCTTGGGTTGTTTTTGGATATTCAATTCCACCTTTTTTTTTTTTTTTTGCCAATGAAGTTTCCAACTTTTGCAGCCACCACAGTTGCTTTTTGCTCAACCTAGGCCTAAGAGGTGTGCAACGCATTATTACATTGCTCGGAATATACTGTATCACCAGCAACTTGCGAGGATGAATCCTTTCTGGCCTGCTGCAGCTGGGTCTGCATCACTCTATGGCGCTAAGCCCGGGAATCTTAATTTGGCACCTTCAGCAGAATTGCATGGAAACATTCCTGGTAGGGGTGTGAACTCCGCCCAAGACAAGGGGCAGGGTATTGCTGTGTATCCTGGTCATACCGGGAAGGATAAAGGTTCTCAAGCAGCAGCCAACATTGTGGATGCTGCCCAGAGAAAGCAAATCTTAATGCCTCCTGGAGCACCAAGTAATATATTGGTACGTTTATGTTTTGTATGTACTTGCTATGTAATTGTTTTTGCAACTTTTGTTGATAGTTTCTGAGTTTGTTGTGTATTGAACTGCAGCATACCCCTGCTTTCATTTTCCCCCTGACTCAGCAGCAGCCTGCAGCGGCAGCTGTTCCTGTCCGATCTGGCCCTGTAAAGTCTCCTGTTGCCGGTAGTGTTGCTTCGTCAAGTGCATCTAGTTCTGCTCCAGTGAGTGCCCCAGCAACTGCGGCAGCTCCAGCAATGAGCTTCAACTACCCAAGTATGCCTGGAAACGAAGCTCAGTATTTGGCAATTTTGCAGAACAATGCTTATACATTTCCACTTCCTGCTCATGTTGGAGCACCGCCAGCTTATAGAGGAACCCATGCACAGGCAATGCCATTCTTCAATGGGTCCTTCTATTCTTCTCAAATGCTCCATCCTTCACAAATTCATCATCATCATCAGCAGCAACAGCAACCACCTGCTCAGTCACAGCAAAGCCTACAACAAACTCATCAGAATGCAAGCATTGCCAGTGGTTCCTCGACTTCTCAGAAGCACTTGCAGAATCAGCAGCAGAGAGCACATGGGAATGGCGTCAATGGTGGCAGTGGAACTTTACAAGGGTTTCCTGCCCCCAAAAACCAATCGTCACAGCTGCAGCAGCAGCGGCAGCATGTACCTCACCAGGCTCGCCAACTTGAGTCTGAGATGGTTGGGGAAGATAGCCCGTCGACTGGCGATAGCCGTGTTACTCGTGCAAACATTGCTGATAGCCGTCTTTATAGCCAGAATTTTGCAGTACCGATGCACCCTCCAAACTTTGCTTTAATGACTCCTGCAGCAATGGGCAGTGCTGGTGTTACAAGCGGTGGCAGTACTGAGAAAAAACAGCAGCAGCAGCCACAACAGCTGGGCTCAAAGCCGGGAGTGGAACCTCTACCCTCTCAAGCTTTTGCAATGTCTTTTGCTTCCATTAATGGTGCTACTAGCACTCCTGCACTGGGCATTACATCGATTGCCCAGAGTCAAGCTTTTCTCCAGAGCCTTGGATGGCAGACATCCACGGGAAGGGGAGACTCATCGTCCCCTGAGATGTCAAGGCAAGGTTATCAGATTATGGCTGCCGCCACTCAAGTGGCACAGCCGAAGAAAAATTTCCGTGCTTCTGAAGAAGGGAAAACTGGAGGCGGTGATTCTTCTAATGTGGAAGAAGAAAGAAAGGCCATGCCGGGAAAGGTTCCAGTGCCAGTTGGACAGTCTATTGCCTTCTCCAGGCAAGATTTGACTGATACCTCAGTTAACACCGTAAAGGGTAACAATGTTGTTGATAGTTCAGCTCGAGCTCTTAATCTTGGGTCTGCTCCTGGCAGGAGTTCTGGTCCTGTTATGCCTGCTGCTATCAGCACCGTCAATGCTCCTGGTTCCCAACAGCAACTGCACCGGAATCAGCAGCAGCAGATGATGCAACTTCAGAAGCAGAATCAATTCGCTGTAGCAGCAGCAGCCACTGCTGCTCGAAGCAAAACTCCAGCGAGTAATGGAAGTGTTTATTCAGATCACCTCCCTTCACCATCTTCTATGGCCGCAAAGTTTACTAACGCACTCTCTTCTTTTCCTCAAAACCTTGTCCAAACGAGCAACAACACCCAAGCTCAGTCTCCTCAGTGGAAGAATCCTATACGTACAACCACTTCACAAGTTCCTTCTCCGTCTGTGTCCTCTTCAACCTCCTCATCCCTTAAAAACCTTACTCAACAGCAAGGTAGAAACCAACAAAGCCACACGCAAATTTCTTTTGGAGCTAGTGCAAAACCATCAACAATAGCACAAGGGCAACAACCTTCCAACGGCAACCAGTCCGCATCTCCTCAGGGAATGGTTGGTTCACCCACAACTTCCTCGATGTCAAAGGGTGCTGGTGGAAGCCCAAGGACTACTGCTTCCTCTTCCACAGCCAACAAAGCTGGCCCAGGTTCTATGCTGTCATCAACGCAGGCCAAGGACTCACCATCGGGGCCCATGCGAAAGTCATCGCCAGTTGGGGGGAGGAACGTTCCTTCAATCCTTGGAAATTCCCATGTTGCCTCTACCTCGGGCAATTCAACTAAGCCTCAATTGCTACAACAGCAGCCACAGCAGTTACCAAAGCAAACAATGCAGCAAGCCCAGCTTTTCTTCTCTAATCCCTACATGCAAGCACCAACCGGCACAACCTCTGCATCAGCTGCTGGTGGCTATTATCTTCAAAGAAACCGCCGTGAGCAACAGCAGCAGTCACAGGGGTCATCGGGTACATCCTCAACTGGGATGTTGTCCTTGTGCCCTCCAGTTACACTAGCCAACATTAACACCTCTAATCCTGCAAAGGCAGTTGCTGCTGCTACAGCTGCTAGCCACATGAAAGGTGGCGGCTTACCCTCGCAGGGTATCCTCCACGTTACCCAGTTTGGTGCAGCACAGTCCTCCGGGAATCAGCATCAGCTTTTACCCTCTGGCTTCTCCTATGTTCATGCTATTCCCACACCGGTTCAGGTGAAGCCAGCAGAGCAGAAGCAACCTGCTGGTGAGTGAAACTTCCCTTGGTGCTTTACATTGCAACGCCCCATATGGGAAGTGAGCGTGAGTTATGAAAAAAATTTCAATCTGAGGCTTAGTTCGTGCGAAGGAGATTTCTTGCCTAAGTTCAGTTGTATACCCTCTCTCAGCCTGAGAAGAAATGGAAGATGGTAACATTCGAGGAATCACGTCTGTGGAAAGGCAATGCCCAGAGTCGAACCCACAATTTTGGGTAGTTGAGCCGAGTGGGGAAGATGGTTCCTTCCATGTTGCATTTGCTCGGGATATATGTCTATTCATATGTGCACACTTCTTGTTCATATTTTGACGGGATTGATCTTGGATTATAATTAGAAATTTATATTGATTCTGATTGGGATGATGACATTGGAGGATGCTGGGGAAAAGGAGGTGGATCGATGTTTCATTTCTTTGGAAAGACGAGGGAGAAATGGCGTGGAAGATGGAGAGGAAGGCAAGACCAACTCTTTCTCTTCTTTTGGGGCTGTAATGGAGTTCCTTTTTGCTTTTAGATTATTTCCCGTTTGTTTCTCGGGTCTTAGTTTTCCAGAGAAACCCGCAAAACAGTAATCTTTTTGACATAATATATGCAATGGAGGGAGTACGTGTATATATATCTGATAAAACAGTAGTCCTCAATTTTTTTATTGAAATCTTTGAGCCAATCTTTGTTGTCTTGCCTGTGATGATGCTACTGCTGCTGCTGCTGCTGCTGCTGCTATATCTGAAACCTTTATTCCCTTTATGCGCTCACGACGATGCTATTTTTCTTAACGCATGTGCGCGTGAGAGAAAGAGACACATCTATTTGCGGAGCTGTCAACAATGGAAAGAAGATGCCGAGAGATTTGTGACCTTTGCCGCTGGCTTTGTTATATATATATTAAAAAAAAAAAAAAGATATGTGCACAGTGAAAAAGTCGTTTCGTATTTGAATGAATGAAGCTCCATTTTGGAGTCTTTCTTGGCTTTATATGGAGAGTTGGCGTGGGCCATACTGTGTCTTTCCAGTCTGCATAGTGTATTTGGATAACTACTATACTGATTTCCCAAAATTTCAATACCACGAACACCCTTTGAAAAAAACAAGTAGGTTGTTGGAAATAGGCCTCCTCTTTATTGTCAGCATAGTACACGTGGCTCATACCCATTTTTGGAGATGTAATATGACTTTATCTAAGATTCTTTGGATTGAACATTATACCCTAATTATTTTACAGACTAATTAAAATATATAACATTGATCTAAACTCAAAAGTCCACTTCCAATTTTGCTGTTCCTGGTGGTCAAAGTTACAGTTCTCAGATTTTGGACCCCACTCTCCTCCCTTAACTCAGATCGGTTTGGACTTGTACCTTCCAGAACACTACTCAAATGAAAGGACTGAACTTCTGACATCCTCTGCCTTTATCGTAGAGTCCTTTGATCCTTTGTAAATAAATTTATTTATGCCGTGTAAACGTGTAATAAAAGATGTTCTGCTTAAGCATTTACTGTCCAGTGTTTGAAGAAAAATGGCAGCAGCCTCAGTTCAACCCCCCTTGCACCTTTAATGAAAAATACAAATTCGAAACGTAAAAAGTCGCATAGAATTATTGATCCAAGAAAATTAAATTGCTGAACTTGATGGAATATGGAGGAAATGAGAATATTGGGACGGTTCCAACTTCCAAGTCACAGATCTTCCACTATGATTTCGATTCCTCATTCTCTTTCGCTTTTGTTGATCAGAAAGATAAAATGTAATTTTTTCTTTCTTTCTTTATCTTGCTTTTCGTTTTCTTTTTCCCTATCTTTTTCGTGAAGATGGACCCACAAAGGGAATCGATTTTTAACGAAATGGGCATGGCACATTAATTAGTCTAATATTCCAGCAATTAAAAAATGGAGGAATAGGGTATGAACACATCTAAAGTAGTCAGGTTATATCACTTGCTGTTGACCCCACAATCACCGCCTATGGTCCCAACATGCCAACAAACCCCATACCCACCTCCATTTTCCTGTTCCCAACGCTTAAACCACCTTATACGACATTGCTGGTGGTCCAGGCCGGCCGTCACTCCAATAATGTTTTGAGGATTCATATCTCCTGATCTGTTTGATACTTTGGATAAAACTTCTTTTAATTATTTATAGTTACAACATCAGTACTAATCTATTTGCAAATATGTTACACATCAACCAAGATAAACAAATATTTGTATTTTTCAAATTTTCTAATGACCGACATTGTTATAGAGTATATATGTGACCTAATTGGAGGGCCCCTCGGGGGATTCAGTGATCTTTAGGCAAATCTGGCGAGGTAGGGGTGGGGGCATTTGTTCCCGGTGGACGTTGATCAAATAATGATGCGATTGGAGAAGGAAACAAGGGAGCAAAAGCCTTGCCAACAGTGTTGCAACAATGTTTTTTCATGAAAACGAAAGGCCATGTTAGGAGCAGGAGCTGCATGCATGCGCAATATGTCAATTTTTGTTCTTTTTTTTTTTTCGGGTCTCTTAATTGTTATTATGGTAGTTGAGAAATGTCAAATCTCGTAAATTTCAAATATTTATATTGTGGCCCACCCCCCCCCCCCCCCCCCCCCCGCGGGAAGTCATGAAAGTTCCCTTCCAACCGATCTATGGCGATTTATGATTCGTAAACTGGCTTTTTCAAATGAAAATATCTGAGAAAAATTGAATGGGGCGGGGAAGAACCTGATCGGCACAATTCATCACCTTGTTTATCAAACAAACGGCAAAAAAAAAAAAAAAAAAAAAAAACCTCGAGCAGTCTAAAAGCAACAAGATCATGATAATAAAGAGAAGATCAGAAAGAGCTAAAAACGACATCATGTCTTCACTGTTCAAAAAATCTTAATTCAAACGCAGTTCATCGAAGAACATACCATCAAAAGTTGAGAAAACGCATAGTAAATACAGGAAGTAGTGTAGTATTGCCCATCCTCAATACCCAACGCTGCCATTGCCAATCATTGCATCTTTTCGTCATCGATGTCATTCCATTGATCGATCCTCCTCTGCCTTCTTTCTGATAGTACTCTTGATCCATGTCGTAAATAGAGCTTCAACAGGATCGCACTCTGTCGTTTAACTTCGCTGGTCGGAACTAGGTTGCCTGGGGGTGACCGGAAGTGGCAGGCAGCTAGCAGAGTCTGACCAAGCTCTGCCTACACCCTTTTCCTTTCAACATCCTAGACGACGACTGACTGAATTAAATTCCAAAAAGTAAATGGCTCTATAGGCAAGGGATTATTGGTGGGTGAGGTCCATCCACTACTATACTTTTTGAACGGTAGTTGGATAAACTATTATTCTTATTTTTTAGTTTATCGACATCTTTTTTACCACATTAATAAATAAATTAAAATTTAAAAATAATATTATATTTTTATCAGCATTGTTGTTTGAGCTCGACTCTTGAGCCTTGATGGCAATTTTTTTTTTTTTTTTTTCTTTTAGGATTTTTGGGTGACAGCACTTGACTTTGACCTTTTTGGGCTTCTGGGGCCCAACCATTGATCAAGAGTAGGAACTGGGAAGTGGAAGGGACCCAACCGGCCACCTAATTTGGTTTTAAATCAAACGAAGTTAATGAATTGCACTTTGATGTGTCTTTTTCAAACTTAAATTAGACAGGCGGGAAACTTTTATTTGGTTTCCTTAATCGTTGTCTATGTTGTATGTTCAACTAATGTGGTCAATAAATTAGACAGCCGGCAATGATTTCAAGGTTGTTGCCAATTAATTACTCTTATTTTATTTTATTTTTAATTTATAAGGAGAAAAAACATAAATAGATAGAGTAATGTTAAAGATAATTTTTTTTTAATTTCTTTTAAAAGGAGTTCATCGTGAAAAAAATATTTTTTTTATATAAATTTTAAAATTTTCTTATAAGGGTGTGCAGAATTTAAATATAATTTCTTAAATAAATATATATATATATATATATATATATATTTTTTTTTTACCACCATCCAAGCATTTACCAGCCAAAAAGTCCAAATTGGAGAGACGGTGGGGAAAAGGTAGTAGGGCCCACTGTTACATAACTGTGTCCAGAAAGCTGACAACAATGTTTACAAACAAGATCACAACAAGAAGATGGGGTCCACCCCTATCACCCACGTCAATTGTGTCGGCCCTTTCCAAGATCCGACGAGCCCCCTCACCACGCCGACATGTGTCTTTGCGTCTGCCACGTTTTCCTTTCACTTTGGCTTGGATCAGTTAATGATTTACGTACAATATTTTTATAATATTTTATATAATTATATTTTAAATTAAAAATATTTTTCTAAAATAAATATAAAAATAGATTATTTAATAAAAATAAAGAGTCAGAAAACATTTTTAGATCTTATGCCATAGACCGAATATTGTAAAAACAAAATCCATCCTAAAAAACTGGAATTTCTAATATTTTTTCTATGAATAAATCATAAGATTAGATTTTACATTTTAATTTATGTTTTTATTATTCTGATAAATATATATTCGGCCGCCGCCCACTATTTAAGATGGGGCCCACTACCACCACGTTGTTGGAGGATTAGCTGTCGCAGTATGAGCCTCTGAATGACCCGATCTTGTGAATTTGGACTCATATGTGTCAAAATCCAACCCGAAAATCTATCAAATTTATCCGATGATGTGACGGGCGGTTGAAGGGACAATAGAAGCTACTTGACTAATCTCGATTTACTTTTAAATTTGTACGCTTTATATGATTTTTATTTTTTATTAATAGATCATGTAATAAAGAAACTCAATTTAATTCAATTTCAGATCCAACTAATTTCAAGTGATTTTTCAAATAGTCTTCTTTATTTATGGTTTTGTATTATCTACACAAAATAAAATTAAAAAACTAATATCAAATGTGGTACCCATATTTCAACATAAAATCAAAAGTTTTTATTTATTTATTTATTTTTATTTTATTTCTATAATAAAAATTAAAATATAATATTTTCGACAATTATTATGATTAGAATATTATAGTGCTTATTAAGTGATATGGTATTCACCGCTTAACTTGTCCTTTCGTAGAGCATTAGAAAATGCTCTTGTATTTTAATTTTTTTTAATAGTTAAGAAATTATTATTATTGAATTTGATTTTAAATGTTTAAATATATTTAAAAAATATTTAAACGAAGAGGAATATATATATATATATATATATATATATATATATATATATATATATATAATTACACTAGGGAACACATTTGGGAGGTATTGTAGCATTGTCCTTATTAATGTGGGTGATTCCTTAAACTCCGATGATATTTGATAAGTGATCTTATGTTGTTTTACTTCAATGTGGTAATAATATTTTTGGCTCAAAATCAGTTACTTTTTTTTTAAGATGAAAAATTAATTAACGTGTCCGACGAGATTGCCCATGACGATCTCACTAACCATCATATGTTTATAATATATGTATGTATATATAAAGGATATTTAAGTCTAAATATTATTGATTAAATAAGAAACAATTAGTTTTAAATTTAGAGGTTTGTTATTTGTATGAGAATTGATGTAATAATAATATTATCAACACACTTAAAAAGTAAAATTTATCCAATATAATTCCCAAAAAATATATATTTTTTTAAATCAAATCAAACTTTTATTAATAAATATTCTTTATAACAAGGATTGGATAGGAGGAGGACATTCCTCAATGTCAATAATAACTTCAGAAATTTCTAATGCATTTTTTGATTGTACACGAGTCACAAGGTTTGCTTCCTTGTTGATGTGTTGAACAGAGCAGCAATCAAACTTTGTGAGAATTTTTTTGATATCTCAAATTAAACATTCTGTACTGTTCTACCGAGCTTAGTCTTTGATAGCCTTCACCACTTGGAGAGCATCTTCCTCTAAAAAATTAATAACATTCCAAAGGACTGAGGGCTAGTTTGGATATCTAAATTAATAACTATTATTTATTATTTATTATTTATTATTTATTACTATTAACTAATATTTAATATTCTATTATTATTTTTTTATTATATTTTTACTACTATTTAAAAAATATCTAAAATCACCTCACTACCTAAACGCAATCATAAATTTAAAAAATGGTGGCTTGAAATGTAGAAAAAGTCTCTGCTAGGAGTTCATCTGGATATAAATCCCAATATTAAGATTGATGTTACCCCCACCATATTGGAAAAATCAGAATCTTTTAGGGAAAAAAAAAAGGTTCTAAACACCAAGTTGTCTTACTTGTCCCTGATCTCTTTTTTTCCTTCTTCTGTTCGATCTTCATCCTCATGCCCAACAATTTATCTAGCCATTCATTTCAGTTTTTAATAATTATTTTCTTCCATTTTCTCTTCTTTTTATATATATAGTTAAAGGAAGATGTCTGATTCCTTTTTAACTTCTACTTGGGGATCTATCACCTCAGAAAAAATATAAATAAATAATTAACGCATGTATACAACACGTATTTACTAATACATATGGAACAAATGTGGCAATCTAATAGCAACTTATTTTCTTTCCTCGTTAAGAAACAATCCCTAAATTTTCTTTCTCTAGAGTTTCTTGAGAAATGGGTAATGAATATCTCTATGGGATGTTGAGGGGATATTCCCATCCCTCCCCCTAGGTTAGGCATAGGCAGGATACTGAAACTTATCTCGGCCCTAATTGCTTCCCTCCTATGGGCACAAGAATTGCCAACGAAACTTGGCTCACAGACTGTACCAGAGGAGGAGGACAGACAACAAGAGAATGGAGATCATAGACAACCCTCCATTCCTTGACGATGGGGACGGGAACTCGGGAAGTAATTGTACCGATTTTTTGTCTTTAAGACGTCACCTGAGAGCCACATTGGATTAACGTCGCCACCTCAAAAGCCACTGCAGCGCCAACCCTTGACAGAGGGTATGAAATGTTTCATTGATACTTCGTATAAAAGCCAGACTTTATGCGAATAATTTTTGGGAATACTTTGATACTACTGTAATTTACAAGAAAGAAAATTGACTTTGACATCGAAAGCTCCTCAGACCACCACCGAGCTTACCTTTGTCTCTGTGGTTTCATGTAAAAGGATTCTGGCCCGAATTGTTGTAACTTGGCTTAGGTATATGAAATCATCATCAACTAGAGTCTGGATGTTTCAAAACTGCAAACTATGGTACACCTTGAATTGATCGGGGTCTCCAATTATAGCTTCTCAATCCGCCATATAAACTTATATCAAAACAGCACTTTTGGTGGTCACCTCTTTGGTTAATAAAAAAATATGGATGGAGAGCAATTCATTGAACCCATAACGTTATTATTTTTTTTTTTTCTCTTTTTCACAAAAAACACGTTTATTGCAAACTTATAATAGAATGTTGAACTGAACTCTCCAGTCCGTTATTTTATATAAATTATTTCTTTTAGGTAATGATAAATTACATAAACGGGGGTCCACAAGGACCACGACATTATATGAAAGGAGGGTGAAGGTGCGTGTGATAATTTTTCCTTGATGATTTGACAAAATAGTTTATTACTACATCTACCTTAAGATTAGAATCATTAGATAATGATGTTCGTATTTTGTAGAGTTCCACACTCCCCGAGGCCATCTGAACATAAGAGTCGTGCTGCGACGGTGTAGCACGAGACGATAAAGACAAATGATTTTTTCGTTTTTCTCTTTCTTTCATTATTTTTTTAATATTTTTAAATATATTTTTAAAAAAATTCACAACATCCTTATCACTAAATAAAAAATAATAATAATAGAGACCCTCCTACTAAAATCAATCCGTAACCACCGTTAGTAGCTTTTGTCAGTGGGTGTAGCTTTATTATTGAACAATGTGAACATAATTCTTTTTCTATTCACAGAGCAATAATAATGCTAGATATGTTCTGAATTGTAAATATTGTCTACTCTCTTTAAAAAAAATATAATCTATTAATTAAAAAATATATATTTTATATTAATTTTAAATTTATTCATTTTTTTAAAGAATGTATAAAATTTACACATCCTATAATTACAAATATCATTTTTATTGATTAAATAGGTTGCTCGAGTTACTTGAAAAGATTTCATAGGGAATAAAACATAATATCTGATGATTTCCAAGAATCACAACCATAATGCTGGCTGGGTCTTCAATTAGGCAATTGCCCAAGGCCACTACTGGAAGAAGGCCTCCAAAAAAGTCTTAAGTATAATTTTTTTAAAAGAAAACAAATATCTAATTAAAAAAATTAATTAACCTAATAGGAGAACCTCAAAATATGTCATTATTAGTATTAAAAATATCCCACATAATAATTATTTTAAGTATTCTCCTTCTAAGAATATATTTCTCTTTTTTCATTATTAGTTTCATCTATAATGTAAAAATTATAAATATCAAAATCTAAGTTTCGAGTGTTCATAAATTTTTTTGTACGATCTTTTGAAAAGACAAGGGCTTACTTTTTTCCAAATGTGTAGGTTATTTATATAAATTTATTGACAATTATGATTATAATTGCTTTTAGGGCTCTTTTATATACTAAGAATATTTTAGAATATCTGTTAATAGTATTGAAATAATTTGAGTTGAGATATTTTTATTAAATTTTGAAAAATGGGAGAGAAAAAGTTGAATTTGAAAATACCTAAGAATAATTGTGTTCCCAAACGACCCCTAAGAGTCTAACGCATGTCTTATAAAATTAGATTTGATAAAATCCTCTCTAAATCGATAATTTTTTAATAAAAATTAAGTCGATTATTAGTTGAAAAGGTAGTATAAAATCTTAATTAGTAATTTTATTTAGCAAACGATTGGAATTATTTTTAAATTAAAATGAAATGTAAAAATTAAAATTAAAATAATTTAATTTAATTTTACTTTTTAAAAAAAAAAAACCTCAATAAAAATTTAACTTTAAACTCGAAACCTATTGAGCTGGCCCTACCATAATGTTGTCTGTAATACATTAACTTTTTAATATGTTATTACGAGATTATAAAAGACTGCTCGACAAATAAAAAACATGAAAATGTGAAATATATCGTTTTTCTAACTCTATTTAATTAAACTCATTGAACCTACTTTTTCCTTCTATTTTCTTGACGTGTCTTCGTCAAATCAAACTTAAAAAAAAAAAAAAAAAAAAAAAAAAAAACGGTATTACCTCCAACAATAATTGTATGAGAAAATCAAAGCATTATTTTATATGAAAATGGAATTATATTTGGGTTGAGATTTGATATATATGGCATTCGTGTGGTTACTGTATTGCCAAGAAATCTATGGCGTTGGATATGCCCATGAGAGTTTAGTGCTTCTTCTATATATGATAAATATCAACGAACCTCAAAATTTATTTTATTTATATAATTACTGCACACCCATCATCTCCTGTGGCCTATGATTAATTAATTAATTAATTATTATTATTTTTTATTTTTCTAAGACATCATCAAAAGCTTACTTTACTTTGTAACCACCTCGTTATTTTATTCTGCACTAATCATTTCTTTAATCTGTTGCAATCTTTATCTTTCTCGATTTTACTCATAACATTATTGAGAGGGCAATTTGATTATCTAATCGAAGCTCATTCGTGGCCATGATGAACTGAAACCATCAGTATGTATATATATATATATATATATATATATATATATACACCCAAATAAATAATTGAATATTATTCTATTTCGAATTTTATGTCTTCAAATAAATTTAGAAAAGTATTGTAACCGTAAAGAGATTTTACAAAAAAATTTTATAGATTAATGTATTTTATGTAATAAATTAGATTTATTTTATAATAAAAATAACTTTATAATGACGTACCACATCAAATCACGCCAATTTATGAGTTTATTTTTATGAAGTTCATTTTTACATAAAACATTTATCCAAATCAAAATTATATAAAATGGGAGAGGTTTATTTAAGTTGATCTCTGGAAGATCATGAACCTTTTGTCCCAATAAAAACTTATATATTCAATTGGCAGAATATTTAGCACGCAAAGTCAAAACCAGAATCGAACCTCGAACTTAGCAGGGGGACACATACTTCAATGGACCACTTTGTTTCTCTATCCTCTCTAATATAATAATCAGGGCTCCTTAGATATATTTCTAGATGCCATAATGCATCCACTAGCAACTTGTTTAGTGGAGAATCCTTGACTGAATCCTCATTTCTTGTACCTTGTAATCTTTTAAGCGAAGTTCTCCCATGAGCATCTTTAAACCACCTTTTAAATAATAAAACACTTCAGAGGACAGCTAAGATCACTGTAGGGGAATGGTGTGAGTGTCAAGATATAACACATGTTTTAAACCTCATTTGTTTATGAGCTTTATATAATCTGTGCTTGGCATTGCAAAAGAATAATAAGATTCCAGTTTCTAATTTCATCAGAAGTCCACAATGGGCTAAAAATTACCCAAAACAATGCTTCCCCCAGCATAAAACAGGGAAATAAACCTGCAGATTTTACTTCTTGTCCATTGTCTTCCTAATTCTATACAGGCTTCTAGTAGGGGCTTCCGATGTAGAGTTTTTGTGTGGACTTCACATATAGCCTCGTTGAAAATTCCATAAGTTCTACTTGTAGGGACACCAAGGCTGCCACTTCATTTGGTATCAAGTGATGGATTCAATTTGAATGTGCTGATGTAGATGACCTGTTTGTCGATGCAGCTACCTCATTTTCCTGTTGTTTCTTCATATAACTTTGGGCAGTTGCCGTCACAAACTTGACCAAGAAGTTCATGAGCATGAGCCACACAACGGTATTCCAGATTGAAGCAATTGAGAAGTCCCATTTCTTTACCTGGGAAGGTTTTACAAGAAATTATACAGAAAAATGAGGTTAGATGTCTTTACACGATGATGATGTGAGGCTCTGACGTCAAAACCTTGCCAAAATTAGATGGATGCCTTATATGCCACGGCTGAATACCTTAATATTTGAGACCGCAGGAGGAGGTGCTGTCAGATACTTGGCTTTGACAGCATTGAGTTTGACAACGAGGCCAGGCAAGACAGAAGCAAAGCCAGGAATAAGGCTCAGTAACCATATCAATTCGTTTTCAATCCAGTTAAGGAGTTGATTATTGCAAACTGAGATGACAAAAACCGTCTGCAGGAAAAGATAAAAAAGAAGAAAAAAAGCCAAAACAGATTACGGCTTGTGAAATTAACACCACACACATATTCTGATGATGATGAACCCTGGAGACCGTGCAAATTATTCATGTTTTTTACCCGGTTCAACTCTGGACCCACGCAATGCACTCACACCATATGGAAACAGATTTGGGCATCTGAAATTAACACCACACACACATATTCTGATAATGACGAACGCTGGAGACCATGCAAATGATAATTATTAACTCTGGACCCACGCAATGCACTCACACCATACGGATTAGGTAAATCATCGGCTTTTCAATGATGGGATTTGACCCTTGGATATAGTTTGCACACAAGAGTTCAAACCTTAGATCTGGTGGGATCGTATCCCCAAAACCAATGCCCTTACGACTTGAGCCAACCCCTAGGGGTTTATATATGTATATGTATGTGTGAATGAATGCATGCAAGCATGAAATATATTTTCCTCTGCCATACTTCATTAACAGATTGATATATCTACGCATAAATATGTTTTACATGGCAGTCTGATTATCCAACTGTTGTAAACGATGTGAACAATGCAATTGGCAAGGCCATAGAAAAATACTAAAAGCAAATTGAAACAAATTACAAACTAAAACTAAGAATATGATCCGCAGAATTTGAGAATTCACAAACCTGTATGTGAGTTTTAATAATTGCCTTTCCAATCAATGTGGCAAGAAAAAATTTCCAAAATGAAATCCCAAATTGTCCACACATAATTCCAGCAAGGTCAAATAGAGGATTTGGCACCTGAAAAATACTAGAGTTAATTGGCAGCATACATAATAAAAAATGACACTCTTGCCATTGAAGAATGCACATCACATGAAAAGTTATAAGAACCGGAACTGTCAAAAATAGAGAGAAGAACTGTCTATGATAAGCATTGCCAATGACCTATACTGCGTTATATTATTTAAAATTCAAGAAAAATATAATTTCAAATTGAACTGGGGTTTACATTCCACAAGGGTTGAGGGTCAACTATCTATTCAAAATTATTTTAAGGGATTCTTAGTGAAAAAAAAGGAAAATAAATTATTATACAGCGTTGCATATTAAAAGGTTCCAATAAGGCGATTTATAAAGTATTCGAGTAACAAAGTTGGAGTAACTCCAAACTAACCGATGCGAGTACTAAAATTGTAAAGAAGTTCAAGTGCTGCGAGTGTGATAAAAGCCAGTGTTTGATTTGATTTAGTCGAGTAGCAATGAATCCTTTGCCTTCAGTTGGGGAGGCATCCAAATCTTGCATAGCCTCGAATTTGCTATCTGAAATGCTTGCTGCATTAAGTGGAATATTAGTAAGAGGTAGATTAGTATATGTGCAAAGTAATATCATCAATCGGAAGTACAGTGTTATCCTACGAATGCAAATGTTGATCCTTAACAACACATCAAGCATGATTGGCATATTTGTTTAGGTTGCTAAGGAAGTGCCGATGTTTTTGCCAAGCCAAGGAAGCTAGCTAAGCAGTATGATCATGCCCTTAATGTTCAACTTAAAACATTAAATTTCACTCAAATGAATTTCAATTTATACACTATCTTACTACCCTTTCCTTAGTTTGGATATTTTGGGTATCTTATATTCCTTATTTTGAGGTTTAATAAAGTGAATGGTTGCGTTGGAAGTTTACAATGTTTTAGAACTATTATTAGCTGGTGCTGTAGTATATGAGAATGTAGCATGCCTAACCTTATAAAAAAGGGGGTGTACAATTATCCTACCCATGTACCTATGTAATGCTGTTATATTTTAATTTTTAAGTAACTTACAATAAAATGCATCATTTCAATAAAATGAAATGATGCATTTTATTGAAATGATGCATTTTATTGTAAGTTACTTAAAAATTAACTAAAGTTACAATCAAGGTTTTAACTTTGGCTCAAAATTACCCTAGTGGTTGGCACAATTGATAAAGGCCTTGGGCTTGGGGGTATGCTCCCCCCACGTCTCGGTCTAAGGTTCAAATCCCCTTGAGCTCAAAACAAAGTACGGAGATATATTGGTCTCAGAAATCTCAGTTCAGTAGGAAAATATAACACAAGCTATATTCCTCATACCTGCCCTTGAGATGAAGTATGGAGGAAGCTCTCCAACAGCAGTCCCAAGACCCCATAGAACAGCCTCAATCTGAACCTGTGGCAATATGCTGCTAAGTGGAACACGCAGACCATGTAATGATGGGAACAATGGGGGTCCGAATTCAGAGCAATCCTTATCAAGCCATGAAGGACCGTTTTTCAACTGAATAGTATCATAAGGGGCACTTTTTAAATCCACGCGTCCACACTGCATTGCTTTTATGGTGAACAGTGCAATATGGGGCCCCAAATAAAGGACAAAAGTATGCAAACCAGATCCTGAAGAAAAACAAACGGAATGAACATTGATTTTACAATTTCAGGGTTCATACATTACACAGGACTGGTCAAGACATTACAAACTGAGATGTTTCTAGAAAGAATAATGGAAAAAATACCTCCTCAAGTTATATACTACCTACATATTTTCAAACGAATATAAAAAAACCAATTCATTTTTTCCTAGTTCATAACATAATACCTAGGATAAGTAACAAAATTTGCCTTCTAAGATCAATTATTTACATGAGCAAAAAACTCATCCGATCACTAACACACAACCTTCAAGAATTTTTTTTCATTACCAAGCCCAATCGAAGATGCGACTCCAAGAGAAATCCACCATAGTCCAAACCGGATATATTTAGAAAGCTCCTCAACGTGCTGCAGAAACATGAGTCAACATCAATTTATCTGAGTGACAAAACAACACGAAGACAAATGCCAAGAAAAGAATAAAAGCTAAATAATCAACAATAAAATGCTAAAATTGAACTCAAATGGAATCCACCATCCAATTCGCAGAAAGAGATAAACTTTAACCTTCTTACAACCAAAAACCTTAAAATGGTGCTAGGAAACTGATTACAGGTCAGAACTATAATAATTATACGCAATTTAGGTTGGTATCGAGACATTTAGAACTAATCGCACATACAGGATGGTGTCAGGAAGTCAACATTTTAATCGCAACAGGGAGCTTTATAGTTCCTGGGATACAAGTGAGCCAGATATTCACAAATGGGATATGAACCACATTTAGGAGGTCTTTTTGACGTAAACATTTTTTATGGGGAACTTTTCAGCATACTTGGTTTAAGCATAAAGTATTGGCAACAGAAAGTGATTTCCAAATCAAAGAAAGTTAACCCATTGTGGGTGCAACTTGATTTCCTGAAACAGCGAAAAACTTATTTTCCTTGGTCCATCTCTTTCCCTCCCAACTCGCCATATGGGGGCTGAGTCATCACAATGCACTTGACGGTGACAAGGCTGACCATGTACTTTGGTCTGTGTAGATTGCGTTCACGCACTCACACACAAGAACATACTAGTCTCTCAACTCCTTGGTCAGCGCACTGACTTGCAAGTGCAGTGGCAACATTCAACTGGATTTCCCCAACCAGGTCATCACTGTAGCCAGCAGAGAGCAGCTTCTCATTGACAGGGAGATATTATGCGTGGGGGAAAAGGCAGTTTCCTAAAGAAAGGTGGAGCTTCTGCTTGGTGGCTCAGTTTCTAGGGGCCTTCTTGCTCTGAGATTAGGAAGATTCATCCTCATAGTTGTTTTTGTTGTTATGGCTGATTTTTTGACATCAAAGAAATAAGAGGATAAGAAGGTGGACAAGAGAGGGTTACAGAAGGTTGTATTTGTGTCAGAGATAGGAGTGCAGGTGGAGGAGAATGATCTTCTGTGCGGTACGAAAGTGTTTTCGACATCATTTCCAATATTTTTTTAGAACATTCAAAAACCAGCAATTTTCCCCAAAAATAGTTTCCACTGAAACTATTGGAAACTATTTTTAGGGTGGGAGACCTTTTGTGCAAAACAAGCATAGCCTTATAAATCCCTGCTTATTTACTTGTAATATTTTTTTTTTTGATAAGTTAAAAATTTTATTCAAATGCAATGTAATAGGCGAAGCCCAAGTACACAGGAAGTATACAAAAGAAACACTTAGTTACATTCTAATAGTTAGACAAGCGAAGACATGAAGTCATTTACAGCCCATCCCTTGAGTACAATAGCAGAAAACCAGCTAAGCATAGTGCTTATAAAAAACTTCCAAAATTCATCTATATTGTGTTCTCTATCATTAAAGCACCTCTCGTTTCTTTCTAACCAAATACACCACATAATACACAAAGGCAACATTTTCCAAGCGGCTGCCACTTGGGGACAAGTATGCATTTGAAAGTTGGACCAGCTTGCTAGAAATTCGACCACTATTTTTGGCATAACCCAGCTCAGCCCAACCTTTCCAAACACTCCATCCCACAGCATGTTAGCCATTTCACAATGAAGAAGTAGATGGTTCACTGATTCTGCTTCTTTCTTGCACATAAAGCACCAATCCAAGACAATCATTCCACGCTTCCTCAAGTTGTCTATAGTCTGAATGTTCCCTAATGCTGCTGTCCATACAAAAAAGGCCACACTAATCGGAACATGAACCTTCCAAATCCTCTTCCAAGGAAAGCCAATATGGGATTGGTTTAATATCACCTTATAATATGACCGAGCTGTAAACTTTTTAGTAGCTGTTTGTCTTCAGCATAGTTGGTCCCTGCCCTGTCTTCTTATCTCCACTGAATACAACAATCTGAAAAAATCAGTAACCTCCTCTACTTCCCAATCCTGGGCAGATCTAGAGAAACTAATGTCCCAAAGTACCCCTCCATTGGAAAATCCCATCAACTCTGAAACTGCAGTTTGCTTGTTAGTTGCCAATCTGAAAGCAACCGGAAAAGCTCTAACCAATTCAGTATCCCCGCACCAAATATCAGACCAGAATTTGATTTTAGAACCATTACCAACGGAAAATTTAACTTGTTTCAAGAAACAGCCCCAACCTTTCCTAATAAACTTCCATAGACTCACTCCATACGAACCTCTACACTCCTTAGTGCACCAGCCTCCCCAATCACTACCATACTTTCGATGAATCACCCCTCTCCACAATGCTTCCTCTTCCCCATGATATCTCCTCTCCATAGCCACTTCCCCAACAATGCCTTGTTAAAACTACGTAAGCTATGAATACCCAAGCCCCCATCAACCATCGGACAGCACACTTTTTTCCAACTCACTAGGGGAGGTTTAGTCTCCTCTCCCATACCTCCCCATAAAAAGTTTCTATACAATTTTTTCAATTCGGTTGGCCACGCCGACCGGTAAAGGGAATAAAGAAAGGAAGTAGGTAGGGATATTAGAAAGAGTACTCTTTATAAGAGTAATCCTACCCCCTTTAGATAAATAAGTCCTTTTCCATGCTGCCAACTTCCTCTCTATCTTCTCTACCACCCCATCCAATGTGTTTGGCCTTAAAAGATGCCCCTAACAGTAGTCCTAAATATTTTATGGGTAGAAGAGCAACTTTGCACCCCATAAGTGCTGCCAAATGATGAATGTTGTGTACATCTCCTACTGGTACCAATTCCGATTTACTTAAGTTCACTTTTAATCCAGAAATAGCTTGAAAACACAACAGGACAGCCCTCAAAGCTTGAATTTGTTCCCCCACAGCTTCACAAAAAACAAGGGTATCGTCAGCGAAATACAAATGAGATATTGTGGTAAAGCCATTAGAGCTAGATCCCACTGAAAAACCCGAGATAAATCCTGCTCCTGCCACTGCCTCCACCATACGACTCAATGCCTCCATCACAATATCAAATAGGAAGCGAGATAGAGGATCCCCCTGCCTCAAACCTCTTGAACTCAGAAAATATCCACAAGGTTGACCGTTAACAAGCACAGAAAAGCGGATAGTTGAAATACAATGGCTTATCCAGCCACACCACTTGTCTCCAAAACCGCATCTTCTAAGCATGTACAAAAGAAAATTCCAGTTTACATGATTGTAAGCTTTTTCCATGTCCAACTTACAAAGAACCCTCGGTAATCCTTCCCGAATGCGACTATCTACACATTCGTTTGCAACTAGCATTGAGTCTATGATTTGTCGTCCTCTAACAAAGGCATTTTGAGATTTAGAAATGATCTTCTCCATCACTTTGCACATTCTATTTGCTAACACCTTTGAAATGATCTTATAAACGCTGCTCACTAAACTGATTGGGCGAAACTCCTTCAACTCCGAAACACCCACCCGCTTTGGAATCAAGGCAATAAAAGTGGCATTCAAAGACTTTTCAAACTTTTGAAGCTCAAAAAATTCATGGAACACCTTCATCACATCTTCCCTCACAAACTCCCAGCAATCTTGGAAAATGCCATAGTAAACCCATCCGGCCCGGGAGCTTTGTCTCTCCTCATTCCACAATGAGGAGAGACAAAGCTCCTCATTGTGATATTTGCCTATTAAAAAAAGGGTATAGCCTTACAAAGATTCTGTCATCCACTCACAAACAATAATGTACTACCAAAAATGGAGCTGCTAAGATAAAGAAAAACCAACAGTAAAGCACAGGCAGTGCCCATTACAGTCTCCTCCTTTTGAAAAAGTTTTTGCCCCCAAAACTCTTCCCCTGCCCCCAACTCTCCGGACCAAGGGAAATGCCTCCTCCCCCATCTTTGAATCCAAAATCCCCTCCTTTCTCTTCCCCTTTCTCCTCTATCTTTGGTCCTTCTCTCCCATTTTTTCCATTTCCCCCCCTCTCTTCTTAGGCTTTTGCAAGCTAGATCTACTACTTTCAGACCACCACCAACCATTCACCAATGCACCCCATACTGATGGAACCGTTGCCTCTCCACCTCCAAGCTCCATTTTCAATTGATGTGTGGCTGTTGCATGCCGTTGCTAATGCGTGTGACTATCACACCTACCTCTGTACCTCCGTTTACGACATTCTCGGCCACTTTAAGACTAGGTTTTGGAATCCGAGCCCCTTTTGGCTGATCATTGGTTTGTTTTCCAACACTTTTCCTTTATTTCTTTTTTACTCCATTTTCGTACCCCTTTTATCCAGAAGGAAAAAAGAACTAGCAGCACCTCAAAGGAACTTCTTCCTTTGAGAGACAGCCTTATGTCATCTCTTTGCATGAAGAAGAAATTTGTTCTGTTTTTCCTATGATAGTGAGAATAAGGGCGTGGAAAACTCTACCAGATGGCCTGAAGCAGTCAAATCCAATGCAACATTAGTTGTTGCGGTTATACACAGCACCGCAAACTCAGTAGGATTGCATAAAAAACCACCCTTTATTAAAGTTCCATCCTTGGTTCTGTTGAGAAACATGGATATGGACCAAAATTTTGGCTCCATTACCCTTCTTTTATTTTTAATTTGATACACCGTACTTGTTGTATGGGAAGTTTTTTAGGAATCTCTACCTCCTCGTTTTGTATACTTATTTTCAATGAATTCAACATTGCTCATTAAAAAAACAACGGTAATGCAAAAGCTAGATACCTTCTCATGAGGGCCATCAATGGCTATAACAAGAATTCCGATAGCCACTGCCACTGTGCTCAAAAGCATTAGCCATCCACCTTTTGCCAACAGATATAATAGTGACCGCTTAACATATTGAACAATAGCCAAAATGAAAAACTTCAAAGTTTTTATAGGTTGTGCACTGAGTGTCAGATTTTCAACTTCCTGTTGATGCTGCCTCTCATGGAGTTCTGCAAAATTCAACAACTCTATCAGCTAATAAATTCATAATAAATACCAATATTGGTCTTAGAAAATACCAAAGCAATCTCTACTCTAAGAACAACATTGGATTGTTTTTTTGGGGGGGGGGGGGGGAGACAACAAAATCCATCCCCGTAACTAATTTCACCCCTAAGGAATAACTCATTCCATCAGCAAAGCTGCAAGGCGTGGTAGATATACAACATGGATCTCCAAGATGGAAACTTTAATTGAAAAAAGTCCGTAGAGAATCTCTCCTATATAATTTGATAATATAGTTCCTAACAAAATACCATTGCATATTACACACTCGTGAACCGGAAACCCACTGAAACGTGGATTTCCAAAGCGATGGAACTGCTTTTTGTTCACCATCACGGAAAAAAAAAAAAAAAAGGATTGAAAAAACACATAAAGTAATAGAAATTTTGAGCATTTCGGTAAGCAAAGTCCAAGTCACCTTTGATCTAGGAATCAGCTCGAAACCTCTTCTGGGTATCACCCACTAATATTTACGCTAATTTGGAGAGCCAAAATTCTTACGGATCCAAAAAATTTAAAACCTAAGTTTTTACGCAAAATCTCCGACCGAACCCACATAAAGAAACTGAATAAAAGAAAACAAAATAGGTTTTTTTTTTTTGGTAAAATCAGCAGGCTAGAATATATGAAAGCAATGATTCGAAATACATAAAAAAAAAAAATTCAAATATTCAGATCAAAAATAAAAGTTTCAAATCAAAAGAAGGAAACTTTAGAGAAAATCCAGTAGAAATGATAACAATCAACAATGAGAAAAATAAGAACCAGAATCGCCTGCCTGAGATCGCCACGTCGTCACGTCGAGAGGAGGGAGGAGGAGGAGGAGCTGATCGTCTGCGTGAACCCATTACTCTGACATGCCAGAATCGAAACACCCGATTCGGCTATATTAATATCTCAAAAAGGTGAAATAATTTCTGCAGGGGCGAGGTCTTTTTTTCTCTTTGTGCGTATGCGTATGATTGGTTGCAAAAAATAGGGGCAATGGGCATGATTCAATTGCCGGAATTCGAAATGCCATACATATCCATTTAGAAATTTTCTTCTCTTTCTTTCTTGCTGGTATATGAAATATGCTAAACAAAATCAGGCAGAATTCTAGAGGAGCTAAAAGAACAGAGAGGACTCGGGGGAGGAGTTTCCTTGGAGATCCGTCTCTGTAGACTTTATCCTCTCTCAGACTCTCTTTCCCTCTATCCCTACGCTTACAACGAAAACCAAAAACGGAATACAAATTTAAGAACGGGTGATAAAAATAGTAATTTACTTCTTTTTTTTTTTTTTTTTTCCAGAAAAGTCACGAAGCTTCGTTTGGATGCCAAACTCATCTCAACTCATCTTAATTTATCATTACAACTTTTTCAAATTCCAATATAAAATATAATAAATAATTCAACTTTTTCAAATTCCAAAACAATTTTAATATTTAAAAATAATATTCTAACAATATTTTATCATCTCAACTCAACTCAACTCAACCCAACTCATCTCAACATCCAAACACACCCTAAATTACGTTAACACAATATTTTTTCTTGAAAAATGCTAATGGACTTTAAAAAAATTTATATATACACTAACTTTTCACAATTTTTTTTTTATATGTTTTATTCTTTTTAATGAAAGTGAGTGGATATGCAAGTTTTTTATAAGTTTTTTGTGAGTATAGTTAGTATTATCCTTTTTTCTTTACCAGATATTTTGATATAAAAAATAAAAAATTAGGGCCATGCTTTATAAAAAGAAGAAGACTATTTATTTTTTCATAAATAAATAAATAAAGAGAAAATAAAATTAATTGTGATAAAATAAAATTTTTTTTCCTTCATTTCTTGGAAAGACACATCCTTTGATTTTATTATACATTCTTGGGCATTACTATTATAAAGTAAGAAAGAAATCAAAATTATCTTCCGATCATGATCTCTAGACATCAATACCATTACAAGTCAAAGAGGGGGGGAGTAAGAGAAGGATATGTCACCTTCCTAGCTAGAAGTAGAAGATGTCCTTTTGCTACTTTAAAAGGATATTTGGAGTTTATAGTTTATGCATCTATTGAGAACGGAATGAATAATTTAAAAAAAAAAATTAAATAATTAATGTCTTAATTATTTAATGAACAAATTGGATACGTAGTGTTGTTGAAACATGATTTTTTCTTTAGATAGGAGAACAATTCACAATTCACAATTTCAATATATACATTCATTAAACTTTGGCTTACTATCATGATTCAGGCCTCAATAAAATGAGGGTCCAAATAAATGATTGTAGTTTCGCGAGAAACAAATGTATTTTACCCTACTTTCTTAGATGGGACATAGTGTTGTTGAAAATTTTTTGTAATTCACAAAAATATTTTAGTCACAATTTTATAAAAAGAAATTCATAAATTAACGTAGTTTGATGTACTACGTCATATTGTAAACTTACTTTTATTATAAAAATATAGATCTAACGAATTACATGAAATTACGTCAATTTATGAATTTATTTTTATAAAACTTCTTTGTGAGTATAACACATCTCTTTTCTTTATATAGGAGAACAATTTAGGATGTCAATAAAAACGTTCATTAAACTTTAAGCTACTGTAATTCAGACCTTAACTTGAATTCTTCGTATCAGTTACCACTTCAAAAATATATCAATTTTAGTTTTAGGACTTGATTGAAAATATATCTCATCTAAAAATTTCCATCTTATATCATCTTATCTTCTTCCTAAACATAATTTAAATACAAACATTTTCAAACTGATCATTATAATTTTTTCAAACTAGTCATTATAAATTTTCCAAACTTTCAAACAAAAAATAAAAAAATAAAGTAACTTTTTCAAATCTCCAAAGAAAAATAATATTATAAAACTATATTAAAATAATATTTTAACTCTATAATATTTTTTATTCAATTTTTTTTTCTCTTTTCTCAAAATCTAAAAAATACTTAATTTAAATTATCTCATTACTATTTACAAATTATATTATTATTATTCACAAAATTATCATCTCATCTCATTTCAAACGGTGATGCCTTTAGGCTTTTAGCATATATATATATATAGAGAGAGAGAGAGAGAGAGAGAGAGAGAGATGAAATTACCCTTCATTTAATTGCGAGATCACTTGGTTTGAATTATTAGAGAGGGTACTCCAAATTATCACTTGATGGTAGTTTCGAGAGGGGGGAAAAAAAAAATTCTCCTACTTTCTTAGATGGGACATCTGCATCTATCGATCAAACCCACGTAATAAAATTAATAAAACAAAGGGATTCCTTGTAAGTTATTATTTAGCTCGGACATTTTATACATGTGGTTTTGAAAGCAAGATGGAGCTAATAATATAAGATGCCTTGTAAGGGATCCCAACAGGCAACAGGAACAGAATATGCTTAATTCCAACATCCTACTCAACTCAACCAAACAAAATATATTACGTTTACAACAAGTTCCCACCAGCTTTAAGCTGCAGGTAGGGTTGATTTGAAGACACGCTTTCTGACATGATTATATCATTCTTTTTCGTTAGTATTATTGGCCTTCTTTTCTGATTGCTCTCAAGGAATATATATATATATATATATATATATATATATATATATATATATATATATATATATATTTTGAAGACAAACCAATCAACAGTGCCATGATGATCATGATAAGCAACTTGCATAGGTTGGGCATGCAGCTTATCCAACTGCTAAGCAACTTGTTATTATTTTTTATCTCAAAAAAAAAACTTTTTATTTTTTCCATATATGCATGATTTATGCCACTTTTTTCGACTAACTCATGTATGCATGTGAGACATGCATACGTATGTGTTTTTCTTTGCGTTAATCCGGTAACATTTTTTTTTTATAAGATGTCATGTCATAATAATTTTCAGTTGCTTTGCTTATAAGTCATGAGTAGCGTTTTACATGTTCCTTTGATTGCACATGCGTATGGGTTAAATCCCGCTTGATCACGAATATTGCTCAAGATAAAATCATGCAAATAAAGAAAAACTAAACTGTTATAGATACATAATAATAAGTAATATATTATAATATGTATAACCCATCTCAAACGGCAAGCAATTTCCATTGAGACTCCAGCTAATTTGCACCCGGGCTGGGGCCATTCGCGCCATATAATAAAGAATGCCACTTTGGCACCGTCCTTTTCATGATTTTTGTTAGAAATACTAGATCAAAGTACAGCGGAAGCGATATTACCTCGTTGGAAATATCTCGGATCTAGTGCGGTTATTCCACGGATTCTCCAGCGTCGTTATTCATCCACGATCTTCACATCGATGGTGGAGTGTGCTACGTGGTAATACCAGAGCAACACTCACCCGTTCCACAGCCTAGATGCCGTGACTAGAGAGAACCATTTGAGAAAGAGATCATTCTTGATGCAAGTATTATTCAAAGAGGTGAAGAGCTATGTAAATAGCCCTTCTAATTGTAACCCCCAGCTGGCCCTTAATGGCCAGCCATCAAGCCTCATGAAGTGGTTCTTAAACCACTTCATAACCTTCAAGAGAAGGTGAAGGGGTGCCCACTATGGGTGCCCCTTTCTTACATCTCCCACTCACACATAGTGGGCAAGACCCCAGGTCTGCATCTCTCAATATGTTCTCAATCTTGTTCATACTGGCAAATAGGCCGTGCGACCATCGAGCACAGCTGTAAAAGAAAAATGGGAGCACTATACCAAATCTCTCCAAGAGAAGACCAGCATAGCAACATCCCTAAAAAAAATGTCTCGTTATGCCCCGACTTATTTGGTCACATCAGACTAAGCATCTCTAATCCCTCTCGAGTCAGAATGACTCAGAGCAATGCTCAATCTCCATAAAATATGTTGTACTCACAGCTATATTGCAACTCCCAAGAAGCAACATAACTTGCCGGCAATGAGTACACATCATTATCGATGTGTTACCAAATAGTCTTCCCTTCGCACTCATGTCATTTAGTTTCAGTCCAGTCGCTTTCCCAGCAATGCCTCTTTAGACCGCATCATTCATGGCCATAGATAACATGCCAAAGTAGCAGACACTAAAACATCAACCTCGTGACATAGTCAAAGGTCTCCTAAGGGCATAAATAAATTAAGGTCATCAATTATGACCTACAGGACTCACACGGTGAGGAAGTAGGGAATTATTCACTCACCTCTACTGTTGGTCGCAAAAGCACATGTAGTATGAAATACATGTTACGGTGGAGTTCTCTTTCGGAAGAAAGAGCGTATATCTAATCTCAATGCACCGTACAGATCTTAGTCTAGTCGCTATCTCAGCGCCTAACCCGAGTCCCTCCATTTGCTCGCTATCAAAGCGCCAAAGAGGATCTCGCATCTGGCTAAACCACAGGCTGCATGGATTATGGGTAACCATGCACGGTCCTTTTAAATATAATGGACCTCATCTTAGCTCCCACTAAGGCGACATATCTTTTGTGTCTTACAACTTATCCCTCATTGGACAAGTACCGAGTGACACACTGTCTCATCTTTGCTCGCTACCCATTTGTAGTGCCAAAGGCGATCGCTCGTGTGAGTGAGCAGATCTAAACCTGTCGATATACCTTTTTTCACCATAATTACTAAATTTATGGTGAATGTGTATGCTTACCAAAAAAATGCTTCTAATCACGCCACATGATCATAGAACATATCAATATCATGTGCACGACGAGCAATACTATGAGATAGAGAGAAATTACATGGTCAATTATTAAATCACAACTCTCAAGTGATGTTTAATGACCATTTCTCCCTATGCGCATTCTAATGTGTAGTAACTTTCCAAAACATGCTCCTACCAAGAGACTCTGCTTTTACATATAAAAGTCATTTGCACAACCATGAAGTCAGCGACGACTCATCGCGAATCTCATTTGGGTCAAATTCACAATATAAACCTTAGATTCTAATCAGCAAGTCCAACTGCGAATTTTTAAGAATCTACAAGATGACCACAAATGTCCTTCAGCAAACTTAATTTGCGACTTCAAGGTTTCATATAAAGCTCTTGTACTCAACAAAAACATGTAAGATAACCATAATTTATTTTTCATTAAGGGTAAAGCGATTAGGCCCTTTGCCCCAAAGACAATTTAATAGTCTAGTCATTACTTTTAACGACAATCGCATCACAAACTTACTTAATCAAGTAAGTCATATTTACCCTCTAACAAAATCTTAACCTCTAACTCCCATGAGCAAACCATAATGGAAACACCAAATAGTATAGGCAAAACTAGATTCTTTAGTATTTTCCATCTCATTAATTGTCTATGGATTTTGAACAAGAGCTCGTAGAAACTGTTTTTCTCATAAACAGTCTCACAAGACATGAAGCCTGAGCTACTTTTCACAAATCCATGTCCATCACCTCGTAGTATGGACACCTCTTATTAGGCGACAATTAATTATCTAAGATAACCAGTTCGCAATATCTCTCAAGATGACACTTTTCTAAGACTGTCAACAACGTTCAAAGAACCCAATTTAATTCAATAGGTCGTTTAATAAAATAAAAAAAACGACTAGGTACATTGGGTATCTTTGAATAGATGGTTCGTTTAGGCCGCATGTAAACAGCACCAGCAGCATTCATTCGCTTTATGCACCAAAATAGTACTAGCAATAATCATGCGCTCCAAGTACTTCATGCCTAAACATCACAAAAGCTAACCATCTAATTCTCCTATGAGAATCAGCTATTTAACACCTTCAAGAAAAGTTTCAATAAATATGCGATCAACAGCTATCTAAATGCAACTCAATTAGTGTCAAGAGATGGATCTATACCTCTATCAACTCCACTTTTCCTTTATCAATTAGATCAACAACCCCAGGTTGGATCATATAAGTAAAGCGAATATAAGATTTTATGTTGGGATTCCTACTATGTGAATTCAATACCTTTAGCGGAGCTATATTACAAATATTCTCTTCTAGTCTCTAAACGACGAGAGAATATTGATATAAAGCTACCACGCTTTTTATGAGGATCCTTATATTCTATAACTTTTGGGAGTCACTATCACTAGTAGTACATCATTACTCAAATGTATACTCAAACTAGTTGTTGAATTCGCTAAGCTTCCTAATCATCTCTTGCGCCTCAATGCATAATTATTAATTTCTAACTTAATTTTCGCGGCAAATTTATATCGTATAGGAGATTAATTCCAAATCAATCTCAACCATACTCCCACTAGGATAAGTAATCTACCGAGTCAGTCACATGTAAAATAATTTCTTCGTAGATCAAAGAAATCAATTTCAGCCAATCATAATCATGGACTAATCAAACTCAAGCTACTTAAATCCTTTATTTTATCACATTTTAAAAAATTTGAAGACTAATTCTTAAAAAATAGCCTAACAATACAAGTGATAAAATAAGCTCACAATTACATGCAATCACAATACATGTACAAAAATAATCACATCACATTTTATCCAAATAATTATTATTCACCAAAAAATAATAATCTAGGCAAATTATAACATACAATAAAATGCCTAATAAATGCGATAAAATATGACATAATCTCATGGCATGCATATATTCAATGACCATATGCAAAAATATTTCAGAAAAATAATTTTATGCCACAATAACATACTGAATAAATAAATAAAATCAGCGAACTTACCAATAATAAGCTCTAGCCCAAATGGTTGAGTTAATTGTCTTTGTGTGAAGTCTTGAGTTCAAATCACCACCCAAACATTTTGTATAAAAAAAATTTATGCCACTGTTCTTGGACAGCCAATGGGCTGCACCACCTTGGGCGCCCAGCTGCATAGAGGGCTTGTGCCTACTGGGCTCACAACCCAATCCACAAGCACACTTAACATCATATGATATGGGCTGGATTTTTTAAAAAAATGGCCCAAAACAGTATAAGCCTAAAACAGTTTCTCAGCCCAAAAATAATTTAAACCAAATGCCACTGATCTTGTTTTGTTTGAATAAATAAATTCATGGGCTGGGCCGAATAGCTTGATTTAATAAAAATAGGCCCAAACTTCCTTTAAATCCAGCCCAAACTTATTGATTAAAAAAAATGGCCCAAATCCCTTTTCTTTTAGCCCATAACATGATTTAAAAAAAAACAAGCCCGTATACATAAAGACAAAGTCACTGTTTATCTTCTTCCTCAAATACGTTACTGTTCTAGTAACGAAAAAAATATAACCGACGCCAACCTCAGCGTGTGCCCATTAATGGCGACTTCGAACCTCCTGGCAGAGGCGCCTATCCATGGCAGCGCCGCCCCACCCTCTCAAAGCCTCCGGAGAGCTCGTACCTTCCTCCACCGCTCACTGGTGCAAGCAGCGGCTTGTGGTGCTGCCACTGCTGCACCTAGTGTTGAAGGGCGTTGAATGGCCATGCTCCTCTGTGCGCAGCAGAGCTCGCAGCACCACCATGGTGCGTGCTGCGCTGCACGCAGCAGAGGACAGCGCCTCCATGGAGGAGTGCGCCACTCTGCTTGCAGCAGAGTGCGCTGCTCTCCATGATGGGCACAACCCTGCACTACACACGGTGCAACGCACCGTGCCTTCAGCATGCACCCCAGTGCTGGTGGGTTGAACCCACGGTGCACCTGCACCGTGATGTTGCATGCTTTGTCGCGCAGCAGATTCTGCGGCGCTGCTTGTCGGGCAGCACCGCTTTGGGCAGGCAAGGCACTGCGCTGAGCAGCTGCAGTGACCATTGGGCAGCGTTGGGTGCTCAATTCTGCACAAACGGCCGCAGCCCACCATGGCAGCACTTCATTATCTTTACCACCATGCATTGTGCGCAGCCACTAGCCGTGGGGTGCCACCACCTGCAGCAGAGCACTTAGCTCCACATGCCTCCCTGCATGCGGTTCTGCCCGCAGTAGAGGCTACGGCACCACCATGGTGCAAGGCTCTGTGTGCAGCAGAGGCCCGACTGCATCTAGTTGCTCCCCACCACCTACGGGTGAGCACCGCCCCTTGGCAACGCATCACCCAGCAGATGCGTGCAACAAGTGCAGTGCCATGAATGGCACAGATTCGCTGCACCCTCAAGCGCGCTACTGCCTCATATGGTGCAGTGCATGTAGAGATCTGGAGAGCAAGTACGGGTACATGTTGGTTCGAGTGGGTGGCTGCAGCCATTCCACAGCGGCGCTACCACCATAACGACCAACCGATAGACATGTTACATAACATCGTGCATGGAAATTTTTTTTCACGTAAATGAAATATAACATGCACGTCAATAAAAATAAATCGAGAACAACCGATTCATGCTCTGATACCAATGTTAGAAATACTAGATCAAAGTACAGCGGAAGCGATATTACCTCGTTGGAAATATCTCGGATCTAGTGCGGTTATTCCACGGATTCTCCAGCGTCGTTATTCATCCACGATCTTCACATCGATGGTGGAGTGTGCTACGTGGTAATACCAGAGCAACACTCACCCGTTCCACAGCCTAGATGCCGTGACTAGAGAGAACCATTTGAGAAAGAGATCATTCTTGATGCAAGTATTATTCAAAGAGGTGAAGAGCTATGTAAATAGCCCTTCTAATTGTAACCCCCAGCTGGCCCTTAATGGCCAGCCATCAAGCCTCATGAAGTGGTTCTTAAACCACTTCATAACCTTCAAGAGAAGGTGAAGGGGTGCCCACTATGGGTGCCCCTTTATCTTTTGATTCTTGAAATCGTACGTTGACAAATTTTAAAACACGCACACCCACATATATAAAATCATGATATATATCCATCGAGTCCCCGGCCAGACTTTAAAAATATAATCTCATCTTTATCTTATTAATCAAACTGATCATTACGTACATATTATGTCCACTCTATTTGACACCTCCATTTGATCGTTTGTTAAAAAATTATTTATTTTTATTTAGTGATTAAGGAAGTAATTTTAAGTGTATTGAGATTTTTTTTTTTAAATCTTTCAATGTATTAAAAAAATATGAAAAAAAAAAGAAAAAAAATTTACACTGAATGGTAAGCCCAGCGGTCAAATTGGGGCGGCATAGTAACCGCACCCATATATATATACACCATGTCAATGAACATATTAATCAATTATATAAGAGTAACACCTTGCATAAATCAAAAGGATTAATTCATACAATTATAACTTGTGGAATAAACTTAATTAATGCGACTTCAAGGTCGTCATGTAAGGTCGAGCAGTATATATATACCTCTATTCAAGTCACATGGGGCACATGTCACAGTGACAAATATACAATATTTTTGTCCCTCTCCCAATACATATTATATTGTTGAGATATTATAAAGCAAAACAGACAGTTAAATTAGTTGTTATCATGATCGATGCATGTGCCATGCACATTGCACAATAGGCCAGACAACTTAACATGCAGTTTTCTCTGAAATTTCTTGAACAGAAAAGAAAGGTCTGTCCTATCACGTTTTTTCTCAATATATATATATATATATATAATAATAATATATAGTATTAATCACCAAGCATTTAATCGTGTCTTGATATGCGAAACCCACTCAAACAAACAAACAAACGGAAAAAGAGCGGTTTAGAAGAGATAACGTACTCTAACTGTCAACAACTCCATTGAACCTTGCTTTGGCATATTAATATAATATCAGACATGTATAACTTAATAATTTAGCTACCATCATTATAGTAGTACTAGTGGAAAGCTTATGGTAGCTGATGAGATTTTATAATGTTTAAATTGTAGAGAAAATTAGAAGCATGACATGAGTTGTTGTGGAGCTAGCTAGCTCATGTATATATCTTACATATGAGACATGACATTTTACAATTGTGCATAATATATACAAGATCACGTGAATTTTACTGTATTTAATATTAGTACTATTAATTCATAGAAGTGTTTTTTCACAACACTTATAAATAATTAATATCGTAGGGTCTAAAAAGTGTGTTTGTCTTTCTCTGAATTATAGAAAATTCTTAACACAAAACATCGTACGGAAACTCATTGATGGCCGATCGAAATGGTTCTTACCTTTAAATTTAAGGTCTCAAATTTCAAAAGGGAAGAAGAGATAATCAAATTTCATACCTAGTTAACAACTTTGAGACGCCACGCCATGCAGCAATATCAACATGAAAATATAGCATATTTGACGTGAGAATATGCCAAGGGGTCCACATTTTTTGAGCCATGCTTTGATTAATTTGTTCCTGCTGGGGTCACTCGTGATTGACTGATTGTCCATATCTAATTTAATAGTACTGACTTTTTCTATGATAAAAGAGAGTAATCATTCCTGGTATTTTCTAACATAATTAACACTACTGATAAAGTTAAAAATGGTGTCAGGCCTTATGGTATAGTAATTAATTGTTCATAACTTCATATCCAGTGCCACTGATCCTTATTAATAATAGATAGAGCGGGATTCCATGATACATAAAATACAACGACCGAATAATGTATATATAGATAAAAAAAAAAAAAAAAAGATCATGTTCTTTTATCAAGTCGGTATAATTTAGAGCATACTATCCAGATCACTTAAATGATAATATTTAATTTATAAACCGATTCAAATTTTAAAATTTATCTTTTAAATTAAATTATACATATTATAGATGTGCATGCTCTGATTGAGAATAAAAATTATCTTATAAAAATTATCAATCTAATCGTGAAATTTCATGTTGGGCCTTGTGGGTTTAGGCCAGCAATCAAATCTTTCCCAGCATAGAGTGGGTTTTTTTTATTTTTTTTTTATTTTTTTTTATTTTTTATAATTTGAATGGCCGATAATGGATTAGGATAATGAAGTAAATGATTATTTTGAATAACAGATTTGGCTTCAGTTTGCTATAGGATTTGTCCATACTTCTAGGTAAAATAGATAATCAAAATCTCTTTAATCTATTTTAATTGACTACTTTTTGAGAGCACCATCTAGCAATTTATATTGATGGCAGGAAGAAGAGGGAGAAATAATAAAGAAAGAGAGAGAGAGCTTTATATATAAAAAAATAATTATGCAATATTAATGTATAACCTCAATACACCTTAGGGTTGGTGCTGTAGCATTAATTTATTTTACGTTTTCTTTGCATTCTCTGACGGGGATAATTTTATTAAGAATTACTTATAAGCTATTATATATATTCTTAAAGATATAGTTCATACAAAGTGCATAATCCATTAAAAAAATTTGCTTAGTAATGGCTTGAGCCAACCGATATTAAGAGTCTGTTTAGAAATATAATTGTTCTCAGATATTTTTAGGCTACTTTACTACTGTTTATAAACTTTTTATTAATATTCTTAAACTATTCACTATTATTTATAAACTATTTCATTACTATTTACAGATGATTTGATATATATTATTCAAACGAATCAAAGCTTAAAGACTCAACTCTGTCCGATTTGTTAAAAGAAATGATCGTTTTGTATGTTAAATTGTGTAAAGGTGTTAGAAACAATATAGAAGCTGCCATCACAACAATCCACCTCAGCCATGAGTCCCACAGCTCAGCAAAGGTCCATCAGCAACACAAAGATGATTCTAGAATAAATGAGCTGTAATTATGTTAGAGATTTTCTATACAATTAGTTAGAGAATCAGATTCTTTATTCATGTATATAGTTACTATAAATAGGAAGTTCTGTACATTATAAATGTAAGGAATATCAATACACAAAAGCAACTTTTCTGCAACCTTCTTATTCTTCTCTGTATTTGTTTTGTTTTCTCAACTTTTATGCAAAATACTCAGTTTATCAAAACCGTTATGGTACCAGGGCAGTAATGGCTTCAGACAACAATAACCCACTGCCCCTTCCTCCTCCCCTTCCTCCAACCAACAAAACCCCTAAAGATCCCTCTAGCCCATACTGTCTTAATCCAAACGGTGGACTCTAGCCCATACTGTCTTAATCCAAACGGTGGACTTGCAACTCTGCTCACCAACCACTTCTCACCGCTGATAATTACCATTCCTGGGCACGCATCGTTCGTCGCTCATTACGGATAAAAAAAAATTTGAGTTTATTGATGATATCTTATGAGAACCTACTACTCTTAATGATCCCTTGTTAGAACCATGGCATGAATGCAATGACATGGTTATGACTTGGCTTCAAAATGCAATGTCGCTTGAAATAAAAAACAGTGTTGTGTATGTTGAGATAGCTCATGCACAATGGCTTGAGTTGGAACAACGTTTTGCACAAAATAATGGACCATGAATTTATGAATTGAAGCAGTCCATCCATTCCCTTACCCAAGGTGATGACTTTATCAGCCTCTACTTCTCTAAATTGAAGGGTTTATTTGATGAACTTCTCAACTTTGAACTCATCCCATCTTGCACCTGTGGTGCTATGAAACCTGTGCTTGAGAACTAGCAACATGATTGGATGATGCAGTTCCTTATGGGACTCAATGATTCCTTCACCAACATTAAAGCCCAAATAATCCTCATCAAGCCCACCCCCCTTAAATCAAGTTTATGCTCTTGTTCAACAAGAAGAGAAACGTAAGCAACTCTCCAATATTCCTAATATCCATGACAACCTTGACTTGGCTACAAAAATTCACTTTCCAAACACTTGAGACAACCCCAAACACTTTGGTTCTCAAAGGAGAGAAAAACTTTTTTGCGTTTTTTGCAAAATTTATGGCCATTCCTTAGAAAAATGCTTCAAAGCCAATCCACACCTTCAAAAACCCACCTGCACTCACTACAATTTCCTGGCCATACTGTTGATAGATGTTACAAATTACATGGCTATCCCCCAGGCCATAAACTTGCCAACCGAAGCAAAGGATCTGACCTCTCTGCCAACCGAATCAGTTTTTCCAACCAAGAACAGATCACTGAGGAATCTTAAGTAGCTCTAACTAAAGAGCAATATCAATAGCTCATTTCTTTGCTCCAGTCTCAAGCTACAGGGCCAGCTACCAATCAAGTTCAGTCCATTGATACATCTCAAGTTATCTCTAATTATCCCTCGGCTTCCACCATGTCTGGTATATCCTTTTATTTCTCAGTCTCTCACACAGCATCTTCACACAACTTACCTTGGATAATAGACACGAGTGTAACAAATCATATGATTTGCTGCATCTCCATTTACACTTCTTTGCCCACCAAAGTTCATTTTAAAGTCAAATTTCCAAATGACACCCAGGCCAATGTTACTCACAAAGGCATTGTCAAACTCAATAATACCCTTACTCTTAAGGATGTATTATGCATCCCATCTTTTAATTTTAATCTTCTTTCAGCCAAAAAATTAATCCAGGACCTTAATTGTTGCTTCAAATTTTTTTTTAATATTGAGTGTTATGTTCAGGACCTTTTCTCTTGAAGCACGATTGGGAAGGGTGAGGCTAACAATGGTCTATATCATCTTCAGTTGATAGAAGTGTCCCCCATAACCCTCTCTTCTATTTTGTCCAAATTACCTTATAATCATTCTGCCATCTCTGCCTCTGTTACTCCTCAAAGTAATCACAATTTATGGCATTGTAGAATGGGTCACTTGTCTGACTCACGTTTATCTTTATTGCAAAAACATTTACCAAATTTGAAAATAATGAATAAGAATGTTCCTTGTTCCACTTGTCATTTGTCCAACATCATAGATTACCTTTTCTTATCAGTGAAAACCGAGCATTAAAACCATTTGATATCAGTCACTGTGACATATGGGGACCTCGTTCCCAAATGGCATATGATGGCTCCAAATACTTTCTGATGATTGTTGATGACTTCTCAATATCCACATGGGTTTATCTGATGAACAATAAATTCCAAACCAGACCATTAATCCAATCTTTTTGTTCCTTTGTTGAAACACAATTCCAAACAAAAGTTGAAGTGATTCGATTTGATAATGAGAATGAATTTGCAATGACAACTTTCTACATGCAAAAGGGACTTATACATCAACAGAGTTGTGTTGAAACCCCCCAACAAAATGGAGTTATAGAACGAAAGCACCAACACATTTTAAATGTTGCCCGTGCCTTAAAATTTCAATCTAACATTCTCATTTCATTTTGGAGTGATTGTATTTTGACTATCACATACCTCATTAACAGAACACCATCTCCCAATTTACAAAATCAAACACCCTATAAACTTCTCTTTCAAGCCAAACCAACTTACAACCACTTGAGAACATTCGGTTGCCTATGTTATGCCTCCACATTAAAGCAAAAGAGGCACAAATTTGATTCTCGAGCAAAAAGATGCATTCTACTTGGCTACCCATTTGGCATCAAAGGCTACAAGTTACTTGATTTGGAAAATAAATATGTCTTTCACGAGATAATTTATCTCATGCCAAATTATCACCAACCCATGTTGCTTTTGCTACTTCTATTCTTAATTATATTGAACCAAGCACTTATGCATAAGCTGTGAAAAGCTTAGACTAGCGCAAAGTCATGGACAATGAGATTGCTGCTTTAGAATTGAACAAAACTTGGGATGTCATTGATCTGCCTATTGGAAAGAAGGCTACTGGTTCAAAATGTGTCTACTAGATTAAATACTCAGATGGGACCGTTGAGAGATATAAGGCACATTTAGTTGCCAAGGGTTACACCCAAGAAGAGGGGCTTGATTACCATGAAACATTCTCAACCTTTGCCAAACTTGTAACAATCAAGACATTTCTAGCTGTGTCTGCCATCAAATGATGGTTTCTACAACAATTTAATGTTAATAACGTATTTCTATATGGCGAATTGGAAGAAGAAGTATATACGAAAATACCTCTTGGCTATTTAGTTCAAGGACACAACAAAATTTGCAAGTTAAGAAAGAGCTTATATGGCCTTAAATAGGCTTCTCGACAATGGTATGCAAAATTCTCCTCTTCATTGCTCCATTTTGGTTTTACTCTGTCCCGAGTTGATTATAACCTTTTTACAAAAGGAAATGATCAATATTTTATAGCATGACTTGTGTACGTTGATGATATAATTGTGCCATCAAATGATCATCATGAAATTTCTGCTCTCAAAGCATTTTTGGATTCACAATTCAAGATAAAAGACCTTGGTACTCTTAAGTACTTTCTCGGCTTGGAAATAGCTCGAAATTCAACTGGTATTCAACTACGCCAAAGAAAATATGCCCTGGACATTTTGCATGATGATGGTTTACTTGGTTGCAAGCCAAGTTTAATTCCTATGGACCCAAACCTCAAATTAAGCAAAGATGAAGGCAAGCTGCTACATGATCCCTCTAAATTCAGAAGACTAATTGAAAGACTTCTTTACTTAACCATCACACGACTTGACCTATCATTCTCAGTTAATTTGCTCAGCCAATACATGAGTTCACCTCAAGTTCCACATCTTCAAGCAGCTTACAAACTTCTACTTTATGTTAAAAAGTCACTTGGCCAAGGATTATTTTTTTTCTTCATCTTCTGCTTATCAACTTACTTCCTATTGTGACTCGGATTGGGCTTCATGCCCTGACACTAGAAAGTCAGCTACTGGCTATTGTGTCTTTCTTGGAAAGTCAATTATCTCATGGAAATGCAAGAGGCAAACCACCATCTCTCAAAGCTCTGTTGAAGCAGAATATCGATCCATGGCTGCTGCATCATGTGAGCTTGTTTGGTTAAAATACTTGCTTGCTGATCTCACAATTTCCCATCCCCAACCAGTTATCCTTTATTGTGATAGCAACTCTGCTCTGCACATTGCCTCCAATTCCCTTTTTCAAGAGAGTATCAAACATATTGAATTAGATTGCCATTTAATTTGGGATAAAATTCAAGAGGGTCTCATCTCCATTGCCTACACACCATCAAACTCCCAACTGGCTGACATTCTCACCAAAGCTCTTCATTCTCCATTGTTTTATTCTTTCTTGCTCAATATGGGAGTCATTGACATCCACTCTCCATCTTGTGGGGGATGTTAGAAACAACACAAAAGCTGCCATCACAACAATCCACCTTAGCCATGAGTCCGCATAGCTCAGCAAAGGTCCAACAGCAACACAAAGATGATTCTAGAATAAATGAGTTGTAATTCTGTTAGAAATTTTCTGTACAATTAATTAGAGAATCAGATTCTTTATTCATGCATATAGTTACTATAAATAGGAAGTTCTGTACGTTGCAAATGTAAGGAATAACAATACACAAAAGCAACTTTTCTGCAACCTTCTTCTTCTTCTCTGCGTTTGTTTTGTTTTCTCAGCTTTTATGCAAAATACTCAGTTTATCAAAACCGTTAAAAGGAATGTGAAAAAGATGATATATTTATCAATTCTTCTGTAATTATTCAAGCAATTGGGGTGAAAACTGAGCAGTACCGATCTCGGATCATGACCAAGTCCATGTCCCACACGTCGCGCGCCCAGCTTAAACATAAGGAAGTACCCTACCTGTTTTTCCAAGAGCTAGCTACTCATGAATGAGTCTTCAGCAGTACTAATTAATTAAGGTCCTTTTCGATAATTAGCTGTTACTTATTCAATGAAGCTTAATTTGGATGATTTTTCCTTCAAAAGAAAGAAAGAATTCATGTCATTATACTGGCGTGAACGAAAGGTAATGGAAAGATCATGAGGAGCTCGATCGATCCTGTCCAGAAATTTCTTATAATGTACCTTTCTTGTCTGTCTCATCATCAGGTGTGATGTGTGCAATTCATATTCATAGCTATTTCATGCTAAAGATAGAAGATGTTAATATATATAAGAATTTAGGGTACTATTCTCATCCTACCTCACAACTGTTATCCTTAGAAGTCCTAGAATTAATTGTTGTTTGTTTTATTCCGAGATATTTTCGAAACACGGTTTGTTTGCCTTGTGGAATCATAAATGAAGTGGACCTTCCCCGTTTTGATCCCGCTAGACTTGCGGATCGATCCTAGTTGATATATATATATATTTTATAGTAATGTTAGATAGTTTTAAAGGGATTTCAAGTTCTATGTAATCTTTTTTAAAAAGAGTAAGTTCTATTATTAAAATATTATTATTAGTTTTCTGAAAATAATAATTTTAAAAAAAAATAAGTATAGTTTATACATCTTAAAACTATAAATATTATTTGTTGTTTTACAGACGTGGCAACAATGACTCTATATATATATTTATATTTTAAATAATCTTTTTACGATCTTGCTAAATTGAAGTATAAAATTTACATTGAGTCCTCATTTTACGTTGTTGTATTAAATATAAATTCAAAAAAATTTTATTTAAAGGTTTTAAATAAAATCTTATTTTATTAAAAATTTTAAAAATCATTTCATATAATAATTTATATTTTATTATATTATAATTACGAATGATTTATTTAAATTCGTCTTTAAGTCTCAATTTATATTGAGCCACCTCTAGATATATGTATTAGACGATATTGATTCAAATTATTTCAAGCAGAGGAAGATAATGCCTTGCGTCACTTAGGAGGCTGCTAGAGCTTCCAAATAATGCCACACTTCAAAATCAAAATTTTTTTTTTTAATTTATGCACTTATTCATATATTTAATTAAACGTGACTTTTATTTAAAGAGTCTCAAGATGATTTATGATTTTTTTTTAGAAATTAATTAACCATATATTGCTTAATGAATTAATTGGAGCAGTTAAAAAATCGGTGATAAATTATTTAATTGACGATTATTTAGCTGATGGTAATTTTACTACTCTTGATTTTAACCCATGTGGAATCAAATATTCTTAATTATGAAATAATTTTATTTAAAAATCTTTACATTTTTCAAAGTCGTGTGTGCTGACGGGGAATCAGATTTTTTTAATTAAATTTTTTTGTACTCAATAATCTTACACTATACATATGTTGAAAATAAAAAATAAAAAATAAAAATAGATATATGATATAAGATTGAAAAATATTTCTTCTTTAATTAGAGAGAGAGAACGATTGGAAATTGATGATGGATCCCACGGTACAGTTGGCATCATCAATTTTTGAGCCGTTGCATGCCATAAATACCCAAGTCTTGCACAAGTCAATAACTGAGAGAGAGAGAGAGAGAGAGAGATACAACCTTAAAACAGAGCTGTGAGTTTTTTCCCTCCTAGCCAAATCTTCCTCTATATGTGTACTGAGTATATCTGGTCCACTCTCTAGATCGCATAAAGCTTCACTACCAACTCTCTCTGTCCTTTTTTTTTTTTTTTTTAAATTCTTGTGCTACTGTGTTTTATGAGGTTTTGTCCCATTTCAGAGATTGTATAGCAAACAATGGAGAAGCTCTGTGGCAAGAACAAAAAGAAGCAGAACCACAAGGTGGGTGACAGCAAGAAGGTCAAAGGGACAGTAGTGTTATTGAAGAAAAACGTGTTGGACTTCAAAGATGTGAAAGCCTCATTGCTTGATCGGATTCATGAATTGTTGGGCAAGTGTGTCTCCCTGCAGCTCATCAGTTCTGCTCGTCCCGATCCAGGTCACCCAAAATCTCTCTCTCTCTCTCTCTCTACTTTGTATTGTTTTACTGTACCAGTGCATTAACTAGGTTTGTCTATGGCAGAGGATAAAAGCACTCGCATTTAAATCAAAGCATCAATTGCCTTCTTCTCAAAGTATCCCTCCCCATCTATTGCGATTTCTTTCTGGCTAGTCATCAACTTCAATATGATAAGAATACAAGTTTATCAATATGTAAAAACGAGACGATCATCAAGATACCCACATAGCCGAAGCCAAATATTTTGAAAAATGGATCATGTAGCCAAGTTCAATTAAGTGGGATCAACACTTGGTTCATGATTATGGTTTCATGCTTTGTTAATCTTTTTATTTGAGAAACCAACTAACTGGAAGTTAATCAACTGCAATGTAAAGCTTTCAATCAAGTAGCTTTTTGAACAACTTTCAAGCATTTGCTTCTTTTATGTTTCTGGGGAAGATGAAATGATCGAGATTGAAGGAGCTGAGAAACTAAAATATATTGTTGCCTACTTGTTTAGAGGATGGATTAAGAGAGGAGCTCGGAAAGGTGGCATACTTGGAGAAATGGATTAGAACAATTTCGCATTTTTCAGCAGGAGAAACTGTATTCCCCGTTATATTCGAGTGGGACGACTCCATGGGTGCTCCTGCAGCTTTAATTGTCAAAAATCACCACCGCAGCCAGTTTTATCTTAAGACAGTAACCTTGGAAGATGTTCCTGGGCATGGTCGTATGGTTTTCGTCTGCAATTCTTGGGTTTACCCTGCACATCGTTACAAATACAATCGTGTGTTCTTCTCAAACAAGGTGATTTTGAGTTTGGTTTAATGTAATAGATCTGACAGATGGTTTGTCCCTCTTGAAATCTCAGTTGTGATCTTACGTGGGCCACTCTGGATTATCCAGAGGCAGGTCTGCTTCTCTTCGATACTTCATGGTTATTTAGATAGTGGCCGCAATATCATATTCATAGGTGTTTTTAGACCCTGTAATTCAAACTTTTTGAAGATTTTTGCTAGCATGAGATGTTGCCCATCTGTGTTGTGCTTTCTTCTTCTTGATTATTCTGTTTAAAGTAACAATGATCAAATACGGTAAAAAGTTAATTTTGGGCAAAATGGTTGATGGATGCTTTGCTAAAAGGAATATTATAATGAAATTCCACTGACAACTTATAAGTTTTAATGCTAGACCTACCTTCCATGTCAAACCCCTGAGCTGTTAAGGAAGTACAGGGAAGAAGAGCTAGTAAATCTGCGGGGCAATGGATCAGAGGAGCTCAAGGAATGGGACAGAGTTTATGATTATGCTTACTACAATGATTTGGGAAGTCCAGACAAAGGTCTAGACTATGCACGCCCGTTCTTGGTGGATCAAAGGAGTATCCCTATCCCAGAAGAGGAAGAACTGGTCGAAAACCTACAAAAACTGGTTAGAGAAATAAACGGATTCCTTTTTCAATATGTTTAAAACAAGTCTTAAATTTTTTGTTCTCTTTAATTTCGAATGGCATAAAGCATGTGAAGATTAGATCCTTTTGAGCTAGGAACTTGATATTCTCATTGTAACAGACCCCAATTCTGAGAGCAGATTGCCACTTCTAAGCCTTGACATTTATGTTCCAAGAGACGAGAGGTTTGGCTATGTGAAGTTCTCGGATTTTCTTGCCTATGCTCTGAAGTCCCTAGTTCAGATATTGCTCCCAGAGCTGGCATCTTTATGTGATAAAACCATTAATGAGTTTGACACCATTAAAGATGTACTTAATCTCTATGAACGGGGTATTAAGCTACCAAATGGACCTACACTTGGTAAAATTAGAGAGTGCATTCCTTGGGAGCTTTTGAGGGAACTTGCTCGTAATGATGGCGAACGATTCCTCAAATTTCCAATGCCTGATGTGATCAAAGGTATGTGTAAAATTTTCTCCCCATTTCTCGTGGCATTAGATGGTTCAAAATCTTAGATACTTCAAAACTTTTATGATTTTTAAGCTCTTTTAACAGTAAACCTAATGCTTTTTTGGTATAATTGCAGAGGACAGGTCTGCTTGGAGGACAGATGAAGAGTTTGCACGAGAAATGCTTGCTGGAGTGAACCCTGTTATCATCAGCCTTCTCCAAGTAAAATAAAACTGACCATATAACATGATTGATAATGTTAAATAGTCCCTCAGCGTTAACATACTGAAATGCCTGTCTGCAGAAATTTCCCCCAACCAGCGAGCTGGACCCTAAAGTCTATGGGAATCAAAATAGTACAATAAGAGAAGAGCACATTGAGAAGAACCTGAAAGGACTCACTGTAGATCGAGTATGCCTCGTGCTTCAAATGTTTCCTGACTATATCTACATTATCAAACCAACATGATATCCATTATCTGTTTCTACACTTTTTTCTAGATAGGTAACTGATTTTCTATTTGTCTGTTATAGGCAATAAAAAACAACAGGCTATTCATATTAGATCATCATGATGCACTGATGCCATACCTGACTAGAATAAACTCGACAACCACAAAAACATATGCCACAAGAACGCTCCTTTTGCTGCAAGATGATGGGACATTGAAGCCGTTGGCTATCGAGTTAAGCTTGCCACATCCACAAGGGGATGCTCATGGTGCGGTCAGCATAGTTTTCACTCCAGCAGAGGAAGGTGTTGAAGGTTCGTTGTGGCAGTTGGCCAAAGCCTATGCCGCTGTTAACGATTCTGGCTACCATCAGCTCATTAGCCACTGGTATGATACCTAAGAAAAATACTGCATGGTAGCAAAAACTAGAATATCTGACTCTGACCCAAAATGCATGCCAAAATGCTTCTGATCATGGTTACAGGTTGAACACCCATGCGGTAATAGAGCCGTTTGTGATTGCAACAAACAGACAGCTGAGTGTGCTTCACCCAGTATATAAGCTTTTGCATACACATTTCCGTGACACGATGCATATAAATGCCTTGGCACGGCAGATCCTCATCAATGCTGGTGGGGTGCTTGAGAGAACAGTCTTTCCAGCCAAGTTCGCCATGGAAATGTCTGCTTTTGTATATAAGAACTGGGAGTTCACAGAACAGGCATTACCTGCTGATTTGCTCAAGAGGTCAGCCAACTTTGTTAAATAATAATTTCAACAGTTTTGATCTTCAACACTGAATTTTGATCAAGTTTTTGCTTCATTTTAGAGGAATTGCAGTTCCAGACTCAAGCTGCCCCCATGGCCTCAGACTTCTTATAGAGGATTATCCCTATGCTGTGGATGGGCTAGAGATCTGGTCAGCAATTGAGAATTGGGTTAGAGAATACTGCTCTTTTTACTATCCAACTGATGACACGGTCCAAGACGATTCTGAACTCCAATCATGGTGGATGGAGATTCGTAATAAGGGCCATGGTGACAAGAAAGATGAGCCATGGTGGCCTGAGATGCATACAAGGGCAGAGCTTGTCCAAGCCTGCACCATTATAATTTGGGTGGCTTCTGCCCTCCATGCAGCTGTCAATTTTGGGCAATACCCTTATGCTGGCTTCCTTCCAAATCGACCAACGGTAAGCCGCCGCTTCATACCTGAGCCAGGCACCTCCGAGTATGCCGAGCTTCTGTCAAACCCTGACTTAGCCTTCCTGAAAACAATAACAGCCCAGTTCCAAACCCTCCTTGGTGTATCACTGATAGAAATTTTGTCCCGGCATTCAACTGATGAGACTTATCTTGGACAGAGAGATAATCCTGATTGGACCTCAGATGCTGAACCAATGGCAGCATTCGAAAGGTTTAGAAACAAGCTGATAGAAATAGAAAACAGAATTATGGAAATGAACAATGATAGGAGATGGAAGAACCGAGTTGGGCCAGTCAGGGTGCCTTACACCCTGCTCTATCCAAACACCTCAGATGACTCTAGAAAGGGCGGCCTCACTGGAAAGGGAATTCCCAACAGCATCTCAATCTAGAATTTTTTGGTTTGATAGTGTTAAGGAAGATACTACGGTAAGCAGGAGTCCAGTAATACATGAGGAAGTGACTCACAGCACCAGTGCAATCACCAAGCCATGCACAGCAGAGGACAGTAAAGTACAGCAGAGAAATAAGGAATCTACTAGAAAAGGACAGGTGTCGATTAGTCCAAGAAATATGGAAATTTGTTAAACTGTATTTAAATGTATACTTTGTCTATATAAAGTACTGTAAAGACACAATACGATTTGTACAAAACAAATGAATCAGAATTGATATTTTCTTCTGCACATTCTGTCAAGCACGTGGTATGCATGCTGGGAAATAATCTCATTAGATAGTAAGAGATTGTCAGATAGGTTCTAGTGTCCTCATTTTTCTTCTTGATCTAGCATTGTAGGCAAAAGTAGTTGTGCATTATCTTGATAAATTTACAATCACGCGTGATGTACCTATTTTCTTTGTGTGAAATATATGAGGAGATTCAAAGAAACTATCCCCAGATATATATATATCATACCGAATAATCGTTACAATAACAATGCCATCGGAATTCATATGGGCAAAGTGCTCCGCCATTAAATATCATGTTTGGCACCAGGAGAGGTCCAACAGTTATGCACAAGCAAGCAAAAGTTTGGAGATTGATCAGACTGTAAAATCAACACTTGTTTTAAAAGTTTAAGTTGATGGAAAGAACTAAATTTAATTATTTGTATTATATTCTAAAGAGACGGCATCAAATAAGATAGACACCTGCTAAAAACCACAAGGATTGTGCTGTTGAGATGCCTAAAACCTGCAATTGCAGTTGAAAACTTGATACAGTCTCCTTAGCGTCACACAGCTCGACCAACTCTGCTGTTGACCAGCCACCATGTTTAATATAAACAACGATATGAAAACAATTTTTGCGTTGTAAGGGATTTAACAATTTTTTTTTTTTTGAATCAAAACCATATACTATTTCATTCAAACATTGAACTCGGAGTCATTACAAAGCTTTTCAGCCATTACAAAACTGTGAACTTGAGAACAAACTTCTTCTATCCAAACTCTATCCTCATTTAAAGACAAAGCTAACTTTGCTAACATGTGTGCTATAGAATTAGCTTCGCTATAGATAAAACAAACTCTCCAAGGAGGTCTCTCAGACATTAAACTTCGAATGTCATCAATGATATGCCGTAGCTGGTGTCAATCTCCTCCTTACAGTTGACACGTTTTACCACCAGTTAACAATCTCCTTTTAAGATAACTTGTGACAGATCCAAATCAACACAAAATTCACAAGCCTTCCTCAAAGCCAGAGCCTCTGCAATTATTGGTTGTTTCAAACCTTTCAAAGTTGAGCATGACACAGCTAGACAATCCCCCTCACTATTCCTGACCATGATCCCCAAGTCAATCTTCTTTCTTTGTAAATCCAGTGCCACATCCCAATTGGCCTTACACATAAAACCATTTGGAGATTTCCACTAAGTGACAGCTCGAGCAGTTACTAGTTGGTTCCTTTTAGCAATGAGTTGTTCCTGTGCAACACTAAAATCCTGTTGACATTGTCTGACCTTTTGCATAATTATTCTTGGATGATCAAATTTGTCTTCATAGAGGAGTGCATTTCTTATCAGCCAGAGTAGTCTCCTACCATATGCCACAACGCCTAAATCATCAGGACATAACAGTTCATTTAGCTTTGCTACAAGTCCATAAATTTGACTTCATGGCACCCCCATTTCTATACTTGACTACCAACTTCAGACCACACATCTAATGCTACAGGGCAACTCCATACAATGTGTATAGACGTCTCATCTTCATTTCCATATATTGGACAAAATCTATCCACATTGACAAATGAAACACTCTACAGAGCTACTTTGACTAGAGTATGCATCCGGATATGAATTTGGATACTCAAAAATATCTGGATCCGTATCCGGATTTTTAAAACTGGATAGATACTCACCTCTATTATTATTTTTTACCTATTTTTTTTATTATTAATTACTTTTTATCTACTTTTTACTACTATTTAATATTCTATTATTACTTTTTCACTACTATTTACAAATATTTTTAAACATTTTCACTATCCAAATCCAGCCTTAGTTACAATTCGGACGAGCATATGGTTATAACTCCATTTTTTTAACTCTAATTTTGGTACATACAAAACAACGTCATTTTATATGTACAAAAACAACGTTGTTTTGAAACAAAAATTCTTCTTTAAAAAAAACTATGGTTATCAATAACTTGTTAAATAATTGGATTCATAACCGAATTTGGGTGGGTAGAAAAATATTTTACAAGTCCAGATCCAATCGAGAAGGATAATCATCCGGATTCATCCTAATTTTCGGATTTCGAACCGGACCCAAAAAAAAAAGAGGGGCGTGGGGGGGGGGGTCTGAGACTCTGAATGCACACCCCTAACCTTGACTTTATTTCTCAATTCCACGACTCCCTCCATTGAACTTCACAAGGAAGCGTACGAACGACCAAAATCCTTAGCCGAGACAGTCTTCATTATTTCTATCGCAAAGGTTCCGTTGTTTACAAACCAAAATTAGTGCCTAGGCGGCTAGGCTAGTTAGTAGCTTACACAGCAACAAAATTTGGACTCGCCGCAACCCCAAATGTCTAATTTCCTAATTTTGTAAAGAATTTTTTAATATAGAAATGTTAGATTTAGGAAGAGATGTCACGAAGGTAAAATTAGCAAATTAACGTAATAAATTAGATGTAATATGCTAAATTCTTTTTATCATAAAAGAACCAGCTTAAAATTCCACGACAAATAATAATAGTGAAGCGCTTCTCTTTTCCATGATCCGTCAGGCTCTCTTTTGGTTTGTTCAAGATTAAGGACTTAAAGGCTTAAAGCGTTAGTAAACGACGCCGTCATATGCTCATACATATACTACAACTAAGAGCATCTGAGGACCGAGCTCGTATCAGAATCACACATCCTATTGGTCCAAAGCCATATCACCTTATCCAAATCCACATCCCCACCCATCCAAAAATCCTACAAACTCCCCCCGCACTTGACATTCTCAACCAGATTGAATCCCCACGCAACCATAGACAACGGTTACACCAATCCTCGTCCCCATATCTCCTCAACCCACTGATGGCCATGGCAACGCCAGCCTCTCTCTTCACCCCACCTCTCTCAGCCTCAAAGTCCGGTGCCGATCGTGTCACCGTCCCATGGAAACAATCACCAACCTTGTCTTTCACGAGTCCCAAGCCATTCAAGTCTTTTCCGGGACAGCGTACAATCAAGGCAGCTGCTGCGGATGGCAAAACCGAGGCACCCACCAAGGAGGCTCCCGTGGGATTCAACCCGCCCGAGTTGGACCCCAGCATCCCCTCACCGATTTTCGCAGGCAGCACCGGAGGCCTACTGCGTAAGGCCCAAGTCGAAGAGTTCTATGTGATCACATGGGACTCTCCCAAGGAACAAATCTTTGAGATGCCCACTGGAGGTGCAGCCATTATGAGGCAGGGTCCGAACCTGCTCAAACTGGCTAGGAAAGAGCAGTGCTTGGCTTTGGGGACGAGGTTGAGATCTAAGTACAAGATCAAGTACCAGTTTTACAGGGTGTTCCCCAATGGAGAGGTCCAATATTTGCACCCCAAGGACGGTGTTTACCCGGAGAAGGTGAACCCCGGCCGTCAAGGAGTCGGAGTGAACTTCAGGTCAATTGGAAAGAATGTGAACCCGATTGAGGTCAAGTTCACCGGCAAGCAAGTGTACGACTTGTGAGAAGTACGATGATATATAATATATGTATTTTATGTGTATGTGATTGTTGTTGGGTTATTGTTTGTCCATGAATCATGGCTAAATTTATCGATGCTCAACTTTTTTTATTCTTGACACAAGCTGACATTGGAAGACAATATGATATTATGATGGATGCGGTTGATTGGAATTAATTGAATTTAAACAGGATTTTTTTTTTTGTTAGCCACGGGCAACTGTAGGGTATCATGAATGATCACTTCCGTCGTCTTTAATTATCGAAAAATGATTTAATCACAAAAATATTTTATAAAAATAAATCCACTTAATTGATTGGTCTGATATGATATATTATATAATAAAATTATTTTTATTATAAAATATATCTAACGTATTATATAAAAATTATATTAATTTATAAATTTATTGTTTCATAATTGTAACATTTTTAATTATAAACAATTGAAGTATAAGTGCAACGGGCAAGTGCAGTATTAGCATGCAATCCACGAATGTAAATGATAAAAAAGATACAATATTTTTTTTTATTATAACGATTTTGGGTATTTTATAAAGTGGAACTATAATTGTATTTTTATTTTTTTAAAATACTCTCAATTTAAATTGGAATTGTTAAAAAAGTTGCGTCTCTACCATTATTCTACACGTAGAATAAATTACCGCTCATGTCTTGTTACGACAATAAATAAAAGCTTGTGATCGCCAAACTTAATTTTTAATTCACATGACAATTTGGTGGTGCGCATCTTTTTTTTTTTTTCCTTCTCATGATGCCCTATGTCCAACATCAAAGATAATATGCAGATGGCTTAAATTAACATATTAATGCTACACATACTTATAATTTTTACTTTATATACTTTTATTTACAAGAATTTATTTTGTTAGTTTTGTTTTGAAATTCAAATTTCATAATTTTCAATGTATCAATGACTGACACGTGAGGAATTAAATTTTTTATAATTTTTTTTTTAATTACAAATAACATTTTTCTTAACACTATTCTCTAAAACATAAGCTAACGGATGGAATAGACCGAAAAAAAATTAATAATGCTACAAAAAGCTTCTGGAACCTAACGACCAAACGTCCACTTTTTGGTTTTGGTTATTGAGAACCTAAAATATTTAGAAAGAAAAAGGAAAGCAATATTTTTTGCAAAAATTGCATTTAAAATGGACAACCCATTGATTTATTATGCCAGCTAGTTAATCAACATAAATTATTGCGATTGAGAAAAGATGCAATACAGAAATAAAAGTTTGGAAAATATTGATTCAAGATAAAATATAAAATAACGAGAATTTTCTCAACAAGGGAAAATATAAATTAGTTGCATGAAAATTAAATACATAAATAAACAAGAATCTTTGCAAAAACTTGACTAAAATTGAAATTAGAATTACTTCCCGAATTTGAAACGAAATATTTCCTAAAAAGACAACAAAAGTAAATGTAAATAGAAGATTTGAAAAAAATAAAAGAGATAATTGATATTATCCCAATACAACGAAGATTAAGTTTTTCTTATCATATTTATGCATGTTTATATTTTTAAGATAGTTCAGCACAATCAATGTAGAATTTCAACCGAATCTCTTGCACCAATTTAGGTTTGCATCAAATAGGAACATATATGTATACATATGGACATTTCTACATATATCTAAATATTTGAAGGTGATTGAGAGATTGTCAGTTTTGTGAGAATTTTCAATGAACAAGCACAGTAGAGGTGGGCAGCGGGGGTCTGCCCCCCGTTACACCTCCCCCATCTACCCCACCTCGCACGGAAAAGCCCTAGTGGGGGCAGGGGCGGGCTAACCCCTACGGGGCCCCACCCCCACCCCGCACCCCTCACATATTTAATATAAAAAATTATATTCTTAATAGTTATATAAATATATTGTATATAGATATATATAATTTGTTAAAAACTTGAAGTTGAATTCAAGTTAATGGATTTATGCTTTAGTCTCCTAGGCCAATCTTTATATAGGAGGCAAATGCAATACAATAGTCATACTCAAGCAATGTAAGACTTACTGAGATAGTCTAAAATACAATTCTAATGAGTTTTTATTCTTTTTGAATGTATTTAATTTATAATTATAATTATAATTATATTATAATTTGGGTTTAAAAAAATTTTAGATCTAAATTTTTTTTATAGACCTAATGGGTCATTGGGTTGAGTGGAGGGCGGTACCGGGATGGGGGGCCCTGCCCCCGCCTCTCGAGGGCGGGGTTAGAAACCCTCCCCCCGCATGGTGCGGAGCGGGGTGTGGGGGTGGCACCTCTAAGGCACATCAAAAATACTGTTCAGACACTGTCCAGACACATTAAAGTGATTGTATTAAAAGTTTCAGGCTGAGGTGCTGCATGCAGTTGTTTTTGTTTCTTCAATGAACATGTCTTGGTCATTCTTTTCATAAGATATACAAACTAATCGGAATGGTGAAGGTTAATGGATGTGTGTTTTTGACTGAACAAATTTTTCAAGCATTATTCATAAACAAAGCACTACTTAAGCAAAGTGGCTCCCGATGAAGTAAGTAGCTGGTGATCTGTGTTCCAGATTCTAAATATAAGTTGCTCAAACTTCCGAAAGGTGAAGCACAAAGCAAAGACCAACCATTTCCATTATATCATACCTTTCAAGTAAGTACAAAGGCAGAAAGAAAGAAAGAAAGAACGAAAGAGAGAAAAGTTATATAGATAATATAAAGCCCAATGTAGTGTTCTACTTGCAGTCTCATGTTTCCTTGTGCTTTGGCAGGAGCTGTGTTCTGAGTCCATTTTTCATTCTTGAGTGTTTCTGTGGGCACTACCATGGCCGTATATGAACCTTGCTGTTCCCTCTGTGTACACATGAGTCTCATTGTCCAGCCTGCCAATGCTCCTCTCAAATCAGTTGCTGCTCAACATTCAGGAAAGGAAATTACAAACGTTCATACAAAGGTAAACAAGAGCAGCCTTACGTGTTCCGAACGGCTTTGCTCAAGGTGGAAGCCGATGAAAATGTTTTCCCATCAAGGTATCTGTTCTCCCCTTTGATCCTCTGTTTCATCCTGAGGTCCAACTCATCAGCACTCAGCTCAAATGGAGTATCAGAAGCCTGCCGTTTACAACAGTTTTTAGTCTTCCAAATTAAGTTCAATGGTTTTTCACAATATTGTTGGGGTACTAACAAGAACTGTCTATTTTCTTCAAAATATGAACTGTCTTTCTTTTGAAAAGATTTTGCTCTAAAGATCAAGCTTGCATAAAATTTTGCACATGGGACAGCCTATTGGAAGGGGTTGATTTCTCATACCATGACCCATCCCCAAGTATCTGCGAAAGAAGGGACATGAGCTGAGTAAGGCACCACATCTGCACACGAAAGAAGGAAGGTGAACCGCGTGATCATTTTAACAATTAAGTTCGGAAATCATGCAAAATATCTTCATTCAATCCAATCTTACTTACGCTTGAAAACCTGCCTTAGAGTGTTGTAAATGCAAGAGAATACCTCTGTATGGCTGAATATTCCAGCTGGTCCTGCCTAAGAAGAGTAGGTTGGGAAATGGTTACTTTTTTTGTTTTTTCCTCCGAGTCATGTACACTCTTGTTCCATTTTTGTCACACTATAATGATATAATATTATCTATAACTATTAAATCCATTCTTATTATTGAAAATAACAAATTTAGAAGTTAATGACGTCATTATAATAAGATAGGAGTGAGATGAGAGTAGTGCATGACATTTTCCTTTTCTTCTCTCTCTCTCTCTCTCTCTCTCTCTCTCTCTCTTCATACCCACACACACACACAGACAAACCTGTGTGACAAATAAGCCACCCTGATTAAGTCTAGGTTTGACAGTAAACTCATAGAAGGATTTGGTGTAGAGTTTATAACATGGGCCTCCCTCAATCGGGTCAGCCAAGTCGCCTATGATCACATCATAACACTCTTCTCTGCTTTCTAGCTCAGCCCTGCAGCAAACCATGAGGTTCTTAGTCGTTACAATAACAGCAACGTACAACGATAATGAGGAGAATGACATGACAGCCATGCACGTGATGCAAGTAGATAGTGGAACCTGGCGTCATTGATAATAAGCTCAAGTCTTGGATCACAGAAAGCATCCCTGTTCACTATTAAGTATGACTTGCAAAACTCCACCACCTCCTGCATATATGCCCCATGGAAAGATTGAAGATTGAAGATTGAAGAAAGAAGAAAAACATAATTGCACTATCACATTAAACAGGAAAATTGCAAAATAAACAATATGATGAGGGTCATTTGACTTAGAGAGGATCTTAAGATAATAATCCGAAAGACGGAGAGAAGATCAAGGGAAAAAACATATGACCTCGTGAAACAAAAAACGCCAAGTTTAGGGGACAAAAGAACTCAAAGAAAATCATGTTGATTGCAACATAGAATACTGACCAAAGTATGATGGAGATTTTACCTCATCAATGTCACACATGACAACCATCTCTACAGTATTATGTCTAAGAATCTCTCTTGCTGTGGAACCCTCACCTCCTCCCATAATAAAGATGGTCCTTGGACTAGGATCAAACACAAATATTAGCTTGAAATATTGGCGCCTTTACACTCTGTACAACACTAAAGAAAACGAGAGGAACAGGACAATAATTCAAGTAGTAATTAAGAGGAAAACTTACTTGGGATGATGAAGAAGTGCTGGATGAACAAGAGATTCATGGTAGATGAATTCGTCTGTCTCTGCACTTTGAAGCTTTCCATCAATGACCAGAGCCTATTAACAAAACAAATAGTTAGCGCAAAAGAAGTCGGAACTGTTGCATTAGCTAGAAACGTAACACTCTCTTCCAAATTAGACTTTCTTTGATACACACGAAACCTTTCCAAAAGGTTTTGTGTCCAAAAGCGCAATGTCCTGGTACGGCGTAGCTCCTGTATGCAATATGCTGCATAAATAAATAAATAAATAAAAATCAATGTTCAATATACATTTCAGAAAATGAAGGCAGTAATTATAAGAATAATTCTTTTGTACAATTTTAAATAATCTTGTCTGGCCTTTTCACGACCTTCTTATCGAGCTCATCAAAGACTTCATGTGCTATGCAAGAGTACAACAACTTTTGAACTCAAGAAAAAGCTTTGCTAATGATATTACTGAAATAGTTCCCATGCATATCCCAGAAGAAAATTAAAATAAAGAAAAGAAGGAAACAATTTTCCTGCTTTGTAACCTTTCATCTGTATATATAGTATCCATTTACATTTGTAAAAATAAAAAACAAACAAACAGGCCAGAGAAGGAAGATGAGAGAAAAAAAATAATCCGAGCGCGCGTACGTAGTACCTGCAGGTATATATATATATATATATATATAATGTTGTATATTTGATCTTAAACTAAAATATAATTTAACTACAGGCGTAGATTAACCATTGTGACATCCGGTCAGAATATACCTATTGAGAGAAAAGGACCATCTCAGATTCTCTTCAATCTCTTCCTCGTACCAACAGCTCTTCCTATACCCATTTAGTACAAAGCTTTTTCCATGAACTCCACTTACATTGGAATAAGAAATATCTGCCATTTTCCTATTAATGCTGAAAGAATCGAGAGAAAGATCAGAACCAAGCAGTGAAGGGGAGGAGAGAAGTCTAGCTTGAGCACTATATATATAAATAGGCCGAGAATCGAGATCTCAGGCTGGGTTTAAGGGAAATAGAAAAGGTACTATGATTTTGTGTGTGGTATGAATGAATGTGAGATTTTATAGAATTAAGAGCATGGGTGTGCTTAATATATAGTGTGAATTAGGAGCCAAAATCCACGTGGATTAATTTTCGTGAAGGAAAAGAACACTCTGCGTGCCTGATAATTTCTAAGGTTGATTTGCTCGCGTGGTAATTTTAGTACTCTAGGTGATGATCTTTGCCATGTGCATGCGCAGTTTTAGCTATGGACTAGGAACAACGGGACCTACGTACGTGAATTTCCTAATGTTGATTTGAAAATTGGGATATTGATAGATATTGTGACTGCAAATTTGGACATGAGAGATGTGGCATGGATTAATATGGTCCTGAGACGGCATTAGCGCAAGATATGTATAGAAGAATTTTATTAGTGGAAGGGAAAAGAAAGAAAGGATGATCATGATTGAGGGGATGACAATTTATCCGAGAATTTGGCCATATTCCTTTATTCAGAAGTACTGTGTACAAATCTTGGTTGGAGAGAGAGAGAGAGAGAGAGAGAGAGAGAGATCAGCGTGCAGAAGAAACCATCATCATATTCTCTTTGTTTGGCTCAAAAGATATTTGAGGAAGAGCATGCTGTTCCAGGCGCACTCATAATCACCATCACCAATTCACCATCAAAGGCATCATCAATCCTCTCCACCCCCACCATGATAAGAACAAAGAATAACATTAATCCTTAATTTTACGTATATATACAGTTTTGAGTTCAACTTTTCTTATCATGCTTTTTTTCGCCACTTGTCAGAATGTAATCCCCACAATAATCTTGTGATCCACTTTGTAGCTAAGTCGGAGTTTAATTTATGATCAAATGTTTCAAAAATTTAAGCTGATATATATATATATATATATATGTTACATATTTAATTAAATAAAGTGAGGTGTATATAAAATTTAATTATTTAAATTATATCTTAACAAGCAAGGACAGGACACCCGAAGAGACCTAGTTCAACTTGTGATGTAAGATTAACATCGGCATTATGATAATGTGCCCCTCCTGATCATGCTCCTCGATCCTGACCATTGGCGGACGAGGGTTCACTGGAGTGGTGTTTTCTTCCATGCACGCCAATTCCATGAACACAAAGTAATCATCCTTGTAGGGTTCGGGGGGTGACAATCGATTGCAGGATAGATATCATATATATATATATATATATATATATATATATATATATATATATATGTTACCTGCAAAGACCTCAAAGCGAATCATTATGATCTTTGCTTGCTTCACTGTTTTGGTACCTGGAAATTAGATCTTTGCTTGCTCTCTGCCCCTCATGGTGACCTGTAAAAATCATCACAAATGGAAATCTTTTAAGTTCCCAAATGACGTTAATTTTAGTTTAATGACTCATATTTAATATTTATTAGACTTATATTTTGTTACACCTTGGATGGAAAGGTTCAATTTATACGAAGTTAATGGAAAGAATAGCAAACCCGTGATTAATTTTGACCGTTTTCTTTAAGTTCGCGGTCAGATTGCAGTTCTGTCATTTGAAGATCAGCTATATATGCCTACAAATTAAACTCATCAGGAGGCCTGAAGATCAGAAAACTAAGAAGTTAACTGTGGCGAGGTGGCTAGGCTGATTCCCTAATGTTTGGGCCATTAATTTCCACTCTGGTGAGAGTTTGGGAGAACTCCCAGTACTCGAACAGTCTGAGTGCACTGCTTTGCATTCGGGAAGCTCACAAGGGTTGTCTGTTTAAAAAGTTGAACCAAGCCTCATACAGCTAGCTAGCATGGGCTATGAACACTGAATTGGGTCACCAAAACACCAACCAGAAATGTAATTCTTAAGGGGTTTTAGGGTTGAGCATAAGGTTTGCCTCCTTATCCACTCGTCCCGAAACCTGTCCAGACCAATCCACCCACTCATCCATGTGCTTCAGAACGAAGGGACAACTGAAATGCAACCTCGACTGGTATAGGCCCAGGCATTCTCTGGGCTTCTCCCTACCTCCCATTGAGGCCAGTTTGTGATCAGGATAGAATTCTTTTAGAATTTGGTTAAGGAATAGAATAAGAAATTGATAGACACGATAGGTGAGTCGCATGGTATTTTTTATAGAGTATTTAATGTTGTAAAATTATTGATTGTCTTAAAATGTTAAGAGTATATTTTATAATTTAGTTTTATATTTTAACACTCCCCTTTACGTATAGGCTAGACTCCTATTCAATGGGTAGTTCAACACGTGAAATATTTAATTAAATGAAATACAGTGTAGAGTTAAGATTTGAACTCAAGATCTTTACTCTGGTACCATGTAAAATCACTGTTTCTATAAAAAATTTAATCTAATAGAAAGATGTAAATTTTATTATTTATTTTTATATCTTAAAAAATGTTACCTAAGCAAATTTACTCGGAGAATCATATGCCCTGTAAGACTTATGTCATGTGTCTATTTCTCTTTACTTTAGAATTTGACCAACAACTATATAAATTAAATTTTAAACCTGGCTTACCACATAATTCTCGAAGAAAAAATGAATAAACATTCACTTGACTATTAACGCAAACCAGAAAGAAAAATGTCATCCTTGCACCCTCAGCGTCTTATTGACAGAGATTTGAAAATTGCTTTAGTTCTTTCTTCCTACCGGAGGGATATTATGCAAAGAATAATATTAGATACAAGTTTCAAATGTATAAATTTTATATAAATTTTTTGTTACAATTTGAACCCCATAGAAAAAATGATTTTTTTACACGTTTTTATGGTTGAATTCACTTTTTTATAAAGAAGTTGTGTAAGATTTATGTATTAATTCGAGTTTTTATATATGAGTGGTGTTAGACTGCAGTCTAATAATGACCGTTGGGCTTGACGCCTAGCATAAATTTGACTTTTTATTTATTTATTTATATATATATTTTTAACATATTTAAATTAAAAAATAAAAAAATACATCAATATACTAAAAGTCAATTTCTTAAAAAAAATTAAATTTTTTAAATACATGAGCAATAAAAAAAAGAGATAAACTCAAACTAAATACTAATATTTTTTTATATATATATAAATATATATATATTTATATAATTTCTCTCAAACGAGGATGGAGAGTGGTCGTTGGATAGCCAGTAAAAGTTCGAGTGTGTTTTGTGCTCAGGCGCTATATATGCAGGCTCGCAATAGCCTGCAGTTTCCGATATCCGGAGAAGGTCATGTGTTTGTGACGAATATTTGTGTATTAGAATAGTAAAAAGAGAAAAATATAAGAATAAATTTCAAAAATTACACAAGACAGTACTAAAACTTAAGTAATTCGATTTAAATAAAGTCTAAGGTGCGTTTGGATGTTGAAGTAAGTTGAGTTGAGTAGAGTTTAGATGATAAAATATTGTTAAAATATTATTTTTTAATATTATTATTATTTTGGGATTTGAAAAAGTTGAATTGTTTATTATATTTTGTGTTAGAATTTAAAAAAATTGTAATGATGAGTGAGATGAGATGAGTTTGGTTTAGAAACCAAACGAAATTATCACAAAAAGATCTACTGATATTTATTAAAATAAATATATAAAATGATTAAATTTACTTCTTTTCAAAAGTTCAAATAAACAAATATGAATTTAATCATTTATATTTATCATAACACTGATTATATTATAAATTGTTCTAAACTAAAGCCTCAATGCACTCAATTCTTGCAATCTTGTTACAGTAAAATGTACACCGATACTCTCACCTAGGGGTGAAAATCGACCTATTCGGTTCGATTTTTGGGCAAAATCAACACCAACCGATGCTTAATTTTTTAGGAAAAACACCTGTCGAAACCTGTCAACAGGGAGGAGAAATATTGCCCGAAACTGTTGCTTCATTTTTCTAGTAGTTCACGGTTGTTTGGTTTAAACCAAATGGTGTTCTACTTAATTTTTTTTAATATGTTATGAATTAAACGACGCTGTTTGGTTTAATACCAAATGACATCATTTTAGTTGTGTTTGAAACACAACTACAAGCTTAAAACAACGCATTTTCACTTAAACTTAAATAGAACTTGTCGTTTCGAGTACAGAATATATAAAAAAAATAGTTTCTTTAGTCGGCTGGTTTAGCAGTTTGAACCAGGTTCGAACCGATGCTAAATCGGCCGATATCGGTTTTCTTTATTTGCTGCCGCACGCCAACCAGTTCTCCATCAATTTCGGCTTGTTCTGAACTCCGGCGGTTGGTCTGAGTTGGTCTAGGTCGGTTTCTCAATTTTTTTGTACAGCCCTACTCTCACCTTGCCCATATCTGTTTAGTATGTGCGCTAACATATAAAACAAAGGGGAGACAAAGCAAAGAGCGTTAAATTGGCTAAATTTTACATAAAGTGATTGCCTCTTGAGTTGAAAAGCGAGCCTTGAGTTTAACATAATCAATATAGAATCTGAACTCGAATCAGTTTGGGTCAGTTTGGTTGCATCATCAATATATATATGTTTTTTTTTTTTTTTGTATATTTATTAGTTACCAAGTATTTGTTGGTGCAAAAGGAGATACAAAACAAAAAATAGTGAGAGAAAATTTTGCTTCAAGGCGCGTTACAATGTCACTTTTCTTAAGACAATATTCATCCATACCAATAACGGTATACACATGGGTTACAAGCCAATTTGCCTCCAAGATACAATGAAACCCAGAACAAGTCTGTTTGTCTAACTTTATTATGTATATACGAAATTAGATCCCGAATAGCCTTAGATTTTGCTATTCTACCACGAAATTAGTAATTTACTCTCTCTCAAATGAACAGATTCTAATAAGTTTGGAAGAAATGAAATATTTGGGTGAGAGAGAGAATTTCAAAATTGGCTTATGAGATTATTTAATTCGTAGGCCAATAGGTCTATTTATAAATGGCCCAAGGATGCAAACGAAGTGTTATAACTTTTCATTTTTCTGAAATCTGATCTGAACAGGTATATTTATTGTGTCCGTTACCGAGTGACACAATTGTTGGACCTAGTCCAACGATCATGCTGCTTTTCCTCCAACCGGCTTGCCCAAGTTTGAGTCCCAACTAGTGCAAAGATTAAAGAGGAAATCCTTTCATATTTCATATGCCTGCATAACAATTGATAAATGTCGTGACAAGTATATCCCACCAACATTATTACAGCACCAGCCCCTAGTTCACAGATCTACACTTTTCCTCTTTGTGTGTGTGCGTGCGCGCATGCTAGATCATCTCCTATAGCAAATCTAAACCACATAAAAGAACAACTTCAACAATTTGATCCGACACATTTAAGGACCACGATAATAAATTAACCAAATTAAATGAGGAAAAAAGAATAGGATTTTTTATTCGACAAAAAATAAAAAGTCTGGTTTCGAAGATGATTATCATCAATCAGATTCTTCGATATGCTCATTGCCAACACCGATCTCCTTCTTTACCTTCGACTGAATCCTATAATAATTGACATACCGTTCGGCCAAATCCATGCTGGGCTTGTAACCGAAGTCCCTAAAAGCCAAGGTCATGTTATTGGCATAAGTGTGGGGAACGTCTCCATTCTTGGGCATCTTGATCGTGTGCTTCTTGGCCTTGATGCTCAACAACCCCTCCAATATAAGCACTAACTTTCTGACTGGCACCGGTGATGTGTTCTCAAGGTTGTAGATCCTTAATTGCGCTGGTTCCCACTTCTTCCCATTGCTTCTAGTGCTCATCTCGACCGTGTCCTAGGGGTGCTACTCACATGGTGTGGGACAGGAGCACCCCTTCCCCACCCCCAGCCCCGCTATCGGGGGATGGGGTTGAAACCACACCCCGCCCCGCCCCCTGCTCAACCCAATGTCTAAAAATTTGTTTTAGTCTAAAATTCTTTTTAGACCAAAATTATAATATAATTTCAATTATAAATTGAAATTTATACATTTTAAAAAAATATAAACTCATTAGAGTTGTATTTTGGATTGCCTTGACATACACTATAAGAAACTATTTATTTGCGACCAATTATTTTCAGTAAAATGACTATTTCCAATTAAAATGAGTCTATTTCCATTGCAAATAGTTCTTTTGGTTGTAAAAAAAATCATAAATATCCATTTTTCTTGTAGTGTTACTGGATGTTCGATGTGGGGCGGGGCGAGGCCCCGCTGCCCACCCCTACCATGTCCAATGCCTTTAAACAGCCTTTCACGATGTTGTCGATGTATGTGAAGTAATGTGCCACCTCATTCTCATCCTGTGTTTGGTAAATGTTAATGGCCTTACCGTGTAAGATGTCCTTTGGGAAGAAGAAGTACGCCATGTCTGGGCTACCCCAAGGCCTGTACACGGTGAAGAACCTTAAGCCAATGAGGGAGAGTGCCTATAGATATGGTTGTAGGTGTGAGCGATATCTTTGTCGGCTTTCTTATTGACGGCGTAAAAGCGTGCCAGTTGGTGGGTGATGGAATTTGTTGGGGGAGATAGAGCTTGGTGGGTGCGACAGCGTTGCTTGACTGTGGCGGCGATGGACCTTGTATCTAGTGCTCTTCTCGACCTTGTCCAACGCCTTTAAACAGCCTGTTAGCACCCCATCAAAAACCGCCCTAGAACAAGATCCTAGGCATGCATGGACATCCGAGATAGGGCCACTCCCAAGGTCAAGCCCTGCTTTGGAGGACTTCCCTAAGAGTCTAGTGTATGACTTAGGAAGATTGCATGAATGGCATGGGTCAATTAGAACATGGCTCACATTTTCCATCTTGATTGTGCCATGGTTCAACCTTGACAGCCCCTTGACACTGCCATGGCACACCCAGGACAGCCCCACAGACAGGCCATGGCACGCCCAGGATAGCCCCACAGACAGGCCATGTCCCTTGCCATGGCAACCACCTGATAGCACCACAGTCATGTCGCATGCATGCCATGGCCCCTGCCATGACATGCCCTTGACCATGCCACAAGCATGTCTTGGCCCGTGCCTTGTCACGCATGGGGCGCCCAACATACCCACGGACAGGCCATAAGCATGCCTTGTCCTGTGCCTTGACAATCACAGGGCGCCCAGCATGCCATGCCACAGGCCCAACAAGGCTAGTAGCCACGCGCAGCCTAGCGCATGGCCAAGCATGCTCACGCCCATGCGCATCCACTTGAGCTGCAGGGCCCTGTGCACGCCCATGCGGGCATACAGGCACACAACCATGCGCATGCATAGCCGCATGCCCATGCGTGTGCCCATGCTTGCACCCCTGTGTAAGCCCCAGTGTCGCATGGCCCGGCGCACACCCATGTGCTCACCCAAATGCCGCGTGCTCATGCTCTACACGCTATGCCCACACCCAGTCCCCTGCCTATAGCCAGGCCAGCACCTGGCCTAGCCATCAGCATGTTAGGGCCATGTCAAGACATGCCCAACACGCACAGGCACCACGCACAACATGCCAGTCGTGCGCAGCACCAGCTTGCGCATAGCACAACACGCGCATGCCCTGAGCGCACATGCCCAGTGCGCAGCAGGCCAGCATGCACAACCATGCTTGCGCACAGCATCAGCCATGCACACTGCCTAGCATGCCCTAGCAGCAGGCGAGTGCGCCCATGCATCAGCAGGCCAGCAGCCCCGAGTGCAGCCAGCCAACCATGCCCCCAGCAGCACCATCAACAACCAGCCCTTGCCTAGGCCATGTCAGTCGTACACCAGCGGACATCACCAACAGGCAGCCCATGCCCAGTTCATGCCTAGGTCATGCTAGCCACATGCCAAGCATGCCCATGGCCCATGCCATGGGCCAGCCAAGGCCACCAAGGGCCAACTTAGCCATGGGCCATCATGGGGCCATCCAAGGCCATGTTATCTTATTATCTTTATTTATTTTATTTAATTATATTCCAAAGGACCTATTAGGGTTTCCACTTTTTAAACTTTATAAATAGGACCCTTAGCTTCTTAGTTGGGAATTTTTGATTATTTGACATTTTTCCTTTGTGGAACGGTTTGGGTGTGTTATTGAAAAACACTTTTCGGTGCTTAGCACTTGGGCTACTTGGGTACAATTTGTGAATCCCTAGTAGAGGATCATCACCTTGCGATTTGTGAATAAGTGGTGATTCAATATATCCTGTTTTATCATTGTGCAATTAATGAATCAATGGTGATTTATCTATCTATCTTTTGAGTATTGTTTTATTCCATTTCATTGTCTATCTTTGCTCTTATGTTTTTCATCTTATTTATCTTTACTTTCTTGCAAATCAAAGACATTCTAAGCCTCAATTTTAGTATTTTTTGACTTCACAAAATATCCATAAAAACCTTAAAGAGAATCTTCATATTATTTTGTTGAGTCCATTCATCCTTTGTTCATAACTTTTCCATTGTTCATACATTGTCTTGCATATTTCCATATCACAAACACAATTCATTCACCCATTTAATTTTTCCCACTCACATATCTCGGCCAACACATTGTTTACCCTACTTTCCATACACATCAATACCATAAGACCTAGCCTCTATCATCTCTATAACCCTAGCCGAAACACCATAAGCTCCACTTCCCAAAATTAGCCTTTTCTCACCCGCTCTTGACCTAGCCGCAATTTCCTTTGTCCACCCATCTTTTCATAATTACCACTTACCATAACTAACATCCATCATACACCTTAACCCTAGCCGAAACCCTAGTCTTCCATAAACCCTAATCAATCCTTAAGAGTCCCATTTGGCAACTTCCTTTACTTTAAGAAAGTTCACTCATCCCAATCAAATCCTAACTTCCATATCAAATCCCTTAATTCAAGGAACGACCTTTGAATCATTCAAACCCTAAACCCATCAATTCTTTCGTTGCCTTAGCCAACATCCTACTAATCCCTAAATGATCTCCTACAAGTTAGAGACTCATCTTCCATCTTCCAATCCCTCCAAATTCGAAATACATCCTTTGCCTTAGTCAAACTTCAACTTTCCAACAACTCCCGTGCAGTTTATCACTTAGAATCCAACCCTAGCCACCTTACCCATCATACAAACCATATATTCCTTATCTTACCTCAACCAATCCCTTGATTCTAGGAACTTCCCTAGAATCACTCCATCACTCAAGACACCCAAAGACTTCCAAACACTTGCCATATCCAAAACCTATCTTCCATATCCAATCCCACAAATCTCTCATTCCTATAATCACTCAAGTCAACCCTAAACTCATTCAAACACCATCCATCTCCATCTTCCACTTACCAAAACAAAACTCATATCTTTCCCAAATAGACTCCACCAATCTAGGAGTCCTAGCCTCATTCATCCATATCCTTCCAAACCCTAGCATCTCAGCCTAGACTCCAACCCTAAACCAACTCTTCCCAATCTTGAAATTCCCCTTAGCCACCATCCAAACCCTAACATATCTTCACCATACCAACTCTAAACATCATCCAAGTGGCCCCAACATCAAGGGCAACCCTTAAGCCGTTCCACATTGCATCAAACATGCATATTCATCACTTAGATCACTCTAACTCATCAATCATCATAATCATTTTCATCACTAAACACCATACCTTCATCAACCTAGGAATCCATCATTGTCAGTATACGTGCAAGGTCAAGCAAGAAGGGTTGACACTCGGTCACTATCATCACCAAGACAAGCTCGTGGACTTAGTGTTTAGGGACAAGACCGGGGTCCCTAACATTAATTGATACTTTCATTGAGAGGTTTCGTAGGAAGCTATCTTGCTTGGTGCTCTTGAGAAGTCCTAACATTAATTGGTGCTTGCTCAAGAGATTTCATTGATGTTTTTGAGAAGTTTTCGCTTCTTCTTGAGGTAAACAACGTGTTAACTTGAACTTTGTGAATTGGTTGGGAGAGTCCCTCGTGGATCCCATTATTATTTGTTGGTTCTTGTTAAACGAAATTTGGGGGTTAAGGAGGAGGATGGAGTAGATTGATTGTAGGGGTCAACCACATGAGTTTGTGGAAGACCCAAGGTTGGACATTCTTGTTGCATGAGGGGTCGACCACCCTAAAAAGTGGGGGACCCCAAGGTTGGATTTTTTTGAAACTTGATCCATCACCCAAGTGATTCAAAGTTGCTATCCAAGAATGTTACGTTTCTACCTTTGTTTGGTTGCATCCGAACATTTTCCCCTGCTTTTTGATTTTGAATTTGCATCTTTTACGTTTCACTTGTTTCTGACAGAGTCTAGCTTTCGTTCTTCTGTTCTCTTTGTTGGACTTTATTTCTTGTTTCGTTGAGAATGAAATTGGTTTGTTTTACATTTGATTTTACACTATTGGTTTTTGCACAGTGCGTTCGTGTGATGTGTTGTCAGGGGAGTAGGTTTATTGGTTGGCTGATGGGAGAGTTGAAGGCTCCATTTGTCGATTCTTTATTTTTGCTAGCGATAAGAGGAACATCGAAGGTGAAGCGCCGAAGAAAATTTTTCATTCATTTTTGTGTACTTCCTATACATTCCTATTTTTTCGCATTTTGTTATGTTTTTGTTCTTTATTTTTGCCATTCTCTTTGTCACTGTTTCTTTCTCCATTTAATTGTTTTCCATTTCTTTTTTCTATATGGGTCATGCTAAGGAATCTCAGAGGTTAGGGTTTTCGATTTTCAATTCTTACCATCAATCAAAGGAATCTTAAAGGTGAAGTACTAAAGAGAACCTTACATTTACTGCTTGGTATGTATTCCTTGGTCTTTGTGGTGCTGTGTTGGTATGCCCCTTTCTGTTCCTATTTTTTTGCTTTCTACGTAATATGAATCTAAAGGGTACTTCACATACACTCCTAGGTTTGAAATTTTTTGCTCTTTAGCTCAATTTTTCTTCTTCAGTTTTCGTGTTTTGTCTATCACTTTTCCTTTGTCCATTTGTCTATTTTGCATTTATTTTTTTCATGTTGGTTGTGTTGAAAGTGGCTGAGTGCGAGGGTATCTGACATTTTCAATTTTTGTTTCTTGCCTGTCAATATTATGTTTTGACTTGATCTTGAATCTGTATGGAAGGCAGTTCAATTTTTTTTTTTTGAATTTCATTGTTTGTTTATTTATTTATTTATTTTTGTTGATTTATTTGGTTTCTCAATTTTCTGTAAGAAACGTTCAATGGTTTAGATAAATGAAAAGAATGCCCTGATTTTTGCTTTAACAGGTTGTTCCTATCATTAAAATCTGTTCGATTGTTAGAGGTTTTATTTCATAGGTTATCAATGTGAAATCAGATAAGCATTTGGTTTAGAAGTTTTCTTGTGGTGAACTCATGAATGTTGAAATGTGGTAGTTGTTCTTAAGAAACGAAAATTTATTTTCTCCTCAAATTTACTGTTATATCTTTTTATACAGTTGTGTTTGCTTCACAATGGATTAGGTGTTCTTTCCTTGGCTGTTTGATTGAGTGTAGTGGTTGTTTTCCGGCAATGAAATTTATTTTCTCATCAAATTTATTGTTATATCCTTTTACATAGTTGTGATTACTTGACGATGGATAGAATCATAGTGTCATTTCTTTGACCGTTTGATTGAGTGTTTACAGGTGATTTTATCAATGTTTCTGATCATTAAATAAAATATATGTTCAAACGTTGAATTGTATTTATTGAATTTGATATTACGGAGAGAAACTCAGTAAGTGCTAGATGTTTTTGTTAGATTATTTATTTGTAAATTGAAAAGACTCTTTGAAGTTCATGGCAACTATGTGGGGTTTGAATTTGAAAGCTAGTCTTGTGCTTATTTGTTTGTGTTTGTGTCTTTGGATCTGAATTCTGTGTTGTGTTCTTTCCTGTTTGTTACATTCTCATGCTCCATTTTCTACATGCTCACTTTTATTTGACAGAAATTCACTTCGATTCAATGTCTATTTACTTAATATTTTTGTTGCTGTATTTATCTAACATTTGTTGCTAATTTCAATTCAATACAGGTTATTTGGTCGGTTTGATCTGTCGTTTGTTTCATTTTCTTGGCCCTCATTCTTATTAGCTATTTTGGTTGTCTGCTACAGGTTTCTTTCTTTGATCCTCTCTCATAAAACAATTGATAGATTTTTCCCAAGAAATATTTTTTTTTTCTCCCAATTATTGAAAGAATGATTGATTTTGATTTTGTTTGTAATTATTGATGTAATTTGCTATCCGTTGGTGCTGATTTTATATGATCAACATGTAGATACAAATGTTAAAAGCTAGGTGTGATGGTTCCATTAATGCAAATTTCAGGTAGATGTTTTGGTAAAATTATTTGCATGTAAATTGTAAAGGCTGTTTCAAATTTAGCGGATTTGTGTGAGGTGTGAATTTAAGAGCTCGTCTTGGCTTTATTTGTTCCCACTACTTGGTTTTGGATATGAATTCTAGGCTGATTGTTTTTTTTCCTTTGTTTTTGTTGTTTCCTCCATTTTGATGCTTCATTTTCTAGACGCTTTCTTTTATTTGCAACTTACTACTGACATGGACTAGTGGAGGCAACAAGGCCACAAAAAATTCAATGTCCTTTCCATTCATAATGCAAATGATATAACAACATAACTCGTGGATGTATATGCCACCTTATCTATGTAATAGCTGTTTTAATTGTCCCAAAAAAACTTTGCATCGTACTTGTGTTTAATTAATGTAAAATGATCTTAGAATACACTTGGAACTAATTTTCTGTGCTATGTTAAATTTAGATTGATAGTATGACAAGACGTGATACTTTGTGGATTGAATTTGTAGCAAGATGGTTTTAGGAAATTGTTTGGTGATAGTTCATATGTTTCTAATTTTGGATTGTTTCAGGAATGATGCTAGACAAGATGTGATATTTTTCATGAATATTTAGCTATTAAATGCAATGGCTACTGATTTTGGCATATTTTGTTGGACTTGTTAGAATGGATTATTTTCAGTGCATAGCATTCTAGGATTTCAAATGATAGAATTTAGTGTTAATCCTAGAAGATAAGATTATTATTCCCTCCTAGCCTCTACGTTCCACAGGTAGACATAGTTAGTTTTTTTACATTTGGGTGTCGTATTTTCATTCTTTTGAGTGCCATTAATTGTTTTGAATTAAAGAATTTGGCCAAGAAAGTAAAAAACATATTTTTGAATGCTACTCTTCACCCACCGTATTCATTAACCCATTGCTATTCAATTCAACCAATTTCAAATTTTTATATCAAGTTTTTATGCTACTGTACATTATCTTATTTTCAACCATATTTTATTTATTATTTATAGATGTTATTTTCAGGATTTTTTCACACGATTGGGAAAACGTGCCAGCTTGCGCGTTGCACCGTCAACTAGTCAGGTGTCTGTATATATATATATATATATATATATATATATATATATAATAGCATACTAATTTGTTCTTGATATTCATGTTTTGATCAATATTGTGGAAATAATTCAAAGCTAAAATTATAAATATAATAAAGATTAGAAATAATTTATACAAGTCTAAAAAGATAAATTTTGTATAAGCCTTTATAACAAAGTGTACTCCACCTTAAAAAAAAAATGTTAAAAAAATTAATTTTTTTAGTAGAACATATTTTTTTTTTTTCAAATAAAGAGCCTAACGGGACTTGTAACAAGCGAACCATTGACAGTGAACCCAACAAAATGACAATAGGAGATCAATTTAAGTTAGCTGTCTAGATGGAGAGGTTCATGCATTATTAATCGGCCTGGTCCTGTTGATCTGACTGCCGTTCCAATTCTACTGGTCGACGTTTTCCGCGTGCAGATTCATGAATGGCGCCAGACTGCAGGTCCCTACTGAAGTATGACAAATCATGTGGATTGTGGAAATTCATTTTCGGTTTATTAGGAAAATATATATGTCAATATTCGAGGATAGTACCCTTGATGATTTAATTCCTGATCTCAAGGGTATTAATTAATTTATATGGTCTTTAATTGGTGTATTTATTGACGCGTGATTAGCGAAGTAATTAATCAAACCTTGCCTTAATTTATAATAAAATGGACACAGTTAATTCCAACTTAAGTTGTTAAAACGAATTATAAAAACATGACCGTGGAAAGGTCTAACCAATTAGAATTAATATTCGAGCATGCTACAATGCTTATATATTTGTTATTAAAAGCAAGCAGCCCATTAATTCCTCCGAACTAGACAATGTATTCAACGTTGAAAATAATGCTATTCATGGTGCTCCTATCCCTCTACACCTTCTCTCTAGTCTCAAGCCACGGCCAGCACCACCCCCTAGACCCTCTAACTCGATCTGAGTTCACGCTGGTCCGCACTATAGTGCAGAAATCGTACCCTAGCTCGATCCACAACCTAACCTTCCAATACGTAGGTTTGGACGAGCCAGACAAACCCAGAGTACTTGCATGGCTATCGAACCCAGCCTCCAAACCCCCACCTCGGCGCGCCTTCGTCATCACACGCCTCGCAAAAAAGTCCCACGAGATCGTAGTGGATTTGTCGACACGTTCGATAGTCTCCGATGTTGTTTACGACGGACATGGCTACCCTTTGCTTACCTCTGACGAACAATCTGCTGCAATCACACTGCCCCAAACATACGAGCCATTCATCGAATCGGTTAAGAAGAGGGGGCTGAACTTATCAGACGTAGTTTGCTCCACTTTTACGGTCGGATGGTTCGGAGAGGTGAAGATCAGTGCGAGGGTTTTGAAGTTACTGTGTTTCTATACAAATCGTGGAACGGTTAATCTGTACGTGAGACCAGTGGAGGGAATAACGCTAGTGGTTGATCTAGACGAGATGAAGATAGTTGAATACTATGATAGGTTTAGGATTCCGGTGCCAAAAGCTGAAGGAACAGAGTACCGGGCATCCAAGATGAAGCCACCGTTCGGTCCTCACTTGAATGGTGCAGCCTTCCAGCAACCGGATGGACCAGGGTTTAAGATAGATGGTCACACTGTCAGGTCTGCGTTTCTTCTCTCTTATTTCTTAATTTTGAGCAAACTTGATTCATCCAACGCCATTTTTGTTTGTATATTATATAATCACATTGGCATGGCTGGCTAATTTAAACTTTGAATTTGCTATGCGCGATTGGTTTAAGCCATCCTCTCCTTCTCTCTCGTTACGTTTTTCTTTTGCTGGGCGTGGAAGTGTAGGGATGATATTACCAGGTTCTACCAAATTTAGGTTCATGCATGGAAATTGGACAAGTGATCAATTGACTGGTTTTCTAATAGAATTGATGAAGGTTGCCCGCAGTACTGCTGTTCGATGATATTTTATCCCACACATTTCATATATTTTAAAATTATTTATTATTTTAATTTATTATTAAACTAATTAAGTTATTCTACTTATCATTCATACACCACATATTTACAGTTATAAAAAAAAAAAATTAAAATAAGTGTAGTATGTAATATGTGAAATGATAAGTAGATATTCTTTTCCTTTTCCCGGGTTTCACATAGCTAGCTAGCCAGATTCCATCACGTTTTCCTCGATTCATCCGAGCGTCGGATCAATTTTTATCCTTTCACCTACTTCAATCATACACACATATATACAATACACACACATGGCTGCACAAGCTCCGCTCCACGCAAACCACATGCAACGCGTAGATCAGGATGGTTTTCGCAGCTCGTAGACAAAAATAAAAACAAGCAGAGGTAGGCTGGTCAGAGCCTCCCAAAGACTTGTCACATACCCGGCCGGTTACTAGGTTAGGGAAAAAAAAAAAAAAGTAATGCTAGCTATAACTACAGCTCAAAGTATTTTTTTTAAAAAAAGAACATAATTTTTCTTCTCTGAAAACAGTAAAGTTTGAACAATTGAACTTGCAAAAATCGTTTTTTATCAAAAAAAAAAAAAAAAAACCATTGTCAGAACCATCTCCCTTCAGCCAGGTTTAGGCTTATATCTAGGGCCTGATATATATAGGCTGGCTAGGAGAGGCCGGATCTAAGTTTTTGTGATGGGCATGGACTAAATTAAAGATCAGAGCCCAAGGACGTCATGGCAAAGTCAATGTCCCTAAATGACCCTCCAAGACTACTCATTTTAGTAGTTTTGTAACCCACAAAAACAATTTACGATGCATGACAGGCCCAGTCTTATTTCTTATTGTGGGGTCAAGGCTTGGGCTTAAATGCCAGGTCTAGTACAGGGAACTTGAAAATACTGACAAACTAACATTTATTTTTGGTGGTTTGCTGATCAGTTGGGCCAATTGGGTCTTTCACGTAGGATATGACGTTCGAGCCGGTCCAATAATATCTGCAGCATCAATATATGACCTGGAGAAGCAGACATATCGTCGAGTCCTATACAGAGGATTCATATCGGAGTTGTTCGTCCCTTACATGGACCCAACCGAGGAGTGGTACTACAAAACATTTTTTGATTGCGGTGAATTCGGGTTCGGTCAATCTGCGGTGTCACTCGAGCCCTTCGCCGATTGCCCTTCTAATGCAGTGTTCTTGGACACATATTTTTCCGGAGCAGATGGTTTGCCCGTGAAAATATCCAATGCTTTTTGTATATTCGAACGTTATGCGGGGAATATTATGTGGCGTCACACTGAATTGGGGATTCCAAATGAAGTTGTAAGTCATATTATTATTGTATTTCCCTCGAGTTAATTACTATTGGTTAATTTGGACATGACAAGTACAGATCAATGACAATTTTATTTTATGGTGAAGCAGATAAGGGAGGTCAGACCGGAGGTGAGCCTTGTAGTGAGGATGGTCGCAACATTTGGCAACTATGACTACATTCTTGATTGGGAACTCAAGCCCAGTGGTTCCATTAAATTTGGGGTATGGAATCATATGCATCGATCTATTTTGTCATTTATGAAGTTTGATGCTAACTTATCTTTTTTTTTTTTTTTTGAATCAAACATCGAAACTTTGTATTCATTCTTCTTCAACTGTTACACTTTTATCCTTCGGAACATAGTATTGTATACCTATAGGGCCTTCTTCTATCCAAATTCTTTTCTCATTGACAAGTAAAGAAACTTTTGCTAGAAAATGAGCTACACAATTACATTCCCTCTAAGTGTGTATAACTGTCCAATTAGATCTATTCTTCAAAATCCCTCTGATATCTTCAACCAGTTGACCAGGCCATTCCCAGCTAGATTCAGTACCATTCACTACTTTAATCACACTCAAAGCATCCCCTTCAAACACTACTTTTGAGAAGTTCAACTCTGCACATAGCTGCAAAGCACGCCAAAGAGTCTGTAACTCAGCTACTAAAGGAGTAGTTGCATTCCCTTTCTGAGCACATAAAGAAACCAACACATCTCCCTGCACATCCCTTATCACTACCCCAATTCTCATCCTACCTTCATTAACCTTCAATGCAGCATCCTGATTAACCTTCACTTGGCCTTTTGTAGGAGCCATCCATCTGCATAACCTTTTTGCCTGAGTTTTGTCAATCTAGTTCTTGGGTTCTTTTTGTTGTGCTTGCTGAAACTGTAGCAAACATTCATTTGCTTGCCTGAAGATCACATCGGGCCCTTCAAATTTGTTTTCAAACACAAAGCTATTTCGCCTCAACCAAATCCTTCTTAGTAATACTGCCATTAACTCCAGTTCTTCTCGTTTCAGTTTATTACACCAATCTGCCCACAGATCCTGCATATCCCTCTCAATAGATGCCCATTTTTGCACATGACTAAGATTTTCAACCCAAACAGCCATAGCTCCACCACAACTTCATAGAGCATGAGAAACTGTTTCCTTATGCATCTTACAAACTAGGCAGTAGTAATGTTTGACAACCTTCCTGCAAGACAAGTTAAACTTTGTAGGTAGGCAATTATTCATTGTTTTCCAAAGGAACATCTTAACAATTCCAGGAACATTTAAGTTCCACAATATCTTCCACTTATCTGTACCCCCTTTCGATACCTCCCCATTTTTTCTATTTTTCCTGCACATCTTCAGGTGATAAGCACTTTTAACATCAAACTGACCATTCTTAGTATAAGCCTAAATTTGTTTATCTGGAAGACCTGATGAGCTAATGGGTAAACTGCAGACAAGTGTAGCCTCTTCTTCATTTAAAATCTCTTTTACCATCTCTGTTTTCCAGGTCTTAGTGTCTACATCAATGAACTCTTTAACCTTTGCTTCAGCTGCTAATAAGTTTCTGGGAGTTTGAAGCTTGGAGGTAGACAATTTTGGTATCCACTTGTCCCTCCAAATGTTAATACTCTCCCCATCATCTACTCTCCACACCAACCCCTTCTTTAATAATTTCAAAGAATCCCATAGACTCCTCCAGATAACTGATGGCCTATGACCCAGCTTTAAAACCAAGATTTCAAAATGTCTAAAGTATTTGTCCTTTAGGACCTTTGCAGCCAAAGAATGAGGATTTGTCAACACTCTCCAACATTGCTTTACTAGCAAAGCCTTATTGAAACTTACAAGTTCTCTAAAGCCCAATCCTCCACCAACTTTTGAAACCCTCATTTTTGCCCAGCTCTTCCATTGAATTTTATTATCTTCCTTCTTGAAGCCCTACCAGAATTTAGCCATTTGAGATGCTATTTCCTTGCATAATTTCAAAGGTAGTTTGAAGACATTCATATGATATGTTGGAATGGCTTGTATTATAGCCTTTATTAGCACCTCCTTGCCCAAGGGTGACAAAAATTGATTCTTCCAATTACTAATCTTTTTCCACACTCTATCCTTGATGACTCTAAAAGAGTTGTATTTAGATCTACCAACCATAAATGGCAAACCTAAGTATCTTTCACAATTATTCTGCTGTCTAGCTCCCATCTCCTTCATTATTTTTCTCTTATAGAACCATGGACTTTAGGACTGAAGAAAATTGTAGATTTATGCTTGTTTAAGCTCTGACCTGAGGCAGCTTCATAAAGCTCAAGAATGCTATTTATCTTCTTCCATTCCAGCCAACTTGCCTTCCCAAAAATTATGTAATCGTATGCAAAGAGTAAGTGAGTGACCCTTACACCTCCTTGAACTACTGATACCCCTTTCAGTTTTGATCTTCTTTCAGCATTGTTGAGCATTGCACTTAGGCCTTTAGCACACAAAAGGAAAAGATAGGGAGATAAGGGATCTCCCTATCTTAGTCCCCTTGTAGGGAATATGGTCTCTCCTGGTCTACCATTTGTTAAGACAGCATAAGACACCGAGGATATACACTCCATTATCAAACCAGTCCACCTAACCCCAAAACCCAGCTTCTTCATCACAGCTTCAAGGTAAGACCACTCTACTCTGTCGTATGCCTTTGAAATATCCAGCTTTAAAGCCATGTTGTCATCCTTACATCTTTGCCTTGTTTGCATAGAATGAAGTACTTCATAGGCTGCTATAATATTATCAGTTATTAGCCTCCCAGAAATAAGGCACTTTGATTTTTAGAAATGATAACATCCATTACTTTCTTCAATTTGTTGGCAAGACAAGCTTATACACAACATTGCACAAGCTTATTGGTCTAAATTCATTGACATTTTTGGGGTCACTCACTTTAGGAATCAGAGCTATATGAGTGTGGTTTAAAGTTGAATCCATCCTTCCACCATTAAGAAATTGAAGCACTGCCCCACACACATCATCACCCACAATATGCCAAAAGGATTGAAAGAAGCATGCCCCAAAACCATCTGGTCCTAGGGATTTCAATGGCTCCATCATATCCAAAGCCTCATCTACTTCCTCTCTCTTAAAAATCTTCTCCAAGGATTCATTCATTTCAGTAATTACCCTTCTCTCTACTTCTTCTAGGCACTTGTCAATCATGTCAACTTTCAGGCTAGCAGTTTTATACACCTCATCAAAATGATCTTTAAAGGCTTCTGCAACTCCATCTTGCTCTGATCTCAAGGTTCCGCTACTGTCTACAATTGAAGATATTTTACTCATTTTCTTCCTTTGGTTTGCACACTCATAAAAAAACCTTGTATTTCTGTCACCAAAGTTGTACCAGTTTCTCTTGGCCCTTTGTTTCCCCATAGTATCCTCTTGTTCCATCAATTCTCCCACCTATTTTTGTAAACTTTTCAACTCCTCTACATTATAAGGTCCCAACTTCTCCTGCACTTCTTTGATCCTTGTTGAAATCTGTTCAATCTCTTTAACCCTCCTTTTATCTTTGCTTTTAAAACAGGTCATCAAAGTCCTACTAGAAAAGTTTAATCGAGATTGCACCCTTTTCATATGATCATTAATCTGCTGTCCCCTATCCCACCCTACCTTAACTTTGTCCTCACAGTCCTCCTCTTTAATCCAGCTGGCCTCAAACTTGAACAAAGCATGCCATCTTCTTTACCTATTGACAGCCCCTTCTATTGACATCAATATAGGCAAATGATCTGAGCTTCTTACTGGCAACCCTTCCACTCTTACTCCTCTGAACAACTCCTTCCATTTACTATTTGCCACACACCTATCTAACCTCTCCTTTGTGAATGAGAGGTCAGCATGCCTATTGCTCCATGTAAAAAAGCCACTGCAGCAGCCTAAGTCATAAAGTTGATTGTCTTCTAGCACTTCTCTAAATTGACTTAATTGTGTTTCAGCTCTTGGCCTACCTCCCACCTTTTCATTTTGAAAAAGAATCTCATTGAAATCCCCTACCACACATCAAGGTTCTTGCTCCCTTAGCCTCTAGCTTCGTAATAAGTCCCAAGACCACTTCCTTTTCCTTATCTCGGCATGCCCATAGAACCCAGTGGACAACCATTTCTTGCTCTTCCCTTCTATACTGATCTCAGCATTGATATGCCAAGTAGAATAGTTTTTTATTTCCACTTCCTCATTATTCCTCCAGAACAATGCCAAACCCCCTTTCTTCCAATAGAATTTACTACAAAACATCCCTCCATCCCAAGTCTTCTCTTCAAATTTTCAACTCTCCCAGCTGTAAGCATGGTTTCAATCAAGAATACCATGTTGGCCTTCTTTTCCTTTGCCATAAGGCAAAGGTCTTGAACTTTTCGAGGGTTGCCAAACCCTCGACAGTTTCAACTTATAATATTCATAATACCAGGCGGGGCTGCTCGGCAGCCTCCGCTCCTAAATTTTCTTTCTCAGAAACTGCCTCATCCATTCTAGCTTTCTTTATTACACCTTCCTCCTTATCCTCTTCAATACTAGCAGCACCTCTTTTGTACAAGGAGTTAGTAATAAGAAGATTACTAGTATTTGATCTACCTCTGACTTTTCTTTTTCAGCTGCCCTTTTTTTCACCACTAGAGCTCTCCTGCTTCTGTACTTCCTCCATAGCCATCACCAAAGTACCATTTCTCTTAGCTGAGAAGATGTCCAGATCACCATTGTTCAATGGATGATTCATTTCTATTTCCTGATTAAAACCCCCTTCATCAGTCCCACCTATTTGGCACACCATATTACTCTCCTCTTCTATCTCAACTCCCACTTCTCCCTTCTCCCCTTCAGCCTCTACTTCCACTCCTTTCTTCCTCCCCTTCCCATCTTCATATGAGTCCTCTCTATTCTTTGACCCTATAAAAGAGTCATGCGAAGCTTCATTCCCTAATTCACTATTTTTATGTTCTTCCTTTCTCTCAAACCACCTTCGATTCCTTGATGGAGCTCTCAGCCAAGCACCATACTGTAATTCCCCACCCTTCATCCCCTGTTTACCCATCTTTCCAACCTCACATCCTTCCTTATCATGTACAATTCTACCACAATGATAGCATAGTTTTGGCAGTTTTTCATATTGAAAGGGAACCCATATACTTTTCCCTTCCACTTCTATAGTTTGTCCCCTTGCTAGAGGTTTCTTTAGTTCACAAACAATTCAAACCCTTAAGACTCTACCCCAAGCCAAACCATCTTCATTAACATCGATACACTTCACAATTCCCACAGAACCACCAATCTGTTCACCCATCCCTTTCGTCATACAGCTTAGTGGCAAGTTTAGCATCTAGATCTAGAAGCACTCTTGATCAAACTCCATCAAATATGGTTGTGTTTCACCATCATAGTCCTTAATCATGAACAAGTAGTTGTCAAAGAGCCATGGACAACCACTCATAACTTTCTCCTTATCACTCACCGATGCAAAGGTGATGATAAAATAGTTGGTCCTAAACTCCTGAAATTCCATCGGTCTCCCTACTCTCCATATTTTCTCCATTGCTGATCTCACAATTTCCTTCCCTATCTTCCTCTCTGAACAGATTTTCCCAACTACACTTCTCCTCCCTTTATTTTTTGTTTTTTCCAAATACCTACAGTTAACCCCTATGGGCATGTTTTCTTCATCGGTTAGCTTCAATCGTTCCCAGATCCTGTCATTTCCTCCATACCTTCACCTCTACCCACCATGGCGCGCAGATAAGACCCTCGCCTCCTTCAATAGTAGCTCAAAGCAGCTGCAGCAGCAGAAACGGACTAACAAACTCCTCTCAGTCTTTTCAGAGAAAACGGTTAGAGAAAGAGACTCGACTAGCGTGTTATTTGAAGTCTACTTGATGCAAACTTATCTGATCAAGAAAATTGTAGTGACTCTAGTATTAGTATGTCTATATGTGTAACATTATCTCCAACTTTTAAAATCGTGGCATATTGCCTATTTTACGTACCTCTATCTACAACCAAAATGGAAATCAATTGCATATTTCAAAATAGAGAAGAAAATGGCAATTTGAATAGTTTGATGATCATATTACAAAGAGCGGTATTATATTATATATGTAGCGTGGATGTGCAAAATTAATTAATTGGTGATGCAAAGCTTTCTCTTATCTAAATGATATATAGGTTGGGCTAACGGGAGTGCTAGAAGTGAAGGTTGTGGCATACACTCACAAAGATCAGATAAAGGAGGATGTTTATGGCACCCTGTTAGCAAATAACACAATTGGTGTGTACCACGACCACTTTTTGACGTTCTATCTTGACCTTGATGTGGATGGCGAACCCAACTCCTTTGTCAAGAACAAGTTGGAGAAGATCCAAGTAACGGATGGACACAACTCACTAAGGAAAAGTTACTGGACAACTGTGAGTGAGACGGCTAAAACTGAATCTGATGCACGAGTTCAACTGGGCTTGATGCAGTCTGAGTTAGCAATGGTGAATACAAACAAGAAAACCAAACTTGGGAACAACGTTGGTTATCGTTTGATTCCAGGGTCGGCGACAACACATCCCCTTTTGTCATATGATGATTACCCACAAATTCGAGGATCCTTCACCAATAATGATGTGTGGGTCACACCGTATAACAAGTCAGAGAAATGGGCTGGAGGATTATATGTTGATCAAAGCCATGGAGATGATACCTTGGCAACTTGGAGCCTCAGGTACGTACCACATGATAAACTGAACTAGGAAAAAGAACATATCAAATGATTATCTTAATTTGATTGTTGATGATTGAGTTTGATTTGTTTGTGTGTTTGTGTCTGTGCAGGAATAGAGACATTGAAAACAAGGATATAGTATTGTGGTACACAATTGGATTTCATCATGTCCCTTGCCAGGAAGATTTCCCGGTGATGCCAACCTTGAGTGGTGGGTTTGAGCTCCGGCCGACCAATTTCTTTGAGAGCAATCCTGTCCTCAAAACAAAACCTCCCAAGCATGTGGACTGGTCTAACTGCACTACTAGTACTACTCACCCGTGATTGTACTTCATTGTATTAGAATTATTATAAGAACCTCCATACCCCGGGAATGTGTTTACAATTTCGTCTTCTACCGGAATTATAATCCATGTCGGTTTTATCATAATAATTAGCAAAATCAGTAAGGGGCGTTGCTAGCTAGGAATAATTGGTTCTTATATAGTGATGCTGGATCCCAATCACATCTTTGGGTTGTGTTTGGGTAGTGAGGTATTTTCAAGTATTTTGTGAATAATAGTAAAAAAATAATGAAAAAGGAATGATAAAATATTGATAATTCTCCTAAAGTAATTAACACTATAAAAGAATAATGATTTATAAAATACTTGTAAATATCATTTTCAAACCAAAGTACAACATTTGTTAGGATTATTTTACATGAAAAAAAAGCTATATACAAATTAATAGTTCACCGAAAGTTACACGAGAGTCTGAATTTGAAATCGTACGTACATAATGTAATCTGAAGTGAAAAGTTACAATGGGGTTGGTCATGTACGCACGTTAACATCGAATGCATGCATGTATGAAGAAGTAGTAGTGTTAAAGTAATGGGTTGCTTTCGAAATAATTAGCTGGTCGTAGCTCAAATCCACTATGAACTGCTGGCATCACTGGGAAATCTTCTTGGCATGGAATGTGATGGAATTCTACCGTGTACCACAAGACAATATCTTTGTTTTCTATCCCTCTATTCCTAAACATTATGCACGCATTCAATTGATTGTCTTCTTAGAATTTAAAATCCCCATTAAATTAAATTAATTAAGTAGAACTCAATGCTTACGTACCTCTTGCTCCATACGGCTAACCCATCATCTCCTCGGCTGGCATTTGCGTAAAAGCCTCCAGCCCACCTCTCTGTCCTATTATAGGCGGTCACCCACATTGATTCTTCATATAAGCCACTTTGATCTATGGGTAATCATCATTGGATAAAAGGAGAATTGGCCGGCTGTCCGGTAATATTCAACCATTAGCCCACTTCGTTCCCGATCCTTGTTTTCTTATTGGGATTCACCACCCCTAACTCAGCTGGCTCCAAGCCGAGTTGGACCCTAGTCTCGGCTTTCATTTTGCAATTTCTCTAACCACAATCCAGTAACTTTTTCTAGGTGAGGTCTCGTCGGGGTGCGATGCTGATGATCTTGCTGTTCGTAACTTGGCTTTGTCTAAGGAGTTGTCGTTACCGTCAATGTCGTGGTTGAGATCAAAGCTGCTACGTACAGTCGGTTTCGCGCACCCAGACTGACGTGGTGGCTGAAACTTGTTTTATTAAAAAGAATGAAAATTACATTGAGAAGAGACTATCAGACTACTGATGCAAACTTCTGAAAAACTCGGTTCCATTTTTCTCCGACATTCATCTTGCTTCATTATACTGCAGTTGGACTTGAGCTTCAATGGCAGAAAAAAGTTGAGAGTGGTTGATTTACTCTGCAAACCCATTAAGGCTCCCGTAAACCTCCTTGCCCAACTATGGAAGCTTTCAGCTTGGTCAAGTATTGGAGAGACCTTCCTTACGCGCTGCCAGTCACCACTGTTGCTCAAAGTAGTGCTGGGGAGACCGATGAAGACGACAACGACGAACCTTTTTTCGACTTGGGATGACCAGCAGAACATCAAGAAGTTTGGAAGATTAGACAACCGCTTTAACGAGCTCGAGGATGAGATAAAAATCGCCAAGGAAAAGAATGATAATTTGGAGGATACTAGCAACGAACTGATTCTCATTGATGAGGAGGTGGTTCGTTTCCTACTGGGGGAAGTCTTTACCCATGTCCCAAAAGAAGAAGTGGAGAGTAGGAGAGAACAGATGAACTCTCTGAGATGTTTGTTGTCTCTGTGCTTGTGCTTGTGCCTTTATAGCCCTTGTGCGTTAGTCGGATTGCCGACCTTCAAAGATCAAAATGGCGACCAAGGCAGTAACAATCAGAACTAGGAAGTTCATGACCAACAGGCTCCTTTCTCGAAAGCAATTCGTCATCGATGTCCTTCATCCAAGAAGGCCCATTGTTTCCAAGATTGAGCTAAAGGAGAAGCTGGCAAGGATGTACAAAGTAAAAGACCCAAACTCAATCTTTGTTTTCAAGTTTCAAACTTATTTTGGAGGTGAAAATCAACTGGTTTTGGGAGTTTTCATTTTTGTAAGTGTTTCTAAGTATAAATAGCATTTTTCTTAACATTATTCTCTAAAACATAAGCTAACGGATGGAATAGACTGAGAAAAAAATTAAGGGTGGGTCTACGCCCACCACTCCCAGCTACCGTTGGGAGCCACTGTTAGTTCTAATTAGGGTTTTTTTTTTCTTTTTTTAAATGTATTTTTTAATACTTTCAAATATTTTTTTAAAAAATAAAAAAATTACAATATTATTAACAAATACTTCCTTAATTACTAAGTAAGAAAAAAAAATAAAAATAAAAATAAAAAATTTAAGCAATAAGTTTAAGTGAGGAGAGTAGCATTTTTAAAAAATAAATGATGATACAAAAAGCTTCTGAAACCTAACGACCAAACGTCCACTTTTTGGTTTTCGTTATTGAGAACCTAAAACATTTAGAAAGAAAAAGGAAAGCAATATTTTTTGCGAAAATTGCATTTAAAATGGACAACCCATTGATTTGTTATGCCAGCTAGTTAATCAACAAAAATTATTGTAATTGAGAAAAGATGCAACACAGAAATAAAAGTTTGGAAAATATTGATTCATGATAAAATTCAAAATAACAAGAATTTTCTTAGAAAGGGAAAATATAAATTAGTTGCATGAAAATCAAATACATAAACAAACAAGAATTTTGCAAATACTTGACCAAAATTGAAATCATAATTACTTCCAAAACTTGAAACAAAATATTTCCTAAAAAGACAAAAATGAATGTAAATAGAAGATCTGAAAAAAAAAAGAAAAAAAAGAAAAAAAAGAAGAAGAAGATAATTGATAATGTCCCAATACAAGGAAGATTAAGTTTTTCTTGTCATATTTCGCATGTTTATATTTTAAAGATAGTTTAGCACAATCAACGTAGAATCTCAACCGAATTTCCTGCATCAATTTAGGTTTACATCAAATAGGAACATATATGTATACATATGGACATTTCTACATATATCTAAATATTCGAAGGTGATTGAGAGATTGGCAGTTTTGCGAGAATTTTCACTGAACAGGCACAGTAAAGGTGGGCAGTGGGGACCCGACCCCTGCTAAACCACCCCGCACTAGGGGCAGGCTAACCCCAATGGGGCCCACCCCGCACCATGCTCCACACCCCTACCATATTAAAATTATATTTTTAATATTTATATAAATATATTGTATATAGATATATACAATTTGTTAAAAACTTGAAATTAAATTCAAGTTAATGGATTGCGTTGGTCTCCTAAACCAACCTTTATATAGGAGGCTAAGGCAATATAATAGTCATACTTAAGTAATGTGAGACTTACTGAGAATATGAGATAATCGAAAATACAATTCTAATGAGTTTATATTTTTTTGGAATGTATACATTTTAATTATATGAGACTCAAATTTTTTTTTATAGACCTAATGGGTCATTGGGTTGAGCGGAGGGCAGGGTGGGGTGCAATTTCAATCCCACCCCCGGTACCTGGGTGGGGTCCCCTGCCCCCGCCTCCAGGGGGTGGGGTTGGAAACCCTCCCCCGCATGGTGCGGGGTAGGGTGTGGGGGTGGCACCCCAAAGACATATCGAAAATACTGTCCAGACACATTAAAGTAATTGTAAGTTGCATGTAGTTGTTTTTGTTTTTAATTTGAATGAACATGTCTTTGTTGGGGAAATCAGGCACATCAAAATAAATAAAAGTAGAAATAAAAGAGCACACCTACTCACATAGTGACACTAAGAATTTAACGTAGTTTGGCAACTGCCTACATCCATAGAAAAGAGCTTTACTAATAAATAGTGGTGCACAAGAAAATATTACAGAGGAGGAGGATCACACTTTACTCAACTCAACTCAACTCTCTTATTTTCTCTCAGAACTCTCTTGGCTCTCTCTCTTTTCTCTTCTTCTCTTGTTGTATTTGAAGCTCTCATTGGGAGCCTCAATTTATAGGTGCTTGATGTTGTATGAATGCATTTAATTTGCATTCAATTTGTAACTGCAAATGCAGTTACCCACTGAGCAGCAAGCAGCCATTGTGGACTTCTTGCTTGGGTAGTTGGACAGGAATTTCAACAATTCTCCCCCTCCATGCCCATTTACCTAGATGCTATCCATTCTAGCTATGTTTTTGCATAGCTTAAGTTTCTCATTTGTAACTACCTTCGTCAGCATGTTCGTTGGATTCTCTTTCGTATGGATCTTCACAAGTTTCAACAGCTGTTGTTCCATCGCTTCACTTATCCAATGATAGTGGATATCAATATGCTTGGTGGGAGAATGGTACATTGAATTCTTGCTCAAGTCTTGAGCACTTTGACTATCACAATGTACCTTATAGTCTTCTTGACTAACCCCTAGTTCTTGGAGAAAACGCTTCATCCACAACATCTATTTCTCAGCTTCCGCTGCGGTAATGTATTATGCCTCTGTTGTAGATAAAGTAACACACTTCTGCAATTTGGACTGTCAAGAGATAGCTTTTCCTGCAAAAGTGAAGAGAAATCTCGAAATAGATTTCCTGCTATCCAGATCTCTGCCATATCTGAATTAGTATAGCCTTCCAAAACTGGTTTAGCTCCCCCAAAACACAAGCATATCTTCAATGTACATTTCAGGTTCCTGAGAATCCACTTAATTGCTTTCCTAGATTTCAAAGGAATCTGCTCACCATGCCTACAACATGAGCAATATCTGGTCTGGTAGAAACCATTGCATACATCAAGCTTCCTACTGTTGAAGAGTATGAGACTGCTTCTATCTCTTCAATCTCTTTCTTTGAAGAGGGACATGAGCTCTTGCTCAACTTGAAGTGGTTAGCTAGTGGAGTATTGACTGGCTTTGCATCTCTTATGTTGAAATGCTTGATTATCTATTCAACATATTTTTGTTGTGATAGCCACAACCTTTTGGCTTTCCTATCAAGAACAATCTTCAGGTTGAACACCCATTTGTTCTTTAGGGCTTTCTTTCCTTCAAAAAGTTTCGCCAACTTATATGTTTGATTTTTCTGCAAAGAACTCATTTCTTCTTGCATTGCCTGCACCCATAATCTTCTATCAGCATGAGTTTGAACTTCCTTGAAGCTCCCGTTCCCCCTCATCAGTAAGCAGAATATAGTCTGTTCTGGATATCTCCTCGACAGAATCAGTAGGAGGCCTCTTGTTGATCTTCTTGGTTGAGTTTCATCAACTAAAGGAGGTTCATCACCATCTAACCCTTGTGGTGGTACACCAACTTCTGGTGGAGAGGGTTCTTGCTCCCCCTACTTGACACCCTAAGCTTTTTCTTCTGCTTCTGGATCTCGATCCTGCATATCCTCATTATCTGTAGCGAACTGTAATGGTGCAGGATCTGAAGTCTAGGAACTAAGCTCTACTGACATTGAGGAAGCTTCAGTTCCTATGTGCTTGTTTTCATGAAATATTACGTCCCTACTTCTGACAATTCTCTTTGTCACTGGATCCCATAACTTGTATCCGAATTTTTCATCTCCATATCGAACAAAGATACATGGAGTTTACTTGACATCGAGCTTCTGTCTCAGCTCCTTGGATACGTGTGCAAAGGCTTTGTACCCAAACACTCTCAGGTGAGAGTAAGAGACATCTTTTCCAGACTAAAACTTCTTCAGGAACTTCATATTCCAGTGGTACAGAAGGTGATCTGTTGATCGGGTAACATGTAGCACGAATAGCTTTACCTCAGAATGGTTTGGTAACTTGGCCATACTGAGCATGCATCTTGTTCTTTCCATGATGGTCCCATTCATTCTTTCGGCTACACCATTGTGTTGAGGGGTAAATGCGATCGTCTTCTCATGTCGAATACCGCGATCAGCGCAGTCTGCAGCGAACCTTTTGAAAATATATTTTCCTCCATTGTCTGTTTGTAGGCATTTCAACTTCTTTCTCGTCTCTCTTTCTACTAGGGTGTGGAAACTCTTGAAGTACTTGAAGACCTGATCCTTTGATTTTAAAACATATACCTAGACCTTTCGTGAAGTATCATCAATGAATGTCACAAAATATCTGTTACCTTCCAATGACTCTTCTTCCATGGGACCGCATACATTAGAGTGTACCAGACTCAACAACTCTGATCTTCTCTTCGTAGAGGAATTAAATAAGACTCTGCGTTGTTTTCCAAACAAATAGTACTCACAAGGGTTTAACGTTGTTCCTTTGGCAATTTTGATGAGTGCCTTCTTCACAACCGTATCCACCTCTTTTTCACTTATGTGTCCGAGTCTCTTGTGCCACAGATTCGGTGATGCCTCATTTTCCATTGCATTAAGGCTATCAGAACTGATCTTCACATGATCTTGTACAACGTATCAAAAATATGTCCTTGGGCGACAACCATGGTACCTTGTGACATCTTCCAAGTGCCTTTGCTGAAGTAGCTGTCATAGCCCTGTCGATCAAGAGTTGTTCTAGAAATCAGGTTGATCCGAAGGTTAGGAATGTGTCGAACATCCTTCAACACCATGGTGCAACCAGTGTTGGTTTTTATCTACACTTTGCCAACTCTCACAATCTTCAAGGAACTGCCGTTCCCCATCCTTACTGTACCAAAGTCTTCTGCTTTGTACGTAGTGAAACATTCACTATGGGAAGTGGCGTGGTATGATGCTGTTGTGTCTACCACCCACTCAACATTGTAGCTTGCAACGTGCAGACACATCTTGTCACTAGTGGAAAGTATCGCCACATTTCCTGAAAAAGTAACAAAAGTTTCACCATTTTCTTTCTTCATATTATTGCTTTGACCTTGCTACTTTAAAAACTTGTGATAGTTTTTTTTCATGTGGCCTTCTTTGCCACAATGGTAACACTTAATGTTACTTGTCTGCTGGTTCCTGCTACTGCTGGACTTTCCACGTGATTGAGACATCCCTCTGTTTCTGCCTCTACTTTTTCCTTTATCATTCCCTTGAGGCCTTTCTCTACTCTCGGTGACAAGGACATGTGATTGATTCATGCTCATCACTTTTTGTCTGGCCTCCTCATTAAACAGGGTATCCTTAACCATCATCATGGTAAGTTTACCATATAGAGTAGAGTTACTTAGGGAGACCACCAGCGTCTCTCAACTGTCTAGTAATGAACTGAGAAGTAAGATGACTTGTTCTTCATCGCTAAGATTGAATTTGACGGACCCGAGCTGGTTAACTAGGTTTTGAAACTCGCTAGTGTGCTTGGCAACAGAGGTGTCGCTCTTCAACTTCAAGTTAATAAGTCATCTCATCAAGAGGGCCTTGTTTTGAGTAGTATTAGCTTGATACATATTCTCTAACTTTTTTCAGTATATGCATTTGTCTCTTGGGCCACGTGGTGAAAGACACTATGGTCGATCCATTGCCTGATCTGACCGATAGCCATCTTGTGCATCTTTTTCCACACTTGATCTGTAAATTCATCTGATTTTGTCCCTTTATTTTTCAAGGGATTAGACAGATCTTTACAGATCAAGAGATCCTCCATCCGAGGTCTCCAAAGACTGAAGTTTGAGCCAATTAGCTTTAGTATGGTGCCTGATGCTAAATCCTCAATGGATTTAGACTAATTCTAAATACAAAGTGCAAGTACAGGATCTTCGAGGTGGAATATCGCAAAATGGACAGCACTGTTGTGTCCAAAACGCTGAATTTTGTTGGAAACGAGTCTTGTTTCGTCAAAATCGGACTTAGATAGCACAAGGTTGAGCAAAAGAACCAAAACAGGAACTCTGTCGCGCATCTAGTGCATGGAGTGCAAAAAATGCATAGGCGCGTGTGAGTCACGCGCCTTCTAGGGGCAGGAGCGCGTGAAGCGTGTGTATTTCACTCGCATAGACTTCTCTAGAACGCGTGAGGTGCGTGGGTTTCACGCGCGCTTATTCTCTCTTGGTGTGTAGGGCGTGTGTCAAGAGTGGGCTTCACTCTCCGATCTTCAAGTGGCGTGTGGAAGCGTGTTCGTCGTCGGTTCGGCTTCCGGCTTTCACCACTTTTTTTTGTCTCGATGAGACGAACACAATGGTATGCTCAAATTTGTAAACTGAGGAGCGCACTAAAAATGAGTTTTCTGGAAAAAAAAAAAAAAAAAAAACTCCTTGCAACAATCACTCTGATACCACTTGTTGGGGAAATCAGGCACAATGGAATAAATAAAAGTGGAAATAAAAGAGCACATCTACTCATACAGTGACACCAAGAATTTAACGAGGTTCGGCAACTGCCTACATCCATAGAAAAGAGCTTCACTAATAAATAGTAGTACACAAGAAAATATTACAGAGGAGGAAGATCACACTTCACTCAACTCAACTCTCTTCTTTTCTCTCAGAACTCTCTTGGCTGTCTCTCTTTTATCTTCTTCTCTTGGTGTATCTGAAACTTTTGTTGGGAGCCTCAATTTATAGGCGCCTGATGCTATATGAATGCATTAAATCTGCATTCAATTTATAAATGCAAATGCAGTTATCGGTAGAGCAGTAAGCAGCCATTGTGGATTGCTTGCTTGGGTAGTTGGGCAGGAATTTCAACAGTCTTGGCCATTCTTTTTTAGAAGATGTACAAACTAATCGGAATGGTGAAGGTTAATGGATGTGTGCTTTTGATAGAACAATTTTTTCAAGCAGTATTCATAAACAAAGCACTACTTTAGCAAAGTGGCTCCCAATGAAGTAAGTAGTTGGTGATCTTAAAGATGTTTTGAGAAACACTATCTCACGAGTTGAGATAGAGAGTGTGTCTTCATTCATATAAATAGTAGTATGTACAACTGAAAATCTATCTATGGAAAGTGTACAAGAAATGGAAAGAATATTAATCAATTATACACGACTAAACAGAAGCTATATACAGCTAACACAAGAGATTTACTTCCTAAGAATATACATTAGTTGACTTAAGAAGATTGTTGAGATATCTTGGGATGATGGCTATGATCATGGGCTAATGTCTTTGGTTTAAGCACAGTTGAGTGATTTTTGATTTCATCCCTTTTATTCCCCCTCAAACTTGGCTGTGGATGAAAGCAAAGGCCAAGGTTGTCATGCAGCTGCTTGAATGGAGATTTAAGCAGGGGCTTTGTGAATAGATCTACAAGCTGATCTAGGGATGTAACAAACTTTGTTTCCAATGAGCCAAGTGTCACTTTTTCCCTCACATAGTGGTAATCAAGTTCTATGTGCTTTGTTTGAGCATGTAGAACTGGATTTACTGTCATAAATAAGGCACTCATGTTGTCACAATGAAGAATAGGTGTTTTAAGAAGTGGCACCCTAAGGTCTCAAAGTAGAGTAGAAATCCATGTCAATTCAGCTACTGTTGAAGCCATTGCTCTATACTCTGCCTCAGCACTTGACCTTGCAACTGTTGGTTGCTTCTTTGCACTCCAAGAGATGCAATTGCTACCAAGAAAAGTATAATAGCCTGAGATTGATCTCCTTGTAGTTGGGCGGCCTGCCCAATCTGCATCAGAAAACCCATATAAATAAAGTGTGCTTCTTGAGAGGATGCGGATGCCTAGGTCAGCTATTCCTTGCAAGTACCTAAGGATCCTTTTTACATGCTGGAAATGAGTTACAGTAGGTGCTTGTAGGAATTGACAGACATAATTCACACTGAATGACAAATCTGGTCTGGTAAAAGTGAGGTACTGCAGACCACCAACAAGACTTCTATAGAGTGTTGGATCATGAAACTATTGCTCAGAGACAGATTGATGTTGTCCTTTGGTAGGCATAGGTGTGGACAGAGGCTTGCATTCATGCATGTTGGCTCGAGTCAATAAGTTCATTATGTACCTATGCTGGGATAAGAACAGGTTAGAACCAACCTTATGAACTTCTATCCCTAAAAAATGGTGTAGGAAACCCAGGTCTTTGATAGAGAACTGAGTACGCAGTTGAGAGATCAACCATTGAATTCTTTGGGGATTTTCACTTGTGACAACCATGTCATCTACATATAGCAAAAGGATGAGAACTCCATGGTCTGAGTGGCAAATAAACAAACTTGGATCTGCTGAGCTTGAGTAGAAACCAAGCTGTAAAAGAAAGTCTCTCAACCTGTCAAACCAAGCTCGAGGAGCTTCTTTGAGTCCATACAAGGCACGGTTTAGCTTGCACACATGGTGAGGATGCTGTGGATCTACATAGCCAGGTGGCTGCTGCATGTAAATAGGAGTGCTAAGAAAACCATGTAAAAAAGCATTCTTAACATCTAGTTGATGAAGTTCCTAGTGTTTAACAGTGGCAAGAGTAAGAACAATTCGAATGCTTGCAGGTTTCACAACTGGTGAAAAAGTTTCTGAAAAATCAACCCCATCAACTTGACTGAAGCCTTTAGCAACCAACCTTGCTTTAAGTCTTTCAAGAGTACTATCTGCCCTTAGTTTAGCTTTATACACCCACTTGCAGCCAACTATATTCATATCATCAGTTTGTGGAACCAATTCCCAAGTATTATTTTTGGCAAGTGCATCAATTTCCTCTTCCATAGCAGCAGACCAACCATGATGTTTTAGTGCAGTTTTAACTGACTTTGGTTCGGCAGGGATGGGAACAATGTGATGCAAATTTGCATATTGAGGGTTTGGTTTGTGAATACCACACCTAGATCTAGTTTGCATAGGATGTGGAGGTGGAGTTGACTGGACAGTTGGTTGAACAGAAACAGTTTGTGATGGATGAGGCTGAGAATTTGTTTCTGGAAGGGAAGTTGATGAAGGACAATCTGTTTGAGAGGAGGAATTGATCTCAGTTGAGGGAGGAGGAGCATAAGCAGAAGGCAATGCCTGCTTTACAGGTTCTTTAAAGAAAGCTTTGTGCCATTCAGTGAATGTTGAGATTTCTCCCTCAACAGTAAGAGAGTCATAGAGCATGGTGGGTTTAGAATAAGGTAGGACAGATTCATCAAACACCACATGCCTTGAGATAAAAACATGACCAGTGGGTGGATAAAGGCATTCGTAGCCTTTGTGTTTGTTGCTATAGCCAATAAACACACATGGCAAAGACTTGGGTTCAAGCTTATTTGACCTACACTCTCCAAGGTATGGGAAACATCTGGACCTAAGGGTTCTGAGTATGCTATAATTAGGATGTTTAGCATAAAGTCTAAAAAAGGGTGAGTCCATGTTAAGCACAGGAGTTGGTAATCTGTTTAACAGAAAAACTGCAGTAGAAAAACAATCTAGCCAGAACCTAGGTGGCAGTTTTGCATGAAACATCATGGTTAGCCCAAGATTTGTGATACTCCTATGTTTCCTTTCCGCTTTACCATTTTGTTAAGGAGTTTTGGGATAGGCAGCTTGATGAATAATACCATGGTTCTGAAGGTATGCAAGTAGTTTAGCATCATTAAACTCTCAGCCTTCATCAGTTTGAAAAACATGAATTTTTGCATCAAATTGACACTTGACAAGCATGTGAAATTGAACAAAAGCTGAGTGAAGATCAGATTTGTGCTTAAGAGGAATCAACCATGAAAAGTTTGTTGCTTCATCAACAAAAATAGCATAAAATTTATATTTTTCCCTTGAAAGAGTATGAGCTGGTCCCCATAGATCACAGTGTATTTTAGCAAAAGGAACAGTAATAGTGTGATCTCTAGAAAGAAAAGGCAACTTGCATGCTTTTTCCATTTGACAGCTTGTACAAATTTTTGAAGAAATTTGTTTTGACTCAAGATTAATGAACTTCTTGGTACAAAGAAAGTCTAAAAATTCTTGAGTTTGGATGTCCAAGCCTTTGGTGCCATTCTTCTTTAGTTGTGGATCGAAATCTGGAAGAGTAGAAGCTCTCTTTATTTTGAAAAGTTGAAATAGGATCAAAAGTGTATAGGCCCTTCTGATTCTTGCCTTTTGCCACTGTCTTCTGAGTTACCCTGTCCTTTAGCACAAAAACCATGTCCATTAAACTCAAATTGTAGAGGGTAATTAGTAGTTAACTTGCTAACATACAATAAATCCTTCTTGATTTCAGGAACTACTAGCACATCATTTAACAGAATCTAAGAATTAGAAGATCCAACCATTGCTTGACCAATATGAGTGATAGGTAATACTTTGCCATTTCCTACCATTATACCATCATGGCCTGTATATGGAGTTAATGACTGAAGAATACCTTCATTTGCAGTCATGTGGTCAGTAGCCCCAGTGTCAGGATGCCAGGAAGAATTCTTAGTATTGTCCTCCTGTTTGAGGGCTGCAAAACTTTGAGGATGACTGTCATGGGTGCAAAAATGGTTAAACCTATTAAAGCACCTCAAAGCAGTGTGGTGTCTTTTGTTACAAATCTAGCATATGACTTCCTCTTTGTTTGTAGATTTGAAATTGGATGGAGGGCCACAAGAGTGGCTGTTGGAATGTTGTGCTTGATGTGGAGCACTTTGTTTTGGACCATTAGATGACCCTTGCACAAAACCACGCCATTTGGATGTAAAAGATCCAGATTGTGCATTGGATTTCTTTTGCTTGTAGTTCTTCTGTCCATAAAAAATCATAGGAGAAGTGTTAACATCAAGTTTGTACCTGTCTGTATAGCTCTCCAATAGGGTGACAACTTCTGAATAAGCAGGAACAGGAGGCCTAAGCATGGTTGCAGTAAAAACTTCAAACTCTTTTCCTCAGCCATTGAGCAGCCACCAGGATTTTTTGTGTTCTACCACTGGCTTGCCAATAACAGCAAGTTCATCACACATAGTTTTGAATTTCCTCAGGTATTCACTCAAGGAATTAGATCCTTTTGTGATTGATGTAAGTCTGTGCTTCAGAGCAAGACTTCTGTAAGAGGAAACTCGAGCAAAGGCATGAACCAGAGCATGCCAAACTTCTGAAGCAGTGTTTAGGCCAACAACAATGCCTAACACATCCTCAGATAAGGTGGCTGTAAGCCAGCCTTTCACTAGCCTATCAGACCTGCGCCACTTTGCATACAATGGGTTAGGCTGAGAGGAATCACCTTGGAGGAATTGAGGTGGGGTTTCAATGTCACCTGTTATGAATCCTTGAAGATCATAACTCTCCAAGATGTTGAACATCTAAGTTTTCTAGAGCAGAAAGTTGCTGGAATTTAGTTTAATTGAAACATAGTTGGACACATTTTGTGATGTAGGATAGGGATAAGGGTCTGACGTCGCAGATGAAGCCATGACAAAAAAAGAGAGAAAAAAAATCACACACAGCTCTATATCAACCCGTAGAGGCTCTTGATACCATAAAGATGTTTTGAGAAACACTATCTCACAAGTTGAGATAGAGAGTGTCTTCATTCATATAAATAGTAGTATGTACAACTGACAATCTATCTATAAAAAGTGTACAAGAAATGGAAAGAATATTAATCAATTATACACGGCTAAACAGAAGCTATATACAGCTAACACAAGAGATTTACTTCCTAAGAATATACATTAGTTGACTTAAGAAGATTGTTGAGATATCGTGGGATGATGGTTGTGATCATGGGCTGATGTCCTTGATTTAAGCATAGTTGAGTGATTCTTGATTTCATCCCTTTTAGATTTGTGTTCCGGATTCCAATAAATATAAGTTACTCCAACTTCCGAAAAGTGAAGCACAAAGCAAAGACCAACCATTACCATTATATCATACCTTTCAAGTAAGTACAAATGCAGAAAGAAAGAGAAAAGTTATATAGATAATATAGACCCAATGTAGTGTTCTACTTGCAGTCTCGTGTTTCCGTGTGCTTTGGCAGGAGCTGTGTTCTAAATCCATTTCTCATTCGTAAGTGTTTCTGTGGGCACTACCATGGCCGTATATGAACCTTGCTGTTCCCTCTGTGTACAATCAGCCTTACGTGTTCCGAACGGCTTTGCTCAAGGTGGAAGCCGATGAAAATGTTTTCCCATCAAGGTATCTGTTCTCCCCTTTCATCCTCTGTTTCATCCTGAGGTCCAACTCATCAGCACTCAGAGCAAATGGCGTATCAGAAGCCTGCCGTTTACAACAGTTTTTAGTCTTCCAAATTAATTTCAATGTTTTTTCACAATATTGTTGGGGTACTTGCAAGAACTGTCTATTTTCTTCAAAATATGAACTGTCTTTCTTTTTAAAAGATTTTGCTCTGAAGATCAGAGCTTGCATAAAATTTTGCACATGGGACAGCCTATTGAAAGGGGTTCATTTGTCATACCATGACCCATCCCCTAGTATCTGCGAAAGAAGGGACATGAGCTGAGTAAGGCACCACATCTGCACACGAAAGAAGGAAGGTGAACCGCGTGATCATTTTAACAATTAAGTTCGGAACCGCAAAATATCTTCATTAAATCCAATCTTACTTACGCTTGAAAACCTGCCTTAGAGTGTTGTAAATGCAAGAGTATACCTCTGTATGGCTGAATATCCCAGCTGGTCCTGCCTAAGAAGAGTAGGTTGGGAAATGGTTACTTTTTTTTGTTTTTTCCACTTTTATCACAGTATAATAATGATGTAATATTATCTATTAACTATTAAATTCATTCTTATTATTGAAAATAACAAATATAAAAGTTAATGACGTCATTATAATAAGATAGGAGTGAGATGAGAGTAGAGTGCATGCTGACATTTTCCTTTCCCTATTCTCTCTCTCTCTCTCCATACCCACACACAGACAGACAAACCTGTGTGACAAATAAGCCGCCCTGATTAAGTCTAGGTTTCACAGTAAACTCAGAAGGATTTGGTGTAGAGTTTATAACATGGGCCTCCCTCAATCGGGTCAGCCAAGTCGCCTATGATCACATCATAACACTCTTCTCTGCTTTCTAGCTCAGCCCAGCAGCAAACCATGAGGTTCTTAGTCGTTACAATAACAGCAACGTACAACGATAATGAGGAGAATGACATGACAGCCATGCATGTGATGCAAGTAGATAGTGGAACCTGGCGTCATTGATAATAAGCTCAAGTCTTGGATCACAGAAAGCATCCCTGTTCACTATTAAGTATGACTTGCAAAACTCCACCACCTCCTGCATATATGCCCCATGAAAAGATTGAAGATTGAAGATTGAAGATTGAAGATTGAAGATTGAAGAAAGAAGAAAAACATAATTGCACTATCACATTAAACAGGAAAATTGCAAAAACAATATCATGAGGGTCATTTGACTTAGAGAGGATCTTAAAATAATAATCCGAAAGACGGAGAGAAGATCAAGGGAAAAAACATATGACCTCGTGAAACAAAAAACGCCTAGTTTAGGGGACAAAAGAACTCAAAGAAAATCATGTTGATTGCAACATAGAATATTGACCAAAATCTGATGGCGATTTTACCTCATCAATGTCACACATGACAACCATCTCTACAGTATTATGTCTAAGAATCTCTCTTGCTTTGGAACCCTCACCTCCTCCCATAATAAAGATGGTCCTCGGACTAGGATCAAACACAAATATTAGCTTGAAATATTGGCGCCTTTACACTCTGTACAACACTAAAGAAAACGAGAGGAACAGGAAAATAATTCAAGTTGTAATTAAGAGGAAAACTTACTTGGGATGATGAAGAAGTGCTGGATGAACAAGAGATTCATGGTAGATGAATTCGTCTGTCTCTGCACTTTGAAGCTTTCCATCAATGACAAGAGCCTATTAACAAAACAAATATTTAGCGCAAAAGAAGTCGGAACTGTTGCATTAGAAACGTAGCATTTTGTCTTCCAAATTAGACTTTCTTTGATACACACGAAACCTTTCCAGAAGGTTTTGTGTCCAAAAGTGCAATGTCCTGGTACGGCGTAGCTCCTGTATGCAATATGCTGCATAAATAAATAAATAAAAATGAATGTTCAATATACATTTCAGAAAAATGAAGGCGGTAATTATAAGAATAATTCTTTTGTACAATTTTAAATAATCTTGTCTGGCCTTTTTACGACCTTCTTATCGAGCTGATCAAAGACTTCATATGCTATGCAAGAGTACAACAACTTTTGAACTCAAGAAAAAGCTTTGCTAATGATATTACTGAATATTGAATATTAGAACTAGGCACAGGAGGTACTCGATAGAATGACACAAAGAAGGTTTCTCTCATTTAGAATTCATTTTCTTTTCACATATCCTTGATACAAAACAAGAGTCTATATTTATAGACTTTTCCATAACAACCAAATGCAAATGATTGGTACACATCAGATCCTATTCCTAGAATATTCTCATTCTGGAGCCTTCGGGATTTTGCTGGAATTCTTCTTATCTGCATGCTTTGCATATACACGTAGGCCAGAAGATAAACGGTTTGCTGCATCTGTAGGTGCGTGTCCTTGTCCTTGTGAGGTAGCAGATGTAACGACCTTAATAATAGGTGAGTTGCCTTCTGAGCCTGCAGCTGTAGGTGCACGTCCTTCTTCTAAGGTAGCAGTTATAATTGCCTTAATATTCCCCCGCGAAGTAAGCGGCACTGATCCAATGGTGAGGCTTGATCGTAACTGTGAGAAGTGTGCATCAGAAAAGGGGCTTGGTGAAGATATCAGCTAACTGATCCTTGGTTGAGATGAATTAGACTTGAAGAGTTTTGGCCGCAACCCTCTCATGAACAAAATGATAATCTAACTCAACATGTTTAGTACGTGAGTGTAAAACAGGATTAAGAGAAAAATAAGTAGCACCCAAATTATCACACCACAGTGTTGGTGGATTGGAGAGAAATATACCACACTACAAGAAATCGCACCTTTCTCAGCGCTCAAAATCGCCGAAAATACCCCCAAAATTCGCTGGTAATGATCTCTCTCGGCGATTTTTAAATCGCCGCACTATCGACGATTTTAAAGTGACGATTCTGAGAATTTTCAGCGAAAAAAAAAAATCGTCGGTAAAAAGAGTATTTTCGGCGATTATTACTCGCCGCAAAAGCTAAATAAAACGTCGCAAAAAGGGATTCAGGTTCGCACGAAAATCGCCGAGAATACTAAAAGCAACGAAAAAAATCGCCGCAAATAATCCATTACTCGCCGCTATAAGTCCGTTACATTCTCAGCGATTTTTTGTAATCGTCCCTATAAGATTTTTCGTACGAATAATTATCGCCGCAAATAAACAATTATTCGCCGCGATAAGTCTATTTTATTATCAGCGATTTTTTTATAATCGTCCATGTAGCTTTTTTATGACGAATAATTATCGCCACAAATATATATGTTTTCGCCGGAAATAGACTAATATTTGCAACGATATTATTCAATTCGCCGGGAAAGAGATTATTATCAACGTCTTTTACTCGCTGAAACTGAAATATAAATCGCCGCCAAAAAGTATTATCGACGATTTTAGGTCCTCGCCTATAAAAAGATACATGTCTATCATCTGTATTTGCGGCGCGTTAGAATCGCCGGAAGGAGGGTTTATAACCGTTTATCTACATTGTTTTCGGCGACTCATGTTCGCCGCAAATTGTTTATTTTTGTTTTTTTTTTTTTTTTTTTTTCGTGGCGCCCAGACGTTCCTTAGGCCACATTTCCGCCCTTCCTCTACCATTATATTTCTAATTTACACAATACTTATCTTATTATTTCAGGTAATTAACTAAACAATATTACTTAATATCTTCTAATTTTTTAGAATATTATTTGAGTAAATGACCTGAAATAATAAGATAAGTATTAAGAGCATAAAATAAACTGCACTTAATGTATACAGAAAATTAATATCATCTCATTAAATATCATCTCTTAATGTACTATGATGCTATATAAAAACTGTGAAGTGTTAAGAGTGTTTATCCAATAGTGAAACATACCTATATTAAATACTTAGAAATAGGAAAACGTAAAAGAAAAAGATTGAAGTTTCATTAAAAAGATTGAACTTTCCATCTAATTTAATAAATTAATGACATTCAGTTCATCCATTGAGGTGGGGAATTCACATTAATGTAGTTATGGGGTAGACCAATTGGAATCCAAAACTTACACTTTAACCCGTAAATATCTGATAATACATCATTCAAATAGATAATAGTGCTACTCCACTTTTATATAAATTATCTAGTCAAATATATAAAATCTGCACCTGGGCATGAGGGGTACTGGGCAGAACAATAAAACAGATCACACACATTGCATCAATGCCCTCATACTTGTGGGATATTTGATGCTTCCATCTGACAAACTCCAATCTGACAGTTAAAGATAAATTGGATCAGTACACACCATTAGATTAGTTATAAAGGAGAGTGTCAAGTGAAGGGAGATGCATTTATATGTTCATCAAGTGATCACTGGCCAACCATTGCAGGTAATAATCGTTGGTTGAAAAGTAAAAAAGTTAAATCTGAAACATAATATTAATATCATATATATATATGTACTGGGTTTTTTTAAACCCAAAAATTCAACTAGTACAAGCAAGGTTTATGCTTGAATACTCCAGATTCTATCACCCTACAGCAGCACAGAAACACTTTCAAGTAACCATAAAATATTATGATGCATATATATAGTAGCTACTTCTGGAAATGGTGCTATTTATCATTCCAATCAATAAACTTGATAATCAGACTTATTATAAGAGTGCTGCAGAGGAATCAAATCAATTTATAAAGAGGCTACTAGATAATATCATATTGCTGACCAGAACATAATATAATAATAATTGGTTGCTTTGCTACAAAGTTGTTAAAAGTCACATGAACAGATTGGAAAATTTAAGGAACCAGACAAACCTTTGGTGTGCCTCGTTTATTGCTATCTGGTCAGCAATAAAGTGAACTTCTATAGAGTTCTGCTGCAAAGATCAAGTCATTATGTCAGCCCCGGGAGTGCATAGCAAAATATTATTGTGATCATGCGTGGAGAGTACCATTGGAAAAAATACTCTGTAGGAATGAATATAAAGAGAAATATGTTATAACAACCAAGTCACAAATAATATTTGCGGCGATTTGGGGCTCCAGGAACAGCTCTGTTTCTTGTAGTGGATCAAGAGGTACAGATGAAGCAAACTAATTAGCTAGCTAGCTAAGCCCATGGTCCACGCAGCATGAAGGGTAGGGTCCATGCAATGTACGTACTGCATTGACCCTACCCATTAATTTCTATCATGCCATGCATATATACATACATACATACATACATATATATATGTCTTACAACCGATCGATCGAGATCCGACGTTGTTAATAACACGTACGTATGTACATTTAATTGCTAAAATGCTGCCAATTAATTTTACGTTTTCTTCTCCAGCTAGCACTATTTGTGACACTAGCTAGCTACGATTTTGCATCTCCAAAATCGTACATGACTTACACTGTGCATACATCGTTTTCATGTCTTCGTTAATAATATTATGTCATCATCAACTAGTCCATATGTATAGGAGGAGTCCCTTTCTCTCTAGCTAGCATAATATTCTTGCAATAGTAAGTGACTCATCGTTTTTAATTATATACTACTCCAATTACTAATGATGGGATTTGAATCTCCCATAATTTTTAATTATACTTTTCAAGTTAATTATCCCAAAGAAGGAATGCATAGCCCCAAATGACGATCCATGTCCTTACAAATTAAGTATCACCATACAAGTTCATGTGTTAATGTTATAAAAAAAATCAGTCAGTCCAACAGAACATCATGAGCATTATATATATATATATATATATATATATATATCATAACTCTTCTATTTTTTTAGCATCTGCAATCTGCTTGCTAAGATCTATTGAACTACTGCAGAAAATACAATATTTCAATTATATAAGTTCTCATTCTCACCAAACTTTGCTTAGAATAATTGGTAATTTTTAAAAGTACCCATCAACATCGTAGGATATATATGAGGAGAATGAGTATATTGTATATAGTCAAAAAATAATGATAACATGAGAGGTTAAGAGGTGATATTGAACTTGGAGATCACCCCTGTTGGTTTATCCACAGTACTTGGCAATGTAATTAATTCAGATTATGGCAATAATACACTTCAGCAAGAGTTTGTTAACCTATAAGGGTAATTATACTCATTCCAGATCAGATTCTTGTAATTTAGGGTTAAGATAATGGTTAACAGTTCAAGTTGTTAGGCATTTTTTTACTTCTTTGCATTAATTATATAATGAATATGCTGCAACAGATTTTTCAAAACACATCTATGCATATGACATTGGGAGCAATATTTACATACCATCTGCATCCTAAGACTTCAATTAATGCATGGTTGCCGGGTGATCAAAACAGAACAAGGTGGCTGTCATGGAGCTGATTCCACACATATATATTATCTTTGATCTTTGCGTGAAATCAGCTTTGGCATTAGACCTTTACGTACTGGTAAATCACGTGAACCTTGGCCGACTCATGGTTATAAACCAATTGATTAACTTGAACCACTTGATCATGATTAGGTATGGAAAATTACAAATACCAAATTCCATACTAGCCTCCTAGGTTAAATAATTACGTCTCTAAGATACTTAATTACCATTTCAGTACATTATTTCATTCAACATGCATGAATTGATTCGACAACAGAATGAACTTTCATTCCAATCAACGAGTTTTTAAAATCAGCAAAAAGTGCCCAAGTATTCAAATAACTCACCTGCAAACTGACCATGACATCAAATGAATTGTGCAGCTGTCTCATTGCCAATGTAAGTGGAGATGCCAAAATACATACAATTTGAATATCAGCTTTTTCCCTGAAATTAACAGAATCAAAATTACATGGATGCCTGCATGAACTAGCAACACACTGGGTTTCATCCAGAATTTAAAAGAACAATTGTTTGGTCCCATCTCCAAAACAATTGTTGTTGTGGACATGTAAAATGAAAAACCCTAAATAAGAAAAAAACTGCATTGTGTTCAAAGAAAGCCATTTGTAGGAGGCAACACTTTCATGTGATTATCATACCTGCTTCACAAAACTCAGTTTACTTTGGGGTTCATCTGTATGCCGATTTTATCAAAACTGTCCCTATTGCCATCCATAGACTTCCTCATGTGATCTGGCATAGTATCTGCAGAAGTTAGAACATATAAGGTGGTTATAGTGTAGCTAGAGGGATACATTATTTACTAATTAAACACCCGCAATAACATTGAATGCAATAGAGAAAATATAAATATAGGAGGAATCAATTGAAAACATAACTTCTTTAGAACCTTCATCTCTTTCACTGACAATAATCCTGAACTAAAATGTCTTGAACATCATGCTGCCATTCTTCTAAGCTCACGTAGTTGTCATGTCCTTGCCCAACACCCTCTAGATAATTGGAACAACTCATCAGGATATAACCAAACTTCCACACAGAACAAGAGCCCAAAAATTCCCTCACCTGCCCAATGACTCCCACGATGCAAAAGTAGACAACCTTCCTCTACACTAGGCTTGGATATATATAATATATATAGTGAATATATATATGTTTATATATATATATATATATATTAGCCACCCACCATCTCCCACCACCAAAAAGTGCCCAAAATACACAAAAAGCCCTTCCCATGATTATGTATGGTAGTTCACTGAGTCTCTCCACGAGACTGGAGAGACTCAGTGTAAGACGGCATATGTTGGAAGAATTCCCTCAACATCTTATCATATTCATTTTGCCGCTCACGAAGCACGCGCATTTCATTATTCATTGCATCAAGCTGCGTCTTATAGCTGTCGGCATCTTTCCTGTACTGTTCGGCATCTTCCTTGTACTGTTCGGCATCTTTTTTGTACTGGTCGACATCTTTCTTCTGTTTTTCAAGTAAGGCAAGGTACTCTTTTTCTCGTTCACGGTCTCGTTGTCTTGTCGACTCCGGGATGACCATCTCCCCTAGCCCCCGGGCATATCCAGGTCTATGCCCAAGTACCTCCCTAAACACACTCGCAGCTGCCTCATCCGTGCGCCGTTCAGGCTCTAGATCATCCAGTTTGCCAACCATCTCCTTCTGCAAGTGGAAGATTTACAGGAATTATGTTAAGTCTTGTAATGCCTCATGAATTTATCACTAAGTAATATAAAGTAATTAAACCATCATTTTGTGCAGCAAATAGCCTAACATAAAGATCATACTCACATAGGTGTCTTCAGTTGCTGAGGTGACAAATTTACCGTTCTTCTTCGACCAGTGAGTTTCCTTATAAAACTCCACCAAAGTTGCATTCGTCGCCCGCTACAAGTTTGTGGAATTTGTATAGTTAGCTATGACCAATCAAACACATGATTCTACTTAGTTACGTATAAATTAGTTGAATGACTAATTACCTTCTCCTCCAATACCCTAACAAAAGATTTGCGGCCTGTTGTGTGGTAAGATAGAAGCTTCTTTCTATTCTCCTTATTTTGTCTTGAGATTTTCTGCCATTAAAACCTAATGTCAGCTACCACAAACTGCATAATAAAATAGGAAAATCCTGACTTATTAAATTGCACATCGTCCTTTTTTGTTTTGAATAACCAATATATATACCTTGAAGTCTTCGCTTCCCCACCTTGCACACAACTTATCCCAGACGACGGGGTCGACCATGCTATTCCCAGCGGCCAATGCTTCTGCATGACTTGGATATGATAAATATTTTTTGTGTAACTCGTGATGGAATGCATTGAACCGCTTACGCAGCTGCTTTAAAACTGTCAGTCTATGATTTGCCAAATCCCAATCCAACACGAAGTCACCCTACAGGAATGAAAAGCACGTTAAAATCACCGATTATTCTACGCCCACTTCCTTACCCGTAAAGCAGAAATAACAGCTATCTTACCAAAACACGTTCAATCAACTCGTCCTTTTGAGCCTGCGGCACATCAGTCCATCTAGCATAACTCATGTCACAGTGTTGTTTAACTATGTGCGTTACCCGTGCCGTGAACATGGATGCATTTTGACAACACGGTGCCGTCTCGCCGTCATTAATCTTCAGAAGCACTTTTCCGTGCTTTCTCAACTTCTCGAACTCGGTGCACTTATCAGGCCCACGCCTACGCTTGGGTTGTTCCTGGGTAGCTGTAGGCACCGTGGGGGCGGCTGCATCTATATTTCAAGATGGGAAAGCCATGATTATTATCGTAGGTTATATTTCATCTTTGGTGTTTACTCATATATGGTTCAACCATTAATAATTACATAAAAAACTAGCAAATGATGACCGTACCGATATATTCTCCGTTTGGTCCCGATTCTCTTACGGGTGAGGATTCTCTATTGGTTTCGGGTGGGGGCTGAGGAATAGGAGATGGAGGCTCCCATGGTTGACTAGGAGGCTGGGTTGAGTCATCCGAGCCTGATTGATCCGCGTCCGAAGGGCTATGGTATGAACTGATATGAACTCCTCGTGGTCGACGAGCTCTACATGAGTATGGGACAAATCTCCTGGCACATCTACCTCGTCCAACACCTTTTCCTCGAGAACTTTCTCCATTTATATGACCTGCATTTTTACGTTTGTAGATATTTGATATTAAATGTATTTCCAATCCATTTAATAAATCATATGATCGCTATTAAGGCAAACGTGACTCTAATTACCCATTTCTTATACGACTAATATCTACAAACCCTATAATGCTGGATACTTTATTTGGCACCTACACATATATAGCAATCTCTTCAATGTTCACTATATGATTGAGAGATTATATATAATTGGTAGATTCTTTGTCTATTGCCACAGAGGATGCAATGAACTATCATGCAAGAAAAAGTGCAAGAACATACTATTGTAGATAGCACGTTGAGTCAAGTGGAGTACCTTGAACATTGATGCTCCTCATTTCTTGCAAACTGAACGAAGAGAATGGTCAAACTTTGCTACCCCACTTAATTTTCCCCCAACGTCCTTTTTACCCCCAGTACCTGAGATGCAATAAATATCAATTTATAAGTTACAGTTAACTTAGGCATCCCAAATAAAGTATGATGTTATAAGATAAACTATGAAACACACAATATTTGCATAATTATTAGATACGAACCTAATGTCATCGAGATCGTACATTTCATGGTTACTAATAAATAAATCAACGCTGGTATTGCATACATATATTAATTAATTGATTTACACTTTGCCTGTATGGATAATATCCATACAACGTATAAATTTGCAGCGTTTACTCATATTAGCTAACTCGTAATGGTAACTTAGACTTTATTCAATCAAAGTTAGACTAACTTTTAACAAAACATTACATGGTTAATTGGCAAATGTTTCCAGCCACTACTTGAGTCTTATACTTATAAATAGATGTTATTAAATGCACATTAATAACATGTTGTGAGTGCTTAGTTGAAAAGAACATAAATGTAATTCTTTGTACTTTATATTGGCCACATACCCATTACAAAAAGGTAAAGTAAGTGTCTTCAGTGCATATACTACTCATCTGGTAGTACTATTCTGACACAGACTCATCGTCTATGTCTAAGTCCTCCTCATTTGAATATTCCCCATCAGCATAAGCATCTCCTGAACCAGAAGCAACCATGCCATCATCAATGAAGTTGGATGACTTTATGTTTTCACTAGCCGGACCAGTGACTTCTCGTGCATCAATTTGGATAGGTTCTATATCATTCCTATTCAGTGGAGTTGACACTGGACATGCATCACACAAAATTGGTGTGTAGTCATATGATGACTCATCTTCCTGATAGGCATCATCATCAGATATTGATTCGCCATCAATATCTTCTAACACGCTCGGGACCCGTGGAATGTTGTACACATTCCTATTCGTGTACTTCTGCACCACATACCATCTCCCTTTCACCCTTATATCTCTGATGTAAAAACACTGGGAAGCTTGGCATGCCAACACAAATGGTTCATCCTTATACCAAGTCCTGTCCATATTGATACTGATCATATGGTTATCAACACGTACCCCTCGTCTTGAATCCCCCACGTCAAACCAATCACACATGAATAAGTACACCTGACGTCCCCCCATGTAGTGTAACTCCACGATATCATTAATAACACCGTAGAAGTCAATATTCGACGTACTTTCATCACCAGTTACTAACACTCCTGAATTTTGTGTACGCCGCCGAAGTTCACGTTGTTTCGTATGGAACCTTTTGCCATTTATAATGCAAGCGGTATAGGATGCAACCCACCGTTCTGGACCGCAAGCTAACGCATATAGATCAGCACTCACATCAAGTGGGTTGGTGAGACGCTGATCTTGAACCTACAACAATATTAAGAGAAGGGCATCACTTATAGTCTATTCGACGTAGTCGAAAAGGTGCAGGTTCATCTAACTAGGGAGGGAGCAAGCTAACTTACACGTTTCTTGAACCAAGTTGGAAACTCAGTCTGATGTGTTTGATCGATACAATTTGGACTATGCATATTACATTTCTCATAGTGCTCCCTGCATTCGGAGAGTATAAAATGCAATAAACAATATACGTAAGTTACGTGTTGGGCATACTACATAAATGGGTTGTCCCTAAAAATACTACATTAATAAGTTTGAACTTTATAGATAATGGATGCTTACCTTAAATAGGGTCCAATCTCATCACAATTGTTGAGGACATACCAAGTGGCTTCTATTTGGAGTTTATTTGATAATTGCAAGTTCGAAGCCATGCCCATGGGCCGAACTTTCTGGTTGAAAATCTTAAATCCATCTATATTCTCCGCTTCTCCACCATCAATGTTGCGGTCCATTCGAGTATGCTTTGTCTCAATATCTTGAAGATACATTGAGCAAAAAGTTAAGCATTCCATGTGAATATAGGCTTCGGCTATTGAGCCTTCTGGACGGGCTTTATTCTTAACATATCGCTTGAACTTGCCGAGATACCTCTCAAATGGATACATCCACCTGTATTGTACTGGACCCCCAAGTATGGCCTCACGGGGTAAGTGGATCGCTAGGTGGACCATGACATCGAAAAAAGAAGGAGGAAATATCATCTCCAATTTGCATAGAATTGCGACTATCTCAGTTTGGAGCTGTGATAGTCGGTTAACATCTAGGGTTCGAGCACACAACTCCTTGAAGAAAGTGCTTAGTTCAGTCAAGGCTAAGGCAATATCAGTTCGTAAGTACCCTCCAACCGCAACAGGAAGTAGTCTTTGCATGAAAACATGACAATCATGACTTTTCAATCCTGAGATTTTACAATCACGTATAGAAACACAATGCTTGATATTGGAAGCGAATCCATCTGGAAATTTAACATCAGCCAACCATTCACAAAATTTCTTCCTTTCATCACCGTGTAATGTGTACGATGCATGTGGCATTGTAAGATGTTCACCTTCATGCTTCAAGTGTAATTCTTTTCTGAAGCCCAAAATCTCTAAATCACGTCGAGAATTGATATTATCCTTAGTTTTACCAGGAATGTTCATTAAAGTGCACAAAATGTTATCAAAAATATTCTTCTCAATATGCATGACATCTAAATTATGTCGAAGACGCAAAGTGACCCAATATGGTAACTTAAAGAAAATGCTATGTTTTGTCCAATTCAACTCTTCAGCAGTGCGTTTTCTCTTTCTACGAGATTTACCAAATTGTACATCCCCAAGCATCTGTAATTGAGCTAAAATATCAACTCCTTCTAAAACCCTTGGTGGCATGCGATGATCCTCTTTACCATTGAACAAATGTTTTCTCATTCTCCACATGTGATCTGACGGCAAGAAACGACGATGTCCCATGTAACAATTTTTCCTACCATACTTCAACCAAGTGGAGTCTGTGCCCTCATTACAAGATGGACATGCCAATTTTCCTTTTGTTGACCAGCCAGAAAGATTTCCATAGGCAGGGAAGTCACTGATTGTCCACATTAAAACAGCATGCAACATGAAGGTTTCCTTTGTGAAGGCATCATACGTAGGTATCCCTTGTTCCCAAAATTCAATCAATTCATCGACTAACGGTTGCAAGTAAACATCGATATCATTACCTGCAGACTTTGGCCCAGGAATAATAAGGGATGTCATAAAGAACTGATCTTTCATGCACAACCACGGCGGCAAGTTATACGGGACTAGAATTACTGGCCAAATGCTATACGGTTTAGCCATATTGTTGAATGGATTGAAACCGTCACTTGACATCCCAAGCCTTACATTGCGAGCATCCTGAGCGAACCAACTATGTTCTTCATCAAATCTCTTCCAAGATTCTGAGTCTGCAGGATGTCTCATACTAGCCTCATCGGTCGGCCGTTGTTCTTTATGCCATCTCATATCACCTGCTATCTTTGCAGACATAAAAAGACGTTGCAATCTTGGTTTCAAAGGAAAATGTCGCAACACTTTTTGAGGGATAAGACGTGCGTTGTGAGTATTAGGCACCCACCTTGAAGCCTTACAGATAGGACATTCATTAAGATCAGCATTTTCCTTCCAGAACAAGATGCAATCATTGGGACATGCATGAATTTTATGGTAGTTGAAACCCAAACTCCGCTCCAATGTCCGTGACTCCTCATATGACTGTGGCAATTCAGCATCAGGGAAGGCATACCTCAACAAGCTGAGTAGCATATCAAAAGACTTTATTGACCATCCACCGAGTGTCTTAATATGTAACAACTTCACAATAAATGACAATTTCGAAAATTTTGTACAACCAGCAAAAAGTGGGCGTCGAGCATCCTCTAGTAGCTGGTCGAAAGATGAACTTGGAGAGGAATCTGGTATTGAGGAACCAGTTGGCAATGTATTGCCATGATCTTGGGGAACATCAATGAATGTGCCTGACCGGATGTCATCTAACATATGGTCTATGTCATCAATATACTCGCCGGCATAATCATGAACACTATCATCGCAGTCGTCATTGACACTCCGTGTTTCCTCCTCCCCATGAAATATCCAATGGGTATAATTTGGATTGATCCCTTTAATGAACAAGTGACTCTCCACTTCAAATATAGGCAAGAAGAGTATGTTACGGCATTCACGGCATGGACACCGAATGCGATCAATTCCTCTGGAATGGTTTCGTGCCAGGGTCAGGAAAGTGTTAACCCCCTCGGTGTATGCAGGTGAACGAAGTCTATCGGTCAAGTTCATCCAGCTTTTGTCCAACTAAAAAGGTTGAAAAGAAGAACATATTAGCTAAAAGGATAACTTCAATTTAGCTATATGGAGGAAGGGACAAGGAATTTGAGAAAGTGCATTGGTGAGCAAAAGTGTACAGCCTAGTGGAAGTTACTTGCCTGTGGAGAACAAGAGAAGATGGAGAAAGCAACTACTAACCGGAGTCGTCATGAAGATCGTTGTGGAGTGATGAAGGTTGAGGTGAATAGTTGATTGTGTTTATGGCAGTAGTAAAGTGCTGTAGAAAATGACAGCATCAGGGAATTAATGAATGCTTATATGAACTGCACTTGTGAACACAGTACTTGAGCGAAATTAGGGAGGTTGTGGAAAGGAATTTCAAAGATCTCGACCTAAATGCTTTATCAATGATAGGTTGTTTAATGACTATCGCCGCAAGTTAAATTACATTGTAAGTAGAAAATTACAATGTTCTACTTACATATGGGATACAGCAACAGGATTGAAACATGGAAATTATTAATTAAAATTATCTTCGTAATATTTAAGAGAATTCGCTGGGTTGGGATGTAGATGAAAAGTACACTACAGATGGATAAGAAAGTGTAAAGAGGGTGCTATTCGGTGTGAATAACTCACCGATGGATTTAGCACAAGGAAGTGATCATGCATATTATTATTATTATTATTAATATATATTATTATAAATTTTTTATCTGTGCTACTTGACAAACCCATAACTTGTTTAACAATCTTGTAACCTAACATGATCATCATGAACTAGTAGATATGCAACGAACTCAACATGGCATATGATTTGATAGATACATAATGATAACCTCCAGGAATAATACGGAAAACTTAGAAAGATAACGCAATCAAACTCCTACATGTTAGCTACAAGTTGTTGCGATGTAAATTATTCAAAATTAACTATATAAAATAACAAAATAATGAATATTAGAAAAAGAAAGAAAAATACACACATCATGAAGTGAAAGAGATCATCATATATGTACTGTTTAGTGCGTGCATGTTTACCATTAATTCTAGAATAATGACTTATTGCGGCAATTTTATTACCGGCAAACCAAAAATAGCCACAATAGGCCCATTTACTTATAGTGGTAGGGTATCTAATATACAGCTTGGAGGTCAGATCGGGGTTTCTTCCGCTCGAGGTAAACTTTAATATTTCAAAACATTGATCGATCATAGCCAATTTCCGCCCATTTTCAGAGAAAATCAGAACAACAAAGCATACATATCGGGGTAAAGGCAGATCACATGCATGCATGGAATACAAACTGAAAAAAATAAACTCAAATACATATATATATTTTATTTTTTTCAGTGCATGCAGAAGATCAAGAATACAAACTCAAAAAATTAAACTTAATAATCTATGACGGTGATTCATTTACTGATCTTAGGAAGAAGTTAGAACGGGTGAAGTTTGAAGGAAATTAATGCTTATAATTAATTATCCTGGAGAGACTCAATAAGCTGCAGTTTTTCCCCTAATATTTTGATTTCCTCTGATCTATTATCTTCGTAAGAAAGTTTAATTGTTAGATGGGTATGTATATACGCACGTGGTGCTGAAGTTAATAATAAAATATGGAGTAATGTCGTCTTCTTCTGCATGCAAAGGGAAACACAAACCATACACGTGGCATGGGGAAGTATAGGAAGTCCGAGTTTTAGATGTATTGGGTAGAAATTTAACGTCGCAAGCAATTCAGTTGTTTAGCTGACACTACAACCTTGATTTTTCTAATGATTAATCACACTATATATTAAGGTGACATCACGGCCGATTCCTTTTTTATTTGAGAAGATAGTCCAGGGGACAAGGAACCTTGGTTGAAGAAGCAATCTTAATTGTCTCTATGTGTTTGTGTTTGTGAAATCTGTCAGTAGCTTTTGTGCATAATTAGGAGGTGTTTTGAGGTTTTAAATTAAATTAAATTAATTTAATTTCTTCCCATACTATCTCTAAGCTTAAGTTGGAAATTAATATTTTAAGATTGATCATTAAGTACTTGTGCCGACAGCAAAATATTTAGAAGAGGAGGGAAGATGGGGGTTGGTTTGTTACTTGATTAATTTGACTCTATGCCCATTGATGTGATGCTTCAATATGATCAGCTTTATTTACAAGTTTGAAAGAACTATATTATAACATGATCTGAGCTTAAAAATAAGGCACATGAGATTATAACCTTCTTTACTGATCATTTTGATCAGTTCATATCTGCATGCGTACATACATACATATTATATAGGAATATATATTCTGTATATATATATATATATATTTATATATTTGAATGCAGATTACACAATCACTAATTTATAGAATATATATCCATATGTACATATTTCAAATAATATATAGGACTGCAAATGAATTGTAAGACGAAATTAAGTATTCACATCATGTATGTATACGTGCAAATTAACCTGTGAATATATAAAGCTAGGTAGCTTGAATTAGTTCGTGAACAAACTCACAATCAATATCAGTGATGGAAACTACTATATAAATATATATATATATATATATATATTTACATATCTAAACACAGGACAAAGAAGAAGGGACGAAGGCATCAACGAATGCCATTGACAAAATCTCCTCATTAAAGAAGATTTTCTTGGGGTGTCTAACGGCCGGCCTGGTGGAATCTAGGGCGTTTGCTGCACCAACTTCCTGTCTAACCATCACCCTCAATGATCAAATTAATGGGTCACATCTTTTCATGTCCCTATCTCAGTAAGTTTTGTGATAAAGCCAAAGTTCTATGATTAAATGCCATGGTATCACATTTCGCATGATCGATCAATATATATAATTGCTTGCACCCATGCATATTAATTGGTTGGCAAACTTTAACTTAGCATGAGTTAGCTAGGTAAGCTAGCTATATATACTATGCATAGAGCTGGAGTATATATATTATATACAATAAATTCATGAATATTATATATAATAAATATTGCTGTTTTCTGATATATATAACATTTGTTGTTAAAATTTTTAACCTAAGACAAATCTTTGTTGTTGAAATGACTGTTAAATTTTTAATAGTGATGAAATCAGCTGATTTGTTGTTGTGTATCTTTGGGTTTACTAGAAGACCAATTTCTATTAGTTCATGAATAAACACAAAAAAAACTGGAGTTTGATATCAGATGCAACTGCCAAAATAAGCAATATAAGTTAAATCATACTTGAGATGAGGGGAAAACACTGCATGAAAAGGTCCTCGGTGTTGATAGTCTTGATCAGAACTTTATCTTCCTTTAATATTTGGATTACCATCGTCCGCATAAGATTTTTAACCAAATATTATGGCAGTTAAAAGGTTGCAAGGCAAAGTATTGTGTTTTATTTGGGAAATATTATGATTATGCTGGCGAGTCCTTCTTTCACAATATATATGTGTGTGTGTGTGTGTGTGTGTGTGTGTGTATGTGTGTGTGTGTGTGTAAGCGCTTGCGTGTGTATGTACAAGCAAATAATGTCATTTTCTGATTTTACCATTTTATTTTTTGTTTGTACATGCCTTGGTATTGGTAGGGTGTTTAGCTAATTGGAATGCAATGAATAAGCTCTCTCTCTCTCTGCCTTACAATGTTTGTTTCTTCCACTACAAATAAACCACTATTAATTACAGCTAGCAGAGACCAAGGAGAGGCCTGGAGGTGCAAGGAAGGGGGAGAGGCTTGGGAGAATGATTTTACACCAGCAGAGAAAGGTGGAGATTCCGAGAGTGAAAATAGCTGGTTTCCTTGTTTGGGATTTCAGTACGTATTAATCATCCTATCAAAAAATTAAGACAGTACAAAGCCAAAATTTCAAATTCATTTCACTGTGACAGTGAAATGTGATTTTAGCACCTGTTTTTTCAGGTTTCCTTCTCTGTCGTTGCACCCACAAAAGAAGGAATGGATTACAGGACCTCTTCTCTTGACTATCTTTTTCATGCTACAATCATTTTCCTCTCTCAATAATATATATATATATATATTATACACACACACACACATGTATATATATATAATATATGTACCCAGGCAGGGCAGCTAGGGTTTCCTTTTAAGTTTTCTGGTTTCTTTGGATATGTAGTTTTTTGCCATCTTAAACATTTTGGGGGAGGATATCTCAAGAAAGGTAAGTATCGTTCTTACGTTATCCATATATATGAATTAGCTTGTTCAAGTATATATATATATATATGTTGTACGAGATCAAGGATGACAAACTCTTTGAAAGCAGTTTCATACCAACACTGATCTAGCTAGCTTTTAGTTCTACATATATATATGCTACATATATATATGCTACACTGAAAACAAGTCAATCTACGACGTCATGGTGCAGTCATATATGTATATAAAAAACGATTCCAGAACGTCAATCGTGGGTGCAAATGCAATCATTCATGCATGGTTTCAAACGATGAAAGTTGAGTTACATTCAATCTTTTGACATTAATGAATCATTATTGAAATACATCCACTAATATTGTCAAAGATACAATACATGGATAGGGCCATTATCCAATTAGTGTTACTGCAGTCTCCAAACTTTAAAGTGAGACATTGGGGGAAAAAAATATGTGAATTAGCCAAAAGGATATTAATCTGATGCAACCACAAGTGGTCCATGTACTTGGTAGGTATACTCATATGATTAATATATGGAAATTGATCAACAATTCATCATCCATCATCCCTCCTGCATGATAATTTTAAACCATAATTGCAGCAGGCATGAGATGCGAATGCTGGAATATTAGGTATAAATACAAAAAAATTTAGTTTAATTTCCCCTGCCCGTAACTCAAAACCACTCCAATTTCAGTTTTCAACTATGGCTGTCTTTTTAGAGGAACCAAATAACAGAGCCCAAATTTAGTTTTCTATGAACAAGATTAATTTAACATCCAAGCATTCTGGAGTTTGCCAGAGTCGAAGAAAGCCAAAAAAGAAGTTAATATTCAAGGGAAACACCTCCTATCGCTTACGGGATTGTCCAATGTGTGTGCTTCTCAAAACATAAGCATAAATATTATAGCAAAACACCAGTGTTTCTAAATGCCCTAAACGGTTTCACCAAGAACCATAAAGAGATACTAACAGAGTAATTTACCTTGGGAAATCGTGGTTCAACCGAGTGGATCAGGAGACGAAGGGCTGGAAAATCGACTCCGACCCACTACTCCAGGAAACGGGCCGACGATGATGAAGAACAAAGCCTTCGGGTGTCGAAAAACCGAAACTTTTTTCACATTTTATGGCCGAGGCAAACGCGATTGAAGACTCCGATTATTGGGGTTTCGGTGGGGGGGAGCAGAGTAACTCGCTACTCGCGCGCGAGAACCACTGGGCTGGAGCAGCTGGAGGTGATTTTAGTGGTTTCAATCGGTGGAAGGGAAGTGCCGAAAATTTCTGTGCTTCGGTTTTGGTTACTGTGCAGCTAGAGAGAAATGAAGAAGAAGAAGTTAGGGACGAAGGGGTTTCGGGATCGATTTGGGGGGAAATAATCTTTCTCATGTGGTTTTGGCGCGGGCTCGATTAAAATCACATTTGCAGCGAACTTGTCCGCTGGCATAAGATATGGACTTTTTGCAGCGATTTATTTCGCCTCTAGCATCATAATCTCGCTGCAACTGATATAATTTCTTTTGCAGCGAAACAAATCGCCGCAATTAAGTGATAAAATCGCCACAATAGGTGAATGGAAAAGCCCGCGCGTTTTCAGCTGCGTCGACCAAGGAATCGCCGTAAATAATGACTTATTGCGGCGATTTTATTGCCGACAGACCAAAAATCGCCGCAATAAGCCTATTTCCTTGTAGTGCCAAGTTCTTTTAAAAGAGATTGTAACCAGAGAACCTCACATGTAGCATTAGCTACTGCCTTGTACTCGGCTTCAGTGGAAAACCAAGCTATGGTGGGTAATTTTTTTGAACCCCAAGAGATTAAATGCGACCCAAAGTAAATGCAAAATCCGCCCGTAGACTTACGATCATCCGGGAAATCTGCCCAGTCAGCATCAGAAAAGGCTGCTAGCTTACAAACAGAAGAGGCAGCAAAATGAAGACCAAAATGTTTAGTAGAATTAAGATAGCGAAGAATTCGTTTGACAGCTTGCCAGTGGGGCTGCCGGGGATAATGCATGTACTGACAAACTTTATTAACAGTGTAAGAAATATTTGGTTGGGTAAATGAGAGATATTGAAGACTCCCAACAATACTTCTGTAAAGTTGATGGTCTTCAAAAGATTGGCCATCAAGAGCCTTGAGTTTTACAGAGGCAGATAATGGAGTGGAAACAGATTTTGAGTTATGCATATTCGTTCGAAGCAATAAATCAAATATATATTTACATTGAGACAGGTAAAGTCCAAAAGAATTTCTAGTGACTTTAATGCCTAAGAAATAATGCAAATGACCCAAATCTTTGATAGGAAAAAAAGAACTCAAAGCAGAAATAAACTCAGAGATAAATACAGAATCTGAACCTGTGACTATGAAATCATTGACATATATCAGAACATAGATACATCTAGATTTTTGCTGAAGTATAAAAAGAGAGGAATCAGAAACTGAACCTTGAAAGCCAAGAGAAACCAAACAATCGGACAGTTTAGAGAACCAAGCCCTAGGGGCTTGCTTCAAACCATAAATTGATTTACGCAATTTACAAACATGAAGAGGAAGATCAAGATTAACAAAACCTGGAGGCTGCTACATGTAGACATCTTCCTCGAGTTCCCCATGCAAGAAGGCATCTTGGACATCCAACTGGTGCAAAAGCCATCTGCAGGACACAGCAAGGGACAAAAGCAAATGAATTGTCACTGGTTTAACAACGGGGCTAAATGTCTCGGTGTAGTCGAGACCGGGCTGTTGATGGAACCCTTTGGTCATGAGACGGGCCTTGCAGCGCTCAAGGGAACCATCCGCCCTACGTTTCGATTTAAGGACCCATTTAGCACCGAGCACATTGTAGGAAGGAGATGCGGGAACCAAGTCCCACGTTTTATTTTGCAACAAATCCTGAAATTCAAGAGTCGTGGCTATTCACCATTCTTGAAATTTTGAAGCCTCCGAATAGGAGGTTGGCTCTTCAAGAATGAGAGAGGACGCAGACGTAACTGTGGTGGACAGAGATGGTTGGGTAGGCCATGGGAGGGTGCCATCCAAACGAATTTTAGGACAACAAATATTATCTTTGGCCCGAGTTATCATCGGATGAAAAGAAGAAGTCGTGGAGTTGGGAGGAATAGAAGTGGAGAGATGCAGGAGAGTAGGATTTGAATCTGGTGGTGTTGGTTGTGAGTGAGAATCAGGAGCGCTAGGGTTTGAAGGTGATGAGGTTGATGACGGTTGTGAGAGGGAATCAGGAGAGCTAGGGTTAGAATTGAGAGATGGAGTACGTGTTTGGGTAGGGCTCAAGTTGGTAAGGTTGGGACTGAGAGGAGCGAGTGATGGGCTTGAGGCCGTGGGAGATGAGTTAGAGTTCTCGTAAGTGGGCTGAGAAATGAGATGGATCGGAGGTGGAAGTGGAGTGAGATTGGGCCCAGACCGTGTAGTGGACGCAGGAGAACTGGAATGAGCCGTAAATGGAAAATTTGCTTAATCAAATTTAACATCTCTTGAGATGTAAGTATGGCCCGTAGGGAGATGAAGGCAAAAAGAGCCTTTGTGATCTGGGCTAGAACCCATAAAACTCTTAAAAAATTATAATCAGGAGTTTGATTAAAGAGAGCTTGAAAAGGTGATTTGTAATTAAGAATCGCAGTAGGCATTCTATTAATTAGAAAGACTGTTGTCTGAAAGGCCTCTGACCAATATTTATTTAGGACTGAGGCATGTGCAAGAAGGGTGAGTCCTGTCTCTACAATATGACGATGTCTATGCTCAACAAACCCATTTTGTTCATGGGAGTAAGGACACATGAGCTTATGTGAAATACCACATGATTTAAGTAAAGACTGAAGAGGTCGAAATTCTTCCCCCTAGTCTGATTGAACAGAAATGACATTTGTAGAGAAAGTATTACTCACATATTGCAAAAAAGCTAAAAAGACAGTTGACACATTTGACTTAGTTTGAAGTGAAAAAAGCCAGATATATTTTGAATGATCGTTTACAATAGAGAAATAAAAGCGACAACTATTAGTAGATAACACGGGTGCTGGGCCCCAAACATCAAGAAAAAGCAATTGAAATGGTTTAGTGGATTGGGAAGGGGATGGGGGATGTGGGAGAGCATGGGCTTTTGCTTGAGAACACGTAGCACAGGTGTGGAAGCCTTCTTTATTTTGAACTGGGAGTTGGAACTGCTTAAGAGTGAAAGATGTAATCCGAGGTGATGGGTGACCGAGCATGCCATAACGGAGCTGAGGTACGTTCACCAAGGAAGGCTTGAGGGGAAGAAGGAGACTGTGTAGATGAGCTCATAGGATCCAGTGGAAGTACATAAAGGCCATCTTTAATGGGTCCCCGAAGAAGTGCCTCCTTGGTTTGTAAATCCTTCACAAAGAAACATGAAGAGTGAAACTCAAAGAAACCTGAATTATCAAGACAGAATTGACGTACAGAAAGTAAATTTTTTGTAATTGATGGAACATGCAGTAGTTGAGTAAGAAGATAGTTGCCAGAAGAAGATTGAAGCTGAGCAGTGCCAATATTCTGGATTGGAAGCATAGAGCCATCTTCGATGCTGACTTGTTCAGGACCAAGATATGGCGTAGAGTCTATGTTGAGATTAGCAAAGTCTGAGGTAAAGTGATTGGTAGCCACAGTATTAGGAAACCACTGTGCCAAGGAAGAACCTGGGTTGGGAAGAGAAGAGTAGTTTGCTGTGAAGGATGAGGGAGGTGATGGTTGGTAGGAGTGGTCAAATCGGTGATAACAAGAGATGGCCAAATGACCAGTTTTACGACAGACTTGACAAGTGGGACAAGACTCAGGTCGGGTGGAGAAGAAATTTTGAGGACCTTGACCAGAGCCACGCATTCGACAACCCCCACGTCCAGAAGTGTTTATGCCTCTATGTAAAGTAGAGGGTGTGGGTGGTCTACTGGTAGCATGCGCAGCAAGGGAATGGCCCGAAAGTGAAGAGCCAAAGAGAAGGGAGTGAGACTGGTGCGCCAATCGGGACTCATGATTCAATAGATAGCTATATATTTGATGAGAGGACAGAGAATCTGGTCGAGTGGCTATGGAGGTAACCACTGACTCATACTCTGAGCCTAGGCCAGCGAGTAAAAAGGCAGAGAACTGGGATGGAGAAAGAGGATGACCAGCAGCACTCAACAAGGCCGAAAGAGATTTTGCTTTGTTGTAATATTCAGTTATTGATTCGGAGCCCTTTTTCAGGGTAGCCAACTGAAGTTGTGTTTGGATTAAATGGGCAGAAGCACGTGTTGCATAGATATTATGAAGAGCATACCAGATTTCAGACGATGTGGTACACTCAAGGACCTGAGATAAAATAGTGTCCGTTAAGGATGAGTTGAGCACCGAAATGAGCAGCTGATCTTGAAGAACCTAGCGCTAATATTCGGGATTAGGAGCATCATTGAGAGTGGGAGGAGGACAGGTGATCGAGCCGTCGACATAGCCGAAAAGCTGGTGACCCCTAACAAAAGGGACTATCTGAGCTTTCCATAGCAAAAAGTTGTCTATGGAGAGCTTGATAGTGACGAAATGCGTAGCAAAAGTGACAATGGAAGGATGATGAGGAGGTGGGGTAGTGTTCCCTGTGTTGACTGAAGAGTTGCTAGGAGACTCCATGGAAAACAAAAAGAAAACGAAAAGAAAAAAAAATGTAGGCGTGAGCCTTTACGAAGCTCTAGATACCATATTGAATATTAGAACTAGGCATAGGGGGTACTCGATAGAATGGCACAAAGAAGGTTTCTCTCATTTAGAATTCATTTTCTTTTCATATATCCTTGATACAAAACAGAGTCTATATTTATAGACTTTTCCATAACAACCAAATGCAAATGATTGGTACACATCAGATCCTATTCTTAGAATATTCTCATTCTGGAGCCTTCGGGATTTTGCTGGAATTCTTCCTATCTGCATGCTCTGTATATACACGTAGGCCAGAGGATAAATGGTTTGCTGCATCTGTAGGTGCGTGTCATTGTCCTTGTGAGGCAGCAAATGTAACGACCTTAATAATAGGTGAGTTGCCTTCTGAGGCTGCAGCTGTAGGTGCACGTCCTTCTCCTGAGGTAGTAGCTGTAATTGCCTTAATACTGAAATAGTTCCCATGCATATCCCAAAAGAAAATTAAAACAAGAAAAGAAGGAAACAATTTTCCTGCTTTGTAACCTTTCATCTGTATATATAGTATCCATTTACATTTGTAAAAATAAAAAACAAACAAACAGGCCAGAGAAGGAAGATGAGAGAAAAAAAATAATCCGAGCGCGCATACGTACTACCTGCAGGTATATATATATATATATATATATATATATATATATATATATATATATAATGTTGTATATTTGATCTTAAACTAAAATATAATTTAACTACAGGCGTAGATTAACCATTGTGACATCCGGCCAGAATATACCTATTGAGAGAAAAGGACCATCTCAGATTCTCTTCAATCGATCTCTTCCTCGTACCAACAGCTCTTCCTATACCCATTCAGTACAAAGCCTTTTCCATGAACTCCATTTCCATTGGAATAAGAAATATCTGCCATTTTCCTATTAATGTTGAAAGAATTAAGAGAAAGATCAGAACCAAGCAGTGAAGGGGAGGAGAGAAGTCTAGCTTGGTGCAATATATAAATAGGCCGAGATCTCAGGTAGCTGGGTTTAAGGGAAATCGAAAAGGTACTATGATTTTGTGTGGTATGCATGAATGAATGTGAGATTTTATAGAATTAAGTGCATGAATGTGAGATCTCTCTCGTTTGTTTTCACAATTTATCTCATATTATCTTATGATCTAATCATTACAACTTTTTTAAATTCTTACACAAAATAAAATAAACAATTCAACTTTTTTAAATTCTAAAATAAAAATAATATTAAAAAAATATATTCTAACAATATTTTATTCAATTTTTAACTTTAATATCAACTCATCTCATCTGTAAAAACAAACGTGCTTGCCTGATTTCTAAGGTTGATTTGCTCGCGTGGTAATTTTAGTACTATAGGTGTTGATCTTTGCTATGTGCATGCGCAGTAGCCATGGAAGCGATGAAAATGCGAAGAAAGTGATTTTACAGGCTTGATTTGGTAGGGTTAAAGATTTTCTAGCTACCTTTAGCTATGCACTAGGAACAACGAGAAGTCGAGACCTACGTGAATTTCCTAATGTTGATTTGAAAATTGGGATATTGATATTGTGACTGCTAATATGGACATGAAAGATGTGGCATGGATTAATATGGTCGCGGTGAGACGGCATTAACGCACGATATGTATAGAAGACTTTTATTAGTGGAAGGGAAAAGATAAAAAGGATGATCATGATTGAGAGGATGACAATTTATCTGAGAATTTGGTCATATTACTTTCTTCAGAAGTACTGTGTACAAATCTTGGTTGGAGAGAGAGAGATCAGCGTGCAGAAGAAACCATCATCATATTCTCTTTGTTTGGCTCAAAAGATATTTGAGGAAGAGCATGCCGTTCCAGGCGCACTCATAATCACCGGCCATCACCAATTCACCATCAAAGGCATCATCAATCCTCTCCACCCCCACCATGATAAGAATAAAGAGTAACATTAATCCTTAATTTTACGTATATATACAGTTTTGAGTTCAACTTTTCTTATCATGCTTTTTTTCGCCACTTGTCAGAATGTAATCCCCACAATAATCTTGTGATCCAGTTCGTAGCTAAGTCGGAGTTTAATTTATGATCAAATGTTTCAAAAATTTAAGCTGATATATATATATATATATATGTTACATATTTAATTAAATAAAGTGAGGTGTATATAAAATTTAATTATTTAAATTATATCTTACCAAGCAAGGACAGGACACCCGAAGAGACCTAGTTCAACTTGTGATGTAAGATTAACATCGGCATTATGATAATGTGCCCCTCCTGATCATGCTCCTCGATCCTGACCATTGGCGGACGAGGGTTCACTGGAGGAGTGGTGTTTTCTTCCATGCACGCCAATTCCATGAACACAAAGTAATCATCCTTGTAGGGTTCGGGGGGTGACAATCGATTGCAGGATAGAGATCATATATATATATATATATATATATATATATATATATATATATGTTACCTGCAAAGACCTCAAAGCGAATCATTATGATCTTTGCTTGCTTCACTGTTTTGGTACCTGCAAATTAGATCTTTGCTTGCTCTCTGCCCCTCATGGTGACCTGTAAAAATCATCACAAATGGAAATCTTTAAGTTCCCAAATGACGTTAATTTTAGTTTAATGACTCATATTTAATATTTATTAGACTTATATTTTGTTACACCTTGGATGGAAAGGTTCAATTTATACAAAGTTACGGAAAGAATAGCAAACCCCTGTGATTAATTTTGACCGTTTTCGCGAAGTTCGCGGTCAGATTGCAATTCTATCATTTGAAGATCAGCTATATATGCCTAGAAATTAAACTCATCAGGAGGCCTGAAGATCAGAAAACTAAGAAGTTAACTGTGGCGAGGCGGCTAGGCTGATTCCCTAATGTTTGGGCCATTAATTTCCACTCTGGTGAGAGTTTGGGAGAACTCCCAGTACTCGAACAGCGAGTGCACTGCTTTGCATTCGGGAAGCTCACAAGTGTTGTCTGTTTAAAATGTTGAACCGAGCCTCATACAGCTAGCTATCATGGACTATGAACACTGAATTGGGTCACCAAAACACTAACCAGAAATGTAATTCTTAAGGGGTTTTAGGGTTGAGCATAAGGTTTGCCTCCTTATCCACTCATCCCGAAACCTATCGAGATCAATCCACCCACTCATCCATGTGCTTCAGAACGAAGGGACAACTGAAATGCAACCTAGACTGGTCTAGGCCCAGGCATTCTCTAGGCTTCTCTCTACCTCCCATTGAGGCCAGCTTGTGATCAGTAGACTGTTCATCCGAGCCAGAACCCACATTACAAAACCCGGATTAGTCCGAGCCGGATCTGATTATCAAACCTAAGTTCCGGATTTAACATCCGGTACCCGGGTTATATATATAAAAAAACCCTTCTTCGAATCTTCCATGCGATGTCCTCTCTCTTTCTCGCTCTAAGTCCAGCTCCAAACCCTCGTCCCCGACTCCCTAGCTCTCCATCTCTCTCTCTCTCGCCCAAAGTGTCAAACGAAAACCCTAGCTCTCGATCTCTCTTCTTTTGCCCAAAGTCCAAACCGAAACCCTAGCTCTCTCTCTTCAGTCTATTGCCCGTAATAAAGGGAAGAAGCCTTCTTCTCTCTTTTCTTCTCTGTGTAACTTCTCTCTCTCTTGACCGAGCGCCGAAACCACAACCATCGTTGCCGGTGCTATCAGAGGCCACCGTCCACAGAAGACAGAAGCCTTTTTTCTACTCTTGGTATGTTCCTCTCTCTCTCTCTCTCTCTCTCTGCTTTGAGCATTTAGATCTCTTCTCTTAGGGGGAGGTTTCTTTCGTATCTAGAGTGTGTTGGGGAAGCCGAAACCCTAGCCATCGTCATCGGTGACTAGTAGAGCTGCCGTTTGGCCAGATCTGCTCTTTTCTTTTTGGATTTTATTTCGTCGCCCAAATCTATAACCTATTATGTTGTGGTAGTGCGTGAGTAGTGTTTTTGTTGGCCAGATCTACCAGTTACTTGAAACCCTCACTCTGTGTGTGTGTGTGTTGAGCTTTTAGAACTCATAGATTGTTTGGGACATTGGTGTGTGGTGGTATTTGTTAGATTTTTGTTTAGCTTAGAATCCTTCTTGTTATTATTTTGTTAGATTTTTGTTTAACTTAGATTCTTTGTTGTTATTATTTTGTTAGTTGTGATTGGTGGTGAATAGGGTTTTATAGACTTGTTTTACTTGATTATTTTAGAGAAAAGTGAATGCTTTTTATAGATGATTGGTGGCCTAATAATGATGTTTAGCTCATGCTTATTTCTATTCTCAATATTACTTGGCCTAAAATGCATTTTAATTTTGCTTACCCAAACAAGCTTATATGAAATAATAGGATTTTTGCTATCTAAACTCTTTTCTGCCATTGCTCTGTCTAGAGTTGTTCACTCCAGAACTTCTTGGCCTGTTTATGTTCTTTCTAGCCATAATAACTACAAGCTGGTAGATGGAACACGATTATTTCTAGTGAAATGATTTGGTTTTCATGTGGTAACTTTGGGAAGGGAACACGGTTATTCGATTCATTTGCTTTACTGATAAAAAAAAATGACTACAAGGTAGATGGAATGAAATATTTCTTTTGTTGAACCCTTGACTTGAAAAACTGGCATGAACCATGTGATGAAGAAAGTAACCCAATTGAAACTTTTAAAACAGTGTCAGATCTCATGGCAGATCTAAATTGAAAAATTAAATAAATATAAGAAGAAAAACTAGATTCTTGGGAAGTTCTATGTTGAAATAAAGAATAAATTTTATTATTATATGCATTTGCTTGAATTATGCATTTGTTAGTTGAAGTTTTTTATTTTTTAAATCTGGTTACATACTTTTATTCATTGAAAACTATTGAGTTCAATTCATATAAAATGTTTGATTCTTGCCAAACATTAATTCTGCACCCAATCAATTTTACTTATAAAACATTATTGCCAAACACTAGCTAGGACTGTTTGGGTGCATTTCTTGACATTATTTTGATGTATTGTCATTAATTTCAAAATCATTTTGAAGTATTGCAATCTTTATACATAAAATCATCAATTTTTATACTCATTTTTAATATTCTATTTGAATATAATATGCAAAACTAGCTAATGAGCTTTTTGATTTCTTGGCTGCAGGATTTGACAATGGATTATTATTTGGTGTGAGATTAAAGCACTAATGGGAAGACTGTGCTGCTAATTTTGTAAATCATTTATTGTAATTTTGTGTTTGGTAATGTAATTTATAAATACCGTAAGTGTAATATGTAGTGGATTGCATTGTGATGCATGCATAAATGAATATTGGATTTTTTTTTTTTTACACGCATTTAGTATTTTTAGAACACAAATATTAAGCTTATCAGGAACTTGACTTCTTAGAAAAAAATTTAATAAAATAAAAAATTTTACTTGAAAAGAAAAGGAAAAAAAAAGGGGGTAAAACCCGGAATCTGGATTTTCAAGTATCAAAAACTCGGATCCACCCGGGTTCCGGCCCGAGTCTGACCCAGACCAACCCAGTCCGGGTATATCTGGGTTCCCGAGTCGGAATCCGAATGAACACCCCTAGTGATCAGGATAGAATTCTTTTAGAATTTGGTTAAGGAATAGAATAAGAAATTGATAAACACGATAGGTGAGTTGCATAGTATTTTTTATAAAGTCTATAATTATGTGAAATTATCGCTTGTCTCAAAATGTTAAGTTAATGAAAAGAAGTACATTTTATTATTTATTTTTCTATCTTAACACTCCTCCTTACGTGTAGCCTAGACTCTCTCTCAATGAATGGGCCAACAAGTAGAATATTTAATTAGATGGACTAGAGTGTAGAGTCAGAATTTGAACTCAGAACCTTATATAATATAGTACATATATTATAGTATATAGTAATATAGTAATAATATATTGTAGTATGTTATAATATATATTATAATTGCATTTCAAACTATAGTGATATATTATAATATATAATATAAAGGTATATTAATATAGTATATTATAATATATAGTGATATAGTATTAATATAACTACTAATACAATAGATTATAGTGATAATATATAGTTATATATTTATATAGGATTTTAAATTCTAAATTTATTTTAATTAGTAATTTATCATATAATACCAAATTATTTTATATATAATTATATATATTATAAAAAATATTTATAAAATATAAAAAATTAATATATATATATATATATATATATATATATATGAATCGGTCCAGTCCGGTTAGGTCTTGTGTTAGAAAAAGGAAAATCAAAACTGAACAGATTTCGGCCGATTTTAAGAAAAATGGAACTAGTATCAGACTGGACCGAACTAAACCCGATACCGGAGCCAACCCACTGGTCCAGTCCAGTTGACCGATTCACTTGTTTTTCTTTTTCCCCTAATAATAGTAAATATAATATATATTATGTTGAAAATATTTCCTATAGTATTTTGGAAAAGAAAGCTAGCTTCAACCAGCTTACATTCACACATGAACAAATAGAAAGATTGCCATTGTTATAAAACAAGACCACTATATATATATATATATAGCATACTAATTTGTTCTTGATATTGTATTGATCATTGTGGAAGTAATTCAAAGCTAAAATTACAAATATTATAAAGATCTGAAAGTATTTGTATAAGTTCTAAATAGACAAATTTTGCGCAAACATTTGTAAAAAAGTGTACCCACATTTAAAAAAGTGTTAGAAAAATTAATTTTTTTAGTCGAATCCACTTCTTTATAGAGAGCCTAGCCTTGGTTCGGATAGGAAATTCATCTCATCATTATAATTTTTTTAAATTTTCATACAAAATATAATAAACAATTCAATATTTTCAAATTTTAAAATAATAATAATATTAAAAAATAATATTCTAATAATATTTTATTTAACTTATCTAAAACTATCTTAACTTATTTTTGAATTTAAATAGAATCAGATGACTTGTAACTAACATTTCTCAAATGACCAGCGAACCCAACAAAATGAAAAAAATTAAATTAATAGTATATCAATTTAAGTTGACTGTGATCTGGATTGGTTGATTGATCGGCCTGGTCCTGTTGAACTGATTGCCGTTCCAATTCTACTGGTCGACGTTGTCCGTATGCAGATTCATGAATGGCCAGACTGCAGGGTCCCTATCGATGTATGACTAATCTGGAGTTCATTTTGGGTTTATTAGGAAAATATCTATGTCAATATTGGAGGATAGTAAAATATTTTTTAAAAACCGGAAATATACAAATTAAGTCTGAGATAATGGTATCTGCATGCGTACGTATGAGTAGTGAAAGAATCGGCCATGAACATTATGATCATGATTTAGATTTTCGAGTGTACCCTAAAGAAATTGCTACCAGTAACTAGTATTCTAACTTTGTCTCCGCACATAAAATGAGATGAAATAAAATAAATTAAAATTAAAAATAAAAGTTAAATAAAATATTATTAAAATATATATTTTTTAATATTATTTTTATTTTGATATTTAAAAAAGTTGAATTATTTATTTTGTATAAAAATTTAGAAAAGTTGTAATGATTAAATGAGATGAGTTGAGAGGAGATGTAAAAACCAACGAAGTGCTGGTTTTGTACACAACCAAATTATCTCATTTCATCTTATCTTACATAATCATTACAACTTTATTAAATTTTTACACAAAATGTAATAAACAATTCAATTTTTTCAAATCTTAAAATAAAAATAATAATTAAAAATAATATTATAACAATATTTTATTTAACTTTCAACAAAATATATCATCTCATCTCATTTAGACTGTGTAACGTACCAAACGATTTGATTTAATTCCTCCTCTCAAGGGTATTAATTAATTATGGTATTTGGTCTATTTATTGACGTAAGATTAGAGAAGTAATTCATCAAACCTTGCCATAATTTATAAAATGGACAGAGTTTCCAACTTGAATTGTTAAAACGAATTATAAAAACATGACCGTTGAAAGGTCTAATTCCCAGCATCAATAATATTCAAGCATGCCGAAATGCTTATATATTTGTTGTTAAAAGCAAGCAGCTAGATAGGCCTCATTAATTTCTCAGAACTAGACAATGTCTTCAACGTTGAAAATAATGCTATTCATGGTGCTCCTATCCCTCTACACCTTCTCTCTAGTCTCAAGCCACCAGCACCACCCCCTAGACCCTCTAACTGGATCTGAGTTCACCCTGGTCCGCACCATAGTGCAGAAATCGCGCGTACCGTAGTTCGATCCACAACCTAACCTTCCAATACGTAGGTTTGGACGAGCCAGACAAACCCAGAGTCCTTGCATGGCTATCGAACCCAGCCTCCAATATCACGTGACATCACAGTTTATATCAAAAGTTTAAATTAATGAAAATGGATAGATTTTATCATTTATTTTTATATTTTAACAAATGTTACCTAAACAAATTTGCTCGGAGAATCATATGCCCTGTAAGATCTATGTCATGTGTCTATTTTTTTTTACTTTAGAATTATTTGATCAACAACGTCTATATAAATTAAATTCTAAATCCGGCTTACCACATAATTCTTGAAGAAAAAATGAATAAACACTCACTTGACTATCAACCCAAACCAGAAAGAAAAATGTCATCCTCGCGCCCTCAACGCCTTAACTAAATTGACAGAGATTTGAAAATACTTGCTTTAGTTTTTTCTTCCTACCGGACGGGTATTATGCAAAGAATAATATTAGTTACAAGCTTCAAATGTATAAATGTTGTATATAAGTTTTTTGTTAAAATTTGGACCTCATAAAAAAAGCGATTTTTTTTTTACACTTTTTATGGTTGGATTCAATTTTTTTTTTAAATAAAGAACTTGTGTAAAATTTATATTTTTTGAGCTTTTATATATAAGTGGTGCTAAGCTGCCGCTTAACAATGATCGCTGGGCATACTGTTTATTAACACAAATTTAATTTTTTATTTTATTTTATTTTATATTTTTAACATATTTAAATATTATTATTTTTTAAAAATATATTAATGTACTCAAAATCATTTTCTTAATTATTAAATAAAAAAAATTAAATACATAAATTATCAAAATAAAAAAATAAACTTAGACGACGTACTAATATTTTACTTTATATATGTCATTTCTCTCCAACAAGGATGAAGATTGGTCGTTGGACAGCCAGTAAAAGTTTGAGTGTGTTTGTGCTCAGGCGCTGTATATGCAGGCTACGCAATAGCTTGCAGTTTACGATATCCGGAGAAGGTCATGTGTTTCTGACGGATATTAGTGTATTAGAATAGCAAAATGTAAACCGTTACTCTCACCTTGCCCATATCTCTTAAAAAACTATTTTATCCTCCTATTTGTTCCGCTCTATTTAACTGCTTGCAAAAAATTATTATTATTATTTTTTTTTACTTAGTGATTAAAGAAGTAATTTTAAGTATATTAAGATATTTTTTTATTTTTTTAAAATCTTTAAATATATTTAAAAAAAAATTGTAAGGAGCGGTAAGTTGAGCGGGCCCGACTCTATCTCTTTAGTATGCGCTCTAACATATAAAACAAAGGGCAGACAAAGCTGGGAGCGTTAAATTGGCTAAATTTTACATGAAGTGATTGACTCTTGAGTTGAAAAGCAAGCCCCAGTTTAACACAATCAATACGTTTGACACAATCAATATAGAATCTGAACTCGAATCACTTTGGATCAGTTTGGTTGCATCATAGATATATATATATATATATATATATATTTATAGGAAAGGACAACGTGCCCTGCACGTGTGTTCAGTTTAATTTTACATAATTTTTTATTTTCTAAACAAAGAAATTACTTTAAAAGGTAAAAAAAATGAATTATAAAAAAAAAAATTCAACTCATTATCTCCTATACTATATAGTAATATGTGATTTCTCATTTTTACTATTCAATTTAAACATATATATATTTATGTTTAAATATGTGTATTTACACATCAAGAAAAAAAAATAAAAAATCAAATATTGGTGTGTGGTGTGGAGATGATGAATAACAATTCTTTAAAAATAATCATTTTAAATCTAATATCTTTATTTTAAATCTAACCGATGATTTTTAAATTGAGTCAGGTATTCTAAAATCTTCTAAATATTTTATCAAAATCATTTTAAATGAGGAATTTGTAGTGTTATTGAACAAAGACTAATTTTTAAGTTAACCTTTTTATATTCTGGAGCTCCGAAAATATATAGTTTTAAAAAATTGATTCCACACCGTTAGATGAATTAGGGAAATTTATATAAGATTTTATAAAAATAATATTTTTAAAATTTACGTATAATGTTTATCTGCTAATAATATCGTTGCATCAGTTGTGATTTCTTATGGTAAATTACTGACGTTGCATGAGTTTAACAGACAATATAAACATAAACATAGACCATATAGTAATCATTTATATTTAAAACAAGAAAAAGAAACATTTATTTCAAAAAAAAAATCTCTAAACGGGACTTTAAATTAACTATTCTAAATATGACATATGAATAAACAGAATAAATATTACAAAATAAATATAAAAAACATACTTCAAATAAAAGCGATAAAAAAAACCACAAAGTAGAGGAGAAATAAATGAACTGTAGGAATGGCACAGATGAGCAGGAAGTGAAATGTCGCATAGCAAGATAAGAACATAACCAGCTGATTCATGACAAAGAATATATAAATAAACAAAACATAATAGAATTAGGATTTTATTTATTGAATGATACTATAATAAAATATTAAGAATGACAACAGACATAATGTATCAAATATACATACACACACACACACACATATATATATATATATATATATATATATATATATGTAGATACACGAAGATATAAACGTAAACAATATAAGAATTATTTATATTTAAAGCAGAAGAAATAAACATTTATTTTTAAAAAAAATAATCTATGCATGCCGTTAATTAAATAATCTAAATATGGAGCAGGAATAAATAGAATAAATATTACAGAATAAATACAACAAGCATATTTAGCATAAAAAGGATAAAAAAAAAATACCGGAAAGTAGAGGACAAATAATTGAACAGTGGAAATGGTGCAGATAATAGACAGTGAAATGATGATGAGCAAGATAAGAATAGAACCAGCTGATCTGCGACAAAGAACACATAAAAGCGCAGAATATAATGAAATTAGAATCATATTTATTGAATGAGGCCATAATAAAATATTAAGAGTGAGAACAGATATAATCAATAACATGGGTATTTATAAAATTGGAAATTAAACAGAATATAATACTGTGGAGATAAAATTTGTTATTAATGGTCTTATTAATAATAACATTCATAACCTCATAAATATAGAATTCTTTTATAATATAAAATATAATATTCAATAATTATTAATAGATTTCGAGTATAATATTTAATAATATATAAATTTCATCAACTATAACATGTGGAGTATGGTTTGTCACATGGTAACCCAAAAACATTTTTCATCAACTATAATATGTGGGGCATAGTTTGTCGCATGTTAGCCCAAATAATTGGTGGTTTCATTGAATGCATTGCTTCATAAGCAACTATAATATTATCAGAGATTAAACACCCTAGGACAAAGTCACTCTGGGAAGGTGAGATCAGTTTAGCAAGAAAAGGTTTTACTCTATTTGCTAGAACTTTAGAGACCACTTTTAGACCACATTGCAAAGGTTTATTGGTCTGTATTTAGATTATGTTTGGATCTTTCATCTTCTTCAAAATTTTCATCTCATCTCATCTCATCATTACAACCTTTTCAAATTCTTATATAAAATATAATAAACAATTCAACTTTTTCAAATCTCAATACAATTTTTTTAAATTCCAATTTAACTTTTTCAAATCTTAAAACTAAAAAATAATATTTTAAACTTTAAAACAAAACACAAAATTCTCATCTCACTTTCCAAACATAATCTTAGTCACTAATGTAGGGCTCCTTTTCTTTGGGATCAAAACAATGAATGCTTCATTAATCTCATTTAGGCCTCTTCTGGAATTGAAAACCTCTCTAACAGCTGCCACCACCCCATCACCAACTATTTCTCAATGTTCCTGGTAAAACCCAATTAAGAACCCATCAGGACCTGGAGAACTCAGTGGTTAAGTCTTTGCATCTGTTGGATCATAGCACTTTTCAGTCTAATTTGATGTCTCTGATTACCAGCTGAGCTCTTTGACCAGGCTTTTAGAGAAATCTTGCAACTGTCCAGGCCATGTTTGAGATTTTCCAGTGGTTGGTCCGCTCTATAGGATGCCAGCCATGACCTCTTGATTAAGTCCTTGCACTCTTGTTTTGAGGACCAAAATGCTTCATATCTAAATATTCTGTCCCTCCTGCTAAAACCAACTTCCTCATTGTCACCAGAGATAAACAAAGGAAAATGGTCAGAATTAAGCACATGAAGCACTGAGACCTCACTGTTACTAAACTGAAGTGGCCAATTCCCATTTCCCATAGCTCTATCCAATCTTTCTTTAATGAAACCTCTCCCCTCCCTATTATTGCTCCAAGTAAACCTCGAGCCTATGTAACCCAGGTCACTCAAGTCACAATCATCAAGAGCTACTTTGAAGTATTCCATTTGAGAGAATGGTCTAGTAGTTGCCCCTATCTTTTCATCATTGCATAAAATTTCATTAAAGTCTCTTATGCACAACCAGACCATTGAAGGGTCAGGTTTAAGCATTCTAAGAAGTCCCCAACTTTCTTTCCTTTTTTTTGTGACAAGGTTGCCATATAATCCTGTGAGCCTCCAAGGTTGCCCTCCAAGCTCGGGTGATATAGTCACTGAGATATGACTAAAGTCTCGTTTGTTTTCAGAAAACAACTCATCTTATCTCATCTCATTTCAATTTCATCATTACAACTTTTTCAAATTTCAATATAAAAAAAAAAAAAATCAACTTTTTCAAATTCCAATACAAAATAAAATAAACAATTCAACTTTTTTAAATTTATCTCATTTTATCTTATCTAATCATTACAACTTTCTCAAATTCCAATATAAAATAAAATAAACAATTCAATTTTTTCAAATCTCAAAACTAAAATAATATTAAAAAATATATTCTAACAATACTTTATTTAACTTTAATCTCGACTCATCTTATCCCATCTCCAAAAACAAATAAGACCTAAATGAGTAAGATTATACCTAAGCATTTACTTCAGTTTTCCAAAGGAGAGCAAGACCTTCACTTCTACCAATACAATCCACCACAGAGGATTAAGACAAGGGGATCCTCTTTCCCCTTATCTCTTCATCCTTTGCATTGAAGTCCTTGGGAATCTGCTTGATACAGTTGAGAGAAAGGGCCATATATATAGATTTCCATTTGCAAGAGGGTCCTTGTAGTTAACTCTCCTTTTTGCAGATGATAGCTTACTCTTTTGCAAAGCTAATGCCCTTGAGTGGAGTAGATTGTTCAGAATACTCAATGCTTATGAAGAGGCTTTTGGTCAAAGACTGAATCTAGAGAAATCAGACGTCTTTTTCAGCAAGAACACACCAGTTGAAGCTAAACTGGCTATCCTATCGACAATCAAGATGAAGGAAGCTAAATATTTTGAGAAGTATCTTGGCCTGCCTTCCTATGTGCGGAGAAATAAACTAGCCTCTTTCAGACCCATTCTGGACTCTATTAGAAACCGTATAAAAAAATGGAAAGTTAAATTTATTTCTAATGTAGGTAAAGAAGTGCTCCTTAAATTAATAGTTCAATGTATCCCTACTTACTGCATGAGTATTTTCAAGCTTCCTAAAACAATTCTCAATACTATCAACAAGCTTATGCAACAGTTTTGGTGGGACAGCAGAGGGGATAGAACTAAGACTCAGTGGCTTCCTTAGAAATTGCTTGGCAAGATCAAGGCAGAAAGAGGACTAGGCTATAGAGACTTTGAACAATTCAACTTAGCCCTCCTCGCCAAGCAAGGTTGGAGATTGATACAAAATCCCCACTCACTAGTTGCAAAAGTGTTAAAGGCAAAGTACTTCTTCAGGTCTGACTTCCTCTATGCAAAATTGGGCAGCAATGGTTCCTTCCTTTGGAGAAGCTTTATGGAGGCTAGAACTGTTCTAGAGGAAGGCTTGTTGTGGAGGATTGGGAATGGAGAGGGGGTCACTCTATGGCAAGACAAATGGATCCTACAACCCACCTCATACAGAGTGCAGACCCCCATGGATGAGAGGTATGAACACTGGCATGTTAGTAACTTGATTGATGAACAGTCTAAATCCTGGAACCTGCCTGTTTTGAGGAATATCTTCATAGAAGAGGACATCGAAAACATATGCAAGATCCCTATCAGTTGGAGTGGAAACCCAAACAAGCTTATTTGGAGGTGCACCAAAGATGGATTGTTTACAGTCAAGAGTGCTTATCATTTACTGGGAAATATGATTTAGTCCGCCATGGGACAAACTTCAGCTCATACTAACCACAAACCTCAGGAGATCTAGCCTAGAATTTGGAAATTAAGTCCCAAATGTTGTCAGGATGTTTTTGTGGAGGGCTAGTCGTGGTTCCCTTCCAACAAACCTCAATCTTAGCAAGAGGAGAATTAGGGATTCTTCACTATGTCCTATGTTTAACCTGGAACTAGAATCAATAATACATGCCTTATGGTCTTGCCCTTAAGTATAGGATGTTTAGGGAGTTTGCTCTAGGAGACTTCAGAAAGTGCAGGTCTGCTTTATAACATTCAAAGAGGTAGTGGAACATGTGTTTACGTATCTCAGTGAGGAAGATATAGGTCTCTTTGCTGGAACAGTCTACCATGTGTGGAAGAGAAGAAATCTTTTTGTTTTTTAAGGAAAATTCAAGGACCCCTCTAGGTGGCTCAGTCTGCTCACCAAATGACTGGAGAATTCATTGAGAATTCAATGTCTCAGACTGCCCAACAATCTACTGTGGAACCAGAAAGGCCTCAAGAACAGAATTGGAGGCCTCTTCCTCTTAATGTCTATAAGGCAAATTGGGATGCCTCTGTTGACCATATAAGGTGTAAAATGGGAGTAGGGATGGTGGTAAGGAACTGGAATGGCCAAGTGATTGCAACTTTCAGATCCTCAAGAAGCTTGTTTCCTGATGTCAAACTTGCAGAGGCAGTGGTTGCACACAAAGCAGTCATCTTTTGTAAACAATTTGGAATACACAGGTTGTTGTTGAAAGGGGATGCTCTCAATGTGGTCCAAGATCTTAACAGAGAAGCTTTGGATTGGAGTACAACAGGATTGATAATTCAAGACATTAAATCTGAACTCATGAGGATGCCAAACTAGTTTGTTCAGTATAGTTTTAGAATTTCCAATTGTATTGCCTATTATTTAGCTAAGGATGCATTAAAACTCTTTGAGGAGAGCATTTCTTTGGAGGAAGTCCCTCTTTGTATCCAACATTTACCAAGTTAATGATGAAAGATTGATTATTCTCAAAAAAAAAAAAAATGGTGGTTTGGATTTGAGTTAAAATGAGTTGAATTAGTTTGTGAATAGTAGAATAAAATATTTTTAAAATATTATTTTTTAATATTATTATTGTTTTGAAATTTAAAAAAAAAATAATGATGAGATGATATAAAATGAGATAAGTTGAGGTGATTTTCAAGCAAACAAGGCCTGAATTTTCATCAACTATAACATGTGGGGTATAAATTCTTCTCATTATCCCTCTCACTGCCGATACTCTTTTTCTCCTTTCTTTTCTCTCTTTCTCTCTCTTCTGCTTTTGCCTCCACTACCAGACTGCTTTCTTCTCTCTCTTTCTTTCTTTCTTTTTCTCCTCTCACTTCGTGCAACTAAGATGATCAACATCACCGCCATTACTTCCCATTCTCCGTGCTTAAAACATTTTCGTTTTTGTTTTTTTGTTTAGATTTACGTTTATAAATCTAAAGAGATTTACATGCTTTACTATAGATCTGAGGAATTTTTTCTTCAGATCTGTTGTTTTCGTCTCATGCAAATGCAAAATAAGTTTCTTTCCCTCATCGAAACCGCCACCGAAAGTTTCTTGAGAAATGGGAGGAAAATTTTCCTGGAGAGCCTGCGAAATAAGTACAAATTCACAAATTCAGAAATCAATCACTGTTTTTGTTTGGGTTTGTTTGTTTTTTTTCTTTTTTGTGTGTAAAAATACTCATATTAATAGTTTCCAGATTCTGTTAGATGAAAAGAAACACAAAGCACTTCTTATGAAGTGCGAGTGAGGCAATTGCAAAAGAGAAAAGTTGGGGAGCGGTCCGGCTGTTAAAATTAACGAAATCCCACCCACACTCATCCTCAACGGTGCTTGACCCATATGGTGGCAAGGACGGAGCTCGACCTAGATGGTGATAGTGTAACACACCTTAAGTTACTTAAAGAGAAATATATAGAAATAGCTCACTTTGAGGGGAGCACCTCCATTGAAAAAAGGAAGAAGATAACAAGAGAAAAGGAAATAATTTGCATCAACTTTTTGGATCCTTTCTTACAGTTCCCAGCTGAGTACAAATACTCCCATCAAGACCCTACAGGAAGCTAAGGTGAGGCCATGGGCCTTTTAAGTCCAAGATAACAACAATAAGCCTAAGTGAAGATACAAGCAACTGGGCTCAACTAACACAACCCTAGCCCATATTAAGAAATATAATAAAACTAAGGAAAATATATTAGTCATCCAAGCCCATAAAAGCCCTTGAGCCCAAAACTCTAAATCCTTATTACCCCAAACCAAAGCCCTCAAAGTCTACAGTGACTTCGGCCCACGCCTGTAGATGTACTGAAGTGTGACAAATCCTCTCCTTTCAAAGCACCTTGCCCACAAGGTGCGGTTATATTTTAATCCTTTTTATTGTAGCTGAGACAAGCTTATGCTTTCAAGCTTCTTCATAGCATCCTTATTTGCAGAACCCACTTTGTCAGTGCTTCCTGGAAATATTCTTTTAAACTGCATTATTAGAGATGTAGCCACAGAGACCTGAAAGAAATCAAAAGCCCACCCTCTCACGGATTATCCGTGAGGACATGGTTAAGCTTTTCAAAAAAAAAAAAATCCTTGCGCCTCTCCTCTCATACACAATTACTTTAAGAGCATTCACTTTAAGAACTTTGGCCCATTCCATTAGTTTATTCTCCCATGACTTTAAGCCTCCAACAAAAATAACGGTGCTGAGTGCCATGCACCTTTGTCTAGCAACACCGATAGCATTTAAAATACCATCCACGTTAGCATTAGGCATGTCAATTGCATGATTTTTTGCTCTGATGATAGTCTGAACATGCTTCTCTTTAGCTGATGCTCTTGCATATATGTGCAATCCAGCAGTTTTAGAACCAACAAAAGATAAAACTCTGATGTTGTCACCGTCATAGTTAGCATTAACAATATACTTGGTATAAGAAACTCCCGGATTGCTAGGTTCAGGATTCACAAAGTCCAGTTCTCTAAGCCACTCTAGATCTTTTGCAAGACCTTCTAATCCTTCCAATCCAGTTTCTTTGAAATAGGCATAGGTAACGTCATTGGATTCATCAATGATGTGCTCCTCAGTGTCGAAGACGGGCTCGCTATCAACTAAATGCTTGAAGTACCCATCCAAGCTCGGCTCCCATGTCGCTCCACCAACACCCTCACCCGGTTCAGAGGAGACTAGAGACACCTCCTCTACTACATTTCCCTCACTCTTTGGTTTTTTTTTTAGCCAGGAGCTTTCTAAAAAACGAGATGCATTGGCTCAAGCTAAACCTTCTAGCATTTCATCAAACATATTAGGCTCAAAGCAATCTGCTACCCCAGGGAAATACCGTTTAGAAACATCAACTCCCATCTTATTGATTTCACAATTATCAATATACTCAATAGATGAATGGAGAAAAACTACCCGCAGGACCTCACCATCTCCTCCACCATAAATTGCAATATCCCTCAATGGCAATACATCAAGCATAAAGAAAGCAAAAAACTTCTTACCTCCCAGATTTTCAACATGGAAGTGGATGATAGTGTTGGGGTTTTCTTCACTAATAACTTCATCTTCATTGAACTGGAATTTGGGCTCTGAGGCCAAAACCTTAGTGGAAAAATATATTGCTCCCTTGCCGAGTTCATATGGACGATTGGTAGCAGCAAGGACCATAACTCGAGCATTCTGATCTGTGGTGAATCCATCCCATACAGGCATGAACTCAGTCTTCAGGTTTGTTAATTCTTCATGATCTGTATTACGATGATGACGCAAGAAACTATCCACCTCATCTATAAATGTGATAGCTGGTTGAAGCTTATGGGCCAAACTAAATACAGCAGCCACCACAGTTGCCAGCACATCCCTTCCTCTATCAAAGGGCTCCAAAACACCCCTCAGTGGCCATACCTTAAGCCAAAGATGAGCAAAAAACTTCTTAGGCAACTCCTTGAAAATTCTATCAACCAAATCAAACCTGTTAGAGTTCACACAACCTCCCAAAAGCGTATCGAGTGATAAAACTGTGCGCTTGCAGTTCTTGTCCATCATTTCGTCGAACACTTTCTGAGCATGCTCGAACATGCCTGATTTTTTGGGCATTTCGTCGAATCTGACCGAGAAGCCTGCTATGGAGATATCCATGTATTTCTTCTAATCTTCAAGAATCTCTTTGATCCAGTTGAAGCATTTTGCCGAAGCGAGGCGGTGGATGACGGTTTTGTATAAGTCGGTTCGAGTGTGGTAGCTTTCATGCTTAGAGGACTTATTGAACTTCTCGAAGACACGTTTGAGGCTTCGTTCATTGTAGATATCGCCGGAAACGGATTTGACAATAGATGGGGACTTGACAACGAGCTGAGTGGTGGGATAGATTGCCGTCGTCGATAACATGGTGGAATAGATCTGGTGCATCACCGTGTGCTCAGGATGGAATGGAAATGAGAGCGAGTTCATCCTCTCGCCGTCGAAGTCTTGAAGGCCGTAATCGACGCCACCGGGATCAAACTCCCATATGATGGTTAGGCCTCTTTTGGTTAATGGGTCTCTGTTGCTAATGGTGACCGACAGGAAGAAAGAAGAGAAAAAATAATTTCTGAGATGAAGAGAAGGACACGAGATTCTCAGGGCAAGATCAGAGAACGGTAGAAATGGTTCAGGATTTTTGGGGACATAAAAAAGAACAAGCTGAGTGGGCTTGATTTCATATTTTTCTTCCACAACAACTACGTCTTCTTTTTGTTTGTCACAAATTTGATCTTCAAATTGGTTGAAACTTTCCTGAAAGTTGCTAACAAAATGGTCAAGGGACTATTAAAATACTTGGTGCATTTTATTGTGACTCTCCCGAAAATCCTTTATGATGTTGTTGAATAACATCGAAGCGTTGAAGATTATGTTCCATTAGCTCTTTGATATTAAGTAAGGAAGAGATTATGTTTTTCATTCTAACGAATTGATGAAGACGATGCTAAGGATTAATGGTTCTGGATACCACTTGTAACACACCTCAAATAACTTAAAAAAGAGAAATACATAGAAATAGCTCACTTTAAAGGGAGCACCTCCAGTGAAGAAAGGAAGAAGACGACAAGAGAAAATGAAATAATTTGCATTATCTTTTTGGAACCTTTCTTACACTTCCCAGCTGAGTACAAATACTCCCATCACGACCCTACGGGAAGCTAAGATGAGGCCATGGGCCTTTTAAGTCCAAGATAATAGCAATAAGCCTAAGTGAAGATACAAGCAACTAGGCTCAACTAACACAAACCTAGCCTAGATTAAGAAATATAATAAACTACGGAAAAGATATTAGTCATCCAAGCCCATAAAAGCCCTTGACCCCAAAACTCTAAACCCTTATTACCCCAAGCCAAAGCCCTCAAAGCCTACAGTGACTTCGGCCCACACCTGTAGATGTACTAAAGTGTGACACAAAGCTCGACCTAGTGATGAAGCTCGGTATTTCTCTCTTGGTTATCTCTCTCTCCGTCTTTGAAATTCATTTTCTTTTTGGTGCATTGATTCATTTTTTTTTTATCTTCTTCTTGTATGATGATTCGAGAAACTTGAACTTTGGTTGTCAACCCAGACGATGGACGAAGCTCAATTCAGCAGTTCATTATTGATATTGATTTATGTTTGGGAAATTTTTTCTTTAGTTTTTCATGAAGACAGAGTTATGTTTATTTTGGAATGCTTTCATGTTTATTTTGAATGTATTGGGAAAATTATAGTGAAACTGTGGGCGTATTTTGCAGCTGGAGGAATGCATCGGTATTATTCCCTAAAAATCATAGTTAACTGGTTACGAAAGTCCATCATTTTTTAATCACCCAGTGAACCCAAGATTGGAGGCAGTGGAATTGAGTTTGGTATTGGGCGACGGTGCAAAGAGACAGCGACAATGTGAACAACGTAAAAGAGTTTGGCTTGTTTGAAATGAGGAAGAGAAAACACGAGAACGAGGAAGCCTTGTGGTGATTCTGTGTGGTGAGATTGCATTTTCGTGTTGTATTTTTTCCTACATGTCACCATCTCATTGGAGGGCTACTCTTATAATTTAAACAGCCCGACCGCTTCCCAACGCTTCTTATTACAAAACTCACAAAGGGCTAAAAACGTAAAAATGCTAACAAATGAAAGGAAAACTGAGGGATTAAAATGGAAAATAGCAAAAGTGAAAGGGCAAAATAGGAAATAAAATTGATAGACGAAAACACTATTCCTACACTGTTGATGCTTCATTCGCACTTATAAATATAGAAGATATATATATTTATATATATGCTTTGTTTTTTTTTTTGTACATTTATTAGTTACCAAATATTTGTTAGTGTAAAAGGGGATGCAAAACAAAAAATAGTGAGAGAAAAGTTGCTTCAAGGCGCGTTATAATGTTGCTTTTCTTAAGACAATATTCACCCTTACCAATAACGGTATGTACACGGGTTACAAACGAATTTGTCTCCAAGATGCAATGAAACCCATAACAAGTCTGTTTGTCTAACTACATTATACACACACGAAATTAGACCCCGAATATCCTCAGATTTTGTTTTTCTACCAAGAAATTAGTAATTTACTCTCTCGAGAATGAACAAATTCTAACAAGTTTTGAAGAAATGAAATATTTGGGAGAGAGAGAGGATTTCAAAATTGGCTTATGAGATTCTTTAATTCATAGATCAATGGGTCTATTTATAGATGGCCAAAGGATGTGAACGAAAAACTTTTTATTTTTCTGAAACCTGATCTAAACAAGTATATTTATTGTATTTGTTACCAAGTGACACAATTGTTGGACCTAGCCCACGGTCCTGCTGCTTCTCCTCCAGCCGGCTTTCCCAAGTTTGAGTCCCAACTGGTGCAAAGATTAAAGAGAAAATCTTTCATATTTCATATGCCTACATAACAATTGATAAACGCTATGACAAGTAGATCCCACCAACATTATTACAGCACTAGCCCCCTAGTTCACAGATCTACGATTTGATTTATAGCAAATCTATACCTATATTTTACATAAAGAACAACTTCAACAATTTGACCACGACAATAACTTAACCAAATTAAATGGGGAAAAAAAATGGAATTTTTTATTCAACAAAAAATAAAAAGTCTGGTTTCGAAGATGATTATCATCAATCAGATTCTTCAATATGCTTATTGCCAATGCCGATTTCCTTATTTACCTTTGACTAAATCCTATAATAAATGACATACCATTTGGCCAAATTTGTGCTTGGCTTGTAACTGAAGTCCTTAAAAGCCAAGGTCACATTATTGGCGTGGGCGTAGGGAACGTCTCCATTCCTCTACATCTTGATCACATGCTTCTTGGCCTTGATGCTCAACAACCCTTCCAATATGGACACTAACTTTCTGGCACCGGTGATGTGTTCTTGAGGTTGTAAATCCTCAACTGCGTTCGTCCTTGCTTCTTCCCACCGCTTCTAGTGCTTGTCTCGACCATGTCCAACGCCTTTAAACAGTGTCGATGTATGTGAAGTCATGTGCCACCTCATTCTCGTCCTGTGTCTAGTAAATGTCAATGGGCTTATTGTGCAATATGACCTTTATGAAGAAGAAGTACGCCATATGTGGGCTACCCCAAGGCTTGTACATGGTGAAGAACCTTAAGCCGATGAAGGAGAGAGCCTATAGATATGGTTATAGGTGTGACCAATTTCTTTGCCGGCTTTCTTCGTGGCGGCATAGAGACTTGCTAGTTGGTGGGCGATGGAACTTGTTGGGGGAGATAGAGCTTGGTGGGTGTGATAGCGTTGCCCAGCTGTGGCGGCGATGGACCTTGTATCCAGTGCTCGTCTCGATCATGTCCAATGCCCTTAAACAGCCTTTCATGATGTTGTCGATGTACGTGAAGTCACGTGCCACCTCCTTCTCATCCTGTGTCTAGTAAATGTCAATGGCCTTACTGTGCAAGATATTCTTTGTGAAGAAGAAGTATGCCATGTCTGGGCTACCCCAAGGCCTGTACACAGTGAAGAACCCTAAGCCATTGAGGGAGAGAGCCTATAGATATGGTTGTAGGTGTGAGCAATTTCTTTGTTGGCTTTCTTTGTGGCGGTGTAGAGACTTGCCAGTTGGCGAAGGAACTTGTTGGGGGAGACAGAGCTTGGTGGGGCTTATGAAACTTGGTGGGTGCGACGGTGTTGCCCGGCTGTGGCGGCAATGAACCTTGTATCTAGTGCTCGTCTCGACTGTGTCCAACGCCCTTAAACAGCCTTTCACAACATCGTCGATGTACGTGAAGTCACGTGCCACCTCTTTCTCATCCTGTGTTTGGTAAATGTCAATGGCCTTACCGTGCAAGATGTCCTTATGTCTTTTGTGAGGAAGAAGTACGCCATGTATGTGCTACCCCAAGGCCTATACACGATGAAGAACCTTAAGCCAGTGAGGGATAGAGCTTGTAGATATGGTTGTAGGTGTCAGCAATTTCTTTGCCAGCTTCCTTTGTGATGGCGTAAAGACTTGCCAGTTGGTACGAGATAGAACTTGGTGGGGGAGACAGAGCTTGGTGGGGTCAATGAAACTTGGTGAGTGCAACGGCGTTGCCTGACTATGGCGGCGATGAACCTTATATCAGGCAGTGGAGGTTGGGTTCTTCCCAATGTTCATGATGTTGAAGTTTTAAGGAGGCATGACTTTCTCAAAAGGAATTTACACTTCCGTTGGTTTCATTAGATGAGACCAAATTCATTACATATAGTGTAAAATTTCATACGTGACTTGCTTTATTGGGGGCTGTTAAGTGCCTTGGAAGTCAGACAGTTCCAAAGAGGAATTGAACATTAAATCATTAAACTCTTTTCTTGACATGGGGATGATTTGAACTCTTCCCACTTGTAAAATTCAAGTGTTCTATACCACTTAGCCAAAGATCTACTTTGATTTGTACTATAGACCCATTTTATTATAACTATAAGTCATAACTTATAAACTTTCTATAATTCCTCTCTTTCCAAAATAATTCATAACTTTCAAAAATAAATCCCAAACTATTAATAATAATAAAAAATATAATATATATTATTTTGAAAATATTTCCAACAATATTTTGGAAAAGATCAAAGCTTCAACCAGCTTACACTCACACTGAACAAATAAAGGAATTAGATATCTCTAGCACACAAGCAATAGAAAGATTTCCATTGTTATAAAATAAGACCACTATATCTGCTGCTATTATATAAGCGTTTATCCGCTTATGAAGAGTGGGTTTTAGGAGATATTTGCTTCCTATTTTTGTCCCTTAATGTTTCTTTTATTTACTTTTGTGCCCTTATTAGTTGATTTGTCTTCCCATTTCTATACGATTGTGTCTTGCATTTTTACGTTTCTGCCCTTGTTTGATTGCATGTGTACATTTTTGCCCTTGCTTGGTTGATTTTTCGCTATTTGTTGCTTTTGTATGTTTTTGCCCCTGTTCTATTTTGGTTTTTTACATTTCTGCCCTTGTTTGATTACATTCGCACGTCCCTTTTTTTTTTTTTTTTAATTTGCATCTTTTCTATTTCACTTGTTCATGACAGAGTCTAGCTTCTGTTCTTCTATTCTCGTTGCTAGGCTTTATTTTTTGTTTCATTGAGAACGAATTGGTTTGTTTTGCATTTGGTTTTACAATTTTGGTTCTTGCACAGTGCATTGGTGTGATGTGTTGTTAGGGGAGTAGGTTTATTGGTCCGCTAATGGGAGAGTTGAAGGCTATGTTTTTCGATTCTCGATTTTTACTAGCGATAAGAGGAACATCGAAGGTGAAGCGCCAAAGAAAAGCTTTCATTTATTTCTGGGTACTTCTTATACATTCCTGTTTTTTCGCATTTTGTTGTGTTTTTGTTCTTCATTTTTGCCATTCTCTTTGTCATTATTTCTCTCTCCATTTAACTATTTTCCATTTCTTTTTTCTATGTTGGTCGTGCTAAGGAATCTCGAAGGTTAGGGTTTTTGATTTTCAGTTTTTACCATCAATGAGAGGAATCTAGAAGTTGAAGTGCTAAAGAGAACCTTCCATTCGCTACTGGGTATATATTCCTTGGTCTTCGCGGTGCCGTGTTGGTATGCCCTTTTATGTTCCTCTTTTTTTGCTTTCTACGTAATATGAATTTGAAGGGTACTTCACATACACTCCTAGATTCAAAATTTTTTGTGCTTTTGCTCAATTTTTCTTCTTTAGTTTTCGTGTTCTGTCTATCGCTTTTCCTTTGTCCATTTCTCTGTTTGCATTTATTTTTTTCATGTTGGTTGTGTTGAAAGTGGTTGAGTGTGAGGGTATTCGACATTTTCAATTTCTATTTCTTGCCTGTCAATATTATGTTCTAACTTGATTCTGAATCTGTATGGAGGGCAGTTCGATTTTCTTTTTTAATTTCATTGTTTGTTTTATTTTTAATTTTTGTTGATTTATTTGGTTTCTCAATTTTCTGTAAGTAACATTCAATGGTTTAGATAAATAAAAAGAATTCCCTGAATTTTGCTTTAACAAGTTGTTTCTGTCATTAAAATCTGTTCGATTGTTAGAGGTTTTATTTCATAGGTTATCAATGTAAAATCAGAAAAGCATTTGGTTTAGAAGTTTTCTTGTCATGAACTCGTGAACGCTAAAATGTGGTGGTTGTTCTTAAGAAATGAAAATTTGCTTTCTCCTCAAATTTATTGTTATATCTTTTTATATAGTTGTGTTTGCTTCACAATGGATTAGGTGTTCTTTCCTTGACTGTTGGATTGAGTGTAGTGGTTGTTTTTAGGCAATTAAAATTTATTTTCTCCACAAGTTTATTGTTATATCTTTTTACATAGTTGTGTTTGCTTGATGATGGATAGAATCATAGTGTCATTTCTCTAACTGTTTGATTGCTTGGTTAGAGGTGATTTTATCAATGTTTTTTATCATTAAATAAAATATATGTTCAAATGTTGAATTGTATTTATTGATTTCGATATTATGGAGAGGAACTCAGTAAGTGCTAGATGTTTTTGTTTGATTATTTACTTGTAAATTGAAAAGGCTCTTTGAAATTCATGGCAACTATGCGCGGTTTGAATTTGAAAGCTAGTCATGTGCTTATTTGTTTGTGTCTATGTCTTTGGATCTGAATTCTGTGCTGTGTTTTTTTTCAATTTGTTACATTCTCATGTCTATTTACTTAATATTCTTGTTGCTGTATTTTTCTAACATTTGTTGCTAATTTCAATTATTAATGTCAATTCAATATAGTTTATCTGGTTGGTTTGATCTGTCATTTGTTTCATTTTCTTGGCCCTCATTCCCATTAGCTATTTTGGCTGCCTGTTATAGGTCTTTCTTTGATCCTCTCTGATAAAAAAATTGATAGATTTTTTTCCCAAGAAATATTATTATTTTTTCTCCCAATTATTGAAAGAATGATTGATTTTATTTTTGTTTGTAATTATTGATGTAATTTGCTATCTGTTGGCGTAGATTTTATATGATCGACATGTAGATACAAATGTTAAAAGCTAGGTGTTTTTGTTTTCCTTCGTGATGGTTCCATTAATGCAAATTTCAGGTAGATGTTTTAATAAGATTATTTGCTTGTAAATTGCATAGGCTGTTTCGAATTCAGAGGATTTGTGTGAGGTGTGAATTTAAGAGCCCGTCTTGCCTTTATTTGTTCCTGCTACTTGGTTTTGGTACTTTGTGAATTGAATCTGGTTTTAGAAAATTGTTGGGTGATAGCTCAGATGTTTCTAATTTTGGATTAGTTCAGGAATGATGCTAGACAAGATGTGATACTTTTCATGAATATTTGGCTATTAAATGCAATGACTACTGATATTGTAATATTTTTTTGGACTTGTTAGAATGGATTATTTTTAGTGCATAGCATTCTAGAATTTTAAATGATAGAATTTAGTTTTTATTCTAGAAGATAATATTATTATTCCCTCCTCTACGTTCCATAGGTAGACATAGTTAGTTTTTTACATTTGGGTGTCATATTTTCATTCTTTTGAGTGCCAATAATTGTTTTGAATTAAAGAATTTGGCCAAGAAAGAAAAACATATTTTTGAATGCTACTCTTCACCCACCTTATTCATTACTATTCAATTCAACCAATTTCAAATTTTTATATCAAGTTTTTATGCTACTCTACATTATCCTATTTTCAACCACATTTTATTTACTGTTTATAGATGTTATTTCCAGGATTTTTTCACACAATTGGGAAAACGTGCCTTGCACGTTGCACCATCTGGTATAACTATATATATACATACTAATTTGTTCTTGATATTCATGTATTGATGATCAATATTGTGGAAATAATTCAAAGCTAAAATTAAAAATATAATGAAGATTAAAAATAGTTTGTACAAGTCCCAAACAGATAAGTTTCGCACAAGTCTTTATAAAGAAGTATTGAAAAATTAATTTTTTTTCATTGATAGTGAACCCAACAAAATGACAATAGGAGATCAATTTAGTTTGGTTGTCTAGTTAGATCGGTTGCATGATTAATCAGCCTAGTTCTGTTGATCTGATTGTCGTTCCAATCATTACAACAAATAAGGTCTTTTGGAATGAAAAGTTTCATCCAAAAAACTGGCATTTTGTCCCAAAAAATATTTTGGGACGAAAAAGAAATGTCCTAATAAAACTGTCCCAAAAGATATTTTGGGATGAAAATCACAAATTCATCCCAAAAAAATCTTTTAGGACAAAATTAAGCTAGATCATTCGATCGCGTCCGAACGTTTTTTTTTTTTGCTGGAATGATTTAAATTCGTCTTGAAAATTCGTTCGAACAACTTAAATAACGTTTGTACAAAGAGGAACTGTTCAAACGGGTACTTCATGGCTGGTCAATCGATTTCAGTCCGTTCGACTAAATACACATGAAGAAACGTTCGAACAAAAAAATTGATGATCGAACACAAATAGTAAATTGCCTGTTTGAATGTGTTTGAAAGGTGCACAACTTTTTTACCGTTCGAACTCTAACATGTGATGTTCGAACGGTTACGTCCGATTTATATATGTTCGAATGTTTGATGAGAGTTCAAACGGTTATTATTTTCATGGACAATATTAATTTAAAACGAAATAGATATTTATATTTCAAAAATACATTACAAATTGTTCAATATAAATAAAACTAATCTAATAAGTCAGAACTAAATAAATAAAATACTAATTAAATTATTAGTACATGATATATAATTGTTCAATATGCAAAAACACTTCTAACGAAAATTAATTGCTTGGAGGCTTAAATTGTTGCATATATAAGCATCTGCATTTGAAGCTGCATCTGTCTTTGTTGTTCTTGCATTTGGAGTTGCATCTCTCTTTGTTGATCTTCTAGCTATTTTATGTGCATCTCCATGTCTACTTATTTATTCAAATGAGTCTCTAATTCATGCTGTTTTGCAATCAATTCTTCAATCCTAGAATTTGCATTCTCTAACGCAATGGTAGTAGTACTTGACGTTAATGAAGAGTCTGAAGGCTTTACCCAGCGATCCAAACCCCTCAAATATCCTAAATGTTTACCCAGAACTTGTGTAAAAATTTCAACATCATTTGTTGATGAATTATGATCTAATGCAGCTTCAGCACGAAGAGCAGCCATTTTATTCTATACACAACATATAAAATTAATATTGACACAATAATTTAAATATGTTTAATTAAATAAAATTATAATACTTACATAATCCTCATAAGCATTGGAATGAGTTCACTCTCTATTACTATTAGTATATGATGCAACATATAATTTTGTCAGATCATAATTGGTGTCTGACTCTTTCTACAAGAGACAATGTTAAGATATAAAGTCAATATTAAAAACAAGCTATATAGAATAAAAGAAAAAGTACATTACCAATTTCTGATAAAGGCGATGGAAAGATCTTGAGCCAACATAATGATGAATCTTCAACTTTGATCTATTTGTTTTGTTTATAGAACTTCACTCCTACATAGAAGTTGTAAAAGTTAGTAAGTGAAAATTACAAATATGACACAAAGAATTCATTTACTTTACCTTATATGATGGATTCTCAAATATGTCGCAAAAGTTTTTCCAATTTTCAGGTAGAACATCCTGAAAATGATGCTGGCGTACATCTTCCTTATTCTCATACTTCTTGTAATGCCCATGACACCTCATCTTATACTTGCAGAATGCATTACACATCAACTATTCGATAGTACTACGCACCTCTCTCCGACTAAAATTTAGTTCGAAATCTTCATTAAAAAAGTATATACACAAAGATATTGTCATTTAGAATATTAAATAATATCAATATAAATTTATTATTTAAATATTACGTACCAAACAACGCTTCTTTATAGGCACTTTCACATCTTGTGGGATTTTATGCCATGAACTTGTAGCCAAAGGTGCATAAGTTCGTGTAAGAGCACCCATATGTGATGCAAGCCAAGCTGCTTGTTGTCCCTCGCCTCCGGTATGTTTGTCAGGAATGTTAACCTTAATCTTACCTACTGTACGATATTTCTCCAACGTCACGCCTCTAGTAATGCCTCGTCTGTGATGAGATTATACTATTATCTCTATAAAATAATATTAGTTATTTACCCCGTATCAATTATCATATCTCTTAATTGAAAAAATGAGTATTAGCTATTTACCTTGTTTCATAGAGTCAGTCTCTAATGGTGAGTTAGACAGAGGGCTAGGAACATGTGGAGATGGGATGCGAACTTCCTTCCTCTTTGTTGGCAGAATTGCGAGATACTGTATAATATGAACATAAAACCGGTTAATCATCTGTATCAGTTTCATCTATAGATTCGGTCTCATCATCTGTAGATACTTTAGAGGACTCAACACTTTAATCAACTGTCGCCTTAACTATTTCAGCCTCAATATCTTCCCTATGTAATGATATCATATCATACTGGCTCAAATCCACAAATAAGTTAAAGGCAGGCTGACTCTCTTGGTATGCTTCTTGAGTAGAGGGGTTATCTTTTTCTTCATCTTGTCCCTCAGCCTCAGGGATAACGTCATAAATATTTTTAGAAGAAAACTTTTATATTACTAGCCATTGATTTTTTAATTGAGTATCGTCTAAATAGAATATTTGAGATGTTTGGGAAGCCAAAATAAAAGAATCAGCTTCATACCATTTTTTTGATGTATTCATACTCAGAAAATATTCATCCTGGCATTTTCCTCTTCAAATATTGCTTAAATCCCACCAATCACACTTAAATATATAATACAGAAGCTCCCCCACATATCTCATTCTAATTATATCTACGATAACTCCATAGAAATCAATATTGCCTCCATCATGACTTTTTTCGACAAGGATACCACTATTTTATATTTTCCTATAAAATTCTCGACCAATTGTGTGATACCTACTTCCTCAAGAAATACATGCAAAATATCGAGCAGCGCATCTCAAAGGGCCACGTGCCAGTGCATATAGTTCGTTTGATATATCGTTCGGATTACTCGCATGCATTTGTACAACCTACGTATTAAATAAAGTATAAACATTCAACCGTTAACAATCCTTATTTTAATTATGTTAGTGCAAAATTGCATCTATATTAATGTCATTACCTGTTGTTCAAACTATTTCAGGAACTCCTGTTCATGTTTCTGGTCTATATCATTTACTCCCAGTTCTTTGAGCACGTTAATATGATCATTGAAATTAAAAATTACCAACAACAAGTATATTTATATAATTGTTTAATAAGTAAATTCAATGATTAATTAACAATTAATTTGAACTTACTTCAAGTGGCTCTCTATCTCTGGGCAATTATTTAGCACGTACCACTAACCTTTCTCAAATTCTCTTTCACACAAATCATAACCACCCTGAGCACCAAATGGACGTACTTGTTGGAAAAATACTGAAAATCCGTTTAGTTGTCTTGCTTGGTCAACATCAAAATTTATTTCTGACCGATCAAACCTTGTGTCAACACCGTGGAAGTATTTAGAACAGAATGTATGTCGTTCATCATCAATATATATTTCTGTAATTGATCCTTTTGGACGCGCCTTATTACCCACTGTGCGTTTCAACTTTCCAAGAAACCGTTCAATGGGATACATCCACCTATACTTGACTGGTCCTGCAAGTCGAGCCTCACATGGCAAATGAATAGTTAAGTAAACCATGATGTTGAAGAATGACGGTGGGTAAATACTTTCAACTTACACAATATTAGTGCAATCTCTGGTTTCATATGATCTAAAATTTCTACATTTAACGTTCAAGAGCATAAATTTTTAAAAAATGCACTCAACTCAATTAACGCAACCTACACATCTCTAGTCAAGAACCCACGGATACCAATAGGTAATATACATTGTAAAAATATATGAAAATCATGGCTTTTTAGTCAAGTAATTTTTCAGTCATTTGTTCGCACATACCTTGTTAGATTCGAGGCATACCTGTCCAGTAATTTAATCTTCTACAACCACTCACAAAATGTAGCATTTTCATTCATTAAAAATGTATACCACTTAATTGGCATGTCAAAAGACGAACCACTTTGTTGCAAGTGCATTTCAGGTTTAATTCTCAACCGCTTTAGATCTTTTCGTGAGTTTATATTCTCATTCGTCCTTCATTTATATGCCAATAGGGGAGTTCAAAACATATACTCTTCTTTGTCCAATTCAACTCATTCGCCCTTCGTTTTCTCTTCCATTATTTTTTACCAAAATCAATACTTTCGACATTCACAAACTGTGCAATAACATTTTCGCCAAACAAGAATGGTGAAGGGTGCTCCCATTCAACAGTGCCATCAAACATCCTACCATTTCCACGTCATCTATGGTCACCAGGTAAAAATTGACACAGACCCATGAAGCATAGTTTTTTCCCATACGTAAGCCATTCAGATTGGGTATGTTTGTTACAAGTTGGACAAGCCAATTTCTCCTTAGTGCTTTATCTTGACAAGTTTTCATATGTAGGAAAATCATTTATTGTCCATAACACTGCAACATACATCTTGAATGACTTGCTTGTTGATGAATCAAATATTAGTACCCCATTCTCTCACAAATCTTTCAATTCTACTATCAATGGCTGTAAGTGTATATCTATATCATTTTCCGGTGATCTTGAACCTGGAATGAACAAACTCATCATGAAATATGGATCTTTCATACACTTCCACAATGGTAGATTGTACGGCATAAGTACAACTGGCCAAGTATTATAACTAGTACTCATGTTTTCAAATGAATTAAATCTATCTGTTGCTAACCCAAGTCGAACATTATGAGATTTTTCAACAAACCATGGGTGTTTCAAGTCAAGTTCCTTCCAAACTTAAGAGTCTGCAGGATGTGACAAAATATTATCATTTTTTACTCTAAATGATGAGTGTCATGTCATATCCACAGCCGTTAAACATGACATAAATAACCGTTGTAATCTAAGTATCAATGGAAAGTGACGTACAACCTTCCGCGACACATTTTACTTCTCAGTTGTCCATCTTGATTCATGGCAAATGGGGCACTCGTTCAACTGTTCATTATCTCGCCAAAATAATACACAATCATTCTTACATGCATATATTACATTGTATTCAAATCCGAGTCATCTTTTCAATTGTTTTGCTTCGTAAAAGTTGAGGGGTAAAATATTGTCTGATGGAAGTGCCTCTTTAAACAGCTCGAGCAATATATTGACAGCTTTAATAGATATTCAGCACATAGATTTTATATATGAAGCAGTCTAACAGTAAATGAAAACTCACTGTGCCTTATACACCCTGGATATAACTTATGTTGTGAATCATTCCATAAGCGGGTAAAAATGTTATGGCACGGATCATTTCAATTTGATGAATATGTTTCACTTTCATCCATAAACATTCTCGTACCAACGTCTCCTAGCATTTGCTCCATATCCTCTTCGGGATCATCACCAACAACCTCAGGATGTACATCTTTATCGATGTCTTCTTCTTCATCTCAAAGTTCGAATGACGTTGGATACGGTTCTCCATGTAAGACCCAATCCGTATAACCTTGATCAATACCTTTGACAAACAGATACTCTCTCACCAACTCTATCTTATGAGAACGCAAATTCTTGCAAAGTCAGCATGAGTATATAATACGACCGTCATTGCCAATTATACAGGATGGAAACTTTAAAAACTTCTTAACTCTTTCAGTATATACATTGTAATCCTTACCCAACCGATCTCTAACTCACATCCAACTCTTATCCATGTCTAATATCCTATTGCAAACAGTCACGTGCATCAACAAACAATCAATTATCTAACATATTGTGTAATTTCTTCATTTCACCGAGTAATTGGTCCTATCCCATTCGAGATTGTAAGATCATAATCGCCAACCTACCAACTATTATTTATCACGTCCAACAAAATTTCGGCAGCATCTCCCCATAGTTCTCCAAATATGCTCATTTGGTTGTGCACACCGACGAGTAGTACATCGATGCACTATCACAAAAACTGCATATCCAGATAACAATAAGGGATGACTCTACCAAAATCATAATGTCGGATGTAACATATATACTTTGATAGTTTGCAAGAATGATCTTACAATCCCAAACTGTTCACTCTGGACAATTCAAGAGTTATCAATCAACCGTTCAACATGATTGATAACTCTCGAATGGATCTAAAGTTTATTTCAATGGCAAGTAGAATATACAATATTAAAACACAACAATAATAAAAAAATACGAGAATACAAGATGATACGAGAATAGAATATACGAGAATCCCCAAATTTTAATTATGTATTTTAATTATCAAACTATTTTAAGTATCCTAAATATATCATGGATATTACTTATTAGATTAATTATACATTATAGTTATTTTTAAGTATTAATTAGAATTTAATTTTATTAGTTGTTAAGTTAGTCCTCATAGTTTTTAATTAATTATCTTTTAAATATTAAGATGAATTTAAGTATTAATAATTTTTACAACAATTATCTTTTACATATTAATATGAGTTTAAGTATTAATAATTCTTATGTTTTTTATTTTTAAGTTATTTATAATTTAATTTTATTAATTTTTAAGTAAATTGTAAGATAATTTTTACAACTATTATCTTTTAAGTATTAATATGAGTTTAAGTATTAATAATTCTTATGTTTGTATTTTTAAGTTATTTTTAATTTAATTTTATTAATTTTAAAGTTAATTGTAAGATAGTTTCTACAACTATTATCTTTTAAGTATTAATATAAGTTTAAGTAATAATAATAATAATAATAATAATAATAATAATTCTTATGTTTGTTATTTCTAAGTTATTTATAATTTACTTTTATTAATTTTTAAGTTAATTATAAGATAGTTTTTACAACTATTATCTTTTAAGTATTAATATGAGTTTAAAAATTAATAATTCTTATGCTTATTATTTTTAAGTTATTTATATTATAACTCATGAGCACAATCGTTCGAACACTTAAATGACTGTTCGTACTCGTCTATGCATTCGAACGGTCTCAATCCAGATTCCAAATACCAATTAGTTCATACGAGACACAATCTCACAAAACATTATAAATTCATATTCAGAAAACACTACAAACATACAACATATATACTTCAAATAGCAACTATATATACAAAACATGACAAATATACAACATATAATTCGAATTTAATCAAATAAACACCTACACAATATATATAAATATATATATATATTAAAGTATAGATTTCTCCAATAAACACTATGCACAATATAATATATATATATATATATATATATATATATATATATATATATAAAATAGAATCAATAATAGATCTGGAAGTAAAATGAAAAAGAAAGTAATACCTTTAAGCAAAATAAGCATGCAATCCTCTTTGTAAGTTGATAGAATAAAGGATTGTGTAAATAAAATAGAAGATTTTGGAGAGAAAACAGAGAAGAGAGGAAAAGAGGAGAGAAAAATGAGGGACTGACGGCGTGCGGGAACATTTTAAATTCTCACTAACCGTTCAAACGTAAATAAATTGCGATCGAATGCAAAAAAATTTCAGCGTGCCAATTTTCCCGCCCGCACAAATTTCTTCAACACCGTTTGAACGGCAAAAAGGTTATTCGAACGGTAATCTAGAAGTCGTCAATTGATGAGATATTTTGCCACCATTGCAAGAAACCGTTCAAAAGATGACAAAGAACATTCGAACAGTAATCCAGAGTCATTAATTGGCAAGATATTTTTCCACCATTGCAATAATCCGTTCGAACTACGGCACAGGACATTCAAATAGTAATCTAGAGTCATTAATTGGCGGGATATTTTTCCACCACTATAAATAAACCGTTCGAATGTTTTTTTAAATGTTCAAACACAAATAAAACCTTCGAACGGTTTACAGATACCATTCCTACACATCACCTTAATGTTTAAATATATTTATTAGTAATATATACTATCATATATATAGTAAGATATACTATCATATATATTTTACTATACTAAAGTATACCATAAAAATGTAAGATGATATCCATTAGTAATATATACTATCATATATATTAGTAATATATACTATATGATATATAGTAATCTATACTATATATCATATATACATTATCATATATAATAGATTGATAGTAAAGTATTATAATATATTACTATTATACTATAATAAAATACATATATATATATATATATATATATATATATATATATAAGTTATTATGTTTTCATTTAAAGTATTATACAATCATAATCATTTTTTTAGTTGGCCAGTAAACCCTGTGACAATAATATGTGCTAATTGGTGGTCAGTTTTTCTATTACTTTATAGATGGATTATCTGAGTATGAAATATTAAACCATTTCCAAGAAATGATTATGGTAGCTAATGTTTATAAAAGTAAAAGAAAAACTAACCACCAAGTAGAACATATTATTGTCACAGGGTTTACTGGCCAACTAAAAGGCTGCTGGGATCATTACCTTTCAAATGATCAAAAGACTCAAATATTAACTGCTTACAAACATGATGAAAATATGCAAATTATTAAAACAGAAAATGGATTACCATTAGAAGATGTTGTAAATACATTAATATATGTATTAACCAAACACTTTGTTGGTAATCCTGTCCAATTCAAAGAAAGAACCAGTGATTTATTGATTAATTTAAAATGTTCTCAATTATCTGATTTCCGTTGATACAAAGATGTATTTCTAACTAAAGTTATGATCAGAAATGATTACCAACAACCATACTGGAAGGAAAAATTCATAACTAGACTTCCATATTACTTCGCCCAAAATGTACGAGAGTCATTAGTAAGATCAGATGGTACTATTGATTTTCATAGTCTTACATATAGTAATATAATAACTACTATTAATAGAACTGGTTTAACTATGTGTAAACATTTACTTTTTATTAGCTTATTAAATTGTTTTCATTCTTTCATTGAATTGTTCTATCAATTAATTTATTAAATTGCTATTAGTAAATAACTTTATAAATCTTTTCTCATATTAAATTTTATCACTAATGTTGAATATATATATATATATATATATATATATATATATTTTTAAATTTCAGATTCATAAGAATGTCTTATAGGGGCCGTAAACGTGGTAGATCAGGGGAACCTTTCATCCAAACAGTTTGAGAGCGAATTTTTTTAGTTGAGCGGTAGGTAAAACTATCTGATTTTGTGGCTCTTATATGGGAGGGTCATTCTCTCCCCTCAGTATTCAATGATCGTGGTTGGACACCAATCTTAGATCAGCGAGAAGAAGGAATGAAACTCATTTCCTACATTGAGATCGTTGCTGAGTTATATAAAGAGCTCAGTGGTGCCAGTCCAAACGATGGATGGGCATACAAGATCTGTGTCCGAGGAGCGTTTGTTATATTTTTAGCGGACGGACTCGCTGCATATGTCGGTATTCTTAGGCTGGTCGATGCCTATCCGAATTTTCAGCCTAGAGAGTCTAATCCTTTAGGTGATATAGAGATGTCTCAGGATAATAGACCAGTTTACACAGATGAGATCGATACACTTGCTGATCATGAGGTCAGAGACTTGATTGTTGGTCCAGATGCTCTAGTGTACGATGGGACGAAAGCATTAGGTGGGCAGATTTATCTTCTTTCTTCAAGATCATTAATTTGATCATCGCCAACAATATTGACCCTTAACAGCACAAAACCGAGGTTGGCATGGATCGAGTGAGATTTATGATACAGGTCACTTGTGGCATTTCGATCAACCTTGTGGGGTATATATTTGAGAGGATCCGATCAGAGGCTCGGTACATTACAACAGATATACTGCCGTTCGAGATCCTGATCACTCAATTTTTGCTACATTTAGGAGTCGTGCCAGAAGTTACCAAGCGTTCACGACAGCCGATGGGACCAATCAACAGCACCACCCTGTCACGGAGCATGGGACACTTGAGATTTCATTTTCGTGGATCTGTTCCTGACGATAGGGCTAATATTCAGAGAGATGCACAGCCGGGAGATACTAGAGTATCGGCTGGTGAGGCATCACGCACATCTAATCGCAAGGAGATCGCTGACATACTACGTGCTGAGATCGGCATAAACATATCAGCAGTGATCGATGCAATGCATACTACCATGATTGAGTTGCATACAGAGATTATGGCTAATGTCTCTGAGTTACGTACAAAGATTAATGCCAATAATGCAACTCAGGTCACGCTTAGTACTTGACTGGCACAGGTAGAAAGACAATTAGCTGCAATCGAAAATGTGTGCAGAGACCTCGCATCATAGTAGTTTCTATTTTTTATTTATATTTTTTTTGTTATAGTTATGGACAATATATATGGTGTTTTGACAATTTTCTTTAGTTGTAAATTAAATATTTTGTCTTTTCTGGAGTAATTATTGATTTATATTATGTGATGTATGGCTGATAATATTTATTTAACTAAAAATCTTATTTAACATAAAAGAAATCATTAAAATATTTTTAAATTAATCACATAAAATTAATTAATGAATTTGTATATATGATATACATATTTTTTATATTTTGAGTTATGTACTGAGATTAATATTATACGTTTGAATGTATAAATGTGATGCTTGAATATGTTCGAACTAAATATATTCTGTTCGAATGGTTTAGAAACCTTGCTGCCAGGTTTTGCCACCAAATATTTTCCGTTCGAACAAAAATAATTATCGTTCGAACGGTTTTGAACTTTCCCTAGCATAATAAATTACTTTCCCACCAAGATTTTTCTGTTCAAACATATTTTTTTTCCATTTGAACAAAAAAAAACTTTTTGAGACACTATAATTCTTTATTAGGAAAATATATATGTCAATGTTGGAGGATAGTGAAAATTCGAGTGTAGTCTAAAGAAATTGCTATCAGTGACTCAGTATTCTAAGAAATTGTATCAAGGGTATTAATTAATTATGGTCTTTAATTGGTATATTTATATATTGACGCATGATTAGAGAAGTAATATTTAATCAAACCTTGCCTTAATTTATAATAAAATGGACAGATATATTCAAACTTGAGTTGTTAAAACGAATTATAAAAGCATGACCGTTGAAAGGTCTAACCAATTAGAATTAATATTCTAGCATGCCACAATCCTTATATATATTTGTTGTTAAAAGCAAGCAGCTAGCTAGGCTTCATGAATTTCTCCGAACTAGACAATGTCTTCTACGTTGAAAATAATGCTATTCGTGGTGCTCCTATCCCTCTACACCTTCTCTCTAGTCTCAAGCCACCAGAACCACCCCCTAGACCCTCTAACTCGATCTGAGTTCCCCCTGGTCCGCACCATAGTGCAGAAATCGTACCCTAGCTCAATCCACAACCTAACCTTCCAATACGTAGGTTTGGACGAGCCAGACGAACCCAGCCTCCAAACCCCCACCTCGGCGCGCCTTCGTCATCACACGCCTCGCAAAAAAGTCCCACGAGATCGTAGTGGATTTGTCGACACGTTCGATAGTCTCCGATGCTGTTTACGACGGACATGGCTACCCCTTGCTTACCATTGACGAACAATTTGCTGCAATCACATTGCCCCAAACATACGAGCCATTCATCCAATCGATTAAGAAAAGAGGTCTGAACTTATCCGACGTGGTTTGCTCCACTTTTACGGTCGGATGGTTCGGAGAGGTGAAGATCAGTGCGAGGATTTTGAAGCTACTGTGTTTCTATACAGATCATGGAACGGTTAATCTGTACGTGAGACCAGTGGAGGGAATAACGTTAGTGGTTGATCTGGACGAGATGAAGATAGTTGAATACTATGATAGGTTTAGGGTTCCGGTGCCAAAAGGTGAAGGAACAGAGTACCGGGCATCCAAGATGAAGCCACCGTTCGGTCCTCACTTGAATGGTGCAGCCTTCCTGCAACCGGATGGACCTGCGTTTACGATAGATGGTCACACTGTCAGGTCGGTGTTTCTTCTCTCTTATTTCTTAATTTTGAGCAAACTTGACTCATCCAACGCCATTTTTGTATAATATATAGTCACATTGGCAAGGCTGGCTAATTTAAGCTTTGACTTTGCTATGCGCGATGGGTTTAAGCCATGCATCTACTCTCTCTCTCTCTCTCTCTCTCGTGTTACGTTTTTCTTTTGCTGCGCGTGGAAGTGTAGGAGTCATGGTTGATTATTCCCAGGTTCTACCTAATTTAGGTTCATGCACGGAAATTGGACAAGTGAATTGACTAGTTTTCTAATAGAATAATAGAATTGATCAAGGTGTCCCGCAGTACTGCTGTTCACCTTGGATGTGTAAGATTATTCTTTTCCTTTTTCCGGGTTTGACATAGCTAGCATTCCATCACATGTTCTCATCGATTCCATCTGAGTGTCGGGTCATTTTTTATCCTTTCACCTACTTCAATTATACGCACATATATACTATACACATGACACATGGCCGCACAGCCTCCGCTCCACGCAAACCAAATGCAACACCGAGATCAGGATGGTTTTCGCAGCTCGTAGACAAAAATAAAACAAGCGGAGGTAGCTAGGCTGGTCAGAGCCTCCCAAAAAAGACTTCTCACATACCCGGCCGTTACTTGGTTAGGGAAAAAAAACAAGTCATGCTACCTATAACTACATCTCAAAGTAAAAATAATAATATTAATAATAATTTTTTTTCTCTGAAAACAGGAAAGTTTGAACAATTGAACTTGCAAAAATCATTTTTTATTAAAAAAAAAATCATTGTCAGAAACATCTCCCTTCAGCCAGGTTTAGATTTATATCTAGGGCCTGATATATATAGGCTGGCTAGGAGAGGCCGGATCTAAGTTTTTGTGATGGATGGGCATGGACTAAATTAAAGATCAGAGCCCAAGGACGTCATGTAAATGTCAATGTCCCTAAATGACCCTCCAAGACTACTCATTTTAGTAGTTTTGTAACCCACAAAAGACATTTACGATGCGTGACAGGCCCAGGCCTATTTCTTATTGTAGGGTCAAGGCTTGGGCTTTAAATGCCAGATCTAGTATAGGCCAGCAACTTGAAAATACTGACAAACTAACATATATTTTTGGTGGTTTGCTGATCAGTTGGGCCAATTGGGTCTTTCACGTAGGATATGACGTTCGAGCCGGTCCAATAATATCTGCAGCATCAATATATGACCTGGAGAAGCAGACATATCGTCGAGTCCTATACAGAGGATTCATATCGGAGTTGTTCGTGCCTTACATGGACCCAACCGAGGAGTGGTACTACAAAACATTCTTTGATAGCGGTGAATTCGGGTTCGGTCAATCTGCGGTGTCACTCGAGCCCTTCGCCGATTGCCCTTCTAATGCAGTGTTCTTGGACGCATATTTTGCCGGAGAAGATGGTTTGCCCGTGAAAATATCCAATGCTTTTTGTATATTCGAGCGCTATGCGGGGAATATTATGTGGCGTCACACTGAGATGGGGATTCCAAATGAAGTTGTAAGTCATATTATTATTGTATTTCACTCGAGTTAATTACTATTGGTTAATTTGGACATGACAAGTACAGATCGATCGATGACAATTTTATGGTGAAGCAGATAAGGGAGGTCAGGCCGGAGGTGAGCCTTGTAGTGAGGATGGTCGCAACAGTTGGCAACTATGACTACATTCTTGATTGGGAACTCAAGCCCAGTGGTTCCATTAAATTTGGGGTATGGAATCATCCATCTTTTTTGTCATTTATGAAGTTTGATGCTAAGTTTATATTTATATATATATATATTTAAGAAAAGGATGGTATTCTAATTTTATTGATAGCTCTCATTTTCGGTAGAATAAAATCGTAGTTACAACCAGAGACCTGAAGGTTACAAATAAGCATAAAGAAAGCCAAAACCTAGGTATTAAAAACCAAAAGACCCAACCACAACTAAGAAAGCCAAAAAATTACAAATCAAATAGAAAGAACAACTCCAAGAAATCAACCTGCAAGAGATCACACATATAAGAAAATAACAAAGAGACAAGAAGCAAAAACCAAATACCTCACTTTGATGACCTCAAATAAGGAAAACAAATCGTGTCTATGCTAAGTTATATGATCAGGAAACATTAAAATCGTGGCTGTATGTGTAACATACCAATTCTGTCCATCTAGTATTAGTATGTCTGTTGTATGTGTAACATTATTACCAACTTTGAAAATCGTGGCATATTGCCAATTTTACGTGCCTCTATCTACAACCAAAATGGGAATCAATTGCATATTTCAAAATAGAGAAGAAAAATAAAAATGGCAATTTGAATAGTTTGATGATCATATTTCAAAGAGCGGTATATATTATATAATATGCAGCGTGGGTGTACAAAATTAATTAATTGGTGATGTAAAGCTTTCTCTTATCTGAATGATATATAGGTAGGGCTAACGGGAGTGCTAGAAGTGAAAGGTGTGACATACACTTACAAAGATCAGATAAAGGAGGATGTCTATGGCACCCTGTTAGCAGACAACACAATTGGTGTGTACCACGACCACTTGTTGACGTACTATCTTGACCTCGACGTGGATGGCGAACCCAACTCCTTTGTCAAGAACAAGTTGGAGAAGATCCAGGTAACAGATGGGCACAGCACGCCAAGGAAAAGTTACTGGACAACTGTAAGTGAGACGGCTAAAACTGAATCTGATGCACGAGTTCAGCTGGGCTTGATACAGTCTGAGTTAGCAGTGGTGAATACGAACAAGAAAACCAAACTCGGGAACAACGTTGGTTATCGTTTGATTCCAGGGTCTGCAGCACATCCCCTTCTGTCATATGATGATTACCCACAAATTCGGGGAGCCTTCACCAATAATGATGTGTGGGTCACACCGTATAACAAGTCAGAGAAATGGGCTGGAGGATTATATGTTGATCAAAGCCATGGAGATGATACCTTGGCAACTTGGAGCCTCAGGTACGTACCACATGATAAACTGAACTAGGAAAAAGAACATATGAAATGATGATCTTAATTTGATTGTTGATGATTGAGTTTGATTTGTTTGTGTGTTTGTACTGTTTGTGCAGGAATAGGGACATTGAAAACAAGGATATAGTATTGTGGTACACAATTGGATTTCATCATGTCCCTTGCCAGGAAGATTTCCCGGTGATGCCAACCTTGAGTGGTGGGTTTGAGCTCCGGCCGACCAATTTCTTTGAGAGCAATCCCGTCCTTAAAACAAAACCTCCCAAGCATGTGGACTGGTACTCTAACTGCAATACTACTACTACTCACCCGTGACTGTACTTCATGGTGTTAAAATTATTATAAGAACCTCCATCCCCCGGGAATGTGTTGTAAAATTTCGTTATCGGATTTATAATCCTTGTCGGTTTTATCGTAATAATTAGCAAAATCTGCAGGGGCGTTGCCAAGAATAAATATTGGCTCTTGTACAGTGATGTTGGATCCCAATTGAATCTTAATTACAATTGTCATCTGAGATATATGAGGATGTCATAAATATATATATATTTATATATATATATTATTCCTAAGTCTTTTAACAATCACTCTTTCGTCATCGTTGATCTTGACATGCCATTATAAATGATTATCCGATAATTAGTAACCAAATAATAAATACCTGTCCACACTATAAAAGAATAATAATGATTAAAATACTTGTAAATATCATTTTCCAAACCAAAGTACAACATTTGTTTGGATTATTTTACATGAAAAAAATGGCTATATACAAATTAATAATTCACCGAAAGTTACAGAATCTGAATTTAAAATCGTACACACGTAATTTAATATGAAGTGAAAAGTTACAATGGAGTTGGTCATGTACGCACGTTAACGTAAATGTATTATTACATCGAATGCATGCATGCATGAAGAAGTAGTAGTAGTGTTAAAGTAATGGGTTGCTTTCGAAATAATTAGCTGGTCGTAGCTCAAATTCACCATGAAGTGCTGACATCACTGGGAAATCTTCTTGGCAAGGAGCATGATGGAACCCTACCGTGTACCATAAGACAATATCTTTGTTTTCAATCCCTCTATTCCTGCACATTATGCACGCATTCAATTGATTGTCTTCTTAGAATTTAAAATCCCCATTAAATTAGATTAATTAAGTAGAACTCAATGTTTACCTCTGGCTCCATACTGCTAACCCATCATCTCCTCGACTGCCATCCGCGTAAAAGCCTCCAGCCCACCTCTCTGTCCTGTTATAGGCGGTCACCCACACTTGATACTTCGTATAAGCCGCTCTGATCTGTGGGTAATCATCATCGGATAAAAGAGAATTGGCCTGCCGTCCGGTTCTCAACCAGTAGCCCACCTCGTTCCCGATCCTTGTTTTCTTATTGGGATTCACCACCCCCAACTCAGCTGCCTCCAAGCCGAGTTGGACCCTAGCCTCGGCTTCCGTTTTGGCAATTTCTCTAACCACAGTCCAGTAACTTTTCCTTGGTGAGGTGGCGTCCGGGTGCGACGCGGATGATCTTGCTGTTCGTAACTTGGCTTTGACGAAGGAGTTGTCGTTACCGTCAACGTCAAGGTCGAGATAATATGTCAGAAAATGGTCGTGGTTTACGGCCACCGTGTTTTCTGCCACCAAGGTTCCATACATATTTTCTGTCATCTCTTCTACGTTTATGTATGGCGTGGCCTTCATCTCCGGAATACCTGTGAGATCCACCTAGAATAAAATGCCAAGTAATTTTAATAGAAGAAAATAATTTCATATTGATAATAAAAATATTATTTTTCAATTATTCAATTATAAAGAGAGAAATACAATCTTACTATATTTGGATAGTGAAAATGTTTCATTTCAACTCATTATTATAATTTTTTCAAATTTTCACACAAAATATAATAAACAATTTAACTTTTTTAAATCTTAAAATAATAATAATATTAAAACATTATATTCTTACTATATTTTATTCAATTTTTAACTTTTAACTTTCATCTAAAATCATCTTATAATCTCATTTCACTATCTAAATAATATTACTCATATATATATTATATATATATATATATATGGGTAATATACTTAAAAAATGTGTCAATCTGAATCATTCTTTGCTCTTCAGAAGAAGTAATCATGTCCATGATGGTGAAATTGAGGAAAGAAATCTTTGTAGAGAAAGTATGAATGTTACCCCAACTTTGATGCTTCCACTTTGTTTGAATTCCCAATCGAGTATATAATCATAATTACCCACGGTGGCTATCATTCTAACCACCAAACTAATCTCCGGCTCTCCACTTCTTATCTGCAAGAAGACCATTTTCCACCTTATGCTAACATTAATTGCCACAACGACTACAGAGAAGTAGCGAAAAAACAAAAGCCAGAACAATAACCATAGCATAAAAACCTTACCACTTTGCCTGGAACATTAATTTCAGTATGTCTCCAAGCTACATCACCACCAGATCTCTCAAAAATGCAAATAGCTCTTGTTACCTTCTGTGCCTGTCCATCCGCCCCAACCATATACCCATCCATATATGCAGCATTCTCCGGGCAATCTATCGATGGCTGCAGGGTATCGGCGGATCGTCCAAACCCGAATTCACCGATGTCCATGAAAGTCCTGAAATACCATTCAACTGTTGGATCAGAATATGGTACAAATGTTTCAGATGTATGTCCTCTGTATAGCACACGCCGAAACTCTCTTTTTCTTGCATCGAATATCGAAGCTGTTGATATGATAACTCCTGCTCGAGCATTGAATCCCACATGGAAAACCCATTTACCCCATTTAACCTCGTGGTCATCAATGGTGAACTCGCCAGTATGGCCATTTGTGATGTTGAATCGAGTGTTTGAATTGGGATTCCCTTTTGATGACTGAAAATCAGTACCCTCAGCTTTAGGCACAGGTGCTCTGAATCTGTCATTGAACGTTGTAATCTTCATGGAATCAACATCAACAAGCATGGTTATCCCCTCGATCGGCCTTGCAAAAACATTGACCGACCCTTCACGATAAAAGCATGCAACTTTGAGAGCTCTCCTTGTAGCAACTTCCCCATACCAACCAACTGTGAAAGGTATGCAAGAAACTTGAGACAAATCCAAGCCCCTTCTCAGAATCGAGTCCTTGAATTCGGGAGACTGTAGAGGCAATTTGCTAGCTTTGAAAAGCTCAGTAAAAGTGAGAGGAGGGTAGCCATTGCCGGTGTGGGGTTGGTCGGAGGTGATTGAGCCAAGGGTCAGGTCCAAAATGAGCTCCCGTGTCTCACCCCCGGCTCGAACGACCACCTTGGCTTGACGATTAGGCTTTTTGCTATCATTGCGTGATGAAAGCCACCTAAGGACATCTTCTTTTTCTGGCTCTTCAAGATCAACAAAGTGAAAGGTCAGGTTAGGGAGAGAGGCTAGGCGAGACTTCTGAATTATTCCCCTTATTTGGTCAATTTCAGTTGGGTTCAGAGGGTCTAGGGGGTGATAAAGACTGAAAACGTAGCAGCAACAACATTGTAGGAGACAAACCAGAACTAGAAATATTGGAATACTCATGGAGACTGTTTTATAAACTCGGTCCCCGACAGCACAAATTAATAAGCAAATTGAAAGTGTAAAATGCGTGAGCCCAATACTTTAATTTAACATTCACTGAGGAAAGATAAATTCTCTTGAATGTATAGTTAATCGAGATTTGAGGATTATTATATAACATAGAAATAAAAATTAAAAAAAAAGAGAGAGAGAGAGAAGATAAATCACATAAAAAGCTCCGAGCTAGATACCATCAAAGGACCGAAAACAAGGCAACAATATAAGCTTATCCTCTTAAAGCTGGGTATAATTTTAGAACATCATGACTATATAGTTTGATCTGTTCAAACGTACGTTTGACATTATAAAACCTCTTGAAAATCAACCACACACTGTTGGGAACCCTGTATTAATAAGACACGTACTCGTGAACTCTTCTTATACCCCATTTCCTACCTTATAAACACAGTCTTACATTATTAATTTGACAATATTATTGCACATTAATTTATGTAAAAGGGCAGGCCGGGAGGGCACAGCCGTAGCTTTAAAGTTGCAACATACAATTTCTTAATTAGACTTGTTCCGGAAGCACGAGATGCACGGCCACTTGCATTGTCCTTTTCTTGCATTGAGAGCAAGAACTAGTGACTTCGTCTCCAGCTTTTTGCTTTAACGCTGAAACGATCGTCTCCAGCTTTTTGCTTTAACGCTGAAACGAGGGGCCTTTGTTGCACTTAAAATATTTAGAGGAACAATGGGAACACAATTTTCAATACAAATAAAAAAATCAAGAATTTTTTAATATATTGAAAGAAATATTGCTTTAGTCACGAAAAAAATTTGAGAAATTAAATTCACAAATTAAAGTGATTTATTAATGTGGTACATCAGATTAATTGTAAAATTATTTTGGTTATAAATTAAATATAATAACGTATCATATGAAATCATTTCAATTTTGTCCATATGTGTATATATATATATATATATATTTATGAACAAGCTAAGGTTGTATAATAGTTATCATGTTATATCATCTTTCTTTTAACTGCATTTCCGAACTAAATATTAATCCCAACCGACCGATCATGAATGTTATCTGCAAAAGCAAATTATTTTGTGCCCTGAGATTGCCACGTTTGTTAGCCAATACTGATGTTTTCATCTCATATGTACTGTATAATGATTTTTTCTATCCAAACACATTATATTTTATCTCTAAATTGTAAAAATATCCACTTAAACAAACAGTAATAAACAGTAAATACTGATAGTGAACAATATATAAACAGTACAAAACTGATATGAACAGAATGAACAGTGCATAAACAGTAAAAATTGACAATGAACATTGCGTGAACAGTACACTGTTTGGCTCTCTAATCAACCGTAAGACCTGCACTTTTTTCAAATCTCAAAAATTAAAAACTATCTCATTTCATCTTATGACTATCCAAACACATATTTTTTTAAAATGATTTCATCTCATCTTAATTAAAAAATTTTACTACTATTAAAAATATCTCATCTCATCTCATCTAAATTGCGTAACAAAGAGGCCTTGAATTGTGGATTAAATATTCAGTAATTCACTCACCTATAACCACGAAAGGTATATATCCTGCACAACAGCATATGGAACTCATGTTTGTTGTTTACTTTAAATTTATTATATTAAAAAAGGGTGTTCGTGTGCAATGGATCAAGTGATTATATGAGAAGAAACAGGCGACTAATTTGTCAATATTATTATGGGTTTTGAGGACCGGGGGTTGCAGGTCATGTATTCGGCCTTTGGGGGGTTGGTCAAAGTGTAGATGCAGTTTCCTTCAAGTTGAGTGCATCCCGTACGCAACATACGGCTGCTGCAAATAATAGGGATTCTCTAGCCCTTCCGTACGCCACTTGACATCAGCTAGATCGAGCAATGGAATATTGCTCTGGAAGAAATGTGGTGGCCGCTGCTCAATCTCAAAGTCGCTGTTGAGTGCATGAACCACGGGGGGCCATTAAAGTCTTCCGAGTAAGGTACGTGATGAAAGCGGAACGTGTACCTTTCATTCCACGATTCTTGTTCTTTTTTGTATCCCTTTTCTTGCTATTCAAAACACGGATTGCATGCGTTAAACGAATATTCAAAGATCAATCCCCGTCCAGGCTACATCTAGGGGTGAAAATTTTTCGTTCCGAATCCAAAAAACCGAATGGACCAAAATGAATTCACCTATACTAAGGTCTCGGTCCATGATGTCTCCAAAATTTGATTCTCAATCCGATCCCGTGGTGTGGTTTTTTTTTACCTAACTAGACCGAAACTGACCGAATCACTTACATATAAATTTTTAAAATATATAATATATTATTTATATAGTAGTTGTATAAGTTAATTATGTAATTTTCTCTAATCTATCACCATTGATCATATAAAATGTAAAATAATATATAATATCAATTAACTAATATATTATAAGATAAATTCATATGATAATATATATTATTATATGTAGATACATACTCTATTAAAGTACTAAGTTAGTAACTATTAACATCATAAATATAATTATAATTAATTTTTTTAATGAATTAGTTATATAATCCACATTAAAGAGCTCACTTAATTTTGATTTTCCTAATTTAATTAATTTTTTGTATTAATTTATCTACCAAAAAATGAAAAGAAAAAAAATGTTCCTAACTCATATGAATCAAATCAAACCAAATTGATTCTCAAAAATAAATAAATAAATAAATAAAACCAAATTGGACTGATTGAACTGACCAGACCAATAGCTAACGGTCTAATCTAGTCTGAAAAAAAGACGGATCAAAATTTTCAATCTGTGACCTTTGATCAGACCGAACTGATTACACCCCTAGCTGCTTCACATCCCGACCCTTTCAAAGTAGAAGACAATACAAATAAAATGAAACAGTAATGTTATAAGTTTGGTTCAATCCTTCAGAGTTCGAAAAAAAGATTTAACCAAATTAAAATTTAGTTCTAAAGTAGAAAAATTATTTGTGCAAGCCCACAGAATCCACTTGAAATTGCAATGACAAATATAAATTCCATCAGAAGCGTAGAGATACAGACACGTGGAAGCCCCACATGCCTGCCAGGACCTTAAGATAGTTTGTGGGTTCGTTGGGTGAGCCCACAAGACTTCATAAAAGATTTAATGGCCCAAGTATACGAATTAATCAACACCGACAAGGAGAGGGGGGAAGCCCAACGGAAAGCCGAGCTCGAGCACAGGACCCGGTCATACTCCGCTTGAATTCCATTCTCACTCAGCCGAATACACAGAGAGAGAGAGAGCGCGCGTCACAACTAGCAAGAAATTAAATAAAGAGTAATATTAAATAGAGTTATGGATTGTGAAAGTATCTACATTTTTTTTTTAAGTATATTATTATTAAAAAATTAATTTTTTTAATAAAGATCACGTTAAAAAAAAAAAACAAGAGATAGCAGAAGACTCCAAAGGGAAAGATCCCAAATGTCTAACGTCACTAGCTAATCGAGTTACAAAAGGTCGATACCTCGACGGACGACACCCGAAGATGGACGACAAAAAACGCCATCATCAGAACCAAAAACGTATATGTACATCCTGAATGTTGTCGATTTTCAATTCCCAATGCTACAGTTACTCTTCTTTTTATTGTACCTCTATGGATAAACAATTCAAACACCAGTTTGACTTCTACAACAGCAAAAAAACCCAACACATATTCCTACCAACTCTCTGCTAACGTTGAAACCAACCTATAAAATATGAGAGATCACCAAACTAATACAAGAACAACGCCACAAAATCAATGTTTTCAAATACATGGGTCTTTTCCTTTTTTTTTTCTTTTTTTTCACTATATATAATGTCCAACCACGTAGGTACGAAAGATTCTATCAACTCCAAAATATTAATATAAAAAAACTCTCATTTTTCAAAACGACAAAAAAGATAAGAGTATAAAATATCAGATTTGAGTCGGAACAGAGATATGCTTTCTTTTTTCAACGCTTTGGTTTACTTTCCTAGTACATGCATACAGTACTTCTCTTTCCCACCATATGATTTCAAAAGCCAAACGTTCGCCGTCTCGACCACGGTATGTACCTTGTCCCATGCATGACGCTTTGCACCCCTCCAAACCCTAAAAACTTGTAGACTTCGCAAACTCCACAAACCTCTAACTTGGACATAATGCACACTTTCTCACACCCCGCCTCGCACGTCGCTGTAATTTCTTTCTCTCTCTCTCTCTCTGTGTTTTATTTTTCCTTGTCTCTCGAACATGAACTGAGAAATAATTAATCAATTATTAGCACTAGTGTCATTGAGATTGTTAATCCACTATGTACTCTCTCTTCTTGGGTTACAGAATTCTATCAGAACCGTTGTGATACGGACATGTGGCGACGTCTGATGTGGGGAGAGACAATGGAGATTAGTCCACCAAGTGGGGGCCTCATCTTTGACCTGTAAATCATCTCATCGTATGGCCTCCTGTAGAACTTTAGAAACGGTAGGAACGACTCCCGGGACCTGTCGCCACGGCTGACGTGGCACTCCCTGCGGAAAAACATAGCCGGTGATTGGAGGAACGAGGGCCGTGGGGTTCGTGGGTGGGAGATTTTGCTACGTTCATCGCCGGTAGTATGCTGTGGCAACGGGGTCGAAGGGAACAGGGACTTCCTCGTTGGCTTAGTGTAGCTACCACCGTAGATGCTTCCAGGTGGCGTTCTAGCAGCCGGTGATGCGAAAGAGAGGGACCGGGCGTTGAACGGGGAGATGATTGCGGGGCCTGGAGAAGAGTACTGGGGGGTGGTGGGTCCTACTTTGGAAGCCGACGTGTCGGCTAAACTCAGGTACCATGGTTTGAGCGAGTCAAGGTGGTGCGAGACCGTGAACGAGAAGCGGGAGGACGAGCATGAGCCAATCTTGGCCGTCGATTTCAACGACGAAGGGTCAAATCGGAGGGACGAAGCTCGTGGGTAGCTTGTGAAATCGTTGAAGTCCAACGATTCTTCAAAATCTAGTGAGGATACCATAATCGTGGCCGTTGATAGCTCAACGAACGGTCGAACACCCTGCATCCACAGTATCATGTAGTTAATATAGTAACCAATCTTCGAATATAATATTATTGGAATTTGGAATGGAAAATATGGTGTTTGATTAATTTGAAAATGGAGAGCCCTTCTCGTCTAACTATTCACAACCCGAAAATAAATTTGTCAGAATATCATGCATGTCTATACACTTGACGACTTCTGATTAAAGACAACAACAGAACCTTCAAAATTTCAGCTTAATTTCTCGATCAACTACTCTAGGATATCTTATTAGAACAACGAATTTTAGTTTTGGGTCCAATAATTTATTACAAGGTAGCTAGTTGAAACCCGACAAAGGATGAATTGAAAGATGGGACAGAAAAGTGAAACGGGTTGTTCGAGGATTGACTTAATAAACCGGAAGGCCTACATACTTAGAAATCCAAAGCAAAAGATGGGACAGAAAAGTGGTTCTCGTTAATGGTTAAAAAGTAACAAAAAGCATCCAAATTCAACAGGAGAAGGTGGCATGGTTTTGAATCTCACGTACCTTCCATAGATAAGAGAATAGAGACGGAGGGTCAATGACAAAAGCCTTGTGTAGTCGGCCCGGGTAGTACTCCGCCACCATTTTCAGCGTTGCCAGAAATAAATTCATAAAAGCTGATGCAGACCTGAAATAGCCTGAATGAAACATTTTTTTCAAAGTAATTAACCTCGCTCGCGTGTAGTACTTATATATCCCAGCTTTAAAGAAAACAGAAAAAGAAACTCTATTTTCACAATGAAATAATTAACAAAAACGTAAACAATAGCAGATTCTTTTATAATTAACATCAATAGGAAAATTAATTAATTAAAAGGCTAAGCAGTACTGCAGTAGATTATGATCATTCATCTGTAATGGCAAAGCAAAAAGGTGGCAGAATCCTGGGTACTTCTGCTAGTGATCATTTATTTAAGGAAACAACAACTTTGAAATTGACCACTTCTAGGAGAGTATGAGCACCAAGTCCCGATAATACCCCCTCGCTTCCAAACCATTATTCGGGAGTCGACCGTGACACTTCAGGCTCTCCAGACTAGACACTTTCTGAGAGTATCTCAGACAATGCCGGTGCTCCGACACAGTGGCATCCCTGCTCTCATTGACTAGCAAGGCTGCTACGTACATGATGACCAGCGTGCACGTACAGTAGAGATATAATGAGGCTAAACGGTGCTGATACTTTTTTTCTTTCCAAATTTATCACTAGTATAATTTTTTTTTTTTTTCTTTCAAATCATCTTTAAACGTCTTTAAACATTTTTTAAGAATTAAAAAAATATATCACTTCACTAAGAATCATTTTTTTAATTACTAAAAAAGTATAAAAATAAAATAAAATATTCGGACAATAACTTTGAGGGGCAAACTACGGATCCAAGAATCATTTTTCAAATTTAAAATGGCTAAAATTAACTTGCCACCATGTAATTTCAAACCTACACTTACTTCCGTCGAAAAGAAGAACAAAGTGCTCGACGTTTTTTGGCATGGTTTGAATAGCCACCTCCAGTGTAAACACAAGCAAACGAGTAAACCTGGCAGATTAAAACATGGAAAGAAAATCATTCTAATTAATACCGTGTGGGACTTTATCACAAACGTGATGACAAAAGTTTCCTGTACTCACACTTTCTGCGAATGGAATTTTTGGTAATCTTGCTTGATCCGGAAAATCTGTAAAAGGGTGGTACAACAATTATTCTCAGTCTCTCAGACTCTCTTTACTCGCATATCATGCATTTTGGGGGGGAAAAAAAAAGCAAAAAACTTAGAGCAAGTGGGAGGTAATTACCAAAATGGGTCTGTTCTCTTCATCGTGACCGGCCACATAAGCAATGCCGTCGTTGAGCTCGGCCGAGAACTCGTCGGCTATCAAATGCTCTATATCCAAAATGAAACGAGAGAACACAAACATTTTAACAAAATGACCGGAGACTTCAATTTTTGAATTATTTTCTTTTCTTTTCTTTTCTGTATCGTGCATGGAGAAGTGCTAGTCACTTTAATCATTAATACACGGAATGTAACTTTAACGCTTAATTCAAAGTGGGAAAGTAAGATTGGTAGCCCATACTGAGAACAATAAAGAAAGGAAAAGAAAAGAAGCTAGCAGCGAAAAGAGTGGGTGGCTGCAGAAAAGTTAAAACAGTAGGGAAAGCTTTTGAGAAGAATAAGGAGGAAAGGATTACCGGTGCCAATACTCTCTCTCCAAGAAAGGCAAGCCCTCAAGTTCTTCGCAGCCTTCTTCACACTATCCCCCTTGGCTTTCAGAAACCGTTCTACGCAAGCCTTGTTGCAGAACTTCTCCTGTTAACAATCGTGTCACACATTATAAGTGTAAGGCAATAACAAACTTACAAACTAGTTCCAGAAAATGATTAGCAGTTTTATCTCTCGTACATAAAAAGAATTTGAGGATGCAGTACTGTCCATACAGTTTAGAAAACCTTAAAATCATATTCATTCTTCAAGAAATGAGAACTAGTATTAAGTACAAAGATGTCAAACACTGATCTATGCTCAATGTTTGAAATTAGCAAGCTTTGGTGACAAGCAGCATAGTGAGATCAAGGCGAAACCACACCCACCTGCTTTACTGTAAGTGGGGCTTGTTTTCTGAGAAGCTTCAGAACAGCTTCGACCTTTGCATCTTCTTTATGATCCTTCTGCTCTTTCTTCCCCATTTCGAGAAAACTTAGAAATCTCCGAGAAAACACGAATATCCCAAGCTTCTGCTTCACGCAACCATTTAAAACTCGAACTCACACTAGCTAGCAAATAGCGGAGAGATAGAGAGATATTAAGACTGATATATAAGTTGAATAAAAAAGAGAGGTCGCATAACCCGAATTTATAGCAAACGACGGCTAATAACGCCGTTATGAACACACTTCCGCATGCAGACATATAATTAGGGGTGTAACCGGTCCGGTCCTGTCTGGTTTTTGATAAAATTTTGGACCGAACCGGTATGACTGAGTTTTGTATTTTTCAAAACCGATTACGTCCTGATTAATCTAATAAACCGGTACTTCCGGTTTAACCGGTTTCCGGTCCGGTCCGGTCCGGTTTTTCGATTTTTTTAAAATGTAAATTTGATATGTTGTCATTAAAAATCTGCCTATAAAAAAAAAAAAAAAACTATTTTACAAAATCTGTTATACTTTTATTACAAAATCTGCTTTATTAAAAAAAATATGTTTCATCTTTACTAAAAATTTTGTTTTACTAAAAAAAAAAACTGCTTTCAAAAATCTGCATTACTAAATCTGCAGCTCTGCTTTACTAAATCTGCTTTACTATAAATATAACTATTACAAAAACTGGAAAAAAAAATCTGCTATGGAATAAAATTCTGCTATGGAATAAAATAAGTTCAAAAGTCCAAACTAGAAGTCTAAAAGTCTTAACAAATTATAAATCCAAATTCCAAAAGTCCAAAACATTACAAATTTACACATTCAAAACATTACAAGTCCAAACACTAAAAGTCTAAATTATAAGTCTAAAATCCATCAAATTACAAGTCTAAATTACAAATCCAAATTAGAACATCCAACAAAAAAATTTACAACTCGAACCAATAGATATTCACCAAACCACCAACTCCAATAGTCCATTCAACAAACCTTGCAATTATATGAAAATAAATCAAGCAATAATTCCAATAAAAAGTTAGTAAGTACATTAAATAGGAAAAAAAAAACTTACGAAAATGTTATACAAGTTTACCTACCTTAAATTTAATGATCTCCAACTAAAGAAGTAGGTATTGAAGAATTCCCTGGATCTTCCATGAGCTCTACACAAAGAGAAAAAAAAACTTAATAATTAAAACAAATTACTAATATGATTTAAACTTTAGAAATAGTTAAAGAAAAGATAAATGATGCTACATACCTGTATCAAATTTTTCAAACTCCTCAACATCATCCATTAAAGTGCGAAGGTTAATCGGGGCAGAAGAACGGAGCCAATTTTGTGTACAAATTAGGGCTTCTACCATAAGTGGAGATAGGCTACTACGGAAAGGATCAAGTACTCGACCTGCTGTGCTAAAAGCCGACTCAGAGGCCACTGTAGATATCGGAACTGTAAGAACATCCCGTGCAACTCTTGAAAGCACGCGGTATCTAATGGAGTTAACCTTCCACCAAGCCAACAAGTCGAATTTTGAATCATCTTCTTCACATGTTTCAGATAAATATCTCTCCAATTCAGATTTACTTGACAAAGAGTTCTCCGACTTCAAACGCTTCTTAATTTGTTCATGGATTAATAATCTGAAATTACCTTGACCTACCCTAGTAGTTGAACTTGTACTACTAGCTCCTCCCTCACTTGATTGGCTATTAGTTTGATCTTGTGCCCCTATATCACTTCCTTCATTTCCACAATAAATATCATATAAACGACTCAAGGCATCTTTAACCCGATCCACCAACATTTGAACTTTTAAACTATTATCTTCATATATTCCTTCAAAAATAATAGCTAGAACACGGATTTTATATCGAAGATCAAGAACCAACCCAACATACAACAAAAGATTCATTTTTTCAAGATTTTCCCAATATTTCTCACATTTAGATTTCATACTAAATGCCATTGTTCTCAAATTATGAGGCCCTTCCAAACACTCTAAATTAATTGCAGCTTGAATTGTCGCTAGCTCAAATACAAAACCATTGCAAGTGACATAATTGGTCCCCGAGAAACGCAAAGTTGCATCGTAAAAAATTTTTAGAAATTTTACAAACAACCTACTCTTATCCCAATCATCAATGGTTGGAGGCCCTAACTTGGGTGCCCCTCTTTGCCCCAACTCACTAACACCATCATCATCCTCACTATCATACTCCCCAAGGCTCTTGACATACCCCGAATCTTCATCCTCTAACCGTTGAAATGCTTTTTGAAACTTTTCAGCCCTATCCAACATCATATAAGTGGAGTTCCAACGAGTTACTACATCTAAGCATACACCACTTTTACAAGTAATGTCCTCACTATCACAATATTGCTTAAATGTGTCCCACCTTTGTGGAGATGATTTCACATACTTCACAGCCCCTCTAATTCGTGCAATGGATTGATCATATTCTTTCAACCCATCCCGAACAATCAAGTTCAAGATATGAGCGCAACATCTCATATGCAAGAACTCATGTTCCAAAATCGTTTCTTTTCTATGCTTTGTCTTTTTTTTTCAAATACAAAACTGCCCCATTGTTTGAACTAGCATTATCGAGTGTAATTGTCAATATATTGGGCCTCCCCCATTCAAGCAAACACGCTTCAATTTTTTTCCCTAATGTCTCACCTTTGTGGTTTTCAACCTTACAAAAATTGATTACTCTTTTGTGCCTTTTCCAATCATCATCAATAAAATGTGCAGTGAGACACATGTAGTTAAAATTTTGCACGGATGTCCATGTATCCGTGGTTAGACAAATGCGCTACCCCTTAAGAGCACTTTTTAACTTCTCTTTCTCTCTCAAATAAAGTTTAAAAATATCTTTTGCAACCGTTACACGTGATGGAATCCCATTCCATCTAGGTTGCACAACAAGCATAAATTTCTTAAACCCCTCCCCTTCCACAAATTTAAAAGGAAGCTCATCAACAACCAACATTTCAGCTAAGGCTTCTCTACAAGCCTCAACACTAAAAGCAATAGGTACAAGCCCCCCACTACTTGATCCAGACTGAAAACCCAATATAGATTGGTTTTTATCCACTTTCCTAAGTGGAGACTTCTTACATATTTTTTCTAAGTGCCCCAACATTGATTTTGTGCCATTTATATTAGGATCACAAGCATAAGTCATCCCACAAAGGTTACATGCAGCCCTAGGTTTCGATTTATCCGCAGTATCAATCAAAGTAAAATAATCCCAAGCTACAGATCTTTTCCTACCACTCTTTGAAGCAATAGATGGCTTACTTACAGTAGCTTTGGGAGAAAGCGGATCATTAGTCGCTGTTGATTCCATGGTCCTTTCACTCCCTCCCATTGAAAGTCGAACATTGTCGGGTGTTTCATTTGAAGGATCCATCTATAGTAAAAAAAATAAAATTAATAAAAGTAGCTATAACTATATATATGTGGGGTAAGTAGCTGCCCAATTTCTCAATGTATAAAAGTAGCAATAAATTTATTTAAAGGATTAATGTAAGCCCTATGGCCCCTATCAATGTAATTTAAAAAACTCAATCACTAAACACTAAACACAATTTCACAAAACCCAATCAAAGTAAATTTCGAATTCAACAAACCCTAATGGCTAATATCACAAAGTAATTTCGGATTCAAAGTAATTTCACAAACCCAATCACAAAACCCTAATATCACAAACACAATAATAAACAAAATCACAATAATAAACAAAACCACAATAATAAACAAAACCACAACAATAAACAAAATCCAATAATAAACACAATAATAAACAAACCCAATCACAGATTCACAAAACCCAATCCTAAATTTCACAAACCCAATCCAAAATTTCAGATTCAAAAACCCTAAAATCACAAATCACAAAACCCAATCACAAAAACCCTAATATTACAAACACAATTTCACAAAACCCAAACACAAAATCCTAATATTACAAACACAATTTCACAAAACCCAATCAAAATAAATTTCGGATTCAACAAACCCAATCATAGATTCACAAAACCCAATCCTAAATTTCACAAACCCAATCCTAAATTTCGGATTCAAAAACCCTAAAATCACAAAACCCAATCACAAAAATGCTAGTATGCAAGTTCAAAAACAGAAAACAATAAAAATAAACAAACTTACCGTGGTCCGTTACAAGTTGATGGAGAATCGGAGACTCGGGCCTCGGCAGAGAGATTTGAGAGAAGAGAGAGTGAGAGACGGCTCGAGAGTGAGAGAAGGGAGAGTTGAGAGTGAGTCGTGAGTCGTGACTGAGTGAGAGACGTGAGAGACAGGAGAGTTAAGAGCAGAGTGAGAATCGGGAGAGCTGAGAGTGAGTGGCTGAGTCCGTGAGAGTGAGAGGCTGAGAGCAGAGTGAGAATCGGGAGATTAGAGTCGGGGCAGGGAGAGTGAATCCGTGATTCACTGATTTAGGGTAGAGTTTTAGTAATTTAGGAAAACGGTGCCGTTTGGGTTATTAGATTATAGGAAATTAATATAATATAATGATATTAGTAAAGTTATATTATACATTAGTAATTTAGTATAATAATAGTAATAGTATAAATGATAGTTAAATTTTTTTAAATTTGTAATAGTTATAGACTTATATATTAGTATAGTTATATAGTTATATATTAGTATTAGTTATAGTGATTTAGTATAACTATAGTCTATATTAATAACTATAGTTTATAATAAACTATTAGTATTAGTTAAATAGTTATAGACTTATATATTAGTATAGCTATATAAATTATTAGACTATATAATATTATTAATATTAGACTATTAGTATAGCTATATATTAGTATTAATTATAGTGATTTAGTGTAAGTGTAACTATATTAGTATAAGTATAACTATAGTCTAGACTCTATATTAAACTATTAGTATTAGTTAAATAGTTATAGACTTATATATTAGTATAGTTATATAAATTATTAGACTATATAATAGTATTAATATTAGACTATTAGTATAGCTATATATTAGTATTAATTATAGTGATTTAGTGTAAGTGTAACTATATTAGTATAAGTATAACTATAGTCTAGACTCTATATTAAACTATTAGTATTAGTTAAATAGTTATAGACTTATATATTAGTATAGCTATATAAATTATTAGATTATATAATAGTATTAATATTAGACTATTAGTATAGCTATATATTAGTATTAATTATAGTGATTTAGTGTAAGTGTAACTATATTAGTATAAGTATAACTATAGTCTAGACTCTATATTAAACTATTAGTATTAGTTAAATAGTTATAGACTTATATATTAGTATAGCTATATAAATTATTAGATTATATAATAGTATTAATATTTGACTATTAGTATAGCTATATATTAGTATTAATTATAGTGATTTAGTGTAAGTGTAACTATATTAGTATAAGTATAACTATAGTCTAGACTCTATATTAAACTATTAGTATTAGTTAAATAGTTATAGACTTATATATTAGTATAGCTATATAAATTATTAGAATATATAATAGTATTAATATTAGACTATTACTATAGCTATATATTAGTATTAATTATAGTGATTTAGTGTAAGTGTAACTATATTAGTATAAGTATAACTATAGTCTAGACTCTATATTAAACTATTAGTATTAGTTAAATAGTTATAGACTTATATATTAGTATAGTTATATAAATTATTAGACTATATAATAGTATTAATATTAGACTATTAGTATAGCTATATATTAGTATTAATTATAGTGATTTAGTGTAAGTGTAACTATATTACTATAAGTATAAGTTATAACTATAGTCTAGACTCTATATTAAACTATTAGTATTAGTTAAATAGTTATAGACTTATATATTAGTATAGCTATATAAATTATTAGATTATATAATAGTATTAATATTAGACTATTAATATAGCTATATATTAGTATTAATTATAGTGATTTAGTATAGCTATATATTAGTATCAATTATAAACTATATATTAGTATAGTTATATAATATATTGACATGAATATTTTATATGATATTATGTTAGATCTATTTTACAATAAAAATATTTTTATAATCTAAATAACATAGTAAGTTACGTCAGTTTGTTAAATTAATTAATTTATAGAATTTATTTATCACTAAAGCATTTCTCAAATTAAAAATTTTGAACAATTTCGTTCAAATTTTTTTTCTTATCAAGGATACACATTACATTTTATAAATTTATAAATTTATAAATTTATATAGTCTAGTATATTACAAATGTTGATATTTAAGAATTAAGATTAATATTTTATGTTATAATTGATTAAATTTTCATTTTTAAGATTAAACTTTTACTTTTTAATAATATTATCTTATATATAATTATATTAATAATAATATAATTTATTAATTATACATTATATATAAAACTTATATATATTAATATATAAAAAATATTTTTTATAATTTTAATTTTTAATAAAACTTATATATAAAATATTAATTTTTATATATATATTTATAAACCGGTCCGGTCCGGTCCGGTCGGACCCGGACCGGACCGGTTCTGGCCGGTTTACGGATTTTAAAAACCGGTTCCAGATCGGACTGATTCAAAACCAATAAATCCGGTTCGGTCCGATCTGATTCAGACCGATTTTTTGATTTTTCGATTTAAATTTTCACTCTACATATAGTAAAGAGCTATCTCTCAACGTCAACACCGCAATACCAATGCATCAATCATAGAGACGGTACGATAACGGTTCGTTACGGAAACCGTCACGGGTTCAACCCCACTGCGACCATCCGTTATAGGCTTATAGCCTCATTATTATTTTTATTTTTCCATTGTTGCCCCTCCTCTGTTTATCCTACTTGATGCTTTTTCGGTACATGCATTTAATTTCATACGTCGTTTAGGAAAATAGAGTTTCCATTTTAAGCAGCCTACTGAAGCCATTTTATGTGCTGCGTCAGAAGACACAAGGGGTCTGACAAATATACAGTTCATTTATGAAGGCCTGCAGGCCAGCCGGAAATGCGATTGAGGAGGGAGTGAGAGAAGAGGCTGGGAATGGCATTTGATGTAATTGTACGAGATAGTACTTCCTGTCTTCGTAAATTTGACAAGGGTTATGATGATAATTTTGTAGACTAAGGATAGGTTTGGAAGTGAAGAATTCTCAAAATTTCTCATCTCATCTCAACTTATCATTACACTTTTTTCAAATTCCTATATAAAATATAATAAACAATTCAACTTTTTCAAATCCCAATACAACTTTTTCAAATTTCAATTCAACTTTTTTAAATTTTAAAACTAAAAAATAATATTTTAAACTTTAAAACAAAACACAAAATTCTCATCTCAACTTCCAAACCTCCCCTAGGCCTGGTTTGTTTTCAGAAAACTCTCATCTCATCTCATCTCATCTCAATTTCATCATTACACTTTTCCCAATTTCAATACAAAATAAAATAAACAATTCAACTTTTTCAAATTCATCTCATCTTCTCTCACCTAATCATTACAACTTTTTCAAATTTCAATACAAAATAAAATAAATAATTTATCTCATCTCAAAAGTTTTCATCTCATCTCATCTCATTTCCGAAAACAAACGAGTCCTAAGGACTGAGTTTGATGATGCGGGCGGCAGAATAATATGGATGGAACCCGTGATAAGATATTATGGGTATCGGACGTACAAATGAATGTTGCAGTGTTTTCGGGTACTACGGTTGGCAGAATTTTGTTGGGATTTATTTGTAGTTAGGTAACTTGCTTTTGCTGTATCTTCTCCCGGGTGTCAATATAACAGTAGTTTTATTGTTTCTTCTTCAATCTACTCTCAATGCATGCATGTGCATCCTCGTTTCTCAAGTTCTGAATTATTATATCACGGCCTCCCCAATTGAAAAAGAGAAGTTCTAAGTTCAAACAGATATCATGTCGTAAATTTACTTGATTTCATGGTATATGTTGAATCTATTTTTACCATATCAATATATCAATTTATAATTTATTTTTATAAATTATTTTTTGAATGACATATTTCTCATTGAGAAATGCATGAATCTCTTTCATAAACTCATGTATTTTTTCTTTTATCTTTTAAGACTTGGTCTTTTGATGTTTTCATGGCCATATATAACATTTTCAAGTAAGTAGAATTTAATTGAGAAATGTTTTAGTCACAAAAAGATTTAATAAAAATAGATTTATAAAATGACGTGAATTGATGCGGTACATTAGATTATAAAACTATTTTAATTGTAAAGTAGATCTAACGTATGATATAAAACAATGTCAGTTTGTGAATTTACTTTTGTGAGATATATTTGTAGTTGTAGCACTTATCTATTTAATTTGGATTAATATATAAAATTCTCGAATATTCTTGCCATTTCATACCATGAACATCTCTCTTGAATATAATATTGGACTCATTTTCCACAGCTCCAAATTAGTAATCAATGCGTTTGAAAAGTACTTGGCCATTAACTGTTGTGCAAGTATTGAGGTGTGGAGGTTAATGTCAATGAAAACACACGAGACATTGGACATTAACAAAAACACATAGTCCCACAAGTCAAAACCTTGATATTTGTCGTCCATTAATTTTCTAATTACATTGATAAAAGTCCAAGTACGTTGTTGTCACGGCGGAGACCTCATTGGCAAAGACCCACGCTCGAAGACACTCGATCTCCACGTGTACTAAGTACTTTTTAGCAATATATTTAGCTTGTACACACATGATGTTTTGAAAAATGCAAATAGTTTATTTATTGCCTAAAATTGGCCGCTAGCTAGCTTAGCTAGCTTTCTCATGAATTTCGAAACTCGAAGTATATATCAAGAACAAAATCCCCAACAATTAAAAGCAAACTCTCGTCCTTTGAAGTACGTAATAGCTAAAGAAATTAAAAGAGGGTGTTGTACTAAAGTTTACATGAAGGCTTCAGAGTCCTTGGATAAATATATAGGGTAATAAACTTAGCCAAAGCGCAGTTTGATTAGGGCATTAGCTAGGAAGGCTGGTAATTAGTTGAACTTCCCAAAGCTTTAAAGTTGTAAGCTTTATCGTTATAGCTAAAGTAATCTCACAAAGCTGGTGTTTAGTGAACGATATTTTCCTGTTGTCCTCATTCAAATGTGCTAGAGATTCTTCTCGATCCCTACCTAAGCTTCCTCTCTCTCTCTCTCTCTCTCTCGTGTGAATATTATAAAATGAGTTGATATTTGAGATTTGATGAGGCTGGCCGGGATGGTTTTGGGCATGAGATCATGATGATTATTTTTTTGTTTTTTGGTGGGGGAGAGGCTTTTAATATATGGTACTGTTAATTATTCACAGCCAGCCATCCCACGTGGCCAAAGTGTCCTATGTGGCTTCCACCTTATTCGCAGTTCTCACCTACCGGCCCTTTTTTAGTGATTTCAAATTTTGAAACATTTTACCCTTTTTTTAGTCCAACTCACTACTCAACGTGCTTTGCTTCTTGCTTCCCACACACCACTCCTAAACTATAAATATGTACGTATATTATGGGTTTGAATCATGACCTTTTTAAATTCAAATAACCTATTGCTTTACTCTCTGGCTTCTATATATCCTGTCTCTAGCTAGATGATCATATTTGTCTCCATTAAAAACAAATTAAGGTGAAAAGGTAAACGTACTAGCTGCCAGGGATGGATTTCCTTAAATTATTTAGGGGAGTGTAAAAAAATAGCAAATTTCCTATTCTATTCATCTGCTAGCTAGGCTAGCTTGCTTCTATACTGCCTGCTGTTCTAACTTTATATGGGTACATTTAATCAGGGATTTTGTCCAATTCAACATGCAATAGTTTTATTTAGTACTTTTCTGTTTATCGACTGTATAATGTGTGAAGTTCAGTATAAAAAACACATGCATGCCAGCTCCTTGTTTTAACCTTTTGGAAACTTATGGGATCAAACTTGTACGAGAGTTTTTAGGCAGGCAGGCAATTGTACCACTTCCAACACAATGCATGCAGTAAATGCTTTTTGCATTTATTTATATTTCTAATTACTTTAGATATACTATAACATTATTGAATTTATCTTATTTTTTATTTAAATAGTGCTAATGTACTTACAATTTTATATACAACATTAAACGTTTTGAGTAAAAGACATATCTTATTAGTTTTTTCTTTTTTAATTTTAATCTTAAATTTCAAATTTCATAGTGATCTTCAACATATAAATATAAATAGCTGACACGTTAACGTCGTATTATTTTGTAAGTAAAACTTGTAAGGAATTTTCCTTTTTGTTTCATTATCAGCTTAATAGTACTGATGAGAAAGAATTCTACTACTTTCAACTTACAAGTTGATGATTCTCAAAAAAAAAAAAAAAACTTACAAGTTGATGAGTATAAAATGATGTAGTGTCTAATTGGCTAGAAGCCTATTGCCAAGAATAAAATAAAGAGATAAGATAAGAAATAAATAAAAACAAAAGAGATTGACTGATATATAAAAAGGTGAAAGGGACATAAAACAATTGTGACTCTAAAGTGATAACTCCAAATAAAAAAGAAAGACCTACCCCTACAAACTTGGGACATAGAATAAACAATGCACTGATCTATTGGGTCTCTCTTTCTTTCTTGATTTTTATGGGGACATCATATTCTTCAATCTCTTCACAACCTTATTCTTTCCCATTGTATTAGAGCTATGTGAGGTCAAATTATTAAATATATTTCGCCTTCAAATGCTCCGTAAGTATAAACTTTTATGTCAAATCACGTAAATCTCTATGTGTTTTTTTATTTATATTTTATTTTTTTCTTTATTATTTATTTTATGAATAAATATTTGAGTACCATATTGACGTAAAGATAAATAATATTTGTAATAATAGAGTGCGCAAGCGTCGCACACTTTTTTTGAAAAAGTTAATAAATATGAAACTCACATGAAAAAAGTAATTTTTTTAATGATGAACTCTACTATTTTTCAAGAATAGTACACAATCTTTACATAAGTTATGACTGTATCTACTATTACTTTGACGTAAGAAACATTTTATTTGAATTACTCAACCGTATTATTGATCTCCAACACCATATGAACGACAAGATTTATTATAACTATTAAAAAGTTAAATATCAATATGTTTTATATTATTTGATCTCAAAAAATATATGATCAGGAGAAATCTTGCAGCAATCATCAGACAGAAAAAGTTGCCAGACACACTTTTCCAGCTAGCCTTGAGAAATGAACACAAAGGATCACCTATGTTCATCGATCTCTCATGCATTGAAATTTTCTGAAATTGTGTCGCCACTTGTTCGCCTCTCTTGGACAGTATTTCAACTTTTTTTGAAGTTGTCATCATGCATCTTTTCTCACCTCGGAAACATTAGTGCTGTCTCCACTAGTAAATCCTCTCTTAACGTACAACACGAGCATCTGCTAAAAGTTTTCTTTAATTTCGACTCAACTTATTTAAAAGAGTAGTTAACAGTATTTATATTTGGAAAATAAGTTGTACAATACGTTTAAGATGAACAAATTTGGTATAAATGAGTAGATAAATATGAAATTTACATTAAAAAAATTTATTTTTTAATAAAGGTGCATAAAATGTACACATCTTAATATTATTTTTAACAATATTCTTTATATTAATATTCTAAATATATTTTAGATATATTATTACAAAAGAATTATACGACCATGCATATAACATATTAATAAATTCGTATAACATGATTTCCAAGATTTGGACTGTTCCTCGCCCAAATATTAGTCAAGTAACGCTACAAAAAAATTGCTTATTTGTGGCTAGCTATTTCCTACAAAAATGATTATTTTTTTATTTAAATGAGTATATTTTCATCACAAATATTCATTCTCGTCGCAAATAAGATATATGTCGTGTAATTTGAGCCAATCAATTAGTTAGAAAATATACCAACTTAATTATCAGTTGAGATGACAACCTTGGACAACGGTCATATTTTTTGCTCCATTGATTTTTTTTTTTAAAAAACATTTTTTTTTATATAATTTCAAACTTAAAAAGCAAATATCGACAAATTGCTAGACTTGGTCAAACCCTTAATTGATGCATATCTTTAGTTGCCTGTATCCATCTACCAACATATTCAAACCAACCATGGAAACGAAAACAAAATAATTAACTTCAAACTTTGTTATTACGATAACGCAAGGTTGTTGTCAATTATATAAGATCTATCTCAAAAAAAAAAAAAAAAAAGATCATTCACATCATACTAGACAATTAATTCCATAGTTAATCTGAGTTTTTCTAAAGCAATTCAAACGACCTCAAAGTAATTAAAGTAAATATGAATTTAATATGCTAGAGAAATGTTTTAACCATGCACTAAAATAAATCTATAAATTGACGTGACATATATTACATTGTAAAGCTATTTTTATTAATGTAAAGTAGATCTAACGTATCATATAAAGTCAAGTCAGTTTGTAAGTTTATTTTTATGGAAACTTTTTGTTACTTAAATTATGTATTTAATATATGATTATGGTTGATATATTATACTCATGGGAGATTCAGCCTCTCGAGGATATATATAAATGTTGCATCCCTTAATAAAATTTGTAAGCACTATTATAAATAGAGATAGAAATGTTTATAACTAGACATGGATTTGAAATCTGTATCATTCATCTATGAAGACTTATGGATAGGATCAAGAGTTTAGAAGATCATTTTAAAATTTGAGTGAGTTTCAGACGTACTTTCTATTCATGATTTATTTATTGGTATTAATACTGGAAAAAACATTTTTGAAGATACAAACACTTTGGTATTTTTGCGCGTATTGTCTGTTAAAATTTTGTAATTTCAAACAAATTTTTATAATTCTCAAATATTTTCAAACATTCTTAATAATTAAATATCACATAAATGATTTACTTGCTAAAATTAACGTTGTAGCAAGTATGGCATAGGCGGGAAAAGTCAAATTTGTCATTGCCTGATGTTTGAAATTTCATACATCTATTTTTTTTTTCTTTTTATTGTTTTGTTAACCCTTTCAAGTCGGGAAAGAAGTGGAATTATTGATCATTTCAGATTAGACATTTGCGACACAACTTGACGGATCATACCGTTACAAAGACGACTAAACAATGTTGACCACAGACCTTACGGATTTAAAACCTCCTGATAGTGGGTCTATTGCCTTCGTGACTGAACTATGGCCCCACCAAAAACGTTCGGTGCCCGGCCCAAACCTTCGTCCTTCTCTCTCCTTGACATTGCATGCATACTTTGAATTTTGTAAGAGGAATGCTAGTTATAATTATAAATTTATGTATAAGTATTGTGTATTTGTTTTTTTAAAAAAAAGAGTGAGATTTTTTATTAAAAAATTAATTTTTTCATGTATATATCATATTTATTATTATTTTTTAAATACATTATACTTACATATTCTATAACTACAAATGTCATTTCTCTTTTACAAAATATCTTTGATCTTTATTCATACATTTAACATATCAAAAATTTATGCATCAAATATCTTTAAAAACTATTGAGGTTTTGGTTTTATATTTAAAATTGTAATGTTGTTATATAGCAAGTGGTGTTTATGCACAGAGTTGTATGTATCATAATAATTTGATGCTAGAAAATGTAATTATTTTTTTAAAACAAAAACATTAATTCTGGGCATGCATAGTCAGAGTATAGATATATCTATAACTCTTTTATAATTATTTTATGATCCATTTTATTATAATGGAATGATTACACTTTGCCCCCTCGAACTTTCACTTAATTCACAATGTGTCTATTGAACTAAAAATTGCAATAAAGTGGACTCTCTTACTTTCAAAACTTACCAGTGCCCCTTCTATCTATTCCAAGCGTTAAATCTAACGGAAACTGTATCCACGTGCTGCACATGTGCATAACATTCATTATAAAGGTGTAATTTTTATCTAATTTATTTATTATTGACCATATAAAATATAAAATAATATATACTATCAATTAATGATAATAAATTGATAATAAATTAGATAAAAATTATATCTTTATAGTAAATGTTATGCACATGAGCTCCACGTGGAGACAATTTCCATTACATTTCACATTGGGAATAGACGGAAGGGGGGATTTGTACGTTATGAGAGTAAGAGTGTCCACTTTGTTGAAATTTTTAGTTTAGAAAATACATTGTGAATTGAGTAAAAGTTCGAAAGGATAAAATGTAATTAATCCATTATTAATTAGTATAATTGTAAGAATGAATTAAAAATAACTTCTATTTTAATTAACAATATTTATTTAAAATAAAACTATAAAATAATTGTAAGTTTATATTTTTTTTTCAATTGTAATCATGAAAAGATACTGCAGAAGCCATAACAATTTTAAGTGGAATTTTAAATGGGATGTGTCAGCACTCAGCACCAACAGGGAATTGAGGATGGCATCATAGCTTTTTGGTGGGGGGTGTCAACAATGGGGCTAGAAGTAACAAAGAAAAAGGGCATGATCTTTACTCTTTGGGCTTCGCAATGATGCAAATGCCCCCTCAGGTCAAAGTTGTTTTTGGACTGATTTCACATGTCTTTGAGAGAAAGAGGAGGGTCCTAAAAACCTCTGGTCGTTGTTTGATCATTGATGGATCATAAAACATCCACCACACGACGATTTTCATTTATCGCTGCTGCCTTACCTTCCGGGGCGTGTGTCCTTTGCCACCTCTATTTTTTATCATCCTTCTTCGGAACAAGATAATTCCATTAATAATTAAAATGAGATATATCAGTACTAGAGGGTGGATTTCCAATAATCGCCCCCAAAATAGTAGATGCAACGTAAAACAAAAACAAAAAAAAAAAATTGAGAAATGGCAGATATTGTTGCTAGTCCCATAGTTAGCCACTGTGACAACGGTAGTTGAAGCAATCCAGTCAATGGATTGGTTTAAATTAGGGTTGCTGGGCGAGCTCTGCATCCGGCCCATCCACTCGCCATTGCATGTGCCGGACGGATTTTTTAAGCAAGTAAGATGTCGGATGCAGAGGGTAGCAGGCTACCCACCTGCCCATATTTCATCCGTCGGTCCTGCATAGCTTGGTATAAAAGGGAAAGGGTTTTGCTATTCATCCTCCCCATACTCTACACTCCACATTTTTTAATATTTTTAAAAATTTTTTTTTGAATTTATTTTTTTGAATTATTTATAATTTTTTATTCACTATTCATATAAAAATATATTTGATAAAAAAAATTAAAAAAAAGGTGGAGTATGGAGTGTGGTGTGAATAGTAGAGGTTGAATAGATTTTTTCAAAGGGAAAAAAAACCCTAGGTTTATTTCCTCAACTCTCTCTTCTCTCTCAAACCCTCCCGTCGTTCCCTCATCTCTCAATCTCTTCTCTCTTCTGCATCCCCTCCTGTGTCGCCAGCCCTTAATCCCCTAGTAGTGCAACATGTCTCCTCTTCCTTCTCCTTCTCTTATTCTTCTTTTCTTCTTCTCCACAGGCTATGGTGTGGTCGTCGATTTGCTTAAATATACGGCCACAACTAGCGATGGTTCTATGCATCAAGCCACATGCCACGGCATGGCCATGGGTTTGTTCAAAGAACCACGACCACACAATTAGCTAGGTTTGGTGTTTTTTTTGTTGGTTAATCGATATGGATTTTGATTTGTTAGTTATTTTGGTTCGTTCGAGTTTGGGAGAGGAGGAGCAATTGAGCCACAAATCTGGTGGTTTCTGCACATGGAGAGCCATGGCCATGAGTCACCCACCTGCCTGCCAAATGGACAGGGCTAGAGAGTATACGAAAGCAAGGATGAGGTGCCGAGACAAAAATGACTTCCCGCACAAGTGAGGGCGGGTAGCACACCGAGTTTGAATCATTTATTGTGTGAAGCTCTTGCAATAAGGTTGTAGGTAGGGGTGTAAATGGGCCGGCCCAGTCCGGCCATGGACCGAATTTTTTCAGTCCATGGTTTGACCGGACCGGACCGAACTCCTATAGGGACCGGTAGTCATCAGTCCGGTCCGGTCCATTCGGTACGGCCCTTTTTTTTTTCTTTTTTCACATCAATTAATAAAAAAATTTATTTACAATACTAAATTAATTTGTACTATAACTCTTAATAATTAATAGTATTAATAATACATTAAAGAATATATTAATATATTGATACTAAATATATATAGTTATAGACTTATAGTGATTAGTTATTATGAATCATGATTAGTATAACTATATAATAGAATTAGTATAAGTATTAGACTATTAATAATATAGTATAGCTATATATTAGTAATATTAGTATAAGTATAACTGTATAACTATAGTCTATACTTAATTATAATATGGTATAATTATATATTAGTTAGTGATATGATTATGTTAGATGAAAATTATATAATTAATTATATATATAATTTTTTTTTTTTTTTTTTAGGTTCGGTTTGGTCCGGTCCGAAAAACACATGGACCATAGACCGGACCGAATTAATTCGGACCGTGGACCGGACCGAATGAACTCGGTCCGGTCCATTCGGTCCGGTCGGTCCACTTACAGCCCTAGTTGTAGATATTGAACCCAGCTGGATTGAGATGGTAGTTGAGGATCTCCAGTTCTACATCCTACATAGTAGACAAAATCCACTTCCTGACCAAAAAATATACACACACGTACTCTAGGAAAGAATACGTCCAATATTATTTTAGTTTTGTTTCTTTATTTTTGTTGCTTGTGATTGTGTGGAGTCTATTTTCCTTTCAAATCTAGTTCATTTAACCACTATTTATAATGCGTTAAAAAATTGGCCTATTAAATTTGCTTGTAATATATGTTAGAACAATCTTCCCAATATCTCCGATGGATGTACCTACAAAAATGAAAAAACAATATTGAAGCTTGTTAGTCGGTCCAACTATTTGGATAGTTCTAATTGGGTAAAGAAATAAAATACAACTAAAAATAGGATAGACCGGCCGTATAAGTAGTTGTGTCTACTCGATCTTGAGTTCCCAAATGGAAACAACTTCAAATTCTAATGTAGCGGTCCTACCCATTCATTTGGGCTTACCAATATTAGTCATTAAAGTTGAGTGGGTTGTGGCTGGGTTTGATGGGCCCAGCCTAGCTTTTACACTATTGGGTTGATCACTAGTCCTACAAGCCCAGACTCTTACAGTCATCTGGACCCAATACTTCTTTGGGGCCAAAAATGCTCATAAATCTCAAATTTTGGTAGTTATTATGTAAAAGACCCATGAGAACTAAATTAACAATAAATGCGTAATCGGATTTAAGTGAGTTCAACTAGAGGAGAGAGATAACTAACTACCGTAGACAATTTGTTTGCCCTTCATACATCGAGCATAGATATGAAACGCCACATCGAAGGGTGAAGTAGTGCAAATAAAATTTTATACAAAAAAGTCCCAAATGTTACAGAGCATACGAAGTTGTAAATAGAATTTTCTAAAAAAAAAAAAAAGGTGGGTATAAAAATATAACCTATAGACAGAGAGAATTTGTCACATTTGGCTCAAGGCCAAAGGCTAGCCTGTACATTAATCCAATCGAGGTTGCAGGGATATGTAAGGGCTCCTCTACTAATCTCAAGCTTTGGTAGATATTATATATAAAACCTGAGATAATTGAAAAATAAATACCAAAATTCTAATCACATCTAACAAAAAATAAAGTGATCTTTACACATATACTATAAAGATAATACATCTAGAAGAAGGTGGAGGAAGAAGAGAATAGGACGTGAACGAGGATGGGAAGAGGAAGATGCACACGGTAAGGAAGAGAGGAGTATGGCGAAAAGGACGAGGAGAGGTGGAAGAAAGGAGGAGTAAGACGAGGAGTACTAGGAGAGGAAGAGAGGAGGGAGGAGAGGAATATAAGAGGAAAATATGAGTAGGATGAAAAGAGTAAGGGAGGAGGGAGAATGAGTGGAGTAGGAGAAATAAATTCTAACACGAATATATATATATATATATATATATATATATATATAAATATAAACTATAGGAATAACTACAAATGAGACAACTAAATTAAAAATAAATGCGTAATCAGCAATCAAGTTATTCACCTTACATGAAGAAAGAAGTGAGTTCAAATAGAAGAGAGATATAACAATCTATCCAGGATAATCTTTTTGCGCTTCATTCATCCAGCATAGATATGTAACGTCGCGTAAGAGAGTGAAGTGATGCAAATAAAATTTCATACAAAAAAATCTCAAATGTTAGAGAGCATACAAAGCTGTAAATAGCATTTTATACAAAAAAAAGTTAGTATAAAAATATCACCTATATACAGAGAGCATTCATTGGGTTTGGATTAAAGCCGAATGCTAGCCAGTACACCAATTCAATTGCGGTAGCAAGGATGCGTAAGGCCTCGTCTACAAATCTCAAGCTTTGGTAGCTATTATATTAAAAACTTGAGAGAATTGAAAAAGGAATACCCAAATGATAATCACATCAGACCAATTGGATCTCTAAAAATATACTATAAAGATCATCTAGGAAAAAAGGTAGAGGAGGAAGAGTATAGCGCGGGAAGAGGAAGACGAGAATGATGAGGAAGATAGAAGTAAGATGAAGAGGACGGGAAGAGCAAACAGAGAGGAGGACTAGAACAAGGAGTATGAGGATAGGAAGAGTGGAGGGAGGAGGAGAGGAATATAGGAGGAAAAGAAGAGTAGGACGAGGAGAGGAAGAGAGAAGGGAGAAAAAGAGGAGTAGGATGAGGAGAGTAAGAGATGAGGGAGAAGGAGAGGAGTAGGAGAAATTAACAAGAAAAATAATATAAAAAATACTATTGGAATAACCATAATTGAGACAACTAAATTAACAATAAATACGTAATCTGCAATCAAGTTATTAACCTCACATAAAGAAACAAGTGAGTTCAACTAAAAGAGAGATAATTAACTGATTGGGACAAGTTTTTGGCCCTTCATAAATCCAGCACAGAAATGAAATGCCACATAGGAGGGTGAAGTCCTTCAAATAAAATTTCATACAAAAAAGCCCCCAAGGTTAGAGAGCATACAAAGTTGTAAATTGCGTTTACAAAAACAAATGAGATTATACAAATATCACCAATAGATAGAGCATTCATCACATTTGGATCAATGCTAAAGGCTAGCCAATAAACCAATCTAATTGAGGTTGCAGGGATGCGTAAGGTCTCCTATAGAAATCTTAAACTTTGGTAGCTATTATATAAAAAACCCAAGAGAATTGAAAATGGAACACCAAAATTCTAATCACATCTAACCAAAAACGAAGTGATCTCTAAAAATATACTATAAAGATAGTACATCTAGAAAATGGTGGCGGAGGAAGAGAATAGGAGGAGAAAGATGAAGAGAAGAGGAAGACGAGGACCGTGAGAATAAAAATATTACCAATATATAGAGAGCATACAAAGCTGTAAGTAGCATTTAATACAAAACAAAAGGTGACTATAAAAATGTCTCCTATAGACAGAGGGCATTCTTCACATTTGGATCAATGCCGAAGGCTAGCCAATACACCAATCCAATCGAGGTTGCGGGGATGCATAAGGTCTCCCTTACAAATCTCAAACTTTGGTAGCTATTATATAAAAAACTCGAGTAAATTGAAAACGGAATACCAAAGTTTTAGTAACATCTAACCAAAAATAAAGTGATCTTTAAAAATATACCATGTAGATAGTACGTCTAGAAAAAGGTGGAGGAGGAAGAGTAGAGGACGTGAACGAGAACGAGAAGACAAAGATGAAGACGGAGAGGAAGAGAGGAGTAGGACGAAAAGGATAAGGAGAGGAGTAGGATGATGAGTACAAAGAGAAGAAGAAAGGAAGGAGGAGGGGAGGAAATGAGGAGGAGTAGGACGATGAGAGTAAGAGATGAGGGAGAAGAAGAAGAGTAGGAGAAATTAACAATAACAAGAATATAAAAAATACTATAGGAACAACAAAAAAATGAGACAACTAAATTAAAAAATAAATGTGTAATCGGCAATCAAGTTATTCACCTTACCTGAAGCAAGAAGTGAGTTCAACTAGAAGAGAGAAATAAGTAACCACCCAAGACAATTTTTTTGCCCTTCATACACCCAACATAGATATGAAATGCCACATAGGAGGGTGAAGTACTACGAAGAAAATCTTATTCAAAAAAAGTCCCAAATGTTAGAAAGCATACAAAGATGGAAATAGCATTTTATACAAAAAAAAAAAAAAAAAAGGTGAGTATAAAAATATCACCTATATACAGAGAGCATTTGTTGCATTTCGATCAAGGCGAAGGCTAGCTAGTACGCTAATCCAATCATGGTTGTAGAGATGCATAAGGCCTCCCCTACAAATCTCAAACTTTGATAGCTATTATATTAAAAACCTGAGAGAATTGAGAAAGGAATTCCAAAATTATAGTCACATCTCACCAAAAACTAAGTGATCTCTAAAAATATGACATAAAGTTAGTACATCTAGAAAAATGCTAGAGAGCATTTAATACAAAAAAAAAATTGTGTTTAAAAATATTACCTACATATAGAGAGCATTCGCCGCATTTGGATCAAGGTCAAAGGGTAACCAGTACACCATTCCAATCAAGGTTGCAAGGATGTGTAAGACCTACTCTACAAATCACAAGTTTTGGTAGCTATTATATAATAAAACTTGAGAGAATAGAAAAAGCAACACTAAAATTCTAATCACAACTAAATTAACAATAAATACGTAATCAGCAATAAAGTTATTCACCTTACGTAAAGAAAGAAGTGAGTTCAATTAGAAGAGAGAGATAACTAACTACGTAGGACAATTTTTTGTCCCTTCATACATCTAGGGTAGATATGAAATGCCACGTAGGAGGGTGAAGTCCTGCAATTAAAATTTCATACAAAAAAGTCTCAAATGTTAGAGTGCATACAAAGTTGTAAATAGTATTTAATACAAAAAAGGTGTGTTTAAAAATATCACCTATAGATAGAGAGCATTCGTCGCATTTGGATCAAGGTCAAAGGGTAGCCAATACACCAATCTCAAGCTTTGTTAACTATTATATTAAAAACCCTAGAGAATTGAAAAAAGGAATTCCAAAATTTTAATCACATCTGACCAAAATAAAGTGATCTCTAAAAATATACTATAAAGATAGTACATCCAGAAAAAAGGTGGAGGAGGAAGAGAAACGAACGTGAACAAGGACAAGAAGAGGCAGACGCATACGGTGAGGAAGAGAGGAGTAGGATGATGAGAACGGGGAAAGTAGGAAGAGAGGAGGACAAGGGTGAGGAGTACAAGGAGTGGAAAAGTAGGGGGACGAGGAGATGAATATAGGAGGAAAAGAGGAGGAGTAGGATGAGGCAAGTAAGAGAGGAGGGAGAAGAAGAGAAGTAGGAGAAATTCAAAATAACAAGAATATAAAAAATACTATAGGAATAACCATAAACGAGACAACTAAATAACAATAAATGCGTAGTCGACAATCAAGTTATTCACCTTACCTAAAGAAAGAACTAAGCTCAAATAGAAGAGAGATATAACTAACTATCCAGGACAATATTTGTGTGCTTCATTCATCTAGCATAGAAATGAAATGTCACGTAAGAGAGTGATTAGTGAAGTGCTACAAATAAAATTTCAAAGTCCCAATGTTAGAGAGAGTACAAAGCTATAAATAGCATTTAATACAAAAAAATTGTTTGTTTAAAAATACACCAATAGACAAAAAGCATTCGTCACATTTGGTTCAAGGTCGTAGGGTAGCCAGTACACCAACCCAATGACGTTGCAGGGATGCTGCATAAGGCCTACTATACAAAACTCAACCTTTGGTAGAAGTATATTAAAAACCCAAGAGAATTGAAAACGTAACACCAAAATTCTAGTCACATCTAACAAAAAATGAGGTGATCTCTAAAAATATACTACGCAGATAGTACATCTAAAAGAAGGTGGAGGAGGAAGAGAAGAGAACATAAACGGGAACGAGAAGACGAAGACGGTGAGGAAGAGAGGAGTAGGACGAAGAGGACAGGGATTGGAGGAAGAGAGGAGGAGTAGGATGAGGAGTATGAGGAGAGAAAGAGAGGAGGGAAAAAGAAAGGAATATAGGAGGAAAATATGAGGAGTTGGATGAGAAGAGGAAGAAAGGATGGAAAAGAAGAAGAGTAGGAGAAATTAACAATAGCAAGAATATAAAAAATATTATAGGAATAACCATAAAAGAGACAACTAAATTTACAATAAATGCGTAATCAACAATCAAGTTATTCACCATACCTTAAGAAAGAAATGAGTTCAACTAGAAAAGTCACATAACTAACTACCTAGAACAATTGTTTTGCCATTCATACATCCAGTATAAATATGAAATGCTAGGTACAAGGGTGAAGTCTTGCAATTAATTTTCATTGAAAAAAGTCTCAAATGATAGAGAGCATACAAAGCTGTAAATAACATTTAATACAAAAAAAAAAAAAAAAACAAGGCGATCTCTAAAAATATACTATGTAGATAGTACATATAGATGAAGGTGGAGGAGGACAAGAAGAGGATGTGAACAAGAATGAGAACGAGAAGACAAAGACGGTGAGGAAGATAGGAGTAGGACGAAGAGGATGGAGAGAGGAAGAAGAAAGGAGGAGTATGGGAAGAGGAAGCGATGAGGGTGGAGGAGATGAATATAGGAGGAAAAGAGGAGGGGGAAGGAGAAGAGTAGAAGAAATTAACAATAACAAGAATATAAAAAATACTATAGGAATAACCATAAATGAGACAACTAATTTAAAAAATAAATGCGTAATTGGCAATCAAGTCATTGACCTTACTTGAAAAAAGAAGCAAGTTCAACTAGAAAAGAGAGATAAGTAACTACACATGACAATTTTTTTTCCTTTCATACATCCAACATAGATATAAGACACCACGTAGGAGGGGTGAAGTGCAACAAATAAATCTTATACAAAAAAGTCCTAAATGTTAGAGAGCATACAAACCTGTAAATAGCATTTTATACCAAAAAAAAAAAAGTGAATATAAAAATATCACCTATATAGAGAGAGTATTCCTTGCATTTGGATCAAGGCTAAAGGTATCCAGTACACCAATCCAATAGAGATCGCAGGGATGCTAAGACCTCCTATACAAATCTCAAGTTTTAGTAGCTCTTATATTAAAAACCCAAGAGATTTGAAAAAGGAATATCAAAATTTTAATCACATATGGCAAAAGAGAGTCACAACTTCACACCTAGTGCCTCCAGGTTCTCTCCAACGAGCACAGGTGAAGCATCGAGGTCACCACTTTCCTCAGCCATAAAGCCACCGTAGGCCAGTCCCTTGTTTTGGAAACCACCCAACCTGCGTACGTCCACTGCACGAAACCTCCTTGCCTAGACTTAACCACCACAATATCAACGTGAGCTACCTTGCTCCTTCACAGAAGCCAACCACCAAGAGCCATCCCATGCCAATAATGTCTCCTCCACAGCACAACCTTATGCCACCACCTTTCGAGCCAAACCAAGGCAGTGAAAGCTCCATCCTTCCCTAGCGCATGAACCTTAAGACATGAAAGCCTCTGTTCTATATGACCTAAACAAAGCATGCACCTGCCTCCCCTTATAAACACCATCTAAGCCGTTTCTTTCCCATAGCAAGTCGCTACCCAGAGCTTCCTCTTCCCACCTGCTGCTCCAAGCCGCAACACCACTAGATCACAACAACCACCATTAGCCAATGGCATCGAAGATCCACGTTGATGGAGACACGACCGCTCTATCTCATAGGGAAAACCCACACTCGACATAGCCCAATGAAGACTTTCCCCCATGCCCAGGCCCAACCTCTCTTAACTCTCAACCCCAAATTATCTTCCCTTCTTAATCAAAACTCCCTCTCAGAGGGGAGGGAGGAGATAGATGGACAAGGGTTATATCTGTTAAATATTTTAACATGGATATTAATAATTAAATTTTTTATTTTTTATGATCCATAATAATAAAACAATGATAATTAAACATGTACATTTCTCCATCTGTTTGATGAAGAATTTAATCTGACTTTGAGAGAAGGATTACCCTAGCAACTTAGCCTTATAAGTGTCTCCTGATGGTTAGAGGCACAATAATGTTGTAGGTGTAAACCCTTTAACCACTCAGTACTATTTATAGATTTCTGACCATTAAGAAATCTAAAACTTTGTGTTTGACTGTAATTAGATATATAGAGTTAATTTTGTCTCTTAAGAATTTTCTTATCCATTATAACTCATTTATTAATTAATAAGTTTTAAGTTATTTCAAACAATATGAAGATGAGTGTGTGGAACATAAATTTAAATAAAACACTTATAATATCTTGATAAAAGTGAGCTTCAACAAGTTCACCATAAGTGGCAGGAGAGCTTGACACTTCGCAATAGAATTATAGAACTAGATGCGTGAGAGTGGTGGCAGTGGAGGGCGGCCGTAGGACTAGGTTCCACGCACCAATAAAATCTTTTATACGAAAATAAAATACAAAATAAAAAGGTAAACTGGAATGGGAACTCAAGATCAAGTAGACCCAACTACTACGGCCGTTTAGTCCACGATAGATTACCCCCTTTACATGATTTTTAAAATGAATATATTATTAAAATTGGTAGGGTATCAACGTCTATATATATTGTTGGGCTGAGTTACGTAAAAAGATGTCATGGGCCGGGTGACCCAATTACAACTATCCGAATAGTTGGACTGACTAACAAGCTTCAATATTGTTTGTTCATTTTTGTAGGTACATCCATTGGAGATTTGGCATTGGGGAGATTGTTCTAACATGTATATTAAAACCATAAAGCCCTACAATCATTAATATATGGTTGTTCTAAAATTGATGTCCTTAAATATGATCGTAAGATGAAAAAAAAATTGTTCTAATATATATTACAATCAAATTTCATGGCGCCAATTTTTTAACACAATTATAAACGGTGGTTAAATGAACTAGGTTTGGAAGGAAAACATAATCCACACAATCCCAAGCAACAAAAACTATTGGACCTAATCTTTCCCTCACTTTCCTAGAGTATATATTTTTTTTTTTGTCAGGAAGCGGTTTTTCTCAGGGATCATGGTGGTAGTTTCTTATTGGGCTTCTGTGTCCTCGTTGGCTCCCATACTAATACATATGCTGAGGTTATGGGCTTGTTGTATGGTCTGCGAAATGCTCGACGTATGGGGATCAATGAAATTGAGATTGAAATGGATTCTAAATTAATTATAGAGTAGATATTATCTAGACAGTGTGGGTTGTGGTACCTCGAGGATTTTTTGGAGGAGATCTTGCGATATCTTGATGAAATTACTTTCACCTGTAGTCATATTTACAGAAAGTGTAATGCTGTGGATGATAGCCTGGCGAACCTTGGTGCGAAGGGGTTCAACACCACGTACTACTATGCGGTTGACCTTCCAAGGGAGACTAGAGGTCTCTTAAGACTTGATAAAAGTAGTTTACCGTATTTGCGGCGAAGATAATTTCTGGTTTTTATTAGATTTTGTATTAGGATTTATGGTTTTTTTGGATTGTTTTGCTTAAAGGGCTTTATTGTTGTATCCACGATATTCCTCCACCACAAGTGAAGATTTTTCTAAATAAAATTGGGGAGAGATCACTCATGGACATGTGGCCCTGACTCTTTAAAAAAAAAAATGATGTAGAAGTGGAGATCCTCAACTGCTATCTCATTACAGCTGGGTTCAATACTTGCAATCCTATTGCGCAATAAATGATTCAAACTAGGGATGCTACTTGACAAAACTTGGATTGCCATGTCTAAGATGACAATCTATCTTAATATGTTTGGTCATTTCATAAAATACTAGATTTCCAACAATGTGGAGTATTGTCTGGTTATCACAAAATAACAGAGTAGGCTTTGGATGAGGAACATGTAAATCTTGAAGAAGAGAGATGAGCCAAGTCCGGTCCAGTCCGGCTTTAGACAAAATTTAGGATTGAACTGATATGCACCGCTTTTACATTTTCAAAAACCGATTACGCACTGGTTACCCTCTTAAACTGATACTTCCGATTTTACCAGTTTGATCCAATTTTTCGATTTTAATAGCATTAGTATTAGGACATAAAATATAATTAATATACTAATATAAATTACTATACTAATGTATACTAGTTAATTAAAGCGAAATGTAATTAATATATTAAAGTATTATGTATTTATCAAAAGGAATATGTTGAGAATTTATTAGGTCATAAAATGTTATTAATATATATATTTTATGTTTAAAACATATGATCAAATAAATTTTCATGTTTAAGATTAAAAATTTATGTTATAAATTATAATAACATTATCTTATATATAATAATTTATATTATTGTATATAATATAAAAAATATTATATATAATATTTAAAAAATTAATTTAGAATATATAATATAGTAAACCGGTCTGGTCCTAAAAAGCATAGAACCGGAACCAGACCAGTACTAGCCGATTTTGGAACTAATGGAATTGGTCTGGAACCAGACCAGTCCAAAACAAGACTGGTTCCACTAGTTCAGGCCGGTTTTTCAATTTCTCGGTTAATTTTTACACCCTTAAGTCTCCCTACAAATCTTAACTTGTCGAGTATAAGAGGTAGAATATTATGGCGCCTACAACACCTGCTTGTAATTTGGCGGGAGCTGCAACGTCGGAATGTTGGCCGCTCGGGTCATTCACCCCTCTCATATTGTGATAAGTGTGTGCTCACATATTTAAATAATGTATACAATTAAATCGTAGCAGAAAATAAAAACACTGTGATAAAAATCTAACTAATAGTTTAGAGAAATTTAAATTACATCACCATCCTAATGCACATAAGCCACAAGTCTTCCAACATACGAATATTACAATTTATAGTCTTCCAAGAAAAACAAAGAGCCAAAAATTAACATTCGTACATTCACTCCTCAGACGGAGTCGGACCTCCATACTTCTACTTATCCTCTACATCAAAATGTAAGTTCAAAAATAGGAAAAACTTTAAAATTTAAAATTTGAAATTAAAATTAAAATATAAAATATTGATAAAATAGGGTTACACTTAATATGTATAATATTGTACGTAAAATTATGCGTACGTATAGCATTACTCTTCTTTAAAAGTTAGTAATGTTTTCTTCTTGATGATTTATACTTATTTTTAGAATTGAAAAAGTTAGAAATTCTGAAGACAAAAATGATACTTCAACTGACAAATAACATATAAAAATTATGTATAATATGTGATATGAAGATGATGAGTAGAATTTTTTTATAAGCTATCCCATTGACTTATTCGGAGGCTAAATAATAAAGCTGTTACATGGCTTTAATTTGAATTATAAACAAAATTAAAAAATTAGCCGTTTCTGATCTTCCAATAATGAAAGAACACAAGGCGCCACGCACTCTATATATAGACCCCTGTATATTCACTATTCCTCACACAAACAAATAGCCGTTAGAGAGAGAGGCAGGGAGGTGGAACACGAGAACATTCGCCTGCATATTGCGAGAGAGCTCATGCTTCAACGGAGAGAATGGTGGTTTTCACGGCGATCAAGACGCATCGCCTGATCCAAACTGTAAGCATTGCAGTAAATCTGTTGCTGGTTTGATTCGTATTCATCGCGGATAGGATTTCATTGATTCGACTAAGATTGTATACGTCCCATCTAATTGGGTTTTGCCTGGATTTCTTTTTTTGGTTATTATTTATTTTTATAACCAATAAGATTCGTTTGAGAAAATATAATGGTGTAGGGCTAGTACGTGGGAAACATACAAGATTTATGCTAGTTGAAAGGTGGAAAAAACTAGGATCTAAACTTACTAAGAACTGAGGAATCCAAGGCGGAAAAAGCAAATCCCTATGATTACTCTTATCCAATGGAAAAGTGTTTTCAGAATGATTTCAATTTAATCAATGAGATTTCAGTTCCATTAGAAATCTTAGTCTCCCTACAAATACTCCATATATAGGTGTAATATTTTGTTCCCCACAATGTTACTTTGATGTGCTTTGAAGCCGCTTCTCGAACATGCAAAAATCTGCCGCACTGACTGAGGCATAACACAAGAAACATCCAGTAAGGAGAAAACTAATGACTAAGCCTAATATATTTTTGCATGCATCTACGATTTTGTACAATTATTTAGAATATTGTAAAAAATTAAATATTGATCATGCACATACTTTTTTTATGCATATTTTTGAGGACCTCCAGAAGGTCCTAATTCATGGTCTGCTGTTTTGTGGATTCTGCATCTTTTGTTTAAATTCATGTGTGAGTTCACGGTATGAATTTATTTGTGTTTTTATGCAGTTGAGAGCGAAGGTGCATCAGGTCATTTAATGCAACTAAAGAGGCTGGTGCGGAATCTAATTGTGTCTTTGGAATTTGCTTCAAAAAAATAAGTAGATGCATGGTGCTGGTTCATATCTACTTCGAAATATCTATCTCGTTTGTACTTTTTTAGTATCACCGTTTATTTATTTTCTTTTTAAGTTCATAGGAGTTGCCAATATTCGTCTGTAAGAATTGCAAGTATAAACAGCCTCAGTGCTTTGCTTGTGGGAAGTTGCGCTCTTCTGATAAGTTTTCGGGTGCTGAGGCTGATGAGTATTATTTCCGTTGTTGCTTTTATGAAGTGGCACTTAATTTTCTAGTGAGTTTTGTATTATATAATAATTGGAAAATATTTCAGAAACCAATGGATTTTTAGCTTCTTGTGTTTTCCCTTGTTTTAAAGAAGCAAGATATGGGAAGACTTGATTCCTCCCTTCCCCCCTTCTCCCCTAAAAGCAGTTATTTCTAATTAGGCCCTACTCATCTTTACTTGCATCTTTCATCTTATGAGCTTTCTTTTCTTCGTCTAAATAACTTTTATAATGCACCTTGATTTTTCTGTTTCTAATTTGTTATATATATTGCTGTATTTCTAACTTTTATATTGATCTGATTATACCAAGAAAAATGCATGCATCTGTTTCCCTCATTTAATTTAAGTATTTTATAACTTGGAACCTTGCAGACTGAGTTGTATATTCCAGTTTAATAAAACTGTTCTCTTCTCTCTCGCTCAAAACACTTCTCCTCCAGCTTTTGGATTTCCATTTTTTATTTAATTCTTAGTTTGAAATTAGTTTTGCCTCGTAAATTGATTTCTTTCCCATTAAGTGCTCTCCTTACCCCTTTTTCCCATCCCTGCCTTTTGCTTCTTCTGTAGTTTCTGTCATCCTGAAATCCCATTCAGGAAGCATTGATCTTTCTTTGTTTCATGATCTGTTATTTTTTGTTTGGGGTACTTCTAATTTCCATGTAAGAAAACTCGATCTTCCCTGCTTTTAAGCTTCTTTTAGCTTGCTCAGTTAGATGTTCAGCAGAGATTTGATTATGTTTGATGTAATTGCTCCTGATGGCAAGTTACAAATTTCATGCTTGCTTCTCTTGTTTTGATAGGCATGGTTGTTCATTTAGGACAGCTATCGTGATTCTCTGTCCCTTTTTTTAGTTCTCTTCATTGTGCGTGGAGATATCAATGCATTTGTTTAATTACCATTCAGATTGCTTAATTGCAATCGGTTGCTGTTGTTGAATCTTCTGTTAACCTGCTGGGAAGTCCAATGCCCATTTTGATAGATTGGAATGAATGTTGTTCCAAATTTCTTTACCGTTATTCATTTCAATATGTATGTCAATGGCTCTAAATGTTTATACCGATTGCGTTTTTAGGTCTTTATGTGCGTTAGTGCAACATGTGGCTATTTTTATCATAGACATTGTGTGGCGAAACTGCTCCATCAGGAGAATAAAGTTGCCGCAGAAGAGCTTGAGAAAAAGATTGCTGCTGGGGGGGTCTTTTACATGCCCAATCCATAAGTGCTGTATTTGTAAACGAGGAGAGAATAAGAAGGATCACCAATTGCAATTTGCTGTATGTAGACGTTGTCCTAAGTTCTACCACAGGAAATGCTAGCCAAGGTACTAATTGTTGCATCTTTCTTTTTTTCAATACCCAGTTATGAGAGCATGCCTCTTTGTATCTTGATCTCGGTTGATAGGGTGAATATTGTTAATAGGCTAGCCTACGACCTTGATCCTTATGCGACGAACACTCTTTGTATTTAGGTGATATTTTTATACTCACATTTATTTTTGTATAAAATATTGTTTAGAACTTTGTATTCTCTCTAACATTTGAGACTTTTTTGTATGAAAATTTATTTGCGGCATTCACCCTCCTACGTGGCGTTACACATCTATGTTGGATTTATGAAGGGCAAAAGAATGGTCCTGGGTGGTTAGTTATCTCTCTCTTATAGTTGAACTTACTTGTTTTTTCAGGAAATGTGAATAACTTGATTGCCGATTATGCATTTATGTTTTAATTTAGTTGTCTCGTTTATGGGTATATTCCTATAGTATTTTTTATATTCTTTTTATTGTTAGTTTCTCATATTCTTCTCATTCTCCCTCCTCTTTTCCTCATCTCGTCTTACTCTTCTTTTCATCCTATATTCCTCTCCTCCTCCCTCCTCTCTTCCTCTCCACGTACTCCTCGTCGTACTCTTCTCTTTCTTACCGTCCTCGTCTCATCGGATCTTGTTATTGTTAATTTCTCCCACTCCTCTCCTCCTCCCTCATCTCTTCCTCTCCTTGTCCTACTCCTACTATTTCCTCATATATTCCTCTCGTCCTCACTTCTCTCTTCCTCTCCTCGTACTCCTCATCCTACTCCTCCTCTCTTCCTGCTCTCACCATTCTCTTCGTCTTCCTCTTCTCGTCTCCGTTCATGTCTGCTTCTCTTCCTCCTCTACGTTTTTCAAGATGTACTATCTTTATTATATATTTTTAGAGATCACTTTATTTTTGGTCATATGTGATTAAAAGTTTGGTATTCTTTTTTTCAATTCTCCCGAGTTTTTAATATAATAGCTACAAAAGCTTGAGATTTTTAGAGGAGGCCTCACTTACGCATCCTTGCAACCTCGATTGGATTGGTGTGTTGGTAGCCTACGACCTTGATCCTTATGTGACGAATGCTCAGTGTATTTAGGTGATATTTTTATACTCACATTTATTTTTATATAAAATGTTGTTTAGAACTTTGTATTCTCTCTAACATTTGAAACTTTTTTGTACGAAATTTTATTTGTAGCACTTCACCCTCCTACGTGGCGTCTCTCATCTATGCCAGATGTATAGGCAAAAGAAATTGTCTTGGGTGGTTAGTTATCTCTCTCTTATAATTGAACTCACTTGTTTCTTGAGGCTTAGAATAACTTGATTGCCGATTACACATTTATTTTTTAATTTAGTTGTCTCGTTTATAGTTATTCCTATAGTATTTTGTATTGTTAGTTTCTCCTATTCTTCTCATTCTCCCTCCTCTCTTCCTCTCCTCGTCCTACAAGACTTTTCCTCCTATATTCCTCTCCTCCTCCCTCCTCTCTTACTCTCCTCGTCCTACTCCTCTCTTCCTTACCGTCCTCGTCTCGTCCGATCTTGTTATTGTTAATTTGTCCCACTCCTCTCCTCCTCCCTCATTTCTTCCTCTCCTTGTCCTACTCCTACTATTTTCCTCCTATATTCCTATCGTCCTCCCTTCTCTCTTCTTCTCCTCCGTACTCCTCGTCCTACTCCTCTCTTCCTGCTCTTACCATTCTCTTCGTCTTCTCATCTCCGTTCATATCCTCTTCTCTTCCTCCTCTATGTCTTTCAAGATGTACTATCTTTATATATTTTTAAAGATCACTTTATTTTTAGTCATATGTGATTAGAAGTTTGGTATTCTTTTTTCAATTCTCTCGAGTTTTTAATATAATAGCTACAAAAGCTTGAGACTTTTAGATGAGGCCTCACTTACGCATCCTTGCAACCTCAATTGGATTGGTGTGTGTTGGGTAGCCTACAACCTTGATCCTTATGCGATGAACGCTTTGTGTATTTAGGTGATATTTTTATACTCACATTTGTTTTTATATAAAATGTTGTTTAGAACTTAGTATTCTCTCTAACATATGAAACTTTTTTGTATGAAGTTTTATTTGTAGCACTTCACCCCCTCCTACATGGCATTTCGTATCTAGGCCGGATTTATGGGCAAAAGAATTGTCCTGGGTGGTTAGTTATCTCTCTCTTATAGTTGAACTCACTTGTTTCTTGAGGTAAGGTAAATAACTTGATTGCTGATTACGCATTTATTTTTTAATTTAGTTGTCTCGTTTATAGTTATTCTTATAGTATTTTTTATTGTTAGTTTCTCCTATTCTTCTTCTTCTCCCTCATCTCTTCCTCTCCTCGTCCTACAAGACTTTTCCTCCTATATTCCTCTCCTCCTCCATCCTCTCTTCCTCTCCTCGTACTCCTTGTCCTGCTCCTCCTCTATTTCTGCTCTCACTGTCCTCTTTGTCCTACTCGTCTCTTCCTCACCGTCTTCGTCTTCCTCTTCCCGTCATCTTTCACGTCCTCTTCTCTTTCTCCTCCACCTGTTTCTAGATGTACTTTTTTTAGAGTATATTTTTAATGATCACTTTGTTTTTGGTCAAATGTGATTAGAAGAACTTTGGTATTCCCTTTTCAATGCTCTCGAATTTTTAATATAATAGGTTGAAAACTTGAGATTTGTAGAGGCATTATGCATCCCTGTAACTTTAGTTGGATTGGCATACTGACCAGCAGCCATTAGACTTGATCCTTATGCGACGAATGCCCTCTCTATATAGGTGATATTTTTATACTCACATTTGTTTTTGTATAAAATGCTATCGAGAACTTTTTATGCTCTCTAATAACCTTTGAGACTTTTTTGCATGAAATTTTATTTGTAGCACTTCACCCACGTGGCGTTTCATATCGATGCTAGATGTATGAAAGTTAAAAAAATTGTCTTGGGTAGTTTGTTATCTCTCTCTTCTAGTTGAACTCACTTTTTTCTTCAGGAAAGGTGAATAACTTGATTGCCGATTACGCATTTATTTTTTAATATAGTTGTCTCATTTATGGTTATTCCTCTTGCATTTTTTTATTGTTAGTTTCTCCTATCATTCTCCTTCTCCCTCCTCTTTTTTTCTCCTCGTCCTACTCTTCTTTTCCTCCAATATTCCTCTCCTCCTCTCTCCTCTATTCCTCTCCTTGTACTCCTTGTCCTACTCCTCTCTTCCTGCTCTCATTGTCCTCTTTGTCCTACTACTATATTCCTCATTGTCGTCATCTTCCTCTTCCCATCCTCGTTCATGTCCTCTAAGTCCTCCTCCACCTTTTTCTAGATGCACTTTCTTTATAGTATATTTTTAATGATCATTTTATTTTTGGTTAGATGTGATTAGAATTTTGGTATTCCTTTTTCAATGCTCTCTTGGATTTTTAATATAATAGCAACCAAAGCTTGCGATTTGTAGAGGAGAGACCTTACGCATCCCTGTAGCTTCAAAATTGTGCAGCTTCAATTGGATTGGTGTACTGGCCAGCCTTTGGACTTGATCATTATGTAACGAATGCTCTCTGTATATAGGTAATATTTTTATAACATTTATTTTTGTATAAAATTCTATTTAGAAATTTTTAGGCTTTAACCTTTGAGATTTTTTGCATGAAATTTTATTTGCAACTCTCCACCCTCTTACGTGCCGTTTCATATGGATTCTAGATGTATGAATGGCAAAAAAATTAGTCTTGGGTAATTAGTTATCTCTCGTCTCTAGTTAAACTCACTTCTTTCTTCTGGTAAGGTGAATAACTTGATTGCTGATTACGCATTTTTTTTAATTTAGTTGTGTTGTTTAAGGTTATTGCTATAGTATTTTTTATTGTTTGTTTCTCCTATTCTTCTTCTCCTTCTCCCTCCTCTCTTCCTCTCCTCGTCCTAGTCTTCTTTCCTCCCTCTCTCCTCCTCTCTCCTCTCTTCCTCTCCTCATACTTCTCATCCTACTCCTCCTCTCTTACTGCTCTCAACGTCCTCTTCTTCCTACCTCTCTTCCTCACCGTCTTCGTCTTCTTGTCCTCCCTCGTTCACCTCCTCTTCTTTTCCTCTTCCAACTTTTTCAAGATGTACTATCTTTATAGTATATTTTTAGAGAACACTTTCTTTTTGGTCATATGTGATTAGAATTTTAGTATTCTTTTTTCAATTATCTCGAGTTTTTAATATAATAGCTCCCACATCTTGAGATTTTTACGCATCCTTGCAACCTTGATTGGATTGGTGTGTTGGCTAGCTTTCAGCCTTGGGCCTTATGCGACGAACGGTATATAGATTTTTTTTGCTCACTTTCTTTCTTTCTTTCTTTCTTTCTTTCTTTTTTGTTTGTATAAAATTCTATTTAGAACTTTGTATGCACTCAAACATTTGAGACATTTTTGTTTAAAATTTTATTTGCAGCACTTCACCCTCCTACGTGGCATTTAATATCCATGTAAGATGTATGAAGGGCAAGAGAATTTTATCCAGGGTACTTAGTTATCTTTCTCTTCTAGATGAACTCACTTTTTTCTTCGGGTAAGGTGAATAACTTGATTGCCGATTATACATTTATTTTTTAATTGGTTGTCTCGTTTTTGGTTATTATATTCCCAGAGTATTTTTTTTATGATCTTGTTATTGTTAATTTCTCCCACTCCTCTCCTCCTCCCCCCTCATCTCTTCATCTCCTCATCCTACTCTTACTATATTCCTCCTATATTCCTCTCGTCCTCCATTCTCTCTTCCTCTCCTCGTACTCTCCGTCCTACTCCTCATCTCTTCCTGCTCTCACCATCCTCTTCGTCTTCCTCTTCTCGTCTCTGTTCATCTCCTCTTCTCTTCCTCCTCTAAATTTTCAAGATGTACACTATCTTTATAGTATATTTTTAGAGATCACTTTATTTTTGGTCTTATGGATTAGAAGTTTGGTATTCTTTTTTCAAAATTCTCTTGAGTTTTTAATATAACAGCTACAAAAGCTTGAGATTTGTAGAGAGGCCTCACTTACGCATCCTTGCAACCTCGATTGGATTTGTGTGTTGGCTAGCCTACAACCTTGATCCGTATGCGAAGAATGCTCTATGTATTTAGGTGATATTTTTATACTCACATTTGTTTTTGCATAAAATGCTATTTAGAACTTTTTATGCTCTCTAACTTTTGAGACTTTTTTGCAGAAAATTTTATTTGCAGCACTTCACCCTTTTATGTTGCATTTCATATCAATGCTCGATGTATGAAGGGCAAAAGAATTGTTCTGGGTGGTTAGTTATCTCTCTCTTATAGTTGAACTCGTTTATTCTGAGTAAGGTGAATAAATTTATTGCCGATTACACATTTATTTTTTAATTTAGTTGTCTCGTTATGGTTATCCTATAGTATTTTTTATTCTTAGTTTCTCCTATTCTTTTCCTTCTCTCTCACCTCTTGCTCTCCTCGTCCGACTCTTCTTTTCCTCCTATATTTCTCTCCTCCTCCATCTCTTCCTCTCCTCGTACTCCTAGTCCTACTCCTATCTTCCTGCTCTCACCATCCTCTTCGTCCTACTCCTCTCTTCCTCACCGTCTCCGTCTTCCTCTTCCCATCCTCATTCATGTCCTTTATCTTCACTTCCTCCTCCAACTTGTTTAAGATGTACTATATTTATAGTATATTTTTATTGATCACTTTGGTTTTTGGTCAGATGTGATTAGAATTTCGATATTCTTTCTTCAATGATCTTGAATTTTTAATATAATAGCAACCAAAGCTTGAGAATTTGTATAGGAGACCATACGTATATCTCTGCAACTTCATTTGGATTGGTGTACTGGCCCGCCTTCGGATTTTATCCTTATGCGACGAATGCTCTCTGTAAATAGGTGATATTTTTATACTCACTTTTGTTTTTGTATAAAAAATGTTAATTTAGAACTTTTAATACTCTCTAACCTTTGAGACTTTTTTGCAGGAAATTTTATTTGCAGCACTTCACCCTCTTACATGGCATTTCATATGGATGCTAGATGTATGAAGGGTAAAAAAATTGTCTTGGGTTGTTAGTTATCTCTCTCTTCTAGTTGAACTCAGCTCTTTCTTCAGGTATGGTGAATAACGTGATTGCCGATTATGCTTTTATATTTTAATATAGTTGTCTCGCTTATGGTTATGTATTCTTATAGTATTTTTTATTGATAGTTTCTCCTATTCTTCTCTTTCTCCCTCCTCTCTTCGTCTCCTCTTCCTACTCTTCTTTTTCTCCTATATTCCTCCTTCCTCTCTCCTCTCTTCCTCTCCTTGTACTGCTCGTCCTCTCTTCCTGCTCTCACCGTCCTACTCCTCTCTTCCTCACCATCTTCGTCTTCCTCTTCTCGTCCTCGTTCATGTCCTCTATCTTCCCTTCCTCCTCCAACTATTTCAAGATGTACTACTATCTTTATAGTATATTTTTAACAATAGCTTCCTTTTCGGTAAGATATGATTAGAATTATTGTATTCCTTTGTCAATGATCTTGGATTTTTAATATAATAGCAACCACAAAGCTTTAGATTTGTAGAGGAGGGGCCTTACACATATCTCTACAACTTCGATTGGATTGGTTTACTGGCCAGCCATCAGACTTGATCCTTATGCGACGAATGCTCTCTGTATATAGGTGATATTTTTAAACTCACATTTTTTTTTTTTGTATAAAATGTTACTTAGAACTTTTTAAGCTCTCTAAGCTTTAAGACTTTTTTGCATTAAATTTTATTTGCAGCACTTCACCCTCGTACATGGCATTTCATATGGATGTTGCATGTATGAAGGGCAAAAAAATATCTTGGATAGTTAGTTATCTCTCTCTTCTAGTTGGACTCAACTCTTTCTTCAGAGGTAAGGTGAATAACGTGATTGCCGATAACGCTTTTATATTTTAATATAGTTGTCTCGCTCATGGTTATAAATTCCTATAGTACTTTTTATTGATAGTTTCTCCTATTCTTCTCTTTCTCCCTCCTCTCTTTGTCTCCTCGTCCTACTCTTCTTTTCCTCCTATATTCCTCCTTCCTCCCTCCTCTTTTCCTCTCCATGTACTACTCGTCCTACTCATCCTCTCTTCCCGCTCTCACTGTCCCACTCCTCTCTTCCTCACCATCTTTGTCTTTCTCTTCCCTTCCTCGTTCACGTCCTCTTTCTTCCCTTCCTCCTCCAACTATTTCAAGATGTGATTGCTATCTTTATAGTATATTTTTAACGATCGCTTTCTTTCCTGTAAGATGTGATTAGAATTATTGTATTCCTTTGTCAATGATCTTGGATTTTTAATATAATAGCAACCACAAAGCTTGAGATTTGTAGAGGAGGCCTTACACATATATCTCTACAACTTCGATTGGATTGGTTTACTGGCCAGCCATTGGACTTGATCCTTATGCGAAGAATGCTCTCTGTATATAGGTGATATTTTTATACTCACATTTTTTTTTTGTATAAACATTTTATGCTCTCTAACCTTTGAGACTTTTTTGCACGAAATTTTATTTGCAGCACTTCACCCTCGTACGTGGCATTTCATATGGATGCTGGATGTATGAAGGGCAAAAAAATTGTCTTGGGTAGTTAGTTATCTCTCTCTTCTAGTTGAACTTAGCTCTTTCTTCAGGTAAGGTGAATAACGTGATTGCCGATTACGCTTTTATATTTTAAGATAGTTGTCTCACTTACGGTTATATATTCCTATAGTATTTTTTATTGATAGTTTCTCTCCTATTCGTCTATTTCTCCCTCCTATCTTCGTCTCCCCCCATCCTACTCTTCTTTTCCTCCTATATTCCTCCTTCCTCCCTCCTCTCTTCCTCTCCTCGTACTGCTCGTCCTACTCCTCTCTTCCTGCTCTCACCATCTTCGTCTTCCTCTTTATGTCGTCGTTCACGTCCTCTATCTTCCTTTCCTCCTCCAACTATTTCAAGATGTACTACTATCTTTATAGTATATTTTTAACTATCGCTTTCCTTTCAGTAAGATGTGATTAGCATTATTGTATTCCTTTGTCAATGATCTTGGATTAATAGCAACCACAAAGCTTGAGATTTGTAGAGGAGGCCTTACACATATCTCTGCAACTTCGATTGGATTGGTTTACTGGCCAGCCATCGGACTAGATTCTTATGCAACGAATGCTCTCTGTATATAGGTGATATTTTTATACTAATTTTTTTTTTGGTATAAAAAGTTAATAACTTTTGCTCTTTAACCTTTAAGTCTTTTTTGCACGAAGTTTTATTTGCAGCACTTCACCCTCGTACGTGGCATGTCATATGGATGCTAGATGTATGAAGGGCAAATGAATTGTCCTGGGTGGTTAGTTATCTCTCTCTTATAGTTGAACTCACTTGTTTATTCAGGTAAGGTGAAAACTTGATTGTGATTATGCATTTATTTTTTAATTTAGTTGTCTCATTTATGGCTATTCCCATAGTATTTTTTATTCTTAGTTTCTCCTATTCTTTTCCTTCTCTCTCACCTCTTGCTCTCCTCGTCCTACTCTTCTTTTCCTCCTATATTCCTCTCCTCCTCCATCTCTTCCTCTCCTCGTACTCCCAGTCCTACTCCTCCTATCTTCCTGCTCTCGCCGTTCTCTTCATCCTACTCCTCTCTTCCTCACCGTCTTGGTCCTCCTATTCCCGTCATCATTCATGTCCTTTATCTTCACTTCCTCCTCCAACTTTATTAAGATGTACTATATTTATAGTATATTTTTAATGATCACTTTGTTTTTGGTCAGATGTGATTACAATTTCAATATTCCTTCTTCAATGATCTTGAATTTTTAATATAATAGAAACCAAAGCTGGAGAATTTGTATAGTAGACCTTACGTATATCTCTGCAACTTCATTTGGATTGGTGTATTGGCCAGCCTTCGGACTTGATCCTTATGCAACGAATGCTCACTATAAATAGGTGATATTTTTATACTCACATTTGTTTTTGTATAAAAAATGTTATTTAGAACTTTTTATGCTTTCTAACTTATAAGACTTTTTTGCACGAAATTTTATTTGCAGCACTTCACCCTCCTACGTGGCATTTCATATGGATGCTGGATATATGAAGGGCAAAAAAATTGTCTTGGGTGGTTAGTTATCTCTCTCTTCTAGTTGAACTAAGTTCTTTCTTCAAGTAAGGTGAATAACGTGATTGCCAATTATGTTTTTATATTTTAATATAGTTGTCTCGCTTATGGTTATATATATTCCTATAGCATTTTTTATTGATAGTTTCTCCTATTTTTCTCTTTCTCCCTCCTCTCTTCGTCTCCCCAACCTATTCTTCTTTTCCTCCTATATTCCTCCTTCCTTCCTCCTCTCTTCCTCTCCTTGTACTGCTCGTCCTACTCCTCCTCCTCTCTTCCTGCTCTCACCGTCCTACTCCTCTCTTCCTCACTGTCTTCATCTTCCTTTTTCCGTCCTCGTTCATGTCCTCTATCTTCCCTTCCCCCTCCAACTATTTCAAGATGTACTACTATCTTTATAGTATATTTTTAACTATCGCTTTCTTTTCGGTAAGATGTGATTAGAATTATTGTATTCGTTTGTCAATGATCTTGGATTTTTAATATAATAGCAACCACAAAGCTTGAGATTTGTAGATGTGGCCTTACACATATCTCTGCAACTTCGATTGGATTGGTTTACTGGCCAGCCATCAAACTTGATCCTTATGCGACGAATGCTCTCTATATATAGGTGATATTTTTATACTAATTTTTTTTTTTTGTATAAAATGTTATTTAGAACTTTTTATGCTCTCTATAACCTTTGAGACTTTTTTGCACGAAATTTTATTTGCAGCACTTCACCCTCTTACGTGGCATTTCATATGGATGCTGGATGTATGAAGGGCAAAAAAATTGTCTTGGGTAGTTAGTTATCTCTCTCTTCTAGTTGAACTCAGCTCTTTCTTCAGGTAAGGTGAATAACTTGATTGCCGATTACGCTTTTATATTTTAATATAGTTGTCTCGCTTATGGTTATATATTCCTATAGTATTTTTTATTGATAGTTTCTCATATTCTTCTCTTTCTCCCTCCTCTCTTCGTCTCCGCGTCCTACTTTTCTTTTCCTCCTATATTCCTCCTTCCTCCCTCCTCTCTTCCTCTCCTCGTACTGCTCGTCCTACTCCTCCTCTCTTCCTGCTCTCACCGTCCTACTCCTCTCTTCCTCACTGTCTTCGTCTTCCTCTTCCCGTCCTCGTTCACGTCCTCTATCTTCCCTTCCTCCTCCAACTATTTCAAGATGTACTACTATCTTTGTAGTATATTTTTAACGATCGTTTTCTTTTCAGTAAGATGTGATTAGAATTATTGTATTCCTTTGTCAATGATCTTGGATTTTTAATATAAGGGCAACCACAAAGCTTGAGATTTGTAAAGGAGGCCTTACACACATATCTCTACAACTTCGATTGGATTGGTTTCTGGCCAGCCATTGGACTTGATCCTTATCCGATGAATGCTCTCTGTATATTGGTGATATTTTTATACACACATTTTTTTTATAAAATGTTATTTAGAACTTTTTATGCTCTCTAACCTTTCAGACTTTTTTGCACGAAATTTTATTTGCAGCACTTCAACCTCGTGCGTGGCATTTCATATGGATGTTGGATGTATGAAGGGCAAAAAAATTGTCTTGGGTAGTTAGTTATCTCTCTCTTCTAATTGAACTCAGCTCTTTCTTCAGGTAAAGTGAATAACGTGATTGCCGATTACGCTTTTATATTTTAATATAGTTGTCTCGCTTATGGTTATATATTCCTATAGTATTTTTTATTGATAGTTTCTCCTATATGACTCTTTCTCCCTCCTCTCTTCGTCCCCCCGTCCTACTCTTCTCTTCCTCCTGTATTCCTCCTTCCTCCCTCCTCTCTTCCTCTCCTCGTACTGCTCGTCCTTTCTTCCTGCTCTCACCGTCCTACTCCTCTCTTCCTCACCATCTTCGTCTTCGTCTTCCTCTTCCTGTCCTCGTTCACGTCCTCTATCTTCCCTTCCTCCTCCAACTATTTCAAGATGTACTACTATCTTTATAGTATATTTTTAACTATCGCTTTCTTTCCGGTAAGATGTGATTTGAATTATTGTATTCCTTTGTCAATGATCTTGGATTTTTAATATAATAGCAACCACAAAGCTTGAGATTTGTAGAGGAGGCCTTACACATATATATCTCTACAACTTCGATTGGATTGGTTTACTGGCCAGCCATTGGACTTGATCCTTAGGCGAAGAATGCTCTCTGTATATAGGTGATATTTTTATACTTACATTTTTTTTTGTATAAACATTTTATGCTCTCTAACCTTTGAGACTTTTTTGCACGAAATTTTATTTGTAGCACTTCACCCTCTTATTCCTCCTACTCTTCTTTTCCTCCTATATTCCTCTCCCCCTCCCTCCTCTCTTCCTCTCCTCGTATTCCTCGTCCCACTCCTCCTCTCTTCCTGCTCTCACCGTTCTCTTTGTCCCACTCCTCTCTTTCTCACCATCTCCATCCTCCTCTTCCTGTCCTCATTCGCGTCATCTATCTTCTCTTCCTCCTCCAACTTTTTCAAGATGTAGTACTATATATTTATAGTATATTTTTAATGATCCCTTTGTTTTTGGTAAGATGTGATTAGAATTTTGGTATTTCTTTTTCAATGATCTTGGATTTTTAATATTATAGCAACTACAAAGCCTGAGATTTGTAGAGGAGACCTTACGCATATCTTTGCAACTTCGATTGGATTGGTGTACTGGCCAACAATTGGACTTGATCCTTATGCAGCGAATGCTCTATGTATTTAGGTGATATTTTTATACTCACATTTGTTTTTGTAAAAACTATTATTTAGAAATTTTTATGCTCTCTAACCTTTGAGACTTTTTGGCACGAAATTTTATTTGCAGCACTTCACCCTCATACGTGGCATTTCATATGGATGCTAGATGTATGAAGAGCAAATAAATTGTCTTGGGTAGTTAGTTATATCTCTCTTCTAGTTGAGCTCAGCTCTTTCTTCAGGTAAGGTGAATAACGTGATGACCGATTACGTTTTTATCTTTTTATATAGTTGTCTCGTTTATAGTTTATTCCTATAGTATTTTTTATTGATAATTTGTCCTATTCTTCTCCTTCTCCCTCATCTCTTCCTTTATTCCTCCTACTCTGTTTTTCCTCCTATATTCCTCTCCTCCTCCTCCCCTATTCCTCTCCTTGTACTCCTCGTCCTACTCCTCCTCTTTTCCTACTCTCACAGTTCTCTTCGTCCTATTCCCTCTCCATTTCCTCATCGTCTTCATCTTCCTTTTTCCATCCTCGTTCACGTCCTCTTCTCTTCCTCCAACTTTTTAAAGATGTACGTACTCTCTTTATAGTATATTTTTAGAGAACACTTTATTTTTGGTCATTTGTGATTAGAATTTTTGTATTCTTTTTCAATTCTCTCAAGTTTTTAATATAGTAGCTACCACATCTTGGGATTTGTAAATGAGGCCTTACGCGTCCTTGCAACCTTCATTGGATTGGTGCGTTGGCTAGCTTTTGACCTTGTTACTTATGTGACGAACGGTTATATAGGTGATTTTTTTCTACTAACATATTTTTTTTTTTGTATAAAATGCTATTTAGAACTTGCTAAATGAGGCCTTACGCATCCTTGCAACCATGATTAGATTGGTGCAATGGCTAGCTTTCGACATTAGTACTTATGTGACAAACGGTATATATAGGTGATGTTTTTCTGCTCATAGTTTTTTTTTTTTTGGTATAAAATGTTGTTTAGAACTTTGTATGCACTCTAACATTTGAGAATTTTTTGTTTAAAATTTTATTTGTAGCACTTCACCCTTTTACGTGGCATTTCATATCTATGCTAGATGTATGAAGGGCAAAAGAATTGTCCTGGGTATTTTGTTATCTCTCTCTTCTAATTGAACTCACTTCTTTCTTCAGGTAAGTTGAATAACTGGATTGCCGAGTACGCATTTGTTTTATAATTTAGTTGTCTCGTTTATCGTCATTCTTAGAGTATTTTTTATGATCTTGTTATATTGTTAATTTCTCCCACTTCTCTTCTCCTCCCTCATTTCTTCTTTTCCCCGTCCTACTCCTACTATTTCCCTCTTATATTCCTTTTGTCCTCCCTTCTCTCTTCTTCTCCTCATACTCCTCATCCTACTCGTCCTCTCTTCCTGCTCTCACCATCCTCTTCGTCTTCCTCTTATCATCTCCGTTCATGTCCTCTTCTCTTCCTTCTCTAAGTTTTTCAAGATGTACTATCTTTATAGTACATTTTTAGAGATCACTTTATTTTTGGTCATACATGATTAGAAGTGGTATTCTTTTTTCAAAATACTCTCGAGTTTTTAGTATAATAGCTGCCAAAGCTTGAGATTTGTAGAAGAAGCGTTACTTACACATCCTTGCAACCTCGATTGGATTGTTGTGCTAGCCTACGATCTTGATACTTATCAAAGAATGCTCTATGTATTTAGGTGATATTTTTATACTCATATTTGTTTTTGTATAAAATACTATCAAGAACTTTTTATGCTCTCTAACCTTAGAGACTTTTTTGCACGAAATTTTATTTGTATTACTTCACCCTCTTATTCCTCCTACTCTTCTTTTCCTCCTATATTCCTCTCCTCTTCCCTCCTCCCTCCTCTCTTCCTCTCCTCGTATTCCTCGTCCTACTCCTCCTCTCTTCCTGCTCTCACCATTTTCTTCGTCCTACTCCTCTCTTCCTCATCATCTTTGTCTTCCTCTTTCCATTCTCTTTCAGGTCCTCTTCTCTTCTTCGTCCAACTTTTTCAAGATGTATACTCTCTTTATATTATATTTTTAGAGAACACTTTATTTTTGGTCATATGTGATTAGAATTTTGGTATTCTTTTTTTAATTCTAGAGTTTTTAATATAGTAGCTACCACCACAGCTTGATATTTGTAAATGAGGCCTTACACATTCCTTGCAACCTTAGATTGGATTGGTGTGTTGGCTAGCCTATGACCTTGATCCTTATGCGAAGAATGCTCTATGTATTTAGGTGATATTTTTATATTCACATTTGTTTTAGTATAAAATGTTATTTAGAACTTTTTATGCTCTCTATCCTTTGAGACTTTTTTGCATGAAATTTTATTTGCAGCACTTCACCCTCTTATGTTGCATTTCACTGGATGTATGAAGGGCAAAAGAATTGTTCTGTGTGGTTAGTTATCTCTCTCTTATAGTTGAACTCACTTGTTTATTCAGGTAAGATGAATAACTTGATTGTCGATTATGCATTTATTTTTTAATTTAGTTGTCTCGTTTATGGTTATTCTTATAGTATTTTTTATTCTTAGTTTCTCCTATTCTTCTCCTTCTCTCTCATATCTTGCTCTCATCGTCCTACTCTTCTCTTCCTCCTATATTTCCTCTTCTCCTTCCTTTCTTCCTCCCATTGTACTCCTAGTCCTACTCCTCCTGTCTTCCTTCTCTTACCGTCCTACTCCTCTCTTCCTCTTCCTCATCATCTTCATTTTTCTCTTCCCATCCTCATTCACGTCCTCTATCTTCTCTTCCTCCTCCAACTTTTTCAAGATGTACTATCTTTATAGTATATTTTTAATGATCACTTTATTTTTGGTCAGATGTGATTAGAATTTTGGTATTCCTTTTTCAATGATCTTGAATTTTTAATGTTGCCCAAAGCTTGAGATTTGTAGAGGAGGCTTTATGCATATATCTTTGCAACTTCGATTGGATTGGTGTACTGGCCAGTAGCCATCATACTTGATCATTATGCGATGAATGCTCTCTCTCTATACGTGATATTTTTATACTCACATTTGTTTTTGTATAAACAATGTTATTTAGAACTTTTTATGCTCTCTAACCTTTGAGACTTTTTTGCACGAAATTTTATTTGCAGCACTTCACCTTAAGAACATGGCATTTCATATGGATGCTGAATGTATGAAGAGTAAAAAATTGTCTTGGGTTGTTAGTCATCTCTCTCTTATAGTTGAACTCAGCTCTTTCTTCAAGTAAGGTGTATAACGTGATTGCCGATTACACTTTTATTCTTTAATATAGTTGTCTCGTTTATGGTTATTCCTATAGTATTTTTTATTGATAGTTTCTCCAATTCTTCTCCTTCTCCCTCCTCTCTTCTTTCCCCGTCCTACTCTTCTATTCCTCCTATATTTACTCTCTTCCTCTCCTCGTTCTCCTCATCCTACTCCTCTCTTTTTGCTCTCACCGTCCTCTTCGTCCTACTCCTCACTTCCTCATCGTCTCCGTCTTTCCATTCTTGTTCACGTCCTCTTCTCTTCCTCCAACTTTTTCAAGATATACACTCTCTTTATAGTATATTTTTAGAGAACACTTTATTTTTGGTCATATGTGATTAGAATTTTGGTATTCTTTTTTCAGTTCTCTCGAGTTTTTAATATAGTAGCTACCACCGAAGCTTGAGATTTGTAAATGAGGCCTTACGCATTCCTTACAACCTTGATTGGATTGGTGTGTTGGCTAACTTTCGACCTTGGTACTTATGCGACGAACGGTTGATAAGTGATTGTTTTCTGCTCACTTTGTTTTTTTTTTTTTTTGGTATAAAATGCTATTTAGAACTTTGTATGGACTCTAACATTTGAGACTTTTTGTTTAAAATTTTATTTGTAGCACTTCACCCTTCTACGTGGCATTTCATATCTATGCTAGATGTATGAAGGGCAATAGAATTTGTCCTGGGTATTTAGTTATCTTTCTCTTCTAATTGAACTCACTTCTTTCTTCAGGTAAGTTAATAACTTGATTGCCAAGTACGCATTTATTTTATAATTTAGTTGTCTCGTTTATTGTTTTTCCTAGTATGGGGGGATTTTCCCCCTATCTAAGGCCAGAAGGCCTAGCCAAGACTAGCCCAGGACGAAAGGACACATATCTGGCCCACTAAAGAGGATCCCCTGTTGATGACCTGTGTGAGGGACGATGCAATAGAAGATGGGACTCGTTGGTCTGAGGTTCCTCTGATAATGTCCAGTCATCAAGTGTCCGCCCACATAGCAGGCATGACGTGCAGAGGATCGTCGATCTGCTGACAAAGAAGCATGAACGGACCAGAGGAAAAGCAGACCAAGAGGAGAAGGCTAGAGAACCATGCCGCATTTAATGGCTCTGCTGCCCGGGCAACACGCCATATTAATGAAACCGTTGTAGGACCACGCCGCATTTAAAGATTCTGATAAAATGAACAGTACGAAGACTCCAAATCTCATAGCTACAAGTTCAATATACTCACTAATTTCTAGTATAAATAGTTGATCCCATGTACGAGGAAACGCTCTCTGACCCTTAAACTTTGATACTTATTTACTACACTCCAAGAATATTTACTGACTTTGGCATCAGAGGCTCTCTTGGCTTCTAGGCGGCCCTCTCAAAGTCGTATACGTTCCTCTCTTTGCAAGGTTTTTTGTGAAGACCTGAGTTGTTGGAGTCTAGCCCAAGTGTGTGCAAAACACGACAACAACGCCTAGAGTATTTTTTATGATCTTGTTATTGTTAATTTCTCTCACTTCTCTCCTCCTTCCTCATGACTCTTCCTCTCCTCATCCTACTTCTTCTATTTTCCTCCTATATTCCTCTCGTCCTCCCTTCTCGTTTCCTCTCCTCGTACTCCTCATTCTACTCCTCCTCTTTTCCTGCTCTCATCATCCTCTTCGTCTTCTTCCACTCGAGTCCTTGTTCATGTCCTCTTTTCTTCCTTCTCTGCGTTTTTCAAGATGTACTATCTTTATAGTGTATTTTTAGAGATCACTTTATTTTTGGTCATATGTGATTAGAAGTTTGGTATTCTTTTTTCAATTCTCTTGAGCTTTTAATATAATAACTACCAAAGCTTCAGATTTGTAGAGGAGGCCTCACTTACGCATCTTTGCAACCTCGATTGGATAGGTGTGTTGGCTAGCCTACGACCTTGATCATTATGCGACGAGCGCTCTTTGTATTTAGGTGATATTTTTATACACTCACATTTTTTTTTTGTATAAAATGTTGTTTAGAACTTTGTATTCTCTCTAACATTTAGGTCTTTTTTGTATGAAATTTTATTTGCTGCACTTCACCCTCCTACGTTGCGTTTCGTATCTATGCTGGATGTATGAAGATCAAAAGAATGTCCTAGGTGGTTAGTTATCTCTCTTATATAGTTGAACTCACTTGTTTCTTCAGGTAAGGTGAATAACTTGATTGCCGATTACGCATTTATTTTTTAATTTAGTTGTTCGTTTATGGTTATTCTTATAGTATTTTCTATATTCTTTAGTTGTCTCATTTATTTGATGTGATTAGAATTTTTGTATTCTTTTTTTATTTCTCTCAGGTTTTTAAAATAATAGCAACCAAAGTTTGAGATTTGTAGTGGAGGCTTTACTCATCCCTACAACCTAATTTGAGTCGTGTACTGGCTAGACTTCAACTATTATCTTTATGCGACGATTGCTCTCTTTATATAGGTGATATTTTTATAGTCACATTATTTTTTGTATACAATGCTATTTACAACTTATATGTTCTTTAAATTTTGAGACTGTTTTGTATGAAATTTTATTTGTAGAACTTCACCTTACGTGGCATTTCATATCTATGTTGGATGCTAGAATGGCAAAAAAATTGTCCTGGGTAGTTAGTTATCTCTCTCTTCTAGTTGAACTCTCTTCTTTCTTCAGGTAAGGTAAATAACTTGATTGTCAATTACACATTTATTTTTTAATTAGTTGTCTTGTTTATTGTATGTAACGCCTCGGTCTAAATAAGTCAGAGAGTTACTTCTTCTCACTTAAAATCATATTTCACAGTACATATATAAACTTAAAGTTCTTAAGTACACATATAGCTCATTGTTCCAAACTAACTTCTCCAATACAATATGGAGATTTTCCCTTACTTCGTAGGCCCACTGGGCCTTGGCCCAATACCTGGCGTTAGGGTTCAAAAACCACCCATAAAGCAAGACGCCTACAAGAAAAAGTAATCATGTGGCTGACGAGACAGACCTGCCTGACATTGCTCGGCCACACCCTAGTCATAGGGACTTGCACAGGGTGTAGCGAAAAATACAGAGAACCCTCGATCCCCTGACACGAGAACATCGACGGATTACCAAAAACAAAGTAAGGTCAAGGAATCACGCCACATTAATGACACCACTACCCGAGCTACACGTCAAATTAATAGCGCCGTCGCAGAGCTACACCACATTAAAAAAACTCTAACAAAATGAACATTATTGAGAACACAGACTCCATAGGGTCAGACTCGATCTGTCCCCTCCCAGATCATGGTATAAATATCAACTCTCAAGTACGAGAGAAATCTCTAGACTCTCTCATTTATATACAAACTTTGAAGAGAATTTACTGACTGTGACATCGGAGACTCCCCGGCCACAAGGCCTCCCTCTCCCAGTTGCCTTTTTCTTTACTTTTGCAGGCCCAAATCCTGAAGACCTAGTTGTTGGAACCTTACCTAAAGGTGTACGAAATACGATTTTAATAGTGGCGCTGTCTGTGAGATGTTTATAGATCTTGCGTGTGCTTCGTATGCCTACGACAATCCGTTCCAGACAACTCGGAAGCTCACTAATAGTACCGATGAACACGGAAGCTGACCAACAAAGAACCAAATTCATGGGATTGAAGGGGATGCCACGGAAGAAAAATGGGAACGCACCTGTAAAGTGATACCTCTGAATGGCGAGGTAGGCATGGTGTGCCCTTAAAGGAACATTACTGAGAGAACGGACTCCATAGGGACAGACACGATCTGTCCCTTCCCCAGACCCTGGTATAAATATCAACTCCCAGGTAAGAGAAAGACTCTTTGATTCTTAGACTCTCTTATTTACAAACTTTCAAGAGAATTTACTGACTTTGGCATTGGAGACTCCCCAGCCTCAAGGCCGCGCCCTTTCTCTGTTGCCTTCTTCTCTACTTTTGTAGAGTTGTTGGAACTTGTTCCCCTTAACCTAAGTCAACTAGAAGCCATAACAAGGATCAGCAGAGAAATGACATCCGAGGCAAGGAGCGCCATGCAACAACTCCTCATCGAGCACCAGTATGTATTTGCCTGGAGCGATGAGGACATGCCCGGAATAGCCCCCCAAATCATACAGCATAGCCTTAGCGTAAACTCAAAGGCCAAAGGAGTGAGACAGAAACGTCGAAGTGTTAGTATAGAAAAGAACGTCGCCATAGCTATGGAAGTGGACCACTTGTTAGCTACTGGATTCATTTGGAAGCCCACTATCCGAAATGGCTATCCAATAGGGTGCTCGTAAAAAAGCCAAACGAAAAATGGAGATTTGTGCGTTGATTTCACTAACCTCAACAAAGCATGCCCGAAAGACTGATTCCCACTCCCCCCGCATCGACCTGATTATCAACTTCACGGCGAGCCACCATATGTCATCTTCATGGATGCCTATTCTGGATATAACCATATTCACGTGAACCCCGAGGACGAAGAGAAGACTTCCTTCATAACCGACCGAGGCCTATATTATTACACTGCGATGCCTTTTGGGCTAAAGAATGTGGGAGCCACCAACCAGAGGCTGGTCAACCGCATGTTCAAAAATCAAATAGGAAGGAACACGAAGGTCTATGTGGACAACCTGTTGGTAAAGAGTGAAACTTCAGAACATCACCTGAATGACCTGAGCGAGACCTTCATGATACTAAGGCAGTACCAGATAAAACTAAACCCAACAAAATGCACCTTCGATGTCGGATTGAGGAAGTTCTTAGGATTCATGGTGTCAAAACGTAGAATCGAAGCCAACCCCGAGAAAATGGAGGCCCTCAACATGGCCCCACCCAGAAACATAAACGAGACAAGATGCAAAGGCTGGCCTGAGCGTGTGGCAGCTCTCAATAGGTTCGTGTCAAAATCCACCAACAAGTGCTTGCCTTTCTTCAAGGTCCTACGAAAGGCACAGGTATGGGACAACGAGTGTGACCTAGAGTTCGAGACTCTCAAAAAGTACCTCACAAGCCTCCCGTTCCTCAGTCAACCTCAATTTACTACACTAGTCGAGCATAGGTAGGGGAGACACTGACCCTCTACCTAGCAGTCTCCCCCTAAGCAGCCTTGTCACATTAATGCGCGAAGAGGATGGAGTCCAGAGGCCGGTTTACTACACTAGTCGAGCATATCGTGGGGCCGAAGCTAGATATCCCTACAAAGAACAGCTGGCATTTGCATTGGTAGTAACCACACGCAAGCTGCGCCTATACTTCCCTTGGCCTTTCGCTCAGTGGGAAATTGGCCTGGTTGGCCCACTTTTCTTTTACAAGGGAGGAGTAAAGTTTGTGGTAGTAGCTGTGGACTACTTTACCAAGTGGGTCGAGGCTGAGGCCTTAACAACCATCATGGCGAACAACATCACGTGATTCCTATGGAAGATGGTGGTTTGTACGTTTAGCATCCCACGTACTCATCCTCATAATTGGTGTCGAGAGTTGGAGATTGAGTTCTGGTACTCATCCCCGGGGCACCATAGTCTAACGGGAAAGTGAAGGTGACCAACAAAACATTGATGGGAATGCTCAAGAAGCGGCTTGAAGACAGAAATGGGGCATGGGCAGAAGAACTTCCCACTGTCTTGTGCGCCTACCAGGTCAAAGTAAAAACGCCGACTAGGAAAACTCCTTTATCCCTTACTTACGACCACGAGGCGATGTTGCCAGTAGAGATCAGAATCCCCACCTATAGATTTCAGCACTTAAAGTAAGAACCCAATGATAGGTGACTAGAGGAACAGCTTGATTTGTTAAAGGAAGTCAAATTGGAGGCCGAGATAAGAATCACGGCCAACAAAAGGAGGGTCAAGCGATGCTTCAACAAGCGGGTGCTCTCGAGAACATTCAAGGTTGGAGATCTCGTACACAAAGAGATTGGAACAACAACACGGGATGAGGAAAAGTTAGGCCCCCGATGGTAAGGCCCTTACGTGGTCACTGCCATAAATCACCTAAGCTCCTACTGGCTCCGAGACTCCCAAGGGAACGAGCTGGTACACCCTTAGAACGTCAAACATCTACAAAAATTTTATTGCTAAGCTAACTCACCTGTTGTAAATTCATATTTCCATGCATGCACTACAGACCCTAATAAAAGAAGAGTTGTATTTCAATGGCAAATTTCAGGGACATAACGAACTCTCCATCAACGTAATCTCCATCAACAAAATCAACGTAATTTCCATCAACAAAGTCAATGAAATCTCTATCAACAAAATCTCCATTTGTAACTTACCTCCTCCCGAGGCTAAAGGGATGAGTGTAATGCCTAAGACTGCTCTATCCCTTTTGGGGAGGAGTGTGGGTTAGCCTTTGGTCACCCGAAGACAAAAATTTACATTCGTTGTAAGCGTCAACAGGCAGAAACGGGTCTAGTTATAGACTGCCCGAATGACTTACCTCCCGCGAGATACCAGAGTGAAAGGTAGGCCAAAAAGTTGCCTTGTCCCTCCCATGGCGAAGAGCGGGACCAACCCCACGGCTACCCAAATAACTTACCCCGACCTCCGCTACGATGAAGTGGGGAATCACCATCAGCTTGATCCAAACTTACATTTCCCTGCGATGTCAATAAGTGGGAGCGGGTCCAGTCCCAAACTTTCCAAACAACCTACCTTCCCACGAAGGATGATAGGTGAGCAGGTTGCTCAACCTCCTCATCCGGGTGAGCGAGACCACCACCCCCCCCCTCCCGGCAGTTTGAATAACTTATCCTGACCCTCATTGCGGTGAAGGAGCGGATCAGTCACACATCATTACCTCCCTCGCAAGATAATAGAGGGAAAGGTATGCCTAAACGTTACCTTATCCCTTCTACGGCGGAGTGCGGATCAGTCCTCAACTACCCAAAGAAAATAGATTTACCTTCCTCGTAAGCATCAACAGGCGAGAGTGGGTCCAATTACACGCACTAAAAACTTACCTCCCCGTAGGATACCAGGGGGCAAGGTAGGCCGAAAGGTTGCCTTGTCCCTCCCACGAAAAAAAGCGATACTAGCCCCACCGTTATCCGAACAACTTACCTCGACCTCTGCTGCGATGAAGTGTGGGATCAGTGCTAGCCTGACCCAAACTTACCATTTCCTGTGGTGTCAACGAGTGAGAGCGGGTACAAATACAGACTGCCCAAACAACCTACGTCTCGAGAAACAAAGGGATGGTTAAGGCAAAGGTCGCCTTATCCCTCCAGCAAATGAGAGCGGGTCTTGCCTCGAGGGTGCCTGAATACTTACCCTAGCCCCTATCATAGCGAAAGAGTGAACCAACCACATCACTGTCCGAATTACCTCATCAGGGGGCAAATGGGCAGTCTGACTTAAGGCATTCCGAGCCCTCCCTAATGGAGTGTGGCTAGTCCTCAGCTACTCGAAAATGAAGATTTACCTTCCTCGTAAGCATCAACAGGTGAGAGCGGGTGCAAATACAGAATGCCCAAATGACTTACCTCCTAGCAGGATACCAAAGGGATAGGTAGGCCAATGACTCGTTCAAAAATGAGCAGCCAAAAGGCTATCCCAAGTGTAGGAGTGTGTCGCGTAGTAATTAGGAATAAATTCCTAGATCGTCTCCACAGGAAAAGTACTAAAAATAAACTCGTGTAAAATGGTGGAATTATTTACAATGAGAAAATAAAAATAAAAAGTGATGATATGTACAATGGATGAAAGAGTGCAATGAAAAAGAAAATTTACTGGTCATGAACCAGATTCATTTTTGGTTGGTTTTGAGTGTTGAGAAGCAGTGATGAAAAGTAAAGAAATTAAAGTGCAAGACAGTGAATTTAAATTGCTGAAAATTAAATGACTGAAATTTAAAAGAGCAAGAAAATTAAATGACATAAAAATAAATTGCAGAAAATAAAAGTGCGGAAAAATAAATGACAGAAATTTAAAGTGCAGAAAAATAAATGACAATAATTTAAAGTACATAAATTTAAAGTGCAAGAAAATAAATCATCATAAATTAAAATGAAAAAAATAAAATTAAAAGTGGAGACTACAGATGAAGGAGGACAGCTCGGTAACAACAGTTGGTCCATTAGGCTCTCAACTGCATCACCGAACTCCCTCACTTCATCTGCGCTTTCTCCAAAACTGAAAAACTACAGACTAATCCTAAACTATTCTACTGGTGTCTAACATCGACCACCCTTCTCTGTCTATCTTCAGGTCCTTATATAGGCTTGAAAAGCCACTGCATTTGCTTATGTCCGTGATTCCTTGTCTCATCTGTGAAGCCAGCTACTTGTCTCCCACTCAGAAAAATTATTTGCATTGTATCCGTGCGTGCCTGTCCAAAAGAGCCGACCAGCCTTTTTCTTCTTTTTTTCAGTTCACTTACCTGCATGTGTAAAGAAGCTGGGTCCCATATTTAATTTCAGTGCTTCATCCTCGTTGTTGTCCAGTATGTCTATTTATTTATTCAACTCGCACCGAAAGCACATTTTTTATTATTTTTTTTTCTTCTTCCAGCAACCGCGTGAGAGCAAGCTTTTCATTATTTTTTTTTTCTCTATTTCGGTTTAGCAGTGTCTTCTTTCTCTTCCGTGCGTCTTTCTTGTGCAGCGTCCGTCGCCCATTTCCTTTCTTGCTTTTCTTTCGGCGTCCCTCAGCTGTACATTATCTTGGTCTGCCGAATGCATCCCCTCAGTCCAAACATAATGCGTGCGTTGCTTCTGCTTTCGATGTGAGTTCTTCTTCTTCTTTTTTTATTTTCATTTTTGTTTTCTTTTCATCTCTTTCTTTTCTTTTTATTTGTTTTTCTTCCTGCAGGTCTTCAGACTGCTGCGTGAGTGTTGCGTCCGAAGCTTTTCATTTTTTTTTTCTTTCTCTTTCGTGCGTCTGGCATGGCTGGGCAGTGTGGTGGTTTCGGGTGACGCTGGCGACGTGCGTGGCTGGTGCTGCAGTGTTTGCAGAGTTGGAAGCTTGCTCTGTTTTTCGGTATCAAAAACAGGGGAATGGTTTTGATTGAGCTGTGCATGAAGAGGCTGCGGGTTGCGGCTGTGCATGCTCCAAATGCATGCATGGAGGCTGACGGAGGTGGTGCTAGCTGGGCTTTTGGCCGTGAATGTGGTTTTGTTGCTGAACTTGCGGATGCAGTGCAGCATGGAGGCAGGGTGCAGAGAGACGACCGTGGTTGAGCTTGGTGGTGCTAGGCTGAGCAACGTACTCTGTTTTCACCCCTTAAAACAGAGGATGGTGGTTCGGCAGGTGTAGGTGGCTGAAGAGGCAGCAGGTGGAAGTTACTGCCGTGGGTGCTTTCGGCGAGGCCGTGCATGGTGCATGCATGAAGTGGTGCTGCCGCTTAGCATGGAGGTGCAGCATGTTGGTGATGCCGAACGTGCAGAGGATTGAAGCGTGAAGGTGCTGCTTGGCTGGGTAGAGATTCACGGGTGTAGCTGTGCTTTGTGCATGGCGATGGACGTGCAGCGGGTCGACGTGCAGGTTGAAGATGGAAGCAACGACATGTAGTTTTGGTCCATGGACAAAACTACATGTCGTTTGACAATGGCTGTAAAACAAATAAAAAAATAAAAAATGAAACTAGATAAACAACAACAGAAAAATAAATAAATAAAAGCAAAACATAAATAAAATAAAACAAAACTAGAATGGAAAAATAAAATATTAAAAGTGTGTTATGCAAGTAAATAAATATTATTCAATTAAATCACAAGTTATAAAATTAAGCATAAACTATGTTTTTAATCAATTTAAATCATAACTTGGATTTATGCCTCTTAATCAATTTTTTCATCTAAAACCAATGATAAAATAATAAAACAATTAAAAATATATTGGTCTTAAGTGTATAAAATATGCAATATAGTTCCAAGGTTGCCCAAATACTTACCCCAACCTTCATTGCGGTGAAGGAGCGAACCAGCCACATCGCTGTCCTAAATTACCTCTAGCGCGAAGGGGGGCAAAGAGGCAATTTGGCATGAGGCATTCCGACCTCTCCCCGATGGAGTGCGAGGAGGTGATTTGGCTTGTTGGAATTACCCGACCTTAAGGATATCATCCTATTCCAACCTCCCGATGGATGATCTCCCGAGGCAACAGAAACACACGCATCCCTATTGGGTACCAGAATCCCTCAATCGTCGCGATTCCAACTGAGCATATCGACTGATGCGAAGTGGGAAGTAAATAACCGCCTAACATGGGGTCATGATGAAGGGACCGAAGGGGTGCCATTCAATGCAGAATGAAACCTTCACAACGTTGCCCTAAAAGCTGAAGACCAATTGTTGCAAGATGTAGAATAAAGGCAAAAAAGGTCGCGTTGTCTTGAGTACAAAGGCTAATTAATTAATGGAGCAAAAGAAGATTCCCCTCATAATTAAAGGGGTAACTGTAAAGGAATTTCCCCCCACTTCACAGGCCCATTGGGTCTTGGCCCAATACCCGACTCCAGGGTTCAAAGATCACCCATGAAGCAAGATACCTACAAGGAAAAGTAATCAAGTGGCTGACGAGACAGACTTGCCTAACATCGCTCAGCCACACCCTGGTCATGGAGACTTGCATAGGGCGTAGCGAGAAATACAGAGAACCCTTGATCCCCTGACACGGAAACATTGATGATTGTCAAAGACAAAGCAAGGTCAAGGAACCACGCTTCATGGATGGCGCTACTACCCGAGCTACACGCCACATTAATGATGTCGTCACAAAGTCATGCTGCATTAAAAGACTCTAACAAAAGGAACAGTACTGAAGGCACAGACTCTATAGGGACAAACACGATCTGCCCCCTCCTAGACCATGGTATAAATAGCAACTCCCAGGTACAAGAAAGACTCTCTGATCCCTAGGCACTCTCGCTTATTTACAAACTTCCAAAAGAATTTACTAACTTTGGCATTAGAGACTCCCCGATCCTAAGTTTGCCCTATTCCAGTTGCCTTCTTTTCCATTTTTGCAGGCCCAAGACCTAAAAACCTGAGTTGTTGAAACTTGACCCGAAGGCATACGAAACACGATGTTAACACAATTAATCTAAAAACACCACAAAGTCTTAATATAAATGTCAACCTCTCACATACCACCACATCATCAGAACACGACAAATTTATTGAATAACAGTGAGATCCCAAGTTTTATGTGTTTTTATTTAGTATTATTATTATTGGTTATGTTATTTTACTTTATTATTGTCATGGTTGATGTGTATTCTATTTTATTTTATTGTACCTTGTATTTTTAATTTTAGTTGGGCCTTTGTTGTGTAGTGAATTGTGTATATTGTTTTTGTGTATGGATTTTCCATTTCGGGCCCAGGGCGTGTAAGTGAACTGAGCTGCAAACAAAGGGCCCAACCCCTTTGTCCTATGATGTGCGCTTTGACCACAAGAAAGAAAACCCTAAGTCTTTTTCCCCCCTTCCCAGCGCCGCACACCCCTTAGCCGCTCTTTCTCCGTTTTCTTCTTCCTACTGCAGAGAACCCTGCACGTCGTTCACCGCCTCGCGCCGCTGCCGCCACACCTCCCACCCCACCTTGTCCTCTTCCATCTCCCCGCAAGGATCTCTCTCTCTCTCTCTCTCTCTCTCTCAATTTCAATCCCGTGCAACCCAACACCGCTGCAGCCAACCCATGTCGATGGCGTCACCAGCTTCCCTTGCCAACCTCCTCCCTTTCCCCCAGCCACCAGAACCTTCCTCTCTCTCCCATCTCCTCGAGTAGCACCTCTCTCTCACAAGTTCTCCTTATCTCGGCCCAAACCCACTGCCTCCAGCCACGTGTTGGTACCCATGAGCACGCAGGACCTCCACCCCTTGGCCATGCCTTCCTCCATTAGCCATCGCCTAGCCCAGCCGAGCCTCCCTCTCCCTTTCTCCAGTTCAAAGCCCACGGTCCAGCCCCTTGAGACCCACGGTGCCGCCGTGATCCACCCAACACCGCCACATAAACCCAGCACCTAGCCTCTCAAATCCACCCAACCTAAGCCTAGATCTCTATGTTAGGGTTTTGCCCCGATGTGTTCCACCATGCCCTTCCGCAGCAACTTTGTCCTTCACTCACCATCACCCCAGATCCACCATCCCCTTCACAAGAAGCCCATCGATAGTCCTCTGTCTCACCCAAATTCACCACTGCCACCTTACATCGCAACATCACTGACGCTACTTTGTCTCTTTTGGCGCCACCTCGTCGCGACGCTCGCACTTGTTCAATTGCAGGACACCGTAGACCAGCTTGTGTTCAATTATCCAGAAATTTGTTTACCCGCGTTGTAAGTAATCTTCCAATGTGACCGCTTTGAGATTAAAATAATATTTTTACACTAATGCTTTTCTGCAGTCTGGTTGGTTGGGCTAGGCCTTAAGCCCTATGGAGCATTGGAAAAATTAGACTGTAGTTGAGGTTGGTTTGGGCCTTGGGCCAGAAACAGAGGATAAGAAAATGCGTGTAGTTGTGATTGTGAATTGTGAAATTGGATGATTGAGATTGCTGTGGTTGTATGTGTCTATTGAGTGATCTACCATGTCATCCAATATACTGCTTATCATCCATCTTTGCATTTTATGTCATTGCTATCCGAGTTGTTTATATAACTGTGTTGTGTTATGTCATGTTGTGTGAACTTGAATTTGGGTTTATGTGCTTGTTATAAATTGTGGGGGCATGCGTATCACAACCCCAAACCTAGATGGAGTATTATCTTGGTGGAGCTCCTCTGGTCACTTGAGAGCGTAATAAACTGATATGATGTCCCTTAGGTTATCGCTTGGAGAAAGTGAGGTCAGTCAAGACGGTAACGCTCTTGGCACAACCTGTGGCCCCTCGCTGGTGGGGTTAAAGGATGCCTAGTCTCGGTACGCCCCGGGCGCGGAGCTGGGAATCGCTCGTTATGAAGTCACATGCACAGTTGTTACCCGTGGTGTGGCGAAGGAAGTTAGGATGTACAGATGGTCCTAAAGAGAGACCATAGTGTACACGTTAATAAACGGTTTGTGCTGTGGGCCAAAATGGGATTTTTGGCGTGTGTTGGTAAATGTGTCATTTTTGGGAAAATGGTGGATTTGTTCTTGCATGTTCTACTGTGTGACTATGGATGTATTGGTTGCATTAATATGTTTTAATCTCTTAAGTGTTGTTTGATTGCTTACTTGCTAAGATTTCATAATCTCACTGTAGTGCTTTTACCTACGGTTCCGTCTTATGGAACCGTAGTCTTTGATAAAAAATGGAGAGTTTGAGCCAGAAAGATCAGCTCCGCTAGAGGAGCGATTGGTGGAGCTTCTTTCTCCCATTTTGTCGTAGGATTTATTACTGCTTTATAAATGTTTTTAGTTAGATGACTGAATTAACCTCTTGGAGGATATAAATTTTGGATTGTAAGATTTGAAACTTTGTGGTACTTAGTTTTGACTGTCTTTTATCTTTTTGCTGCGATTATTTGTATTGCACACATATTGCATGTTGCACACACTAAGCACATGGCGATGGGGTGCGTGATTCATGTGATCATCATCCCAGTGTCAAGACTTCCACCAAATCGTACACATGGGGGTCGATGGCGCCACAATAACATTTTTTTAATAACCATGACCTCTTTTATGCTTAACCCACTATACTTAAATAATCTCGTCCATACTCCCTAATCTTGATTCTCAGCTAAAACATTCAAATCATCTGAAAAATATTGTGGAGATAAGGGGTGAGTTGTCAACAATTCATTAAGTAGAGAATATATACAAGTATGTAAACATGAGCATTTTACAAAGTTCAGAATGCAAAACAAAACATTTACCCTTAAAATGTAAAATCAGAATATTTACTTTCGGAATGCAGAATCAAATCATGGTATCAAAATATCAGAGCGAAATTCAGAAACATTCTTATCCAAAAACAAAATCCTTTGGCATGTCATAATCTGAGACATCATCTTCATATTATATCAGAATATCATATCGGGACAGAGGCCACATGTTTAACCCTCGTGGTAGGGTTATAAACCACCATTATACCCGTGGTAGGGCCGTATACAACTTTTATACCCATAGCGAGGCCATATACCACTATTATACCCATAGCAATAGGATAGAACAAAAAAGCCGGGCGATTTTTACTTCTATTTTCTCTACCCGAAATTACCCGACCCACTTAGCTTCCAAATCGAAAATTACCCAACCCGTTTAAAAAACACTCGGTTATTAGCCGATACCCGAATTAACACTAATGAAGAGCACTGCACCATTCATCACCCCAACATCTGAACATGAAAAGTGATTCCCTGTTCCAAAACAAAAACTGAAACTTTAAAGATCTAATCTTTTTCGAATTTGTGGGTATTATGAATGGTTTGGTTTGCGGAAAATTCAGAAAAGATCTGAGAAATTTCAAAATAACTGATGTAAAAGCAGAAATATTACCATAGCCCAATAGAATAGAGTTTGTATAAGCCAAAATGGCACCATCAAGAGCAAATTTGTTTAGATAAGCCTTCCTATGAACAAGAGTACCCTCCTGGAGCTTGGATTTGTGGGATTCACTTTCAGTGGCTCCTTCTCTTCTTCTTCCATTCTTCAGATCATTTCCCATAGGCAAAACTGATTCTGAATTAGGAAGAAGGTGGTAGTCATGGTGCTTCTATGGTTCCATAGCAGAACTGATGACTTGCATCTTTGCTAAAGAATGAATGAGAATGCTGCCTTCTGCGAGATTCTAGAAATAGAAAATACCTTCTAGTAATTAAATACCATCATCTATCCATGTCTGCTTATACCTTACTTTTTATTTTCTTTTGAGAATTCAATGTCTAGGTTTGACCCAAATCAAGTCTTTGAGAATTAATTCTTCTGGATAAATTTTTAAAAAATAATAATAATAATCGAGTCGAAATACCCACTTTTGCCGAAATTACTATCGGGTTGGGTTATCGACCAAACGAAACAGTCCTATTTTGGGTCAAGTCAGGAATGATATTTTTGGGTAAGGCCGGGTCGAGTCGATGAACAATCTTACGTGGTAGGGTTATATACCACTATTATATTCATGGCTTGGTTGTATACCACTATTATACCTATGGCTGGGTCGTATACAACTATTATACCCATGGTAAGGTCCTAACCAGGGGCAGACCCACGTTGGTGGATAGCCCCCCCAAAATTTTTCAAAAATAGGCTTTAGTATATGAGTTTTTCAAATATATCCTAATATAAAAATAATTCCCCCCCCCCCCCAAAAAAACATTTTCAAAAATTTCATTTAGTACTTAGGCCTCGTTTGTTTTCGGAGATGAGTTGAGATTAAAATTAAATAGTAAAATAAAATATTATTAAAATATATTTTTTAATATTATTTTTATTTTGAGATTTGAAAAAGTTGAATTATTTATTTTATTTTGCATTGGAAGTTGGAAAAGTTGTAATGATTAGGTGAGATAAGATGAGATGAATTTGAAAAAGTAAAATTGTTTATTTTATTTTGTATTGGAATTTGAGAAAATGTAATGATGAAATTGAAATGAGGTAAGATGTTTTATGAAAACAAACGAGGCCTTAGTTGTCTAGGTTTCTTTTAGTTTTTTAATAATTTTTTCATAATTACACCTATTTTTTGTCATTAATAAAATCTCACATTCTTATTATTATTATTATTATTATTATTATTATTATTATTTACATCTTATAAGAGGCAATAAAATATCTTGGTCTCTTTTTATAAGCTATTTGGTAAATTTACAATCTCATTTTTTCTATTTATTTACATTTTTCCTTTTAAGTCTACTAGCTAGCTTGTTTAGATTACTTTTGTTAGTAAGAACATATATACTACCATCAAGTTAACAATTAGGAGTGAATGTAGCAAATCTCACATAGCTATTTTTATCTATATTATATAGACTTTACAATATTCAATCTTAGATTCAACAAAAAAGTTTATCTTTGTTTACTTAATTTCTATCATTTGCTTCAAAAAATCTTACATGACTATTTCTATCTTAATTTTTATTTTTCACTTGAGTCCGATGGAGCTCAGGTGAGAGGTTTAGATGGGTGGCTTTAATAATATAGTTTGTCCTTAGATAACAATCTTATATGGTTAATGTTAAATGTCGATGACACACTTTACTACCTTAAATGTCAATTACTGTTCACCCCAACATACGACATACTTTGTTAATCGCCCCCCCCCCCCACGCACCAAATCCTAGTTCCGCCCCTGGTCTTAACGGAACAGATAAAAAATAGAACATAATCAGATACAGATACAGAATCAGAATCAGAAAGTCATGCCAAAGGTTTTCAGATGCCACATCATATCAAAATAAAGTACTGAACATATTTGGATCATTTCACATATTCAAAATTAGATTCAGAACATCTTCCCATCACATGCACAAATTTTCAAACTTCATATTCACTTTTTTTGTACAGTTCATAAACAGAATACCAAAAATTTGTTCATGTCTACACCAGTATGACAAAAACATATTTTTATCTTTCATACATATTTAATGAGCAATGCAGAATAAATAACTAAGATTATTTCAAATTTCTTTTCATAACAAAACATGCATATTTTCCAAAATCAACCTCAGTTTATTTTTTTTATGCAAAATCTAATATAGGAACCTCGTTTACTTGAACTTTTTAACTTTTCTGAATTTTCTCACAACTGTTCCGAATGAATGTCAATTATCACTTATAAAATAGTCACGTAATTTGCGTAAAATTTCAATTGAGCATATACTTCGTAATTAAAACCTATGATATGAAAATCTATATTTCCTTAACGTCTAAAAATCCTCGGAACCCTCAAATATCAACTCTTCTCAAAATACTTTGATTTTCATCTGATTTCTCAAATAATTTTCACGATTAACTCTTAAAATTATATCAACTCCATAATACTGACATTAAAGTCATAAATCTAGTGATCATGTGTCCAACTATAATCTCTCGATGTTTCGTCAATTTTTCTAAAATAGTCTAACGTTTCATAAATCGATACTTCTCATTAAACCCATAAACATAAGCACAAGCCCATTAAAACCACCAGCTAAACTTAGAGATAAACCCATATGCCAAAAAAAATCGGCCCACCTTGAGGAAAAAGCCCACTTAATATTAAATGTTCCATTTCAATGTGTAACAATGAAGAGAAAAACAATAGTGTGTTATGATATCCTAACACAATAGTCTAACGTTTCATAAATCGATACTTCTCATTAAACCCATAAACATAAGCACAAGCCCATTAAAACCACCAGCTAAACTTAGAGATAAACCCATGCCAAAAAAAAACCGGCCCACCTTGAGGAAAAAGCCCACTTAATATTAAATGTTTCATTTTAATGTGTAACAATGAAGAGAAAAACAACAGTATGTTATGATATCCTAACACACACACACATACACACACACAGACTCATGTAGGGTAGAAAGAGAGCATGGTGGCTATGGGAAAACTGTTCGATTTTTGGCAAAGGGAAGTCGGGGTCTCTTGGACGTTCGATGATGGCTTAGGGTTCATGGTGCAGGGTGGCGGGGGTGTGGGGTTCCCATCGTAAAGCTATGGCTAGGTATGGGGCTGTCCGTGTAAGTTTGTGTCGCATTTGTACTTCAAAAGATTATCTTTGGACTATACTTTGTCTATTTGTAGTTATGAGATACGTAAACATTATGCACTTGTTTTAAAAAATAAATAAATCTGAGACTCATAGAAAAATTAATTTTTTTAAATGATAGATTCTACTTTTTATAAAACAAATGTGCAAGCTTCAAGACTATATCTAACATTACTTCTTGCTTCATCAAATAGTTCGGCTGCCAAGAATATGCAAGTTCTTCGAAATACAGGTTCTACAGGTAGGTTGTGAGGACAACTAATATAAGCCTAATGGGCCGAAGAATCCATGTTAAGCCCTAAATCAGACGAGATAAGCCCAACGGCAACAAGCACCTTAATTAATTAATGACGTTTGGAGCGTCTAATATTGTATTGTATGAACTTACTTTTGATCGCGGGATACCTCTCTCTCTAGAAAAATCATCTCCCTTCTCTCTAAACTCTCAAACAGATCAAGCGAAAGGGGGTGGGAGCTTCGGCTCCTCCCCTCTCTTTTCTCCTTCCCTCCCCCTCCCTTCTCATCTGTAAATTCTTTTCTGTGTTGCGTTTGTTTTTTTTATTTTTTCAGGCCAATAAGGGAGGAATGATGCTCGGGTCTTTCTAGCCGTCGACAGTCTACACACGCCCCACCGGGAAACCCAACCGCCGATCTTCAAGACCACCAAAAATGGCGTTCATCGGAGTAGAGCGTAGCCCGCACGTGCATGGCCATCACGCGCCACTGTGGAGCTCTCTGCCGACGCCACGGTCGGCTTGTCTAGGCTCCCTGACTCTGGGGCTTCCAAGATTGACAGTCGGTTTTCCTCCCCGAGTGACCAGTGCTATACACGCGCCAATTCCGAACCTTTAAGCACTGTTCATTCGAGTTTTGTTTTTCTATTTTTCTTTGTTGTTTATTGTCTATTCTGTAATTTTCAATTTTTGTAGTTGTTTTATGTTTTATGTTTTGTTGTTAATTTTGTTGACCTGAGTGTGGTGTTGAGCCTTTGGATCGGACGTAATCTGGGGTAAGAGCGGTTCAAGAGTGTTGGGTGATGCTAAGCTAGTGGTCGTACGGCCGGACGTTGTGGTCCGTGCGCGAGCTGGGTGCTTGTCCAGTCCGAATTTGAGATGCAGATGCCTTCGGTGGGCGTGACGTCCGGGGTTGCACCAGTGCTTGGGATCCTATAGTTTGTTTTTTTGTATTTAGGTATACTTTTTGTTTTAGTTAGTAATAAAATAGGAATAGGCTATTGGATTTGATGTCTATAGCAGTGTCCCGTAATCATTCTCCCAGGGAGGATTGAGGGGCCTTTTAGTTCTGTTTCTACAGAGCGCTTTCTCTGTTTAGGAGAGAGTTTTTAGAAGTTAAAACAATATCTGTCATAAAGTCATTTGTGTGTGGGGAAGCCCTAGAGCTGATGCGTAGTTGACTTATAGTCTAGTTTTTTCATGTATTGATAAGTCACATTTGTAACTTCGGTTCGTTAATGAAAAAAGTTTATTTCCATAAAAAGAAAAATATTGTATTGTATGGACCAACTTTTACATGTGTATATATATATATTTTTTAAGAAGTGGGTTTTCCAATTCAAATTTTTTATTTGAACAAACGGACTATATGTGATCAGGCTGACTCTTAGCATGGACCAACTGATATCAGGTGCTTGTTAGCTAGCTAGCTATCTATAACAAAGGGTGAGTTTACACCAAAATTTTGAATTTTGTACCGTAACCGTTGTTACGGTTGAAATATATCATTTCTTTAATATAGTCAATATAAGAGGGATATAGTTTCATATCGGTCAGAATTTCAACCCGTATTGACTTATATTTTAATCTGTACCAGCTGATATTTCGGCCTTTACTTTATTTTTCTTTTCTTTTTTTTTGGTTTCTTCAAACTGCAAACTCTTTTTTTTTACCCCCAATTCAGACCAGATTATTTATAATTTATACATATATATATTTATATATAATTTAATCATATATAGACTATATTATTTTGGAATATAATTTTTATATATTTTATATATATAATTTATTTATATATAGACTATTTCAAAACGCTACTAATACCAAAATATCTCGTTCCAATGGCTCGATCGAAACGATTACGGGTACAATATTCAAAACATTGGACTACACCCACCGCTAGGGCTCCCACTTGGCCATTTCAAAGTTTTTTATTTTTTTCATATTTTTTTTAATACTTTTAAATATTTAAAAAAAATTCATAATATTATTAATCAATAATTTCTTAATCACTAAGTTAAAAAAAATATTAAGAAAATGAGAGCAGGAGCTCTAGCGAGATAGCTAGCTTTTTTCTATATTAAGGCCGCGTTTAGATATTGAATTGAGTTGAGTTAAGTTAAGATTCTAAAATATTATTAGAATATTATTTTTTAATATTATTATTATTTTGAAATTTGAAAAAATTGAATTGTTTATTATATTTTGTGTTGGATTTTGAAAAAATTGTAATGATAAGTTGAGATTGGTTTATGAACCAAACAAACCCTGGCCTCGTTTGTTTTCAGAGATGAGATGAGATGAGTTAAGATTAAAGTTAAAAAGTTAAATAAAATATTATTATAATATATTTTTAATATTATTTTTGTTTTGGGATTTGAAAAAGTTGAATTGTTTATTTTATTTTATATTGAAATTTGGGAAAATGTAATAATAAAATTGAAATGAGATGAGATGTTTTCTGAAAACAAACGAGGCCAAATTACTTTATACGGAGCCACTTGATGATGCCCCACAGTCATTAGTACGTACGGAATGGCTATGAGTATTTATAAAAATAAAAATAAAATATTATTATCAATAATTATTCACGATTTTACACTTCACACCCCACACACTATAAAAAATATTGTCATATCTTAAGAGAAATACTCTCACACCCTATGAAAAAATCATAGGTGTAGAGTGTGAGAGTGAATAGTAACTTATGTATAGTAAATCTATGATATATTTATTACTAAATAACAATTTGTATATAATTAATTAATTAATTAATATTTTAAATATTATTTTTATTTTTGATTTGATGTATTTAAATATAATAAAAAATATTTTATATTTAAAATTGTCCAATTATGAATGAATTGTTGGCCTATCACTATCCTTTAAATAGAAAAATGATAGAGTTACTGATAAAGTTAGTATAACAATTTGTTTATAATTATGCAATAAAATTATTTTATTTTATTTTTAATTTTAATTTGATGGGTTTAAATTTGATAAAAAGAATATTATCACATTTAAAGTTTGTTGAACAGATTATAAGCCAATCACTATTCTTATAAATCTGGTTAAAGGAAATTATAACACATCGAATTGGATGCGAAAGAGAATTCGTTTAGACTTCATTTAATTACAAGTTGGTGCATAGAATAGAATATGTGATTCATATCACTTATTTAATAAGATTTATTTAGTAATATTTTAATTTTATGATTTTTTTTCTAAATCAAATTATATCATATTAATATTTTACTAAATGTAATATTCACACCAATTTGTAAATATGATTTTCATTCGTTTATAATGTCTTTAAATTTTTTTAATAATTACTAATTAAATAGAATGTGGTATAAACTGATAGTCCACCCACATCGCATCTCTCTCTCTTGCTCACTATTTTTTATTGCATCCCACTTTCATTCAACTAATTTAGTTCTCTTAATTTTATTCGCAAATCGCAACCATGGAAGCTCATTGAGATTTAACATAGTGGTGTAAAATACACCACCATGTTACGGGGATTTGAGATTTATGAGTAAAATAAACTATAAATGGTGTAATATATAAGTTCCCAATCTCCCTTTGCTCTTGTTGTAAGGAGACAAGAAGATGAAGTTAAAAAGAAATAAGAAGAATAAGCCATTATTGGCACTGGGAGAGACCCCCACAAACCTGTATGTACAAGTTCCAGTTTTATTAATCTCAGTGCCTACCACTCTTCAAGAAACTGATCTTTTTTTATGCTTCCCCAATATATAGTTCTCACATATACTCAAATCAATTGACTTTAATTCCAGTAGCTTGTCTTTTAACAGTAGTTCTTTCATGCCCTCCTGATTCATATGGCCAAGTCTGCAGTGCCACAACTTTACGGTGCTCTTTACTGCGGTGATAGCAATAGTGTCACTCGAACCTAATGTCATGTACAGAGTACCAGTCTTCTTATCTCGAGCCAACACCATTGCTCCTCTAGTAACCTTTCACATGCTATCTGAGAATGCTACTAAATAGCCACAATCATTAAACTGTCCTATAGATATGAGATTTTTTTTCAACTTGGAAATGTGTCTGACTTTCTACAAAGTCCACACGTTTTTGTTAGAGAGTTCAACGTCAACGGCTATCATTCATACCATGTTCAGTGCCTCTCCATCAGTCAAGTACACATTCCCGAAGTCACCAGCAACGTAATTCTACATGATCTTTCAATGCGAAGAGGTGTGAAAGGAAGCCCCTAAATCTAGTATCCAATCATCGATCAAATTGTGAACTACAAGTAGTAGTGCATCATATATTTCTTCAGTTACTACATTTGCACTGTCATTCTTTGTCTTATTTGAATTTTTACAATTCCTTTTCATGTGACCAGACTTGCCACAGTTCCAGGAGGTCGCCTATTGTCTAGGCCTTGGCTTGCTCTTGTCTATGTTTTTTGATTTTGATCTATCCTTGTTTGAGTTCTTGTTATGTGGTCTCCCTCGAGCATCAACATTAAGTGCGGAATTCAACCCCAAGGTCTCGCCGGAATCCCTCATGTGCACTTCCTTAGTCAAAATCAAATTACGAATATCATCGAATTTTAATTTCATCTTTCTGGCAGCATTACTAACAGTCATTCTTATGACTTCCCAACTATTTGGTAGTGATGCCAGCAATATCAATGCATGAATTACATTATCAAACTCAATTTCAACAGAAGATATTTGGTTGGTGATAGTATTAAACTCATTTAGATGTTGGGCAACAGACGTACCTCCTACCATCCTTAGATTGAATAACTTCTTCATTAAGTGCACATTTTTATCAACATACAACTTTTCATATATACCTGACAAAACCATCATGAAATCCATTATGGCCTTCTCTTTGATAATGTTATGTGCAATTAATCTCGACAGGGTCAGCCGAATAATCCACAGAATCTGTCGATCTAATAGGCTCCAATCAGCATCCTTCATGTTGTTCGACTTCTTCCCCAATAGTAAATGATAGAGATAGTCTTCTATCTACATCATCCAATATCCAAAGTTTGTACTATCAAATTTCTCGATCCCAAATACCTTCACTTCTTCCCTAGCCATCATTTTCCTTTAGACCCGAACATTGGCTCTTGATACTAGTTATTGGTAAAAAAACGGTGACAATAAGAAAAAAGTAAATAAGAAATAATCAAGCAATTAATCACACGACACAAATTTACATGATTCAACAATGTGCCTATGTCTACGGAGCTATAAATGATTTTATTATGTTGAGGAATCACAAGGTACACTTATGGGACGATTTTTTTTTGTTCAAAACAACACACTATACAAAACAATCATGTTTATAGGGTTACACAGTGGTAACCCTAATTTTCAATTTTATGTGGCATTCTCTCGAATGACGTGTCGAACAAATTCTCTGTCTGGCCTTCACTCGAGCTCACTATCGAGCGAACTCTCTGCCTGACCTTCGCTCAAGCTCAATGTCGGGTGAACTCTTTGTTGGATCTTTGCTCGAGCTGGAAGTCAAATGACTGTCTAACGAACTCTCTGTCTTAACGCTTATTGAGTAGAAAATAGTGCCAAAAATTTTCTTAAGAGCATTGCCATAACAAATAATTGTCGAGTCGGATTATCAAGTCAGACTGTCACAATAATAAATCAGACTTCACAAACTCATCAACATTGCACATTATTTTGTATTGCTTGTGATGACAAACTGGACTGGATGAACTCAATCCCATAAAAACTATTCTAGATCTCAAAGTAATAGAAAAGCCTCCACACTAAATGGATTCTACAGTTTTTAGGACAAATTTTAAATGCTCAATTAAGAGACTTTAACAAATTTCATTTGTTTGCCAATCACTTGATCTAAAAATAACAAGTAAAAGTTTTATGAATACCATTTCTCTAAACAAGCAAATTATATATATACGGATATTCCCCTACCTTTTTCGTTCTCATTTAGATAACAGATTATAATCTCGCCCGTAAACCCTAAAAAAAAACCCTAGCGGCCGATCTCAGCGGAGGGGGGAGGGAAAGCTTCAGCTTCCTCTTCCCCCCTCCTCTCCTTCCTCTCTATCGCTGTCTCCGTAGTCTGTTACGGTTTTTTTTTGGTGTTTTTTTCGTTTTTTCAGGTTTCGGCCGAATAATGGGGGAAGCCGATCCGAGCCCCTCCGGTGGATGTTCTTCTTCACGCGTTCCACCGGGAGTTCCCTCGCCCGCCGATCAGGCAGCCTCCCGCTTTGGGCGCCATAAGGAGCGGCGTGTAGCTCCCACGCGCGGACCTCCGAGAACGCGTGGCATACGCGAGCCACCGCGTATTACACCGTGTGGGAGCTATGTGCGGCAGCTCAGGGCCCAGTATATCGGCGTTGTCTCGACCGGCCGTTCGACGTTTCCCCAGTGTGGCGCGTGCCCCCCACGCGCCACCCCGATCCTGTTTTGGTTGCGTCTCTGTTTGGGTTCTGTTTGTAGTGTGTTTGTTTTTTGGTTTTTGCAACTCTGCTGAGCTTTGTTTAGTGGTTGTTGTAGTGTTTTTTGTTGTTTTTTTCCTTTTTGTCTGTATTTAGTTTACTGCATTAATAATAGCAATAGGCTAGTGGACTCTTTTGGAGTCCATAGTGGTCAAGTCCCGTTCCTCTTTTGGGAGGAGATGGTGTGGTAGGACTCCTCCTCCTAGGGAGGATGGGAGGTGTTAGTGCTTCTTTTCTTTTGAAAAGAAGTCGTTTTAGGCTCTGTTTTTACAGAGTGTGATTCTCTCTGACAAACCTAGTTTGATCAGAGAGAGTTATAGAAGTTAAGACAAAGTCCGTCATAAAGAAATTTATGTATGGGGTGCTTCAGAGCAGATGCGTAGGTTGACTTATAGTCTGGGTTTTTCCTGTATTGATAAGTCACATTTGTAACTTCGGATTTCCTTTAATGAAATGAAGTCTATTTCTCAAAAAAAAGATAACAGATTATAACGATGATAAAAAGATTGAGAAATAAGATCACACCGTTCACACACTAAAGTAATAGTCGATGCCATCGTTGTCTTAAGCTGGACTACAAAATTCGATCTGTTCAACTCAAAATGGTAAAAAGAAAAAAAAAAAATTGTCACGTGCTGATGCTGAGGTGTCTATGAACTACTATATTATTATTTTTTAAAATAAAATTTTATTAAAAAAATCAATGGTAGTATCTAAAATATGAGTAAGTGGGATATAGTATAGAAATATGTTACTTATCAATTTCTACATCATATATTAATATGTAATTTTTTATTTTTATTTTTCTATTTAAATGTATATATTTATATATCGTCTATATTTAAATAAAATGATAAAAATAATAAATTATATATTAATATATAGTATAGGAGATTATAAATATTTTCTTTAAGATAATCTTTTTCGGATAGAAAAATCTAGTTTTTACCGAAAGAGCGGTAGGCCATAGAGAAGTGGAGCTTATGACGGGGAGTTGTGTAAATCCATGGGAGATAGATACGATTATCTGATCCTAACCTTAGCTTCACGCGCTCTCTTCCGCTCGTGCATAGTATATTCCTGCTTTAACTGGAAGAATCAATTCGTCGCGGTACGGCCGAACTGTTAAAACAGATACCTACCTCGTTGAAGCCCGCTACGATCTTGCCACGTTACCGTCCAAGCCAGCGATTCATATGACCCTCAGACGTGGAACGATCAAGGCCGTTATTTAACGGTCCTGCAGCGTCTCGAATTCCCAGATTTGGAGGGAAAATAGAGGAAAAGAATGCGTGTGTATGTATGTACAGGGATACATAGACATTAAAAACGTGAAGGCCAGGATGGGAAAATATGGAAAAATAAATAATAATCAAGGTTTTGGTTTCCTCGAGTGCCATTACAATCCAAACCCTCGATCTCTCTGCCTTCTTTCACCGGAGAGTGGCTTCACAGATCGGACATACCCAACGGTGAATTTCCGGTGAAGGAATCTTAGTACCTTCGGAAAAGAGGTAAGCTCTCCTGAATCTTTTCTTTTATCTGAGGGTGAGGTTTTGATTCTCGTCAAACGAATTGTCAGCATTTGGATTCTTTTTCTTCAGATCTGGCTGATTTGGTTTGAGAGAGAACTAGGGTTTCAATTGATTTACTTGGTATCAATTTGAAGGTAGATTTTTGGATTTAGAACCTTTATTTTGTGTATTGGATGTAGATGGAAGAGGGACTGAGATCTGATCGTCCTTCAGGGCTTGTGGTGAAGAATAGGAGCTCATCAGGTTGTTTAATTGTTAGAAAGAAAAGTGTTGATGGAGTGGGTGGGGTTGGTACTGCTGGTTCTCGAAAGGTTTTTGAGTCGAAGAAGCAGAAGAAGAGGTTGAGTTTGGTTTTGAGCGATTCGGGCTCAAGCGACGAGCTTTTTCTGGTCCCTCGAAGAAGGGTTGGCCCTGAAACTATAAGGGTCTGTAGTGGATTATCCGCTTTTGAAAAGGATATTGTAGATGAGAATGAAATTGGTAGAAAGAGGGATAGGTTGGACCATATGAGACATTATGAAGAGGGTATGACTGGTAGGAATGGTTTTGACGAGAGCAAAAGTGAGAGAGGTAACTTGGACATATTTGAGTTTGATGAGTATGATGGGTTTGGTGGAGACAGAATGCGGAGAAAACATTTCAATGACAGTGGAATCAAAGTTGGGGGAAGAAGGTTTTTGGGATCAATGGACATGGCCCGGAGTGGAATTGATAGGGAATATGAAACTGGGTCGAGTAGACATGGTGTTTACAAGAGAAAGAATTTATATTGTGACCCGGCAGGTGGCTTGAATTTAGGAGATAGTGTTGATAATACTAGGTTTAAGATGAATAGGGATGGAACTCAGGTACCCCTCTCGCTTTTAAGAGAAAAATTAATGGGCCATTCAGATAAACCCATTAGAGTTCAGGGCAAAAATGGTGTTTTGAAGGTGATGGTAAACAAGAAGAAGAGGTTTGGTGGGACATTGGAAGAACTTGATCACCACATTGCTGAGGAAAGTAGAAAGGACCCAAGGATTGAAGATATTGCTAAGAGGAATGCAGTGATTCACTCATCATCATACACACAGAAAAAGCTTGAGAAACCAGGTTTAGTTTTCCATTCAGAAAAAAGTCAGTTGGCTTTGCAGAAATCATTATCAAGTAATAATAGTAAGGATGGCGAATGGGATTCAGAGAACAGTGATGCGTCATTGAAGCTAACATTGAAAAATGTGGAAGCTAATAGTTCTAAAAAGAGGATAATAAGTGAAGAAGAAAAGACTTCTCCATCATTGAAGCTAAGATTGAAGAATGTGGAAGCTCATAGTTCTAGAAAGAGGATAAGATGTGAAGAGGAAAAGACTCCTCCATGTGAGAACCTCCCACAGGCAATAATCAAAGAAGGAAAAGCTAGGCGTGGTAGTGGCACAGAGAAGCAAAAGCTGCGTGAACGGATTAGAGAGATGCTTCTGAGTGTTGGCTGGACAATAGATTACAGGCCTAGGAGGAACAGAGACTATCTAGATGCGGTGTACATTAGCCCCTCGGGAACAGCATACTGGTCAATCATCAAGGCCTATGATGCATATCAAAAGCAATTGAAAGATGAGGATGGTGAGGCTAAACCCAGCGGGGACTGTTCTTCGTTTTCTCCCATAGCAGATGAGATACTTAGCCAATTAACTAGGAAAACTCGAAAGAAAATTGAGAAAGAAATGAAAAAGAAGCAAAGAGATTGCAGTGACAGTGACAATGCAACAGAAGCTGCTGACAAAAGATTTGCAAGGACCAAGCGTGATGTGGAGAGCATGGACAGTATTAGTCATGAAGAGAAACTAAGCTCCTTCATAAAGCATGGTGGTAAATCATTGAAGAATAGAATGACTGAAAATGGCTCTGCCAGTGTCAACTCAAAATCAAAAGGTCAGAATGCTAAATATATGCATGATGGCATTGAAAAACCATCCTCTGGATCCAACCCTCGTATGCCACATGCAAGAAAAAGTAGAAAACTTGGCAGATGTACCTTGTTAGTTCGTAGTTCTAACAAGGTGCAAAGCTTGGAAGCTGATGGTTTTGTTCCATATACTGGAAAACGGACACTGCTTTCATGGCTGATTGACTCTGGAACTGTGGGATTAAGCCAAAAGGTGCAGTATATGAACCGCCGGCGGACTCGAGTAATGTTGGAGGGTTGGATTACACGAGATGGCATTCACTGTGGTTGCTGTAGTAAAATCCTCACAGTTTCAAAGTTTGAGATTCATGCTGGGAGCAAATTGCGCCAGCCATTTCAACACATATATCTGGACTCTGGGGTTTCTCTTTTGCAGTGCCAGATAGATGCATGGAATAGACAAGAAGATTCTGTACGCATTGATTTTCACTCTATAGACACAGATGGAGATGATCCAAACGATGACACTTGTGGCATCTGTGGAGATGGTGGGGATTTGATCTGTTGTGATGGGTGTCCATCAACATTTCATCTGAGTTGCTTGGATATACGGGTATGTGTACTTCAATTCACTCCAGTTGCAGGCCCCATATGGTTCCTTACATGATCCTTCTTGTATTATATTTCTTTTTTGAGTTTGTTTTGGATTTCCTGTGCTGTTCTTTTGTTGGTGATCTGAGACTTTTTGAAGTGATATTATTAGACTGGGGTCTAGTGTGGAAGGAGAGTCTATGGAGACTTTTTAAATATCTCTTCAGGGTTGAGATTTGTGGGAACCTGTGCACAAAAGGCATTGAATTATGATATGGTGTCCTTGTCATGTGTTGTGTTGGTCTGGGGAATGCTGTTTGGTGAAGTTAGATTTAGTTTGTGGTGGTTGTAGGTTTTGTGATGTAGGTAGTACTCGGAAGGGAGGCAAAATATTGCCTCATCTTTCATTATTAAAACTTGAGGGCCACTTTTACACTGGAGATACATGCAAAATTAATTAAATATTCGGGCAATGGTGCAGTTGCTCATATATGTCTCCAGTACTTAAGGCATTCATTACTTTCTTGTTACAGATGCTTCCACCCGGTGATTGGCACTGTCCACATTGCACATGCAAATTTTGTGGGGTTGTTAGTGGGAGTGGTGCTCAAGGAGATGCCTGCACACTCCTCAAATGCAGTCTGTGTGAGAAAAAATGTAGTAAATTTTTCCTTCCTTTGTTTTGAAGTTCTTTCAGTGGATTATATACTTTTCTCTTGTTTTATTATTGCACTGACAATATTTTGGTTGAAATTTTTTGTAGATCATAAATCATGCATGCTGGAGATGGATGCTATTCGTGTTGATTCTGCTAGTTTAGCCTCTTCTTTTTGTGAGCAAAAATGTAAAGAGGTATCTTTATTTAGGCTTCCTGTGTTTAATTATCTCAAAATATGCAAATAGTTTTATAAGTATCTGCTATGTTTAATTAGTTGTGCGTAGCACCTTGAGGTGACATAATGAGTTGGAGATAGAACACCACAATTCAATACTTTAACCAAATATTTTATAATATCAAGGCTTGTTAGAATAGTTTTTGTTTTTAGTGTTTTTCTTGCCCATCCAAAATTTAGAGTTAGTAATGAGTGTCAATCACATGATAACACCTGCATACTTTCAGTGATAAAACTCAGTGTGATGTTATATAATATGTGAGTGCTTTTCTTTTATACTTATAAATAAATAAATACACGAGTGCTTTTCTAATGGACCTTCTGCAGATTTTGAGTACAGACTTCAGTGTGTATTCTAGATTAATGTAATCTGATGTCATATGGCTTTACTCTTTGAAGTTCATAATGGTATATAATAAATAGTAAGAGGAAGTTATGGCATAATACTTGCATTATTTGGGAGGTTTTATATAGAATGACATCTACTAGATTATCAAGCATAGATGATGCTCTTGTATATGTCCTGTGTAATTGGGCTATTGCCTATCCCTATTATCAATAAAATTTCGTTTATTGACCAAAAAATATATAATGACATCTTGTATGCATGTTTTTGTGTATTTTTTCCTTCTAACCTTCCAATGACTAGAAATTCTTCTCTTGATATTGCATAGATAGATCAGTTGTTTTTTTGGTGTATGTTATATGTCTTGTTAGTTGTGGGTATGGTTCTCAATCTCACATCAATTTGTAAATTTCTCACCTGACATTTCCAAAGGCACTTTCTTGAATTATATCCTTGTTGCTTCTACAGCTCTTTGAGCATTTGCAGAAGTATCGTGGTGTCAGACATGAGCTGGAAGCAGGCTTTTCATGGTCTCTTATTCATAGAACGGACAAAGACTCGGATACATCTCTTCGAGGGCTTCCTCAACGGGTGGAATGCAATTCTAAGCTGGCTGTTGCACAGACTGTTATGGATGAATGCTTCTTGCCAATTGTGGACAGGAGGAGTGGGATTAATTTACTACATAACGTTCTTTATAACAGTGGGTAAGTGCTAAATTTTGTACCTTATCTAAAGCAAATTGCCTTGACCAAGAGAATGAAGTATATGCGGAGGAAAAAGAGTGCATTAGCCTATATTCCCGACACGGATGATTCAGCCCTTCAATCTCTCTCTCTTTTTTTTTTTAATTGGCACCTGGTGTCTGAGAATAGCTTCCTGACTAATCTTGAGGGTGCACAGGCCCACGGTAAGGAGTTTCCCGCAAGTGCACTTCGGGTAGTTCAAGGGGAAAATCCCCCAGTCCGATGGCCCTTGGAATTGTTTGCACCCGAGGATTCGAACCTTAGACCTAGAGGGAGCATACCACTGATACCAAGACCTTTACCACTTGAGCCAACCCCTAGTGGTTCAGCCCTTCAATCTCAGTACTTTTTCCTCCCATTTTGAATCTTTACTGTTTATTAATAGGAATACGTAACTCCTAGGGGTTGGTTCAAGTGGTAAAGGCCTTGGGCTTGGGGGTATGCTCCCCCGAGGTCTAAGGTTCAAATCCTCTTGGGTGCAAACAATCTCTAGGGGTCATTGGACTGGATGATTTTTTCCTTGAATTACACGAGGTGCACTTGCGGGAAACTCATTGCCGAGGGCCTGTGCACCCCCGAGATTAGTCGGGAAGCTATTCTTGGACACCCAGTGCCAATAAAAAAAAATTAATAGGAATATGTGTTGGTTTGGGCTTACACATGAGAGACTATGCGATTGACGTTTTTTATCTTAACAAATGCTACCAACTTTGACTATGGATTTTCTGTTATAAGGTTTTCAGCTTTTGCTGAAATAGACCTTCATTATTTCTTGGCTTGCTGGAATTGGTTTCTTTATTTTATTTTTTCTATGATGCTTGATTTACTTATCTTTATGTTATATTATGGTTTTTTTTTTTTTTTGTATCTTTTTTATTTCAGTTTGAAAATATACATTCATCATTTGACCTTTTTACCTTTTTATATGTCGTCCCATCTGCATATAGTCCTCAAAGTTTATATAGCAAAAATTTGACCTTTTTATATTACTAATTAGAATGGTATATAATCAACATTTAGTTAGAACAGTGAGACACATTTGATTTGGATACATGGTGTTGGGAATCTGAACTTCTCTGATTGAAGATTTGGAAACATGGGTTACAAAAAAAAAACTGTATTTACACCCAAGTTTTATTAAGTACTGCTTCTACTTATAAAAAAAAAACTGTATTTTCTATAAATATTAATTTGAGTTAACCATATCTATGATGAATCACAAGTTGTACAACAATGCAGTTCAATATCATCAGAAAAGGAAGTTGTTTCTAAAATGGGTTAGAAAATGATGATGGAGGGTGTGATAGGTTTCTGTTGTGTTGGTTGAGCAAAATGGTGATAGGGAGAAGTGTCCTACTTGTTAATTACGTACCTATATTTTAACTTGCCTTTGAAGGAAGAAATTGTAAGATTTTTCTTCTACGTGTATATTTTCCACAAACCTCCTATTAAAAAAAAAAAGAAAAAGAAAAAACACATTTATTTCCCACAAACTGAAAACAGTAGCACATATCCGCTCCGGAAAAGGGCATAGAATGGGCACTGCACAAAGTAGAATAAACTTCTAATATGCTCACTGTCTAGTCAGTTATGAAGCTTGGACCTGATCATGCTTTATTTAGCAACCAAAGCATCCTAAATCCAGGCTGGTGGAGCGGAAGGACCATGCTATGTAAAGACGAAAACTTAAATTTGACATTAATTAATTAATTAATTGGATATGCAGTATCACGACTCATTTAGCATGGAAGATTTACTATAATTATTTTGTTGGTGTTTCCTGGGATGAATAACAAATCTTTCTTGATAAGGAAATACCCTTACATTGGGCCCACCCAAAGCTTATGAGCTCTTAAATTAAAGTTACGTTGTTTTGAAACCACGTAAGGCTGCATTGCTAGCCAGTTTTTGTAACCAAATGTTCAATTTGATGGGAAAACAATGGTATGAAAAATTCCAAGTGTGAAGCAATGCTTTGTTGAGGTTCATAGTGTAAAGTTTGTGTTAGCATGCTGGCTCACTTGGAAGTGTGATACCCCATATGATAAGGATAAGGGTAGGTGGTGTATGGGATCCCACATTGCTTGGGAAGGAGAAGTTCTTGCTCTTTATAAGGTTCCAATGGGACTCCAATTGTATCATTGACTAGTCCTTTTGGAGTATAGGTCATGTGGTTTGGGCTTTCCATTAGGGTGTTACAAATGGTATTAGAGCCTATCCCAACCAGAAATGTGAGACTTGAGCCATGCCACCTACAACGGACAAGCCCGACGAGGACGTCGGGAATTTAAGGAGGATAGATTGTGATACCCCATATGATAAGGATAAGGGTAGGTGGTGTATGGGATCCCACATTGCTTGGGAAGGAGAAGTTATTGCTCTTTATAAGGTTCCAATGGGACTCCAATTGTATCATTGACTAGTCTTTTTGGAGTATAGGTCATGTGGTTTGGGCCTTCCATTAGGGCGTTACAGGAAGTGATCAAGATTCTATGGTCCACTCTTGTTTCTTGTGTTGACTTACATTTTGTACCCTTTTCTGAGATGTTTTGATGGGTAACTGGTTTCAAACATCAAACCTTCTTGATATACACATGTACCATAGTTTCTAGGTAAATGTTTCTTTGTGTGTATCTGTGTGTCACTGCTGATCACTTTTCTGGAGTAATTAAGCTATTAAACCATGTTACTTATAATACTCCCCAGCTTATATGAATACAATAGCTTGATTACTTATCAAAAAAAAAAAACTTCTAATACTGCCCAGCTATAATATATTCTTTGCGAAATATATGTTGTCCCACTCATCTGATGTTAATTATGTTTCCCATTTTATATTTCAGATCAAACTTTAATCGGCTAAACTATAGTGGCTTCTACACTGCTATTTTGGAGAGGGGTGATGAAATAATTTCTGCAGCATCGATCAGGTGCTGTGCCATAAACTTCAATGTTCACTAAAATGTTTCTCTATTACACAGTAACTAATAGCTTTGTTCAACAGATGTTTTCTTTATATATCTTGTTCTCCTGCTTAGCTGAGATAGTAGGTTCAAGCTAGCTACTATTCTTTTGTGTTCTTCTGAGTGAAGCTTTCCTGGGTCAGTGGTTTAGATGTTAGAATGTACTCTATTCAATAATTGGAATAATGTTATATTATGTGCTTCTTTACCCGAATTCTCATATTAATTATCCAACGTCCCCTATGAAATATAAGCTCCTGTCAATGGTGTCTCAAGTTTTTTGTATGTGTGCATGTGTAGATTAGCATGCAATTAAATTCTTACCACTCTCTTTTTACTGTCTGGTTAAGTTCTGGTATGAGGGAGGTGTTTCTGTTTGGCAGTTCTTGTGATTTATATGATTCCTGCTTGGGTGTGTGGATTGTGATTCTTACCGTCACAGTGTCTACTTCCTGGTTAGGTTCCATGGGACCAAGTTAGCAGAGATGCCATTTATTGGAACTCGGCATGTATATAGGCGTCAAGGGATGTGCCGACGGCTTTTTGCTGCTATTGAATCAGTAAGCTACAAGAACGATGTCCTGGGTGATTTCTCTAACATGGAAAAGAGATTGAGAAGATTGTATATTTGTTTTCTTTCTACCTGCTTGCTTTCGTATATGCTACTGACTTCATCCTGTTTCTCTCCCATTTGAAGGTTCTCTGCTCTCTCAAGGTTGAGAAACTTATTATTCCTGCTATTGCTGAACTCATGCATACATGGACTGTGGTTTTTGGTTTCACTCCTCTCGAGAAATCACTCAAGCAAGAAATGATATCAATGAATATGTTGGTCTTCCCGGGTACAGATATGTTACAGAAGCCGCTACTGGAGCAAGAGAACATTGAGGGGAATGTGACCTGCAAGACAAGTATTAGCTGTGGTGTTTGTTGCCTTTCCCTTTAACTTTATATTGATGGCCTGCTGTTTAAGTTTGTATTTGATTCTTTCCAATAGGTGCAAAGCAAAAGGTGTGCAAAAACAAGCTTTCTACTAAGCCTGAGGTGGAAGGTAAATCTGATATGGATTCTCCAGTGGGGCATGATTCTCGTGGGTGTAACAGTGCTGGGCATGATCCTCATGGGTGTGACGAAATTGGTTTGTGCTGTTCTAATGAGATAACTGATGAAGGTGCAGTTACAGATAAAAAATCCGATTTGCATGCTGATCCTCATAGGTTTGACGGTGCTAGTCATTGTTCTAATGAATTAACTGATGAAGTTACAGCCACTGACAATAAATCTGGTATGGATTCCACTGCTGCGCATGATGCTGGTTTGCCATGTGCCAATGAGGTAAATGATGATGTTGGAGCTGCAGATTCTAGTTCTTTAGATGCTTCGTATGAAGTTAATATTCCCGTTTCAGTTCAGCGGACTACATGTTTCAATTCTTATTTGGAGGACAAGCTACCTCAATCTGCATCTGGCAAGAAGTTTATGTCCCCCTCCGATATGATTCATGATGCACTTGAGCAGGGAAATAAACTGGCAATGGACTGTCCTGTCGTAGATGATGGCCAATCTTGGAACGAGAATGATATGGATGAAGCCCGTGAAGTAAACATTAACATTGACTGTCTTGAGCCTGTTCCATCTTTAGGGGAAATTTCTGCAGAGAACACCACCAAGGAGATCAATGAAATCTAGATGTCTCTGATTCTAGTCAAACCGGTCCTGCTGAGAGTTCCTAGCAAGTTAAATCTGATTAAACTATTCTAGTTGCAGGACTCCGAAAAAGCCAATTGCATGCATCTGATGACAATGCTCTTACTGATGCACTTGATGGGAAGACTTGTTAACGAGTGTCATCTATAAGGTTCTGGACTAACTTCTGTGCATCTCATGATTCAGTTCTCTCAGAAAGTTTGGATGTTGCCTTTTGATGCAAGCGATTTGATTTTGTGCTCACAAAGTCGATGGTGGTGTTGCCAAGGAGGATCCTTGGAGGTTTGAGGTGGTGTTTTGAAATGCATCATCGAAAAGTACTCATGCCGCTTCACGGTGTATATACCTGACTCTGGTGCTGTAGAAGTGTAGAGTTTTTCACTCCAAAAACCCTTCTTACAGCAGAGTTTTGCTATTTATCATCACACGACATTGTTGTTATGGATGATGTTCGAGTAGATCTTCGTGGTTATTGGCACCTTTGTTTCTACTGCTGGCACCATGTTCCTAATATAGGTCAGCCACAATTTGTTTGCCTGGATAAAATTTTGATCTGCTCGGCTACCTTGTGAGCAACAAGACATGATGCTCTTGATAGTGCTTCGAAAGGATCAGTTCCCAAGATGAAAGCCTCGAGTTCCCAAGTTGAAAGCCGACATGTTGTAAATGTTCAAGTTGGGGCTAGGGTCATGATCTGAAATGAAGACGGGCTCTGCTAATATGATTTTTTTTTTTCAAGGCACTTAAATGAGAATGAGGATATCCTGCACAGAATTTAACATTCTTGAGATCTTTAGATTCATTGGACGTTAATGGTATCTCTTTTCCTCTGAGCTCTTCAAGTTGATTTATCTGCTCTTGCTACTTTGCCGAATGGCCTAATTATCTCAAACTTATAGAATGACCCAATTATCTCAAACTTAGGCCAAATTAATAGGTAGTGAGGTGATCTCAAATATTCTGTGAATAGTAGTGGAAAAAGTAATGATTGAATATTGAATAGTAGTGAAAAATAGATAAAAAATAATAATAAATAGTAGTGGAGTAATCTCAGAATTCTCTACTACCCAAACTAGTTTACTTTTAAGTAAATAGAAACTTCAAATTCTTTTTCAGAATGATACTTGGAGTTATTCTATTCTTAAGCTGGTGTGTAGATTACAATATCCACATCATTTAAATGGTAAGATTTAATTTGTAAGACTTAATTCATTTTTAAAAAAAGTATAATCTAAATCAAATTATGTCATATCTTTACTAGATATATTCTATATACCAGTTTGATAATATAATTTTTTCTGAGCATAATATCTTTACGATGTGCAATGCCGTTTGTAATAAGAGGTTTGGATTGCTTCACAATGTATACACCCATGTAGATTATGATATTTAAATTAGCAACTAGTGATTTTGATTTGCAAGGGTTAAAAATAGCAACAACTTTTAAAAAGAAAATAGTAATATTAGACGTAGTTTTAAGACGTGCAAGTGCAATAAAGTTCAGATTGCAAGTCTTATATATTTCTTTTGAAAAAAAAAGTGGGCATACCTAGTATGTACATAAAAAAATATCACATTTTTTTATTGGTCTTATATTTTTTCAAATAAATTTCTAAATCTAACTATTTTTCCTTGACCCACTCGTTATACGCATAGCCATTAAAGAAATTGACGAGAAATTATGTTTTATTTTCTCTAAACTATGATTCATTTTACAATATGACCATAAAAGTTTAAAACTATGAAAACTATCACTTAATCCTCAATTTAAATAATAAGTTATAATTTATCTCTTTATTAAGATAAACCGAAAATTAGGCAGCCCTACTACGGACTACCCAAATTCTAAACAAACGGTGCGTTTTTGGTTGACTGAGTTTTGCCTTGTGCAACTGCAGCATATCAATCTCTCGGGGAGCTACTGTTTTCTTTCTGTTTTCTGAACATGGAGCTGGCCGCAGCTCCTCGTCTTGTGTACCATCCCACCTCTTCTTCTCTGCAAAAATCTAGGGTGAGGATTTCTCAGAGACCCCTCGTTTCCACTCTCACATCTTTTGCCCAACGCCCAATTTTCTCACTAAATCACGGCCTGCTACTGAGAATGTCTGAGGACCCACACAGAGTTATTTCCTGTCCTGCATCGCTCGAAGAGAATGTCTCGACGATAAACGCTCGGATTGGGGAGGTCAAAAGGGTCACGAAGGAGACCAATGTGTCGGTGAAAATAAATTTGGATGGCTCAGGGATTGCTGAGAACAATACTGGGATTCCCTTCCTGGATCACATGTTGGATGTTAGTGATTTGAGCTTTAAAAATTGCTTTGATTTTACTGATTTCCTAATTTGTTTCTCAATCTTGGTTTAGCTGCACTTAGTTGTGGTTTCCAATTTCAGTATTTTACGAACGGTGCTGGCTTTTTATCTTTGGATGTTGTCAAAGCGAATTCTACATTCTACTCGGCATTTTATGATTTCCCAGCAAAGATAAAATATTTTTCGATATATATATATATATATATTTCTTCGCACTCCACTTCCAGCTCATTATGCTGGAATGGTTTGGAAAACACACTTTTAAAGAATTACTACTCTATTTGGGCAGGCTCTTTATCTCTCTTATAGGAAAAGCTTGATGATTATATTTATTTGTTTCATGTTAGCAACTTGCTTCGCATGGGCTATTAGATGTGCATGTGAAGGCTACTGGGGACATCCACATTGACGACCATCACACAAATGAAGATGTTGCTCTTGCCATTGGAACGGTATTGAAAAGAAAAACATTACAGCAATTGTTTGGTTATGACTTATGGTTTGTCTGTATGTTACTGAAATTGAGGCAGTCCATTTTTTATTATTATAGCCTATGAAGATTAAATAAATAAATAAAATAAAAAAATCTTTGATGGTCTCCCTGTGTGCTTGGGCTAGCCTTTTACTATCAATAAAATCTTACTTTTACTTATCAAAAAAGTTTTTTTGATGGTATTCAAATAATTTTAGTTGTTTCCATAATTTATTTTATTTATCCAGTTATACATCTGGTCTCATATGTCTAATTAGATTTTACTTACAGAAAAAAATGTCTTTGAAATAGTTTTACTTATGTACATAATTTGAGAATATTGTATTTCACATAATGGACCAAGTCAGACATCCAAAGGCTATTGCTTCATTTTTGGATCATCCTATTGGTATTACTGGGTATGAGATGTAATAAGTTAGTTCTGGTTGGTCGGCAGGCTTTTTTGCAGGCACTTGGTGATAGGAAAGGAATAAATCGGTTTGGTGACTTCTCTGCCCCTCTTGATGAAGCACTAATACACGTTGTGCTGGTAGGTTCAACTTGACTGTCCACAATAACTGACGTTAAGATTAGCCCCCTTTTTTTTTGCACATATTGGAAATTGGTTTGCTATCACCTACTTAAATCATATACTGTAAAATTTTGACAAAACCGAATTAGGACATTGTGGCTGTTGGGTCCTTAATTATCCTCTAAAGAATTGTGTAGTTTGAGGACAAAGCGACTTTGAAAGTGCTATGTACAGCTAGTCTTCTTTTTGAGGTATTAGTGTTGATCACTTACAAAAAAAGGGTATTAGTGTAGATCGATACAACAAATCAAGTGGTAGAAGATTGTCTTTAGGACTCAGCTTTCTGATGCTTATCTTCTTTTACGTGTTAGGTGAATTTTTATGTGAGAGCTTGAAAGCTGAGTACTTGAATTTATATTCAAGTCCTCTTGATGTTTGAAATAACTACTTAATGATAGGAACTTGTTTGTTCAGGATTTATCTGGACGACCGCATTTAAGTTATGATCTGCAAATACCTACCCAGAGAGTCGGAACATATGACACTCAGGTAGGTGTTGTTCTTGTTTACTTCCACACAGTGTAGATGTCTCCATTTACCATTCATCTCTGGGGCAGTGTTAGAACCACCCCTGCAGAGACATTGACAAAATGTGAAAGTTTGTGCACCTATGGAGTTTTCTGCAATTTTACAGGAAAGTGCATTTTGCAACCCCCCATACTACTACCTTTTTTTCAGTTTATACCTCAAACTAACAAAATCATCAGTTCACACCCCTAACTACCACTTTTTTATAAATTGTTAAAAAGTAGTACTTCGAGGTGCTAATTGAAAATTTTGGCAGTTTAAGGTGCAAATTGATAAAACATTGGTATTCTGAGGGTTTAAAATGTACTCTTCATTCAATTTTATAGAGTCTAGTATCTGTGTTTATTGTTTTAGTTTTCTTCCTGAACTTGTTACTGGAGGAAATGAATTGTTTGGAACTCCTATTTGTAGTTGGTGGAGCATTTTTTCCAGTCACTGGTGAATACTTCTGGCATGACACTTCACATCCGCCAGGTAATAATACTTGGAGCTTCTTAACGTTGTCAGAGAACTCGTCTAACTATTCTCGATCATTACTATTTTTTAAACGAAAAAAAAAAAAAAAGAAGTTTACTGGAGTAAAGGTTCATGCACTTTGTACTTGATGAACTCTATATACTCAATTCTTTTATGCGAATGGATGTTTAATGTTATTTTGAGCATTACCATGTACTTCTATTCTTATATTTCTAATTATCAGTAATTATGCCCATGATTTCTGTTTGTAATGAACTGAAAACATTTCTCTTTTCCATGATAAGCATACAATAGAATTGAAAGAATAGGAAAGGGCAAAGCCCTAGTGCAAAGGGAAGTATGTAGAGCTCCATTGAAAAAAGAAATTGACAAAAAGAGAAAACAAGTAATGGAATGTCAGCAGTAATTGTTTTCAGCTTTTCACTCCCATTTAAGGTTTTGAACAGCATTTTGATTGTGGTTGACAACAGCTTTCTGGAAGAAATTCTCACCATATAATTGAAGCAACCTTCAAAGCTTTTGCAAGAGCTCTTCGGCAAGCAACAGAATATGACCCACGTCGCCGTGGGACAATTCCTAGGTTTGTTTCTTTCCCTTTCAATTAAACTTATCATTGCCATTGATATTTGAACCTAGGAGCATCTACTTGGTTCAATACATCTCTGAATCCTACAATTTTTATAAGGTTTGATTTTTAGGCTCCGTTTGGAACTAGGGTGATGCTTAGGGAATGAGACGAGATGAGATGAAAAATCTGTGAATAGTAGTGAAATGGTTTATGAATTGTAATAAATAGTTTGAGTTATGATGCTTTATGAGGTTTTGAAAAATGAGAGAGAAAAAGTTAAATAAAAATATTATAAAGTTAAAATATTGTTAGAATATAATTTTTTAATATTATATTTGTTTTGAGATTTGAAAAAGTTGAATTATTTTTTGTATTTTATTTTAAAGTTTGGGAAAGTTGTAATTATTAGTTTGAAAAAGTTGTACTAATTAGTATGAAAGTGTTTGTGTTTGAGTGATGTTTGAAAAGGAAATGAGATGGGATGAGATGAAAAACATTACCAAACATCCCCTAAGGTGCCTTTGAGATGAGATGAAAATTGAAAGTTGAATAAAATATTGTTAGGGTAGGTTTGGGGCCATAGATGAGACATAAAATTTTCATCTGATCTCATCCCATTTTATTCCCAAATATAATTCAAATACAAAATTTTCAAACTAGTCATTACAAATTTTTCAAATTAATCATTACAAATTTTTCAAACTTTCAAATAAAAAAATAAAAAATAATTCCAACTTTTTCAAATCTCCAAATAAAAATTATATTATAAAACTATTATTACAATATTTTAACTTTATAATATTTTTTATTCAACTTTTTCTCTCTCCTTTCTCAAAACTCAAAAAATAATCAACTCAAATTATCTCATTACTATTCACAAATTATCTTACTACTATTCATAAAATTCTCATCTCATCTCACTCCCCAAACAAGCCCTTAGAATAGTATTTTTTTAATATTATTATTGTTTTGGGATTTTAAAAAAATAAAAGTATTATTATTTTTTACTTATAAAAAAAGTTGAATTATTTATTATATTTTGTGTGGAAATTTAAAAAAATTGTAGTGATGAGATGAGTTAAGATCATTTCTCAATCCAAATGGGGCCTTAAGAGTATCTCATATTATCTGTAAATAGTAGTAAAATAGTTTGTGAATAGTTTGTAAATAGTAGTAAAATAGTCTGAGAACATTTTAGAACAGTTGTCTTCCCAAACAGGCCCTTAAACTTCACTATAATAGTGACATTTAGTTTGATTGTAAAATATACGGTTTACCCCTTCTTTTATTTGCATTCTATAATATATATTTCATTTATTGATGTTATAGCTTGTTACTTGCTTTAGCGTCATTTCCTTGGTTCATCAGATCTTCGACTATTCTTCCCTAGACCAAGGTTGTTATTCGTTAGCCAAGTGCCCATTACATCGCCTCTATTATAGAAGTGAAAGCAATACGCCTAATTGACCAGCAAAAGAGCATCCTTAAAAAAGAATGAATGGGAAGCAGGCCTGGTCTATGTTGCTAGAGTTATCTTTACTACACTCCCCACATACTCATCTATTCTTATATTTAAATTTTGTCTTCCAAATACAATTTCCTATCAAATCCACATCAAAATTATTTCTGAAAGATGATTTTTTTACTTTCTGAGCTTTTACAAGTTTTACTCCATGGTATCCATTTTAAGAGGTTCTTTTTCTTTTACTTATAAAAAAAGAATTTTTTAATATTTTGTTGCGGTAACTCCTTCAGAATAGTGGGGAACTTGAGTCATTTTCTATTTTCTCACTAATCTCATATTTCTACAGTCGTGTTTACTGCTAATTATGCAGCACAATGATGTTTAGGTTGACATTATAAGGGCTTCTTTTTTCTGACTTATAAAAAAAAAAAAATTATAAGGGCTTCTTTCCTATATTATTTTACTCTGTGCATGTGGCTGTGCGTTAGTTCTTTGGAAGCTAGAACACTTGAATAAGTTATGACATGCGAACTCACTCTAAGTACGTCTTGCATTTGAATCTGCAGTTCAAAAGGCGTGCTATCACGTTCTTGATTTTTAGTCATTATCAAGCTAAAGGTGGATAATGCCTTGAGGTGGTAATGTTAGCCATATCCTTATTTTCCTGACGCATGCTTCTGGGAGAATCCGGTTGATGATCCCACATGTATATGGTCATTGACCGTCAGTTGAAGCCCTGCAGAGTTGAGACGGAATAACATACTTACCTGGGGGCAACCGCTTGAGCAATGAGTGTCCAAGCGGAATATTGCTTGTATGAATTGATGTATACGTAACAGTTTGGTGCTCCTATTGTCTTCTATTGGTTGTTGAGACCAGTCAATACCAGTCAATCGTTAAACCCCATGCAGATGGGTCAATGTACCTTCTAGCTTGTGTGATTTAATTTGTTGCTACCATCAGTGTTCAATTTTACAGAGCCTTTTGACAACATTTAGATTTGTTCTATCTTGCATAAGATCATTTGCGGATTTTATGATGAGGCTGCTTCTTTATCCCCGTCGGTTGTCCTTAAAGCAAGCATGGGTTTAGCACATCAACTTAACCAAAGAAAGGGAAGAAGAGAGAAGGGAGGAAAAATATTGACCAAGATGAGGTGATACTGGCAGATAGTGCCTCTTAGTTGCCCTAACTCCATGTCTCGGGCCGAGTTTGCTCCCTTAATTTTATTGATTATGTTTTTTTTTTTAATTTTATGATTAAAAAAGAAAAGAAAATAATACTATGTCGTTTAAGTTTGTTTTCTCAATTAGACCGATCATGTATTTTTTAATAATTAAAGAAATAACTATTAGTATATTGGTATTTTTTTAAAATATTTAAATATATTAAAAAATATTTAAAAGCAAAAAGGTGCAATTTATACTAGGACACACCAAGTACAATTTACACTAGAGAAAACCTTCCCACAGGCATAACCTTTCTCTCCTAAAAAACGGTATTCAATGAGAATATACCACGTAGACACTCTATTTTCAAAACTTATAGCCGCATTGCAAAAAAACTCCCCATTTTCCATCTCCCTCCCTCCCTCCCTTGAGCCCTAGCCACACCCCTGCCTCCCTCTCGTCTCTCTCTGTACTTTCTCTCCCGCAGGCAAAACCCATTCCTAACTTTCCAAAAAACTTGCAATTTGATTAATATCCCCTAGAGGACGAACGTACAATGGGAGAGAAAATAGTGGAACTTTTGTATGAATGAACAACAAAGCAAAGGGAGATGGAGATGTGACGACAATTGCAATTTTTTCTTTGCGCATCTTCTTTCTCACTCTCAATGCAGTCTATCTTCATCTGTGATCTCTCTCTCTCTCTCTCTCTCTCTAAACTTTTCTTGAGTCCTGGAAGATGAAAATGAGACAAAGAGAGAAGGGTTTTGTAGACTGAGAGGAAAAAAAATGAGAAAGAGAGAGAGAAGCTTTGTTTTAGCAAGAGAGAGGGGGAGATTTAGCTCTCTTTTTTGTTACCCTGAGTTGTGTTTCCTCTCTCTTCTTGTCATGGTTGAGGAGACGAATGTGAGGTGCAGCGGAGTGTAAGGGATTTCACTTAAGTGAATATATTCACTATTTTTCTAACATATTTAATTTTGCTATCCCCTATAATGTGGTTCACGGGATTTAGATGTAGATTGCTGACGTGTTCATTTTTTATTTGCTTGAAGGACTGAGAACAGCGTACCATCCAGAAGAAGGCCTTTTTAGCACACCAAGTGGACAAATTTGAATAGCATAATGGCAATACCCTTAAAAAATTGATTAATAATAAAATTTCAACTACCTGTACGCCCCAGCATTACTGGCCCGCTAGCAGCATCCTAGCTCCAATGTCCAATCCAACGCCTCACTCTCTCGAACGAAAGAGCATATAACAATAAAAACACTGTAACTACCCTTTAGGGTTTTGTAGCCCGCATTCGTGCCCTTTTGAACACCCCCCCCAGGGTCGTTTTGAGCTCACTTTCTATTTTACACTCTCGATGGTTGGCCAAATCAGAGAGAGTAAGAGAGAGCACATAGCAAAGGAGACCCTGAGTTGACTCGCTCTGATCCACTCCTTCGCTTGGATTAATTTTATTTTGGTTTCCTTATTGATTTGGAATATGGGTTTTGCAGGCTCTGGTGGCAAATGAGGAATTCCAACACATTCTACGTGTGCTGAACACAAACGTGGTGTAATGAGGCCCATGAGGAAAACGTAGATCAGCTAGGAGCCCAAGTATTTTATTGTAGGTTTGGTCTATTACCTTAAGCCTTGGCGTCAAAACGCACCGTGTAAAGGGATAAAGATAAGTGGCGTGCCGAGAGAATGGAATGTTGTGTTTTATGGAAGGGAAGCTAGTTAGTTATTTTCAGAATATTACTTAATTACCAGTTTGCCCTTTTGTAATACAATATTTTACAGTACACGTGTCTTTTGTTAATTAGTCTAGTTTGTTATTCTTGAAGAGCATAAGGGAAGGGAAAATGGTAGGGGAAGATTATGAAATTGCTTGTAAGAACTTTGTTCATATGGAGGTTGGGATTTGCCTCGAACTATTTACCAATTATCAATACAATTCTCTGCTTTTTTTTTTTCTCAAACATCTTCCATGCATTCCCAATTTCATTACTTTCCATTGAAAACATCACATCATACCATTCCTTCCAGTTATTACAGTTTACAGATAGACTATAATCATTACAATTGATATCTAGAGCCATCAATTCTCATAGTTAAGTTAAGTAATACAAAACTACAAATTTGTTTCCAAAATTATCATCGTACACTCTATGATGAAACATTTATAAAGCTTGGAGAAAGGGTTCTCGTAGTGAAATATATGGATGGTAAAAATTTAAAGATCTTGGTGGAACCCTCATACACTGTTTACTACGTGAAGCTGAACATTGAATACGCTTGTGGAAGAAATATATTTCCATTGGAGTAACAAAAATTGTGGCACAGAGATGTTCTTTTGGAAGACGATGTTACATTGATAGAGATGAAGATATTTGAATATGGGTATCTCTTTTTTGAGATGAAGGGTGATGAATTCAACTCAAAAAAATTAAAAGAAGAGAAGGAAGTAGGTATGGATGCAACAGAAGAAACACAAAAATCGATAGCGAATAAAGAAAATAATGATGTCCGATTGAAGGGGGAAAAGGTTTCGTTTCTCTCTGTTTCTAGTTCTTTGAAGCTAAGAGAAGATTCCGATGAATTCAACTCAAGAAAATTAAAAGAATAGAAGGAAGCAGCTATGGATGCAACATAAGAAATACAAAAATCGATAGTAAATGAAGAAAATAATGATGTCCAATTGAAGGGGGAGAAGATTTTGTTTCTCTTTGTTTTCAGTAGTTCTTTGAAGCTAAGAGAAAATTCTGCCACTGTCAACCAAGGAGGGAAAAGGCCACGTCTCCTATGACATCCTCCATGGCCAGCGAACGTCCCTTACTCGCCCAGTAAACCAAAAAAATCTCAAACCATAGTTTCTCACTTCCTCTAATATAAATCATCGTCCCCATTAAATAAAAGTCATAACTAGAAACTTGGATCCGACCACCACCACGTATGGCCCTCTCTATCTTGCCAGTGGGATCCTCAGCTCAAGAAAGGCACTTACAAGAATCTCCCGTATATATGCCCCTCTGAATCGATTGTGGGTAATGCCTCAAATACCCTGACCATTAAAATTTATGAGGTTCTCAAAGCATCCACATTGGAGTTCCCATATGCAATATATCCCTATAATTTGGGGATAAATTTAGGATTTTCACTAAGGCTGTTTGGTTGCTGTGAAAATTCAGTTTTTCTTATTGAATAGAAATTCTGTTTTATGTTGTGATTTTGTGGGACTGTGATGATTTTACTCTAATTTTCCTTGATGAACTGTTGCTTACTCTAAAAATCGGACTTATGTGGTTGTGAAATTTGTTGAGTGTTGTGGTCGAATCTGATATATCCAATTTTGCTCTCATTTTTCACTAGCTGTTTGGTTGCTGCGAAAATCCAGTTAGATTTATTGAATTAAATATGTGTTGTATGTTGTGCTTGTGTGGGATCGTTTTGATTTTACTCTCATTTTCCTTCATGGACTGTTTGCTTACTATGGGAATCTCCAATTGCAGAAAGAAGAAGAAACTGCATTGAAAATGTATTTTTTTTTCCCTTTTGCTTTATGATGATTTCCCTTTTTCCTTTATGTATTGGTTTATGATGCTTTATATCATACAATATATGCCTCTTGGTTTGCTTGAAACTTAAAATATGTACCCTTTTTGTGTACCATATGCTTGGTTGCTGTGTAAATTAGGGGACCTATTGTTTTATGCTTGGCTGTTGTGTACCATATCCTTGGTTTGCTTCATTATTGGTTTAAATACTTAATTAAGCTCAGGTTTATGGAATATGGGACCTATTGTTTTATTTTTCTTAGTTTTGGAATGATCTCTTTTTTAATGTGTGATTCAACTTGTGGTTATCTTCTTTCAACATGTACTATGTAATTATTTGTGGTGTTTGATTTCATGGGAGGGGAACTATTCGGGAAACCATATCTGGCTTGTGATTTATTCAAGGACATATTTGGCTTTTTCTGCAGTAGCCAATATAGTTTTTATTCTTGGTTGCGTTCTTGATCTTTTTGTATTGCATCATAGTCCAGAACTATTTGCAAAAAAATGTAGTGCTCGTGATCTTTTTTTGAGTTCGACTTTCTTATTAAACTTTGTGCTTCGGATTTTATTGTTTGCTCTCGAGTATTGATTTGGAAATGTAAATTTGAACTAGCCCAGTGTGAAGTATAAGGTTTGTTTATATTGAAAGATTGGTTCTTACTAGCTCTGTTGAGTTTTACTTTATCTTTCCAGGCCAACCTTATATTATTATATATATATATATATATATATATATATATATATATATATGTAGTTGTGTGTGTGTCTATAGCAATTATAGGTCATGAATGAATTACAAATACTATGAATTTTTTTCTCTTCAACCGAGAACTTAATATTTCTGATCAAAATCATGAGTGTGGAGAATGGAAAAGAATAAGAAATGGGTTGAATTGACAAAAGTAATAAATTGTTAATTCAAAAGTATTAAATGTCGTTAAACCAATAAATGTAAATTTCATGATATCCAAAAAATTTAATTTTAGATTCCTTAAACCAATTATGTTTCATTATTCTTTCCATGGATAATTTGTTATGTGTTGTTGGGTTTCTTTGTAGTGTTTCGTATCTCTCACGAGAGGAGGGATGTTATTAGGCTGTGATGATGGTGTTATAGTACAAGTTAATTCACTAGTGTTAATAGGGCCCCATCAATATGGCGGAGTAATCCTCACCCGAATTTCCATATTGCAGTTTGTGGTACTTTCCACAAAATGTCATGGATGTTCGGGTGGGGTTTTGCAGCCATTCGATATGAATGGCTCCTTGCTTACGCATGCTGTCAATATTTCCACCATGATGAGCCCCATTTATTTCTTTAATTTCAGAATTTTATGAAAAATCCAATAGAAATGCTCTTATTTATCATTATTGTGATTTTCATGTTGTTTTGTGATAGAAAAGTAATATGTAAATTAAACCTCCTCGGCTGTGATGATGACAAACCGTGGTGGGGATATAGGAAATTTATAGTCATTTCCTCAATGGATTTGGTAACCCGGACGGCCAACAAGTAGTGGCAACTGGTTGTTTAGCCATGAAAGGGTGGCCAAATTTCATAGATGTCACCATTCGGTTTCTGAGCCAGCGATGGAAAAACCCCAAACTAAGGTAGTTACATGTCTAACATTTCAATACATTTTTAGATATGGATTCACAAGACCCTGGCCATATGTACTTCACTAACCTCCTAAGTCAAAATCCTCAACTAAACCCCACTTACAGTGGGCAAAGTGAAAGCTCTTCTATGACTGTTGATGACTCTCCACCCCTGCCCCATAATGATTCTATCGGAGTTAGGAAATCAGTCAGGGGTGCGAACTTCACTTTTGAAGAAGACAAGTTACTTGTCTCCGCATGACTTAATTGTGACCTTGATACCATCCAGTGAACAGACCAAAAGCACTCCCAACTTTGGGAAAAGATTTTTGAATACTTCGAGCAATTTAAAGAAACCACAAATGACCGGACAGTAAAATCTTTAATACATCGGTGATCAGTTATTCAAAGGAGTCAAATAAATTTTGTGCGAAACTAACCCAGGTTGAAGGGTTGAATTAGAGTGGCATGACTAAGCAAGACAAGGTAAATATCCATACTCTTACTTGAGTTACGAATAATTAGTTTTTTTTTTAACATTGGTTTAACATGTTATTTTGTTTACATGCTACTATGACAAGGCCAAGGTTATGTACCAAGCGCTAGAAAAATGCTCCTTCTAGTTCGAGTATTGTTGGCACCTATTGAAGGACCAACCTAGATGGATTTGGCGTTCCACAAAGGAGGATCCAAAGCGACGGAAGACGATGTCCCCATCCCTGACCCTGACTCGATGTTCGGGCGCTGAGACTGTAAATTCAGTTTTTGATCTCGGGCCAGATAATGTGATGGATAATGACGTGATCGAATTAGACCAACCACTGGGAAGGAAAGCTGATAAAGGAAAACGAAAGGCCAAAGGCGTGGCAGGAGAGGAAATTCTTGTGCTCAGTAGGCTGAAGTATACCCTTTTAGAGGAGTTACGTGCTCAGAATAAAGAGTTTTATCGCCTCAAGGCAAAGAAGATAGAATATGACAAGGAAAAAGAGGTAAATAAAATCCGTCAAAAAGATGAAAGACTGAGGTTAGAGGCCGAGAAGATGGAAATTGACAAGGAAAAAGAGCTAAATAAAATCCATCAAGAAGACGAAAGACTGAAGTTGGAGGCGGAGAAAGTAGAGCTCTCCAAGAAGAAAGCAGATCAACGCATTATGATAATAGACGTTAGTGCCATGCCAACATTGGAGCGGTTATATTTCGAGAAACTTTAGAGGAAAATCATGACGAGACGTAATGATCTTATACATTTGGATTGATAAAAAATTAAGAATTTTTCCATAGTTTATTTCTTTATTTTATATTTCAAAAAATGATGTATGACTTTTTGTATTGATACTAAGACAGTTTAATTTTTATTTGGATTGTAATAAATTTAAATTTTCAAATCATTGAAATTGGCCATTAAAATTTCAGAAACTATTACATATGCACGCTCAAATATAGTCACTACTAACATGAAGGAAGTATGAAACTACCGTAATTAACTCAAATATTATCACTGCTAAAATGGTGAAAAAAATAAATTATTATACGACATATCTACTACTGGAAAAATAATAACTATTTATGTTCAATTAATCTGTTTGGAGCTAATGATGTGCCGAGTTGTCTCTAATATGATGATGACGTTGGATGAAGTCCGTAAGCTCAGTTGTATAATTGCGCGATAGTTCTGGAACTTCATTATCAAGTTGATCATACTCAATGTCAGGACCCTCACTATCATCACACTCGTCTTCAATGATCATATTATATAGAATAACACATGCTTTCATTATATTTTTTAGTTCCTTGACTTTCCACATTCGGGAAGGTCCACGAATGATTGCAAATCATTGTTGAAGTACCCCAAATGCACGCTCGACATCTTTTCTTACAGATTCTTGTGCTTTCACAAAATTGTTCTTCTTATTCCCTTGTAGTGATGTAATCGTCTTCACAAAAGTTCGCCACTTGGTATAAATACCATCTTCAAGGTAATACTCCATAGTGTAGTCGTTGCCATTAATTGTGTAATTGACTGGAGGAGCACGCCTTTCGGCAAGTTCCGTGAAAATAGAAGATCTCTCTAGCACATTAATATCGTTATGTGAACCGGGCATACCAAAAAATGCATGTCATATCCATAAATCATATGAGGCAACTGCTTCTAAAATAATAGTTGGTTAACGAATGTTGCCGGAGTACATACATTTCCAGGCTGCGAGACAATTTTTTCACTTCCAATGCATGTAGTCAATGCTTCACAGCATTCCTTGGAATCCCCGTTGTTCACCAACCGCAAGCAATCAAGAAATATCATTGGCATTTGGTGACCGCAAGTATGATTCTGAAAAAACACTGACTATTGTCTCAGAGAATTTTTTAAGACTCTCCATTGCGGTGCTTTCATCAATATGTATGTATTCATCCATAAAATCTCCAGTAACCCCATACGCCAGCATTAAGTACTGCGGTTATCTTTTGCATAGAAGATAAACCAAATCTTCTGGCACTATCTCTTCTTTGGACGAAGTACAGCTCATAAGACTCTACCTTATTTAGAATACGGAGAAATAGGGGACGGCTTATCTGAAATCTCCTTCGAAATAGATTTGAGGGATATACTAGATTTTCTGCAAAATAATCGCGAAATAGGTGCCCATGCCCTTGAATATGATCACGCCGAATGAACTTATGGCGTTGACGATTGCCACGATGCCTCAATGACTGTCCTTCTGCCTCGCCATTAAAAACAACATCCAACTCATCTTTAGAAGATAAGTATGTGAGCAATTTGCGAAAGAATGTATGAGCAATTTGATGAAGGGAGTGGGATATTGGGGAAGACTGTTGGATTTCGGTTCTTTAGATCAAATGAGATTTGAGTTTGTGAGAATGTGAGAATGTGAGTGCAAGCAGAATGCATATTTATAAAGAAAAAAAAGTTACTGTTACATATAGGACAAAAAATGTTACCATTTGAGAGAAGACAAAAAAAGTTACCGTTTGAGAAAAGATAAAAAATATTACCGTTGGAGACAAGAGTTCAAAATATTACCGTTGAAGGTAGGAGTTTAAAATGTTACCGTTAGAAAATGCACATATTAAAAAAAATTACTATTTTTATAATACGGATTTCGGTTTGAAAAATAATATTGTATTCGGTACTCAAAATCGTATAAATATTTAATAGAATGTGATATTTGAAAAGAAGATAATAAGACAAAAGAGTTTGTAGTTAAGATTGTAAATGGAAGTGAGAGAAAAAAATAATAAAGAAAAAATAGAGAAATATTATTTAATAGAATAGAGATAGAGATGAGGAATGGGATGTAGAAGGTTTTTGAAATATGAGTAAAATTTTGAAAAAAGTTTTAAATAATGTACTTTTTAGTTAAATTATGGAAAATTTTTATGGGAATCCAATGGGGATGCTCTCAAATACCAATCCTTTATGCCATCATTGCTCTGCGTGCTCTCAAAGGTAGGATGGATAATATGGCATTTCCCTTCATACTACTTCACCATCTCAAAAGGGCCAGTAATGGCGCCTCAGTTGTTTGTGAAAATGCCAATTATAAATGGTGTCAAAGCAACCAGGGCACTTGGATCCAACTCCGAAACTCATTGTAGTAGCATGTCTTCTTTTTTTCTCTTTATTTAATCTTAAGGAGAAGATTTGTTTTTGGGGTGAGGCTGTTATACATGGAGATTTGAATGATTTTGAATCTTTAAGCAAAATGGGTGTGCTCAATTACACCAAGGCAATCCCTACGATTTATTTTTATTGGATTTGAAGGGAAGGGAAACCAAGAATTCTAGCTCCACCCTAAAGAACTTGAGCGGTGGTTCATGAAAATTGATTACATCTTTGAACATACATGAGTTCTGCAAATTGGAGAAATTCTAACCCCATTCTACAAAATTAATGTAGATAAAGTGCAACGTTGCCACCTACCTATTGTCAGCCACATAAATTATAATTTTTCTATTCATGTGATACAAATGGGCGAAGAGGTTACCTCTATTTTTTAGCATGCTATCAATATGTTTGCCCATGAAGATGATGTTTCTGGCACTAAGATGATGGTACTCTTTGGCAAGTTGATGTTGTAAGACAGTATTTGTGGTTGTATGTGGCCGCATTTCCCATGGTTGAAAAGCATGCCACCGCATGTGGGTCAAGGAAGATTGATGAAGCAGGCCGGGTGGTTGAGTTTGCTAAGAAATTTAAGGATAAGAAATCTTTTGCTCCCTAGTTGCTTGATGTTTTGCCCCTTAAGGTTTTTTTTTTTTGCCCTTTGATAGAGAGAGAAATAAATCTTGTGGGAACGAATTGTTAGATCCAAGGAACAATTTTAATAAATCCAGGGAATAACCCATTTGCATGAATTAAAGGCTCTATAAAGATAAATATATTGGAGAAGCACAAAGGTACATTCAATAATATAGAAAATGAGAAGCTTCCAGCACATTTGGACTGGTTTGGATGGAACACCTGGACTGGGTTTTTATCAGTCCACCCATATGCTAAGCCATTGGCATTGCTAGTTACAACTCTATTACTTATAAGCCTTGGGGTATCACGGCTTTTTGATGTTACTACTCTTGTTGTTGAATATATTTTTATCTTTTCTCTAGTTCTCTTCTATCTTGGCATTGTGGCTTTGAGTAGGTACACTAAGGGTGTGCCTTTGACTACGGTGAGATTCTATGGTATTGCTTATATAGCAGAGATATTTCCATCTCTCGTCAAGCAGTTTTTGGCAGCAATAAGGCATTTGATGACCATGATAAAGGTTGCTTTTCTTCTTGTCATTGAACTTGGAGTGTTTCCTTTTATGTGTGGATGGTGGATAGATATCAGTACCATAAGGATGTTTGGGAAGTCCCTGGCTCAAAGAGTTAAATTCTTCTTAGCTTCTCATTTATCAAGCTCATTGGTTCATTGGGTTGTTGGAATTGTTTAAATGCAACAAATACGCCTATCCATCCGCCTTCTCAGAGGGGTTTTGCATAATAGAGTGTTGTACTTTCCTTATGATCCTGCTGATCCAAACTACAATCCATTTCGTGATTTGATTGATGACCCTACTTTAACTCTTGGGATGACACCTCCTCCAATAAAACAACAATTGAATAAACGCCTCAAACTCTCATTGTGCTTCATCAAACAACCTAGATTTGCAAACTCCACAATTACAATTAAGTATTATTTGTGTTAACTATTTTTGTTGCTCCCCCCTTCACAAAACCTAAGGAATGTGGGCAAGCCCTCTTGGTCATCCAAACCCACCCATGGCCAAGTGTAGGCCTTTGGTCACCCGGCCTTAGGCCACCCAGCTATGCCTGGTCCGACTCCCCTCATGGATGTAAGTTAGTATAGCCTATACTAGTCAAGTCCGCTCAACTCTCCCCACCTGTCATGCTCCCTAAATAAAAAGAGCGAAAGGCAGAGACAAAAGCGAAATCGAAGGCAACAAGGGCAAAATGGAACTTATAATTACTTTTAAAAAGATGCGAAGTATATATGTGCAGGTGAAGAATAAAAAACACAAAGATACAAAAAGGAAAAGACAAAAGTATAAAGGAAAGGAAAAACGATCAAAAATCAACTGGACTCTCGGGATCAGATCCTTGCCTATTGAGGCACCTCGCTTCAACATCGCCGAGTCTGGCGGAAGGGACGTTAACTCCAGGGACCTCATGTCACTTTGAGTATTCTCAAGCACATAGTCTCGCATTCTCTCCAAGCCCTCCAGGTAGCCCCGTAGGACCAAGCATCATCACGAACCCAGCAGACATGTGATAGTTTGTCGTGCAGCTGGGGGACAGCGGCCTGAACATAATTCAAGTGTAGGGGTGTAACCGGTTTGGTTCGGTCCGGTTTTAAACATATTTTAGAATCAAACTGGTATATCGATTTTGAGATCTGAAGAACCGATATCACACCAATTACATCCCTAAACCGGTATTTCTATTTTACTGGTTTCGGTCCGATTTGGTCTATTTTTTCGATTTTCCTAGTATATTATATAGTATATATAATATAATATTATAGTATATAATAATATAATGATAATATACTATAGTATATTATATCATATATTATAATTGTATTATAGACTATAGTAATATATTATAATATATAATATAGTGATATAAGATTTTAAAATTTAATATTATATTAATTAGTAAGTTATCATATAATACAAAATTTTTATATATAATTATATATAATATAAAAAATCATATAAAAAATATTTTATACAATATAAAAAAAATTAAATTATATATATATGAACCGGTCCGGTCCAGTATTAGAAAAAAAGAAAATTGGAACCAGACCGATTTTGAGAAAAATGAAAATGATACTGGACCGAACCAAACCCAATACCGAACTGCTAGTTCGGTCCCGTCTAGTTCGGTTCACCGATTTGTTTTCACCCCTATCCAAGTGGGACCGTAGGTACTTAATAGTCGCTTCAAGAGTGGCTATCATACGCTTCGCCTCAGCCAGTCTGGACTCCAACACACCAGCCCGATTCTTCTATCTGGCTTCCCCGACCTGGGCTATGATGTTCTCAGCCTCCAAGTCCTTTAGCTTCCAAGCTTGGGTCTGAAGGATTCAGACTTTTTCTTCAACGACTGGGAAAGCTCCTCAAATTTCCCTTCAAGCCACTTGTATGCCCGAGCATTTGAGCCATGTTGCTTGTCCAACTTGGCATTCTCGCCCCGAAGGCAGTTAAGCTCCTTGGATTGACGGTTGAGCAATTCTTACAGGTTATCACATGCTTCCTTGCTAAGTTCAGCCTCCTGTGATTTTGCCAGCTTGGACTGGAGTCGGGCTATTCTCTTTTGTTTCTGCCTGGCGCTCAGTTTCGCCTTGACAAAGGCCTCCTCCAATTCCTCATTTCTTTCCCTCTCATTCTTGGCGTGATGCAAGGTTATCTGTGCCAAAGAACGATGTGCCTGGTATTCACCCTCCAAAGCTTCCCGGCCACTGACAATAGGCCACTAGCTGCTCCACTCCCTGCAACAAAAGTTGCCCAAAAGTCAGTACCAAAGGAAATACATGAAGAGAGCAAAAGCAATAGGAGAAGAAGGTAGAAGGGTTAGAACTAACCCTAGAAAAGAACTCCCTCAACGTTCCCACCATCTCCCAGATGGACTCCTCATGAGTCTTTTATGCAATCGGCTAAAAAATGGGGCCTTGGTCCTCAGCGCCATCTATGAATTCCATCGTAAGCGAACCTCCTTGACCCTCGCCATCTTCCACACGATTAGAACCCTAATGGCTAAGATCCCCTCCCCACCCCGACACTCGGAATTCTGACCCAAACACTTACCTCAGGGAGTTCCATCAAAGCCTCGGGGCTGGTTGGGAGCCTTGAGGCTGGTTGGGATCCTCGAGATCTCGCAGACTCCCGTTGTCACCATGATGGCCTTAAACCTTAAAGGGTGAACTGCCATCTCCATCACCTCCTCCACTAACACCACAGTAGCGGCCTCGGTCGACGTTGGAGCCAGGATGGTGATAGTGAAGTGCAGTGAAGCCCCAACGTTGGCAAAGGCTGCCAGAGCTTCACTACCCTCCACTAGCACCATCACATCCCTTGCCTCAGGCGAAACGGCCAGCGCCTCAGTAACTCGTGAAGCCACCCCTGCTTTCATCCTCGACACGGCCTTATCGCCTTCACCAACCTCAGGAGTAGCTCCAGTTGAGGCAACCTCGACTTTAGGAGAATAATTGAAAGGGGACTCTGGAATGGAAACCCTATTGAAGACATCCTCACCCCTAGTCGGGCGCCACCAGCTCCTGAGGAAGGAACCATCTCAATATTTACTTCGGGAGGCAAGATCACTACTCGAGACTCTCTTATAGGAGGGTTTAAACGAACCCCATAGAATCGTAAAAGGAGTATGTCCTCCCCCCAGGAAAGAGTCACGACACCCCTTGTGTTGCCCAGCGGGGTAGGAGAAAACCCCTTTGGAGGGACTGGAGAGGACCACCTAGGCTGAGGAACTTCGGCCACCAAGAGGGTGGCCCAAACCTATTGGGATGCCTTCGCCTCACCCGCTTTACGCGGTGAAAAAGAATAACATGTGGCTTTGGGAGTGAGAGAATGCGGCTTAGGCTTTACGGCTCCACCCACTTCCGATGATGGTTTTGGCTGGCGAATCACCACTAGAACAAAATGTTGTCTAAGAGGAGGCATCGGTGCCAAGTCAGAGCTACTACTGTCAAATTCCTTCCTCCTGGGCTTTTTCCATTTTTCCTCCACTGGCTGGCTAAGGGAACACCTACAAACCTGGGGAACGGCCGACCGCATAAGTATGTTGTGGTTGGCGTAACGTGTGCTGGCGGAGCCAGATATCTTCGAAGGTTAGCTTTGTCCAGCAAAGCCTCGGAGTAAACATCGTCCGGGTATGCCTTTACCCAGGCCTTGAAAACTTCTATCTGACTCGCCTCTTCAAGAGTTGCCACTGGCCAGATGCTTTTATCTTCAGCCACAAACCCCTAGATTGTACGAATTGGGTAATCGCGCTAATTGACCTAGCCAACCAGAAACTCCCATCCTCTACCTAGCAGAAAAAAGAAGCATTGGGTCCACCCTTCACCTAGTTGTACTACGACTCCAAGTGAGTCAGTGCCGAAATCGACTGAAAGCTACATGTGTTACCATTATGCTTAAGAAGATTGTGGGTGAAAAGGAACTCGTGAGCGGTGAGGTTAGGGTACTCTAAACCCACCTCCTCCAATGCTAGCCTCTAGATGATGCAACAGGACACCAAAATCCTCCACGCATTAGGTTGAAGTTGTGCAGGGGCCAGGCGGAGAAAATCTAGCACATCATGAACCAGGCGGCAGAAGGGAATCTGAAGGCTGCTAGAGAACATGCTCGAGTACAAGGCCACTTTTGTGGCATAACCCTCAGAATCCACTGCCCTCTGTGGGGTTCAGGCACTATGAATTCAACGATTTTAGTTACCTTGAAGGTTGATTTCAATGACTCCAACTCATCCAAAGTCACCACTAACCACTAATGACGCCCTTCAAACTGTTGGGACTCAGTATGAACCTCAGAAGGGTCCATATCTCTAGGGGTTCGGGAGACCCCAAGCATGTTAACATAGGTGGAGCTCTGTGAAGCAGCACAGGAGGGATTCTTGGGAGCCATCGAGATGTAAAAGTAGAGGGAAAAAAAAGGCAAGGAACACACAGAGAAGATGAGGGGAAGAGAAGCACAGAGCACGCAAAGGATTTAGAGAATGAAGATGATAGTAAGAGAGCAAGTAGGCTCCAAACAATGAAGGGGTTGGGGCTTAAATAGGCCATTGTGACGGTTGGCAATCCCTCTATGGGGCAAGTGAAACACCCCATGAGGTAAGTGAAACAGGCACGAACCACATGACACGAAACAACGTGGGAGAGGAACAACAGCCTGACACCATTAATTCAAGGGAAGCCAAACGGACGCAATCAAGTACATTTTAAGCTGTCATAAACGTGCCACTGGAGTCAGGAAGAGGAACAATAGCCCATTTCAAACCATGGAAGCCCAACGGACATGACCACATAAAGAAAGAAGAATAAAAAGGTGAAAATAAATTTCTACCGGACTAGTTCGATAGGAATTGATGGGATAATTGTGAGGGAGATATCCCTCCAGGCCCTTGGGACATGCCCATATAGGACCATGAGGGGCCTAAGCCTCATTCCCTAAGGGGGCCCAAGCACCACTTTAGATACCAAGCCCACGAATTGCACCAACCCGAGAGGCAAGCCCCATGCGGGAAACACAATTGACAAGGACAGATGGGACTCACCGCCCCTAGTGCCCCTAGTGACACCTAGCACTTGAAAACATGCATCGACAGATGGGTAGGAAATACAGACGACCCTTGATTCCCCGACAAAGGGTATAAGGGAACATGACGTTGATCATCTACTGGTAAGGCACCATTTAGGGAGCAACACTGCATCAATGGCGCCATCCCCCAGACTCCACGCTGCATTGATAGCGCCACCTTAGACTCCACACTACATTAAAGGATCCTGGCTGGGTTATAATGGGAATGACGTGAACTCCTTGACACAGGGTATGAGATGTACCCCCATAAACCTCATATAAAAGCTGACCCCAAGTACAAAGGATGCTCTCTGAATTCTCGCACTCCCACATGATTTACTAAGAAGATTAACTAATTTAGGTATCAGAGGCTCTCCGAACACCACAAAACCACCTTTATCTTCATTTGTGTGTAGGCACAAAGCCCCCGACCCGTGTATCTGGAACCAGGCTCAGATGTGTGAATCACGATGTTAAGATATTATATACTAAATTACTAATTAGTATAATATGAAACTTTAATCTTATTATTCATGTTTATTAATCTTATAACATAAGATTAAAATAACATTTGATATAATATAAAATTAATTTTATAATTTTTAATCTAACATTTAATATAACAAATAAGTTTTAATATTATAATATAAAATTATTATAACATGAAATTTTAATATTAAACATGAACATCGGTATCAAGTTATTAATATAAACTTACTTTTGAGGAGAACAATTATTAGAGGAACCATCGGCTCTCAAGTCTCAACTTGTCTAGTGCCACACGTGTAAACGGTAAATCAGAAAAATCGGACCTAACTAGAAAAATCGAAAGTTTTGATTTCGGTAATGAATCGATTTGTATTGGTTTTAAAATTTTTAAAACCGATGTATATCAATTCAGTTCTAAAATTTGTTCAAAACTAAATCAAACTAGACCGATTATATCCCATTTGTTTGGGACTTGTGTTCAATATAGAGTTTTTTTTTTTCCAAATTTGATGGATCCATTCGTCTAAGGTTTGGAACGGGAGGCAAGGAGTGCAACTATTTGTTCGTATAGATCGAATTACAATCTTAAGTGAAGCGACATGATTTTGAACCCAGAGGGTGCAAAATATTATTTTTCTAATGGTTTAAAGGTATGATGTTTCAAATCTTAGTAAATTGTGCTATAAAGTGTAAAATCTTGATAATTTAAAATTTGAGAGTGAAAAATAGATGAAGAATGTTATTTATATTTATAATTTTTTACTTACTTGCATAACAATACATGTTGAAGTATTAATTATTGATACAGTAAAAAAATATGAAATTTAAACTTTAAAATTTGAATTAAAAAAATTGATAATGGATCTTATATATACAATTGTTAATAAAATTATAATTATACAGTATCACTTTGGATAAATTAGGATATGTTTGGGAGTGAGATGAGAATTTTATGTTTTGTTTTAAAGTTTAAAATATTATTTTTTAGTTTTGAGATTTGAAAAAGTTAAATTAGAATTTGAAAAAGTTATATTGGAATTTGAAAAAATTGTTTATTATATTTTATATGGAGATTTGAAAAAGTTGTAATGATGAGATAAGATGGGATGAGAATTTTGAGTAAGTTATGTTTTCCAAACCTATCCTTAATCTCCTGTCCATTCAATTTAGAGGAAGTTTAGATTTAAAACTAATCACAATTCATCTCATTATTATAAATTTTATAAATTTTTACATAAATATAATAAATAATTTAATTTTTTTAAAAAATTTTAAAAAATATTATAATAATATTTCATCCACCTCTTATGCGAATCTCAATTCCAACTTACCCACGAGATCTGTGTAAAACGTTACGAATGTAGAGTCAAAGCTAAGGACGAAGTATTCATAAATTTCATTACTCCCTCCGGCGGGTGGCAGGGTGCTTCCCCGCAAATCTGATAGAAGAAACAATCCCCACACGCCTCTACGATGGCTGGAGGTAACCATAACAAAAGCGCATCCCATGGCCACAAGAAATCCTCTTCATCCTCAGCCTCCTCCCCTCAACGCAAATCCCGGTGGGAATCCGATAAGCCTCCCTCCGATTCTACTAAAAAATCCGGTGCTCCGAAGCACGGCAAAACCCCGTCTAACCCCCCGAAACCTGCCCCAACCGCAAGCCCGGCCAATCATAAACCCACGACGAACCCGACCCCTCACTCCGCCCCAGGTCCAATCCCCTCACCCGGGGCTTCGTTTCCCTTCCCGGACCCCACCGCTCTGGGCCCTCCGCCTCTGCCGGCATACGATTTCCACATGCTGGAGCGGCGGACCATCGTTCTCGCCGACGGTAGCGTCCGGTCCTACTTCGCTCTCCCGCTCGATTACCACGATTTTACACCGCCGCGGCCTCACATAGACCCTGCCGGGAGGTTCTTATCGATGGGCCGTGGGCCAGAATTGGGTGGGTTTGATAAGCGGTTCCCGCCTCCTACGAGTCCCAGAGGGTTTAGTAGGCGGGACTACTGGAATTCGCTTGGACTCGATGGGCGTGGGGCGGCCGAGGAATCGATGAAGAGGAAGTATAGCAAGGAGGATGAGTTTGCGCAGCATGGGCACCCGAACCGGCTTCCGTTCGGTTCCGCCAGTGACCGGGGCGAGTCTTGGGCGGAAACCAGTGGTCCGTTTGACCGGGGTGATGAATATAGGGCATTCAAGTACATGAAGGTTGGTGGTGGTGATAATATGGGTCTAAAACACCTTGAAGTTGATCAGAACGCGTTGAAGGCGGTGTTTCTTCAACTTGTGAAGTTAGTCAATGAGAATGCGAGTAAGAGGAAAAATTACTTAGAGGAAGGAAAGCATGGGCGGCTTCAATGCATTGCTTGTGGCAGGTGTGCTTGAGTCGATTTGGATCCATTTATTTCCTTCTCTTTTATTTGTTTTAAATTCGTTGCTTTAAGCCCTGGATACGTTTTTTTTATTCATAAAAAAAACCCTCTTGTGATTAGGATAGGTTATTAGGGAAAACTACATCTTGTAGATGTTAAAAACCCAACTATTGATTCAAAAGTCCTAGAACTGTTAAATATTAATTTGGTTAAATCTTTAACCTTTATAATCATAATATTCCACCACGCTTTCGAATCCGACGTACACGGAAACTCACTCTATTGACACTAATTCGGTGGTAGCTCTTTTCCTTTTGGCGGCTTCATTCATCTATTAGTATTCAATGACATAATACTATGTCCATAAAAGTACTCAACCATTGATCCAAAAGTCCTAGAACTGTTGGATATTAATTTAGTTAAACCTTTAACCTTCAAGATCATAACAGTGGATCTTGACGAAAGATTTCGTGGCGCGAGTGATTTCGACTCTTCTTGACCATATCATTTGATTTCAATCTATGTAACATATCACGTAGTACCTTGGTGCTGTATACCTTTTGACCTACGAACAAGAGTCATACCAGATGGGCTAGGTGGAGAGAGTTTGGAAATATATGGGCTCTCTCTCTCTCTCTCTCTCTCTCTCTCCCTGTATGAGTTGGGATGAGTATTCGATCGGTGTTCCGTTCTTGAGTCAGTTTTGTTGTTGTATGTGACTCATAATCTATTAGATTGAGTAATAAATAGAGTTTTTTGTACATATCGTTCAATTGAGCCAGGAAGAGATCCACTGCATTCCACAGTGGTCTATGCATGAGGAATTCATGTGATATATAAGGATCTATTAAGTTGTTGTTAGTTAACTAGTTAGTTGCATTTATTTTTCTCTTGGTATTCCTTACTATGAGGTGGATTTTCAAGATTTAGGGACTAATTTCCATAATGGGCTGTTTTATTCATGGTTAATCCATTTACAACGTGAGGTTGTGCTATGGCAAGTTTGTCAACTATGTCTATCTATAAAGCTATGTTGAAAGGGGATTTGAAGAGCTGATCTTGACATCATGTGGGATTTCCTACTGTTGGACACATGTAAGACCCCAGTCCCAAATATGAATAACCCACAAAGTGGGTAAGTTATCAAGGTAGTTATGGGTGCTAAGTCCCACATCGGCAATTTACTAAGTGAAGGAAACTGAGCTATAAGTAATTTTAGGGAACTTTCAAATTGACTAGCCTTTTTGAGGTTAAACCATAGATGGATAAAGTTTTCTCCAGATCGTTACAATACACTTCACGCAATGAGTAAAATTGATCATCGCCTATAGTTTTTAATGCAACATTCAGAATTGTGGGTAGGTTCTTTAATCCTAATGCTTAAGAGTCGCTTATCAGAAAGAAAGAAAGAAAGCTAATGCTTAAGCATTGTGTTCGTGTGTGCGCACATAGAATTCAATAGTATATCTCGAGTTTTTGCTGTTTCATGATGACCAATCTTACTTGGTTGGTTTGTCATGTAGTTAGATATTTTTTTTGACAAGTTGTCTAGTAAGAAATTATTTGTTGTCAAGGAAGTCTTTTGCCTCTATTTCAGAATATAAACTTTGACAAGGGAATCTTTCTTTCCTTGTCGCTTCCATTTCCTTATATAACTTTTTAGATATTCTCTTATTAGGTTTATACTTTGCGACCTTTGAAACTACTTTTTGCCCAATATGGAAGTTTTTCCCCCTCGAAAAGGGTAGGATAGGGCAACTAGAGGTGGCTTCCCTACCTAAGCGTGACCATAGTGACATCTTATCTGTTGGGAACGGGACAGGAGAGGCCTAAACAACAGGAAGCTGCAGGCACTCCCTCAAGTTGGGTTTGAGCCATAGCTTAGATTCATTAGGGATTTCAATGGATCCTTAGGCAGCTAATACTAATAGTTTAAGATGAATCTATATTCGGATTCGAACCTAGGGGCTAGTGCATGATAACTTGGGACTAACCCAAGGACCATTGAGCTAACACCCTTGGTGGTGCCCAGTGTGAAAGTTGGATTTAGGTGTATGATATTAATATATTATTATTGCTTCATTGCTTGAACAACAACTTGTTGTTATGTGTAAGCTATTTATAGTGCTTTTTTAGAAAGTTTTCTGGCTCATATATATCTTGGTTTGACCTACATATGCAGTTGAGAAAGGTGATTGTAAGATCTATGCAATATGCATTAATTGTTTTTTTCAGCAAACTTTTTGTATTTCTGATGGTAATAACTTTAGTCGTGCTTTTTTCATAAGCAGGATAGCTTTTATACTTGATCAAAAAGAAACAGACATCATTGAAGTACATAGGGAAGGGTGTATACATGATGCTTCTAAGCGTAAAAGGAAAAGAGATTGAGTAAATTTTAGAAACTAAAGTTAGATGTACATAGGTCCACTGCTATCCAATGGCAAAGTGAATTGAAAAACAATGCTTTGAGAGTTTTTGCGATCTCAAAACCTCGAGCAATTATTTCCCTCTGCATGCATCACATCAAACAAAGCATCAAACAAAGAGACTAAAGACAGTTTGGCATAGTGAGCTAGGGTTGGTAATTTTCTACATGACTCGTGAATTCAACACAACCCCCACACAGAGTTAATGTGCTAGATTTGAGGGGTTAGATTGGTTAATTAAATGGGTCGAGTAGGATTTACTAATATACGTTCTTTACTCAACATGACTTGAACCTGACACATGACATGTAGAGCTGATTTTATTTTTTATTTTTTCACAATTTGCTAACCTGACACAAGTTAGCATAGAAGGGTGGTTGATCTTCTTCCAAATGGGAGAGGATTACGTGGCAATCCCCAAGTTGCAATTGTTTGGAAAATGGTCCCATTGTGCTTACTATGATGTATTTGGAGGGAATAAAATAAGTGGAATTTCAAAGATCATGAACAATCAGTGGATGAACTAGAAGTCTCTTCATCAGTACCTATTTGTGTGGGCAATAGTTATAGATTTCAATGGGCGAAGTTGCCATGATTTCCTTTGTAACACCCCTTCCCGTAGGTTGGGGCTGTCACATACCGGCGTTCTTAGACCGTTTCTTTTCCTAGACACTTCAGGAGGCAAGGGCTAGACAGTTTGCTGAGTTAGTTTAGGAGACAATGACTGTCGAGCGTTATGCTGCAAAATTTGTGGAGCTGTCTCATTTTGCGAGTTATTTAATTCCTGATGGAGTGAAGAAGGCAGAAAAGTTTGAGCAGGGACTACATCTGAGGATTCGGAGTTGCCTAGTACCACTCAGGATCTGCAATTCATTGAATTGATCACTCGAGCTACTCGTGGAGGAAGATTTGAGGGCGAACGGAGAACTTTACAACAAGAAATGCCAACAGCTACTACAAGGGCCTAACATAAACAAGAAGCCTACTCCAAGCAACCACTTGAGGCCATCTCACGGTAGTCAGTCCTACACAGTTTGCAATACTTGTGGAATGATGTATCCAAAAAATTGTCTGCTGGGTCAGAATGCTTGTTTTAAGTGTGGAGAACCAAACGATATTGCTCAAAAAAGAACACTTTAGGAAGTGGGTAGAGGACTACTGCATCGGCTAGAGTTTTTGCTCTTACTCCCGGTGATTCTGAAGCATTTAACGATGTGGCTACATGTACTCTTCTATTATTTTCTCACTATGCTACAATCTTATTTGATCCGGGTGCCACCAACTCTTTTATATCGTGTTCTTATGCTTGTTTGGATGTGAGAACACCGGAAAATCTTGATTGTACACTGTTTGTTGCTACACCCACTGGTGTACACATAGTTTGCAATGCTTATAAATTGCCCAATAGAAATTCAAGGGAGGCATCTCCTAACGGATTTGGTGATATTTGATATGATGGGATTAGTTTATGCTCAGACATTTGTGTTATCGGGTCTAAGCATAAACTTTTAATATTAATATTAAATATTCTTAATAACAAAAAAAGGCATAAAATTTTAAAATAAAGTTCATTTGTGTTATAAGGGTTGATTGTAGGTTTCGTAGGTTGACCTGTTTATTAATCAAGTCAACCCGTTTTGACCCAAACTCATTTATATCAAATCCAAACCTACTTATTTCATATCGAGTTCATGGGTCGTGTCATATATCGTCATCCCTAGTTCAAACTTTAGACCTGGAGCTAGCATACTGCCAAAGCCAACGTTCATATCACTTGAGCCAACCCCTATGGAACCTCTTCCATCCAACCAACTGTCATTCCAAGCTCCCCCTCCTCTCAAAAAAAGAAAAATCGACTTGGCTTTAAAGTGAGCTCCCAATGAGAAACCTTGATACATCATAGGCAATGAAAACAACCTACAGCCCAAGATACGAGCCAGGTTGTCTACATCAGTCACATTGCCAACTGGAGGTAATACAGACTTGGCCAGTTTAATCTTCAATCCAGAGTCTGCTTCAAACCATAGGATCATGCAACTTAAAGAAAGCAAGTGCTCAGTGGTTGCCTCCTTAGTAAAGATCAGTGCCAATTTAATCCTCAATCCAGAGTCTGCTTCAAACCATAGGAACATGCAACTTAAAGAATGCAAGTGCTCAGTGGTTGCCTTAGTAAAGATCAGTATGTCATTTGTAAACAATAGGTGAGAGATAAGAAGACTTGTGCAATCATGGAGCCAGTAATTCAGGTGTCTGGGTTAATCATGATATGTTTATTTTATTAAGATTCCTACCATTCCATGTCAAATAAGAAATATCAGTGTGAGTAATACATAGGATTGCTATAATTAATGTAATTGCTTCTTTTGTCATTGTATTTTGTTTGCTACATTCAGTACCTTGTAAACAGTGAAAGTCTGACCATATAGTTGCTCAATTTATGTTGTATGTGCTTCTTTCAGTTACTGCATCTAGCTGTGCAGATCTTTGTATTATTATTATTTTTTTTTAATAAGGTAGTTATAATCATATTTGATTTGTAATCCCTATCTAGGTAGTTATAATCATATTTGATTTGTAACTACTTAATATTAGTACAGATATGTAGCACTGGATCAGCTTCTAGATTGGATGATGAATTAGTGAGTTACTTTAGTGTTTATGTATTTTATATATTTCTTTTCCTATTAGAATGATAGGTGCATGCAATCATGATGGCAACTAGTTTTTTTTTAGAGATGTAGAGAACGATAGCAATTAATTGGAGATGAATTAAGGTATTAGCTTTGGTATGTGCTTCTATGCCTGGGCATAAAGCTGTGTTCAGATTATTTTTTTTGGAATTTGTGAATAAGTGTGTTTAATGTATCAATTTGTGAATAAGCTGTGTTCATATCTGCCCTAGAGCCTTTGGAAAGGGGTGATCGACTTGAAGTATGGTCGTGAACCCGGGGGGGGGGGGGGGGGGGGGGGTTGTTCTAAAGAAGGTAGGGGGTCTTATGGAGTGGGGCTATGGAAGTATATACGGAAAGGATGGTGCTCCTTTGCTAGTAATACTCGGTTGTGTTTGGGGGATGGGAGTAGGATCAGCTTTTGGAAGGATGTATGGGTGGGAGATACGGCCTTGAAGGATGCTTATCCTACGATTTTCAGTATTGCAAGAGAGAAGGAAGCTATGGCGGCTGATTTGCGGGTTATTAACCAAGGCTCATAGGAGTGGAATATTAGCCTTACTCGGGAAGCGCATGATTGGGAAGTGACTGGTTTGGTGGAGTTTCTGAACTTGCTGTACAGCACTCCCATTGCGGCCACAATTGAAGACTCGCTGGAATGGAGACCCTCTAGGAAAGGGAAGTTCTCAGTACGCCCCCTCTATGATTCTATTACCATGCAACAAAGGCATGATTTTCCATGGAAGACCATATGGAGGAGTAAAGCACCAACCAAGGCCGCATTCTTTGTTTGGACAGCAGCTAGGGAAGATTATGACCATAGATAATCTTAGACGACGTGGCCTTATCATCACAGATTGGTGTTGTTTGTGCAGAAATAGTGGTGAAACGACGGACCATCTACTCTTGCATTGTGATTTTACTCGAGATTTTTGGAATTACTTCTTCAGCAGAATGGGAATAGCTTGGGTAATGCCGGGTAGGGTGGTGGAACTGTTAGCAAGCTGGAGAGGGATCACTGGAACACCACATATCCCGGCCGTGTGGAAGATGACTCCCATTTGTATTTTTTGGTGTATTTGGTGTGAAAGAAATGAGAGGCTTTTTGAGGATCATGAGCACTCCATGGAAGAGTTTAGGAGTTTTTTCTGGAAGACTTTGTTTTTGTGGGCCATTGCTCTAGATTTGAATGGCCTCAGCTTCCATGATTTCCTTGTAACTGCTTCTAGTTCTTAAATAGGTGTAGTCACATGTATACTTCCAGTGTACCTGGGCTATGCCTATTTTCTTTATCAATGAAATAATTTAGTACTTATAAAAAAAAAAATGTATCAAGTTTCCAATCAATGCTAATGCCGGCTAACTTGTCGTAATGCTCTCTTTTTTAAAGCTATTGTTGTCTAGGGGCACCATTTTTTGTACTAAGGGTGTTTGGAGATGGGATGGTTTTAGATGAAAGTTGAAAGTTCAATAAAATATTGTTAGAATATTATTTTTTAATATTATTATTGTTTTGAGATTTGAAAAAGTTGAATTTGGATTTGAAAAAGTTGAATTGTTTATTATATTGTGTGTGAGAATTTGAAAATGTTGTAATGATGAGATGAGATGAGACGGTTTCTCAATCCAAACGGCCCCTAAATCCTACTTTTTGAATGTTAGCAGGCCTGAATATTTTGGAACTTGTCATGTGGGATATGCATGAAAATAAGCTTGTGCAGTCACGTTTTGTGCTTTAGTAGGATTGGGGTAGATTTGGAAAGATAATTTCTTCAATATTAGCCCATTCGAATCTCAGTATATTAAATTGTATGCTTACCAGTGCATGATGAGTCAGTATGCATGGTTCAGATCTCTGTGTTTTAATCTGTGGTAGAGTAACTGTGTTGCCTTAATGTCTACTGCATTGGAGTCATGCTGTCTTGATCGCACCATCTTTTGTATTTTAAATTTTTGTTTGTACTTTGTAACTTGGTTGTTGAATGGTGCAGTGATCAGCCTTCAATCAGATCTCATTTATGGCTTTTTTTTTCTTTGATTTTGAATTAGTTCCCAACTGCATAGTTGCGAATGTTTATACTTGATTTAGAATTTCAGACTTGCAATTGTATCATTATCTTCTTTCATGCATTAATAGATTAGATGCATATTTAGGGTTATCCACCCTTTATTCTGTTACTCGCCATCTGTAATCACTGGATGCCCTTTGTAGTCAGTTGTTTGATAAGTGGCTTATAGCATCAAGGTCACCACAAATTTGATATTTCTAAATTGTTTTCTACCTGGAATATGCCTCGAGACCTGTGCAGCAATTGAATGGTTGGGCTCCATGCTTTTGATTTTCATAGGCAATATGTATAACAGTGTACTCACACCCACACCTACATGCATATCTAATGTGGTGTAGAAGATGGCTCCTTTTTTCAAGTGTAGTGTATTTGGAGGGATAGGAATTATAGAAATTTTGAAAGGACGTCGTGGGAAGGAAGCAAACCTAGTATCTGTTCGGCCGATCATTCCACGATCGTGAACGGAAGATGGAAGTGCTTAAAATGTTCTTCAATAGTTTGTTTCTTTGGTCAGCTGTTATATATTTTAATGTGCCAAGTTTTTGGGCAGCTCTTGTATACATCATGTGTACTTGGGCTACGTCTTTTGCTTTCCTCAATAAAGTTTCCAATTACATATTACAAAACTAATTGCAGATAGACTTTTTTTTTTAGGAAATGAAGATTGGACACTTGGACATCCTAGAACGGATAGATGCTTCATAGCATCATGTGGTCATAGAACGCAAATGAACTCTTAAATTTAATACCTAGCTATAATCTTGCTTAAATTTAATTACCTCATAAGTATAACCTCTTCCAAGAAGCCAATCTGTGTAGCTGTGGTCCACATTTTCAACCACGGCATTCCAAATCCTCTCTGATATGAAGGAAGCACCCAACGGTAAGCCAAGATACTTCGTGGGTAAAGAAGGTACCTTATATCACAAGAGACAGGCTAGACTCATCGTGGGTACAACCCCTACCGGCCCCAATTGAAACTTTGAAAGATTAACTCTCAAACCCTAGACAGCTTCAAAATAAAGGATAAGAGCCCTCAAAGATTGGATGTACCCAAGATTTGTTCCATAGAAGTTGAGAGTATCATCGGCAAAAAGAAAATGAGAAATATCAATAAAGCCGTAATCACCATTCCCTGGCTTCTCTAGTGAAAACCACCTTCCACAGGGCCTCAAATAATCTTGCCAAGAGCTTCCATGACAATAATGAAAAGTTCACACCAATATTTGGGGGTGGATTTGGGATCCTTAACTTGATTAAGCTCAACCAACCTCTTTTGGGTAAATGGTTGTGGTGGTTCCAACACGAGAACCCGGGGGGGGGGGGGGGGGGGGGGGGGGGGGGGGGGGGGGCTATGGAAGAAGTTTGGTGAGTCTTGGGTCTTGGAGAGGATGGTGCTCAGATGGGATACACGGTCCATATAGGGTGGGTCTATGGAAAAACATTAGAAAATGCTAGGAGATCTGCTTAAGACATGCACATATGGTGGTGGGTGACGGTTCTCATGTCAAATTTTGGTACAACTAGTGTTGTGGTGAACAAAGCCTCAAAGACACATTCCCTAGCATTGTTGAGCTTGTATGAGCGAAGGATGCAACAGTAGCTAATCTCTTGGTCTTCTCTCGTGGCTCCCCTCAATGGAATGTAGATTTCATTAAGGTTGCACGAGATTGGAAGTTGGAGGTTATCATCGAGTTCCTTGATTTACTGTATTCCGTAAGAGTGACTAAGGGTACCATAGACAAGATCAGCTAGAGTCCTTCCAAGAAAGATAGATTCACAGTTAGATCGTTCTACCAAGTTCTAATGAGTTCGAGTATGACCACTTTTCTATGAAGGAATATATGGAAGGCGAAAGCTCCTCTAAAAGCAGCTTTTTCTTGTTTGGAGCCTCCTTAGGCAAGATTCTTACTACACACAATTTGAGGAAACATGGGGTAATGATGTTGGACTAGTGTTGCATGTGTAAGAAGAATGAGGAATTAGTAGACCACCTGCTTTTACATGTGGGATGATTTTTTTGCGGGGATTGGATTATCATGGGTCATGCCTCGTAGGCTGTTGGATTTCCTAACAAGCTGGAAAGGCCTTCAAGGTAATCCACAAGTGGCAGCAATCTGGAGAATGACTCCTATATGTATGTGTTGGTGCATTTGGTGGGAAAGAAATGGTAGAAGCTTCGAGGATCGCGAGAGGACAACTGATGAGCTTAAAGTTCTTTTTAAAACCTTGTTCTTACGGGCGGGGCCATTGATTTTAATGGACTAAATGTCCATGATTTTCTACTTTCAGTTGTAAACCATAGTTAAGTATTTCTTGTGTATATTTCATGTGTACTTGAGCTATGCCTTCTCTTCTTATGAATAAAATTTCTTGATTACCTATAAAAAAGAAATAATCTTTTTTTTCGAGCCATTTACCCACTTGTTTAAAAGACGATTGTGTATAAAGCGTGGATGTTAAGTTTTATCAGTGATAATCAAACAGATAGAATGATGTTTAAAGTGTCTGGAAGTTAGAGGTTGTAGTGGTAGAGCATAAGATGTGGAATATGACCTCTTGATTAGTTTATCAGTCTGTTTGACTTGGATTGTGTCTGATCTAATTGAACACGGGTTCAATTACCGTAATTGTCCTCTTCTTCTGGTATTTAACTGCCATTATCTGCTGTTGTTTCAAGCTGATTGCCCTTTTGTTTTATTTGACAGAAATCAAACCTTATATCCACTGCAATACTGGCCGTAAACTGATTCCATATTAACTAAATTATCAAGTGTTCCTAGTTATTTGCTATCCATTCCTATGACATTTCCAACATTTTATGGTGCTGTCTATGGACAGATACTGCAGCTTCATTATAAAGATATAGAGCAAACATTGTGCTGGTGTATTGAATGGATTTATTTGGCACTGGTTATGGTACTTAAACTTGTTGGCTCTATGTAGGTCATATTCACTCAGATTCTGGTGACTCATGGATGGCATGCCGCGTTATTGTTATTTATTTTATGGAAATAAAGCTGTCTATAAGAATGATAATCCTTGTTTTTTTGGGGTGCATTTGGAGATCCCTAGTTTAATTTGTGTGCTACTCTTTCTTTATGATTTGGAGGCACAAATCCATCACATCAGGTGAGCATCATTGCAGAAAATTGTGGTATCACGCCCAAATGAAAGTCAAATGATTTCACTTTAACTTTCTACTAGATCTTTCCATATGTAGAGATGAACTCATTTATAATTATCTTGGGTTATTTTTTTTCCTGTTTTTGGGTGCACACAATAGAATGACTTTATTGTTGTTGTATATAGTATTGTTCTTGTAATGCAGTTGAGAAATTAATGCTTGTTGTCTAGCTCTAGTCTACGATTTTGTTTAGTCCTGATACCTAACATTTTCACCTTTGCCTTGACTATTCCTCTAAACTGGGGAATCAATTGCCTTCATTCCCCCTTATAGTTGAAACTTGTAGGCAGATACTGATATCTGAGAGGAAAGCCTGAAATATATTCTTCAATGCCCTTGATATGCATTATTTCAGGTCTTCAAAAGATTATGAGGACATGCATGGTCTCATAATGCACGCTTACAACTCAGATAGTGCTGACTTGCTTCTGGATCACTTGGGCTTACACAAAGCTCTGTGTGTGTTAATGGGGTGGAACTATTCGAAGCCTCCTGATAGCTCAAAGGCATATCAGTTTCTATCTACCGATGAAGCCATAGCAAACCAGGATGATCTGATTGTATGGCCACCTCTGGTGATTATTCATAATACCATTACGGGAAAGGCCAAGGATGGGCGCATGGAGGGTTTGGGAAACAAAACAATGGATAATAAAATTAGAGGTATAATGTGCCCTTCCATATATTATCGTTTTTATTTTATTTGTATAAAAATGTCCCTGCAAAAAGTTGGTCCCTGATCATGTAGGTCAGAGGCATGCATCTGATCTTAGTTGTCAGCCATCCTCTATAGCAGAATGCATATGATATTTTTATAATGAACTTTATTAGACTCTAAGGGATATCCGTTCTACTTATCAAGAAAGGGATATCTATTCAAGGAAAAAGTTATATGCAAACCTCTCCAGTTTAGTTGTCACGCTACCTTCTAACGATATATATATATATATATATTTTCATAATTTTAGATTTATTTGCTTTGGTAAGATGACACAAGCATTCCTTTCTTCGGAAAACCAGCCTGAGAGGAATGTCTTGGTTTTGTGAGGTTCTTTGGAAGACCTTTTTTTCCTTTATGGTTAATCTAAAATTTTAGTGAAGAACACAAAAGGCATAGCCCATATAAATAAGACATATAAGAGAATCACCTGATTAAGAATAAAAATAGATACAATGACAGAAAATTGTATCAATCTATTGAAGGTTCATAGAATGATTATGCAAGCTATAAGAGAGATATCAGGTCTTCAAATGGATGACTTCACTTGGCACTGTGGTCCAAACCTTTCACTTTGAAGGAGATTGATTCTAGGTATTTAAATCTTGGTAGGAAATGTATAGAGGTGTGGTTTAGCAGGAATGGGTCCGTGCAGTTTGCTTGGTTGCTTACTAAATTCTACTGTTGTTAATGTATGGTTAAAGATGATTATGGATGAGGTCTGTGTCAAGTTGAGCTTATGTGAGGCCCCAAATTAATGGAGGTGGCCAAGTCTTTATTTATGTATTATTGGAACTTGGTGGCCAAGATTTACTACTAACAGAATATTAGGCTCGATCTGGTGCTTGGTTTGGGTCTAAGCTTTTTCTTTATTAAATAACTAAGATTTACGATTATATCTGTGGATGGATGTACTTGTAAGAGTTGCATTGCTTACTGTTGAGCTTTCTATCTCGCCTTGAAGCTCTTGGTTATTACCTCGAGCTTTTATCTGTTCTTGAAGCTCCTTGTTACTACCTACACCACAGATCTGATTCCATGTTTTTCCTTGTTTGCAAATTTGTTGTTATCTTTTTCTCTTTAAAGATAGGTTTTTGTTGTATGATTCCTGTGTACTTGGGTTGCGTCTTTTGTGTTTTTAATGAAATAAATTTTTTTTATAAGTATTTTTAATGAAATAACTATTACTTAAAAAAATAATTGCAGGCCCTTTTTATGGTTGTTATTGTCCAACTGCCAGTAAAATTATACGATTTTCCCTTTGCCCCCTATTTCCTCATCTTTTCTTCCTCTGGTGATTTTTTTTTTCTTTCTTTTTATGTTATAATTGATTGAGAGTGCAACCTGGGGGTGCGCTAGCTAGATCTGCATGATATTAAAGGACCAGTCACCATTCCCCGGGTTTCCCATTAGCATTTATGTAGCTCGATCAGCCTTGTATATACTTGATATGGGACTTGCATGTGTCCACACAATGCACATCACAAACCACCTAATTTCCCTATTGAAATACCCTGATGTATTTGTTAGAGCCTACATTGTGGATACCTAGGCACCCAGGACGAGGAAGGGCGTAGTAAGTGATGAAATGCTTTGGGGAGTTGTAGTACCCGTATGCCACCTGGCATTACTAACTTGACTTTTATACTATTTCATGATTTGATGCACTATCTGTATTTGTGTGATTCTACAAAAGTAGTTAATTGTTTATATAGCCTAGATTGACTTGGTATATTTCTAATGTGGGATTCAATGTATGCCTGTAGATCACTCACAATCTACATAATCTCGGGTATCACATGCCTGCCTCTTTCATGTTTATAAATGGGGTGCTGTTTTCCACCGATGCCCAAGCTTGTCTGGATTTTCTCCTTGTGGATTTGCATCTGTTGAATGTGCCTTTCTGAACATTTTCTCATCTTTATTGATTCAGTCAACATACTAATTCACGGGCAGATCCCCAAACATAAATAAAATCACTGGTTTAACTGGATTTGGATCAGCTTATCATATCTTTTCAGTATCCTATATCCACATGATCCGTTGGTTGTACTTTTGTTACCAGAAATGTTATTTAAATCATGATTAGGGGTTGTTTGGATACAAGAAGCCTCTCAACTCATCTCATCTCATCTCATCTAATCATTACAACTTTCCCAAACTTCCACTCAAAATACAATAAACAATTCAACTTTTTCAAATCTCAAAATAAAAATAACATTCTAACAATATTTATTCAAATTTCAACTTTCACCTCATTTCTTCTCATCTTGTCTCAAATCACTATCCAAACATCCCAAAGCTGCCATTTGTGTCTACTTAATTTCAAAATGTGTTAACCTATTTCTGGATCTGGTGGGTCCACCAACTCCACTCTCTCCAAGCATTGGTTAACATTTACATAAGTTCATGCTTGGCTTTGATTTTTTTATTTTTTATGAGATTTGACTCCCAAGTGTTCTCACTAGCATTAACCCCTAAGGATTGGCTCATGGTAAAGGCCTTGGTCTTAGTGGTATGCTCCCTTCAGTTTTACCCTCAGGTACAAACAATTTTTAGGGGCTATCGGAATGAGGGAATTTCCCCCTGAATTACTTGGGGTGCATTTGTGTGAAAGTCCTTGTCAAGAGTCTGTGCACCCCTGGAATTAGTCAGGACTTTGTTCTCAAATGAGCGGTGCCAGTAAAAAAAGTTCACTGGCATTAAAATATCCATACTGGTTCGGACATTTAGAATCAGTGCTTGTGTTCTGAACATTTAATGGCCTCCTCATGCTGCGTCAAGAAAAGTTGAATAGGTTTTGGAGATGAGCCTTCCAAAACAAAAACAAATGCTTGGGAGAGGAAGTGAAATAGATAAATTATGTGGTCAGTGAGAATATATTAAGCCGAGTTCCTAATCAGTATAACTACTTGTTATCTTTTGAATAGTGTGTGGAGATGAAAATACAATGTTAGCATTAGCATTGGCTTAATCAAAGCCATCTTTAAAATTTGATTAAAAGTACATGTTTTCTATAAATTCAAAACCTCTCTAGTCATAACCCCACATTGAATTAGTCAAAATAATAATATAATATTATTTTTTTAATAATAAAATTTTTAATTTTTTTTTCATATTTTGCAATTACACTAACTATATGTTAATTAATAATAATATTTCTTACTTCACATATTTCAAAACTGAAAGGGCGTTCGGGGGAACGGGTGAAATGAAAACCGTGGGAAATGAAAACTGAAAAGCAAAGCAGTTGGGGTAATTTTTACAATAAAATATTACTTTTGAAGATGAACATTACATCTTCAAATTTGAATAAATACTTAAAATTACTGTAGCTCATAGTTCAAGCTTTTACTTTCTGAAGAAGCCAATGTAGATCATTTTATCTACATTTCTTCAAATTTTGAAGATGCATTGGCTTTTGAAGAAGCCAATGCCAGTGCTCTTAATTTCTGGAAAGGCTTCCTTGAGGACTCTGTTGTCATATCAGGGATTATGCTAGAATTTAATTCTAGACCCATCACCCACCTTGAAGCAAGTGTACCTAGAAAAAGCACCCTGTCCTCTTGTAATTTGCTTCCAAAGCCCCACCCCATGTGCTCCACTCACTTATTCGAATACCATCCACCCCAAGCCCCACCAAACTTAGAACCAATTACGGCTCAACATAAGCCCCCCCCCCCCCTTTTATTTGGTATCTCCACAACCACTTTCCTAATGAAGACTTATTGAAACAAGCAGATGCCATACTCCCAGCCCGCCTCCCTAGATTGGGGTGCATACCGTGGACAAGAAATATGTAGGCAAGTTGAAAATAGTACTTTTGATCAAGGTAGATAGATACATCCTTTTCCAACTTGCCAACCTTCTCTTGATTTTTTCAATCAGCCCATTCCATATAGATTTAGCCTTGAATGAGGCACCCAATGGGGAGGAAGTTCTCCATACTAGTAACATTTCCCACTGGGACCATTTCTGACTTAGCTAGATTCACTCTCAATCCAATGGGCTTCAAAGCAAACAAGGGGCCTCAAAACTTCAACATGATCTTGTTTAGCCTCACAAAAAGTGTGTCATCTGCAAACAAGAGGTGAGAGATATCCACTGTGCCAGTGTTTGTTGCCCCAACTGAAAGTCCGAAAAGGAATTCACCGTCCATGATACCTGAATCATTTTGATAGTTTGATCATAACAGCTTATACGATTACACATCCACTAATCATGAACTAGGAATCGTAACTCAGATTAATTTGATTGATTACTTAAAAAAAAAACTGAGATTATTCATTGACTGATGAATGTGTCAATGACAGTTATTGTGCAGTTGTGTTACGAAAGCTGTAGGATACTAGCTTAGATCTTATTGATGATTTATACTTTTATAATTATTCCCTACCTTGACATTGATACAAAAATTGTTAAGTACACAAGTCCTGCAGTAGCAGTGTCTTTGATGTAGTTTGAGTTATTTGTTTTGAGGTTATTATGCTTTATTGTCGTGATTGTTTTGGCATCTTGCTATGGTAATGATGGATGCTGCTTCCATGTTTATGAAATGGGCCTGCTAGCTTTCTTAGCAATGGGCTTTGCTTCTAGGTTAGAATGTGATTTTTTTCCTCACTTATAAAAAGAATTTGATTTTTCTTTAACTTATATATTAATACTTACTGATCAAAGAGCTAAAAGAAGGAAGTTGAAGCTTCCCACATCAGTAGTTGCTGGCCAATCTAATTAGATTTTGTTTGTTCAGGCAGAACCACCTAATGGTCTGTAAATTGTATTTCAATGATCCTAGCCTTTGTAAATTTTCTTTTTGATAAGTGATCCTAGCCTTTGTAAATGGATAGTCGGTTCCTAATTTTTCTGTCAGTGTTGAACAATTTGTTACATAATAGTTATTGCTAGGGTGTTTTCCATTCTGTCCTGTGTTATAGGGCGTTATAATGTTTTACTGATTCCTTTAAGCATTTATAGTGCCTCCTCGATTTGCATGTTTTGTTTATTCCTCATCTCCTATCTGAGACAGATTCTATGAGTATATTTTCAGTTGTACTTAAATGCTGTGTTTTGCTTTCATATCATATGGTAGTAGAGTTGTTGTGTTTTTGCTCTTATTTTGTTCTTATGCTTTTTTTGCCCAGCCACGTAGGCATCCGGTGAGAACTGGTGGTTTTATGGTTTATGGAAACTGCCTTGTATTGTGATGCATAAATATGGAGTTCAGTCACGGGTGGAATCTTAGAAGATAATTCTACATTTATCCTTATGCATTGTCATGCACTCTTAACTATGAATTAATGGATTCCTTTTGACAAGTTTGTTGTCTTGACAACTATGTTTTTTTTAAAAAAAAAAAAAAAACCGTTTGTGTTCATGTTTCAGATCTTGGATTTGGGGGTGGCAAGTCAAAGTCTGTGTATGGGAAAGATGGTCATCTGGGTATAACACTGGTTAAGTTTTCTGGTGATCAATTAGGCCTCAAGGAGGCCATACAGCTTGCAGAATTCTTTGAGAAAGAAAATCATGGACGGAATGCTTGGGCTCGTGTAAAGCCCTTGACATTTAGCAGAGATGACGAGAAAAACCCAAACCTTATGCGGGTGGATGAGAAGACACGAGAGAAAACGAGGATCTTTTATGGTTATCTTGGAACTGCTTCAGACCTGGATAAAGTTGATCCAGAAACGAGGAAAAAGGTCACGATCAAGAGCCGGAGGGAATACCTGTCCAAGTAGATTCTTGGTGACAATGCAAGGTAGTGTTGTGTATCCCAATTTGTTGTTACTTAGTTCTATGACATCTGACCGTTGGGTCATTTAGTCATTTGATGATAAAAGTTTGATGTAATATACCAACAGTTTCTGATGTTATATGGCGTGCGGCCTATTTGGATGCTTTGCTGCTGGTTCTTCTTGGTAATTTAAAGGCAGTTCTCGGTTGTTAGATGGTATGGTTTCCAGCTGCTGGCTATGTTAATTTGCCGCCGATTTTCCTCACCCCCTGATCGTGATATTACATTCTATAATTTATACATGAATTTGTTTTATGTTTTTGCCTTTCCACTACATGAGACTGAATCCTCTTACAGATTATGAGAAGTTAACTCGAAAATGAAAGGTTTCAAAACCAGTGGACCATCGCATGTCCCGGTAAGAAACTTTTTAAACACTCTTGGCCGAGAATCACCTGGACCTGGAAGCAAAGATGGTAAGGGAAATGATATTCCCACCGAGGAATATCACCGACAAAATCCACCTTTTTTTTTTTTTTCAAAAAAACTTAATGATTAAAGAAGTGTTTTTTAATGACTTGTAATTTTTTTAATTAGGGATTTTAAAATAAATGTTTGAAAAAAAAAGATCACTTTTTATAGGAATCCACTCTCGGGGGTGTAGCAGTGCTCAAGATGGTAATGACAATTCGGTGTAGTTGAAGCTTCTCGAAATATATCTTAAATCTTTTTGTGGTATACAAGGCTTTCCAAATATTTATTCTATTTTTCAGCAAAAGTAAAAAATAAATATAATGGTGACACAAATATACACGAGTTTATATATAAATAAACGGGATAATGCTGCTCAGAAAAGGAAATAAAACTGAATAATACATTCATCCAATCGCCCGGTAGTATACACTTGAGCTGTATAACCAGCTAGACATTAACGTAGTAATAATTAGTAACTGTAACGACTAAACTTGAGCAGCATTATAACTATAATATATATGTACGTAGAGACGAGGTATAATGCTTTAGAGCATCAGTAGTGGGCTAGCTAAAGTTAAATTTTGGTCTAAGTTGGCCAGTTCCTCCAAAATATAGCAAATAATAAGCTGGCTATATCTAAAGTATTTTTGGCCAGGGGTATTTCGGTTGTCTTAGAGAGTGGAATCAACAAAATTTGACTAAAATTTAGTTAGAAAATTCATTTTATAAATTTAACTAGTCATTTTTCAACAACACTAAATAACAGACTCAACAAATCTATCATTATTCTATTAAAATATTGATTTTGATATTTTTATTTATTTTAATTCTAATTGAAATTTGAATATTTATTCGTTATTATGGTTGTATTAAAGTTTATGTTATATTAATGTTTATTGTTGTATTAATTTTTAGTCATAGATACAATGACTTGGTAAATATCTAACACAGCAGCAACATCGAAAAAGAACAACTTCAAGTCCAAGCATATAATCATTTTTGAGAAAATGTACAGAACCCGATAGAAAATACTAGACAGAGAAAGTTCTGCCTTCTCTCTAGGAAAAAAGAATCTCGCTGAGTGTTGTCGCCGGAGAGGAAGGTGTGAGCCTCGGCTCCACCTTTCTCTCCATTTCCCTTTCCTTTTCCTCTTCATTTCCACTACCTATTCTTAAATATGATTTTATGGTAGTCTTTTTCTACCGACACGGTTTTTCTCAAATCTGCTGTTCTCCGGCCATGAACAATCGACACGCACCCCACCACGACGTTCCCCTTCCGCCGATCTACTGGTATGACGCGGAACCGCACCCAAAATGTCGGCGCGTGGCCTTCACGCGCGGTTTGTTTCCACGCGTGGCCTTCACGCGCCTCCGCACTCCGACGGCTACACGCGCCCGACCAGCAGATTCCCCACCTTCCGATCCTTCAGGATGGTCAGACGCCTCCTCCATTCCACCGGCGCGTGGCCCTCACACTCCACTCCAGAGGTGTGGGTCGACTGTTCCTCCATTGCAGATCTGCTCTTCCCTTGCCGGTCTATCCGGATTATTGATTTCCCTAACCGGTGATCTTGTGAGAGAGACTAAGGACCTCACCAACATATTCCTCAAGACTTTCAATAACAGTGCAGCCACTTGCATCGCTTTCAGCAGTGGCTTACCTTTAAAACGTCTTTTAAGACGGTTCTCTCTTAGTAGGGACAGGGTAGAGACCAAGAAATTGGTCTCAGAACCCGTTTTTTTTTTCATCACATTTGCACTGTGTTTTGTTATTTTGGAGTATCATGTTTGGGAACCCCACCCCCTCTAACTAGTATCATCTTTTATTTTTAATGAAGTTTTCTTGCTTAGAAAAAAATATATATATAATCATCTTTGAGAAATTGGAAGCCTGGCGAATTCGTGCTTCAAGTGAAACATGCGAAACGAAAGCATGCAGGAGATGAATTTTTTATGACAAATAATATTTTGGCCAGCAGTTGAGGCTCAATAAATTTGGTCAATAAAATTGATGAAAGTTGAAAATATTGTAATTTTGTTAATTTACTACAGTCTCTTTTTATACAACCTAGTTAAAATTTTGACCAAATTTTAATTTTGAAGAATCCACTACTACTGCTCTGAGTGCAGTAGTGGGCTGACTAAAGTTAAATTTTAGCTCAGGTTTGGCCATTTATTTCAAAATATAGCAAATAATGAACTGGCTATATCTACAATATTTTTGGCTTGGGCTATTTCAGCTGGCCAAATTTGGCCAAGAGATTCAACTAGCTATATATGTTTTTTACATTATAATATTGATTGCTTTTGGCGCGAGTATTTTATTTTCGGCTTCTTCAGCGCGTTTATTTGGCTTTGTTCTATTATTTTCGGTTTCATTGTTTTCTTTTGCCACTCCAGAACCTCCCGAGTGATTGTCCTTCAACTTTATCACTATTCCATTCTATTGTCATGCCTTTCGGTTCCAGTTTGGCTTTTTCGTTTGATTTTTAGTGAAAATATCTACAAATTTGGACTCTTTGGTAGTGCACTGGGCTGTCATTCTGACCACCGATTTTGTTAATATCATCCTTCGACTTTTTGATTATTTATTGTAAATTACGGTGCTCAAGTAATGTGCGCTTTTTTAATAAAGAATAAATATTCTAATTATCATTAGAATTAAAATAAATAAAAATATCAAAATAAATATTTTAATAAAATAATAATACATTTTAGAGAGTTTATTATTTAGAATTGTTAAAAAGTAGCTAGTCAAATTAAAAAAAAAAAAATTGAAGTCCAGATAAAATTTTGACTAAAAAATAACTAGACGACTGCTAATGCTTTAAATTTGGCCAAGAGATTCAGCTGGCTATCTATTATTTTAGATAAAAATATTACATTGTTTTTGGCGAGAAGTATTTTCTCCCTCGTCCGCTCTCCCGCTATTCTCTCATCTCTGTATTCTTCCCAGCTCCCAACCTGCCCTTCGCCAGTTGGAAATAAAGGTCGCCCAAACTCGTGTGTGTTCAGTTTCCTTTCATCTCTCTATTGTGGGGGAAAAAAAAAACATCGCATTCTTGGGCTGCTCTCCCTCGCTTGACGCTATTAGTGCGTTTCTGCATCTTCTTTTTTCTTTGATTTAGTATTTGCCGGATAAAATCAATATTTCAAGGAAAACTACATTACTCAATTGTTTTTCGTTTTTTGAAACTAGATTCGATTTGAAAGACTTTTGGTTAAAGGGTGAATGGGGGGGTTAAAGCTGGAGGTGAAAATTGAGGCTGGTTGGGGGATTTGGGGGTTTGACTACAGCAGCAAGCAGTCAGTCTGTTTGAAGGGGTTTGGCAGCTTGTTCACTAAAGCTCGAGATTATAGAGAGGAGAAAGAGAAGGTTTGGTGACTCTGATCGACTCTTGAGTTGTAACTTGTGCATCCCTTTCCTTTCTTTTGCCTTTTGGGATTTGTTGAGGGTCATTTTTGTTGTCCTTCTCTGTTCGCCTTCTTTGCCTATCATCATAATCTCTGTTTTCGAACAGATCCAGCTGCAACTCATCCACTCTGGTGAGTTCTTATGTATTTCTATTTATGTATCCTCACGTTGTGTTATTCTGTTTCAAGATAGCAACTTCTGACTTTAAATTTTAATATACCGGAAAAATAGTCATTAAAAAAATATATCAATATAACTGTTAAAAAATTATATCAACAAATTCATATTCGTTAGAATAATATGAATATTAAAAACTTAATATATATTTTTTATTAATAAATAAATATTCCAATTACTATTAAAATTAAAATTAATGAAAAGACTAATAAAAAATATTTTAATAGAATAATAATAAATTTTAGAGAGTTTATTATTTAGCGTACTTAAAAAGTATAACTACAGACTTTCTTGGTCAAATTTAACAACATGCTATTTACACGAACTCATGCACGCACACATAAACAGAGGTATCAGCGGCCAAATTTGGGCAAATCCGAAGCAAATCTTATATCTGGATCCAGTTGGGAAAATCCTCGCAAACGAAAAATGAAAACCAATATAAGTTGGTGCTTGCTGCTCTCTCAAACAATAACTTCAACGTGTTGACGGTGTCGGAGGCCCCGTCTTTGATGTAAAGAGCTATGGATCTGGACTCCCAACAGTTAATTATAAAATCATGTCCATCCAGCATTTGGGAGATTGAGGGTAAGGAAGGGGAAAGCAAACCTGGTCGAGTAGAGCGTAAGAGTTCCAAGTAAAAAAAAAAATGAGCAAAATTTTTTGCTATGAATTTTATATTAGCCGTAGCCCCACAGCCAAATCTCACCAAGCAATTTCAGATCATAGATATTTTCTGTTACGAGTTACAACTAACAGTTTCAATTTATATACATACAGTCGTCGGTGGCAGAAATGCAGATCAGCCAGTAGCCTAACATAAACCAACTCACTGAAGTCCTTCGCTGGCACTAAAATTAGAATAAGAGCGTTGACTCCACTCTAAAACTCCGCCAAAAAGAACCATCAAGGTTTAAACTTCTTTGCCGCACCTGAATTTGCTGGCTCAGCTTTTCTCTTTATACCCAAGAAATGTTCAACCTGAAAGATGGACAAAAAAATATTTTTGAAAGTTTTTTTTCAATTGCAATGTGGAGATAAATGATGGAACAAAATTAAGGATACTTAAAATTATGGTTGGAATAGCTATGATCGGAAGATGAGATTCTCAACCTTTGTAGTCACAGAAAAACCAGCCTTTTTGAACAGGCTACTCCATCTCTCTAGCACCCTACTCTCTTACTTTTGGGAAATTTGACAAGTTCTAAAAATTTTAACGATCTAGATTCAACTTACCAGGATGGGTGTTAAAGAACTGGAACTTCTATCCAAAATACAAAAGCACCATGGCATGCATTAGGCAGGCAGTTTACAGAAGGTGTACAACGCGAGGAGGACCTATTTACGATTTAGGAACAGTACTTAAGCTTATTTTTATTTCATAATTACAGAAGCAGGTCTAGTGAAACCATCCACAGAGGAAAACTACTGCAGCCACCAATGCTAAAATTCTATTTTTATATCAAACCAAAAGGGCCTGATAAGTTTGAAGATAATTCCTCAGAAAACATCAACAGGACTAAAAAAACAAAAAAGTTCCTTATAAAATTCCTACAAGACTGAAAAAAGATAGTTCCTCACTTTCCAACTTTTGTGTGAACGTCCATTTTTTAATGCACATAACAAACACGAGGATAGCATCACAAAAATGTTTCTAGTTGACTGACCTTTCTATCACCAAGCATGGGCGTCAAGCCCCCAGGCAGATCCTTCTCAACAGTAGCAAAACCACTTCTATGATCACTAGTTTGCCTGGTAAAAAACAGGAAAAAAAAGAGTTGATATATTTGAGTGATTTGATGTTTAAAAAATGCCATTTTGACCATATAACTACAGACTATACATAATTTTTTATTCAAATCTTTGATTAAGAACTAAGCTTTCTTTGAAGGGATGCAAAACATCATATGTATTTATCCATCAACTTTTTTTTGAGAGGTTATTTATCCATCAACTGAAAATACCAAAAGTCTAGATATCCAAGCACAACATCATGATGATCTACCAGATAGGGGGGACACCAAATTTACGTTCACCACCATCAAAATAGCTGTACCATTGTGATAAAATCTCCGTCATCTATTTTCAACAACATTGTGACTCAACAAGATTAGACCCTGCCCAACAAGAAATCAACATTGGAATAAACGCTTCCCACCCTCCAATTAATAACCATTTTACACGTAACCTGAACTGCCAAAACTAACACATTGCATTCCCCAACTATCACCAATAGCTAAGATCCAAAATTCAAAAGATTATGCCACCTATTTTTCATCATCTTAAGGGTCAGGCTTGACTAGATGGTGTGCTATTTCACAGAAATTAGCAGTTGGAAGATATAATGTCAGTTTTGATAGTTTGGGGAGCAGAGTGTAAGACATCTATTAGTTGGAGGGTGGAAAGCATATTTTCCCCAATAAATATTCCTTAATATGGACCAATACAGTGAAGACATCGTGATCATCTGACAGCAACCTAGATTCCAAACAAATGTGGGAAGTGTAAGCCACTACTAGCACTGGAACAGAACGGGGAATAAAATGTTAGGCACCATATTTAATTAATGAACATGAAAATTGCAGTGCCAAGCCCTAACTAACTGTTTAGCCTCCTAAGTCCTAACCCAGCACCACCCCCCCCCCCCAAATTTTGGGTGGGTAGATCCCCAAAGAGATCCCTGTGGAAGTAACCTGATATTTGTTAAAATTCACACATCATTTCAACAAAAAATTTACACTATCAAAAACTATCCAGTAAAGCTTTGGCCATGTTTGGTTAATGAAATTTTGAGGATTTTTTTTGAAAATTTTTTAGATGTTTTTTTATCTGGTTTTCTGGAGGTAGATAGGAAAATTGAATAAAAACTATTTTGAAATGTTTGTATTGGGATTTTGAAAAGTTGTTTAAATATAACTTTTTTAGGGTTTTGTTTTTTCATTTTTGTAAAATTTAATTTTGTTTTTATGTTTTTGACTTTTCAATGAAATCTAGGTAAATGATTGGATGAAAAGTTGAATAAAAGTTGAAATAGTAAATTTTTTTTTAGATTGAAAGTTGTTTGGTTTGAAGTTGAAAAATTATTTTAGAAAAATTTTGAAAATGGGACTTAACCAGACATGGCCTTCGTTTCGGGAGCAAGAGTTGCTGATAGTAGCATGAAGTATCATGCAAATATAATTTTTTATCCACCCAATCTATTGCAAATGCTTCTTTTGGTCAGAACTATTTTTTCTACATTCTTTGCTTATATCGAAATTCGTTAGTAGTTGATAATGATTTTAAGTGAACAGATGAAGTAATAAGAACAAAAGCATACCCTGGTTTAACATGACCACTAAGGACAAGATAGGGTGTCTTTAACTGCATTTGAGCTTCCCTCATCCTCTCCACAGACATTGATGGTGTATCTGAATTCTTCATCTGCTTCAATTTCAATTCTTCATGGTATTGCTTCATGCGCTTTTCTTGCTTCATTTTGCCAGGTCCCTTCCCATGAAACTTATGTGAAATCATCCGAAAGGCTTCCTTTGGAGTCATCTGGTAAAAACAGGGTCACAAGTCACAAATAGACACTAAAACTTACAAAGAAAAATGCATAAAACTAATGGCTTACATATAGGAATATATAGCCGGAAGCAAGAGGCTCATATTATTTACAACTGACTAATATTTGACTAACTGCCGTTTATCTGCAACATTTGACCAACACACTAACTCAGACACAGACAAGACAACATGTTTTGACGTGGCCATCCACAATCAGTCTCAAAGTTCACAAAATCATTGAGGTATTCAATTTTTCACCTTATATTTTTTTTTGATAAGTAATAAGTTATTTTATTGAAATAAAAGTAGGCATAGCCCAGGTACACTAGAAGTATACATGTGAGTACACCTATTTAAGAACTAGAAACAGATACAAGGAAATCATGGAAGCTGAGGCCATTCAAATCAATAACAATGGCCCACAAAAACAAAGTCTTCCAGAAAAAACAATTTTTCACCTTCTATGAGAAGCCATCTTTTTTAACACCACATTTATCTTGAATGTCTCGCCCATCTCTGTCTTCACTTTACATAAATTAGTAGCAACTAGCTATCATGACATCATCTCTGTCTTCAATTAGGAGTACAATTTAATATATAACAAATAAATAACAATATGGCATTGAATGCATGCTTCATAGCCATTAAAAGAACCATAGTGGCACGAAATGGTGTGGTTAAAAAAATAAAGTTCAAAAATTTCTCTGTGGTAACCAGTTTGTTTTGTATAATCTCCAATCAAGGATGTGATTTAAAATTTTAAACCAATTGAAGAGGGTGGGGGAGAGAGAGAATCCAACAGACAAGCAAACATTAACTTATGCAATATAGCCCTCTATTGTGAGATTCATAGATCCATAAAACAGCCCATTTGCCTGAAAATCAGATTTTAAAGGAACAAACTTTCAACTGGTTTCACTCCCATATCTACACCATGCACCTTGTGTGAATTGTCTCTCTAACAAGCATAAGCAGCATCCACTCCAATGATTCCTCTCACTGAAAGTTAATTGGGGGAAAAAGAGTACCTTATTTAAGTCAGGCCACTACGTCAAACAACATTGATGAGAGAAGATAAGTCGACAATGGTGTTCTTTTTATGTAAGTAATAAGTCAACTATGATGTTTACACAATTCAATTTGAATATTGGCTTAAACACTGGAGCACTTACTATTCGCCCAAATTCATCTGTCCTCTCAATTCGAATCTCCTTCTTATAATCTACCAGAGTGGATGAACGAGTGTCTTTTGCTTCATCATCATCAACAATGCCAACAAGTTTGCTTTTTTTCTTGTCCATATTTCTACCACCCCAATCAATACTTTCTTTCAATGTTCCTCGATCTTTAAGAAGCTTCAGTGCACCTGATAATCCTTTCCCAACTGCAACTTCATGTATGGTTTCATCTGGCACTGTCTCCTCCTTGTCCTCATCAGCAGGGTCATCATCTTTACTGACATCGTTAACTTCAGTCCATCCACCAGCTTCATCTTTTATTACTTCATCAGAAACTTTTGGCTCTTCATCTTCTTGCATAAAAACATCTTCATTTTCAGGCTTTCGGGCTTCTGATAGAACAATAGCAAAAGTAAAAGTTATTAACATTTTTTTTTTATGAGTAAGATAAAATTTTTTTTTTTTACAAGTAAGATAAAATTTTATTAAAAAAGGTGTACCACAGTGCACATGAAAGATATTAATATAATTATTTATACAAGCATTGGAAGATTTCAAAACCTACAGCAAAGTAAACTGTTATTTTAAAGGGAGATACTCTAAGCCCTTGTTTGTGAACACAAACCATCTCATCTTATCTCATAATTTCTCATAATTTCCTTCCCAAACATTACTCAAACACAAACACTTTTCAATTCTAAATCTTCAACTTTTTCATCTAATCATTACCTAATCATTACAACTTTTCCAAACTTCCAAACAAAACATAAAAAACAATACGACTTTTTCAAATTTCAAAACAAATATAATATTAAAAAATTATATTCTATCAATATTTTAACTTTATAATATTTTTATTCAACTTTTTCTCTCTTTTTTTCCAAAACCCAATAAAACATCTAAACTCAAACCAATCACTACCATTCACAAAATTCTCATCTCATCTCATTTCCCAAACATCCTCTTAATCTTCCAGATGGTGCAGATAAAAATAATACAAATTCACATCCAAATAATGTCATATAGCCACCACGCTGTAGGCAAAAAAGTTGGCAGACTGAAAAGATAATAGAAACATCTTATAATGCCAGAGGGAAAAGGATCGAAATTGACACGTAAATGGAATCACATGTAAATTGGTAGCAACAATACCAGGACACATTTAAAAGGGAAATGGTAACAACTAAATCTAAATTTTGACCAGCTAATAAAAATGGCTCCCAGCTGACCACATGATATTGAAAGACAAGAATTGTACAGCAGTCAATTTATCCAGGGCAACAGTAAGACAGCTCAAATCTCAATTTATCCAATAAATAAACTAACCTAAAAGAGAAAAATACCTTCATCGAGCTGGAGACCCCAGACAAACTCCTCCATCTCTGTAAAGACGACCTTGTTTTCTTGTGACTCTCCAGTAGTGGGGTTTTGATCTTCATCAGTTTCTCTGCTGGTCTTAGTGCTGGCAAGAAGTGCAATTGCTTGAGGACCAGATGCCACCTCCGCCTCTTGCTTTTTAAGCGCCATTTTCCTTGCTCTTTCTAAAGATTTATAAAGATCCTCATCGTCATCTGCAAAAACTGAATTTTCATCTTCCTCTACTTTAACAGGAAGAGTTTGTTCCAACCGCAGTGATTGCGATGCCTCATCAGCTTTCACATAGGCTGACTGGTATGCATTGTTTCTCAATTCAGCCTCAGCTCTTTCTTGCGCCTCTCTTGTGGCTTGCCTCCTCGCATCCTTCCGGGGACCAAGATCCCCAACACCCAAACCAGCAGATAGAGCCTCTGCTTCAAGGGCATCTAAATCCAGCTTCTCTTTCTTCCGCAAGGATTTCTTTTTCTTAGGCTTTTTAAATTGAAGCATTTCTTCTTGAGTAAAGTAATCTGATGAGATCTTCCCAGCAGAGTTGAGATCTTCAAATTGATTATTAGTGGAAGAACCCTCTATCCTCTTACGGAGCTGCCAATAGGGAAAATATATTCTTCATAAGCAAGGAAAATTTTGATTAAGAAATAAATTATTCAAGCATGAAAAGAAGCTTAAAATCATCTTTCAACTCTGCAAATTAAGTGAAGGGGGAAAAAAGACGGCAGAAAGGAAGAATGGGATTAAAACTCGAATAAACAGAAGTCACCAAAACAATGATTTTTAAAATGCCATTACTGCATAGGAAGTTGCCCATCCTCGAACAGAGCCACTCTCCTCCTTTATTTTCTAATATATTGTACATGGAATAACAAGTTTACCTCTTGGAGCTTCTTCTCTGCTTCACCAGAGAAATGTCCTCTTTCATCCAGAGCTACTCCCTGAAAATAAGAATCGAGTAAGCACATATTTCAAGACCACTGTCCATGATCAACATTCTCTCCCAGTAATTTTAATTTAAAAAAAAAAAAGGCAAACAAAGCTCAGGAAAAAACTAAAGCACAAAAGGTAAAAGCAAAAATAAACCTCATCTGCAGGATCATCATACTGTGGCAGCATTTTCTTCTCTGCTCCGGGTTCATCATTAAACCTAAAGCGTCACAAGGAAAGTGTCATTAGCCATTTTTGGTATGATTATGAATGATAAGACATCACAAAAACAATTTTTGATAGGTACGCAAGAAATTTTAATGATTGCAATAGGCATAGCCCATGTACACAGGTCACAAGAGAAACACCCAAGCATGATTAACAACTGATACAAGAAAGTCATGGATACTAAATCCATTGAGTTCTATTACAACTGGCCATTGGAATAAAGTACTGATCCCAACATTCATCTTACTTGTCATCATAGATCCCTGGTTTCTTCTTTGCAGCCTTGTATGCCTCATCCCGCCGCTTTTGCTCTCCAATTTCAATATTCTCAAGCATATCAGTGTCTGTCACATCAGACCAAAATCATCTGTTACATTAAAATGTCAAGTCATCTTAAGACAATTGAGCTCTGAAAAGCAAAAAGTTACGCCCGAAAAGCTTTACCTTCATTGATGTCCCCATGTGCAAGTATACTCTGATCTTTGAGCGTTAAAACAACTGCCCCACCTTCCATTACTTTGTCAAGGCCATGGAGAACTTTAACTCCTGCCAGATCATCTGCCAAGTGATAAGATTAAAACAACGTCAGTCTGGATCAGCAATGTAGCAACCCATCAACCAGAACCATTAGCTTACACATCAGATACCAGAAGTCAGCATAAATCATGAACAGAAGCGAATTCATTCAGACCAATTAACACATGCATGCTTGGACATCATTAGGAAATTCCATGAGTCCCCAATAGAACTAAATGAGTACAGTATTTGAATCAGTCCAACTGTGCACTCAAAATGAATAAAATACAGGCTGGATAGATTCAATTCCATGTGACCCAGACCCCCAATAAATCAATTTGATGGAATAAAAAAAAAACCTTCAAAGAATAAGAACTCTTACGAGCAGTACGCTGGCTTGGTTCTTCATCATCACTGTCCCCTTGACCAATATTGTCCTGAGAAAACTCGTACCATGACATTAGTGAAAATTCTCACATGAAATCAATCATCTTGTAAAACGTAGTACAAATAGACACTACAAAAACAAAACTAACCTGCTCCTCAAAGACCTTAGAGAGCTGGAAGGCCTTCTCCTTTTCAGCATTCCTTTTGTCCTCAAGCTTACGACTCCGACTCACCCAAGATAAAATCTCAGAAACACCTTCAGATTTTTTATTCAATCTCTCTTCTCTCTTCCTGAATAAAAAGATTAAAACAAGAGTAAAGAAATATATTCATGTTACATAAAATTTGGTTGTAGAAACATGGTATTCCAAATAGTTATAAAATATAGTTTTTCAAACTACTGAAACTTAAATGACTTGTCACACCACCAACAGAGAATGCAACAAATCCTAGGAAAGAAATTAAATATGATGTAAATGACTCTCCAAAATAATCACACAACTAAATCAGAATAGGACACAATATCCAATTGAATACTAGAAAGGAAAGTAACCTAAATGCAAATTCATACGGTGCCAAGAACAAAGTAGCTACTGGAAAAAGACAAGTGAAACAAGGGTAGCACAAAAGAATGGTTGTGATTGTTTCACAAAACTAAGGTAGGATTTGTGGGAAAAAGAATCTCAAGCATTACAATTGTTAATTTCATATGCCAATATGCACAAATAAGGCAAAAATAAAGATTTACTAACTTCAAGATGCGCTCCTCAAGCTCTGATGCAGACAGGTGGCCCTCAGCATTTTCTTCAGTCTCACTATGATGGAACACCTTCCCTTGCTTTGAAGCATCCCTAACCTTATTTTCTTCGTAGTCCATTTTAGGCTCTTCATCCTTGCTCCAATTGTAATCTTCCTCTGGAATTTTCCTGCTCATTCTTTCTCTATCTCTTGACCTCTCTTTATCTTGATCTGCCTCCCTCTCCTTCTCCCTATTTTTGTCTTTTCCCTTCTCCCTCTCTGCATCCTTAAAGCTTTCTCTATCCTTCTCCCGATCTTTATGTCTTTCTCTTTCCTTCTCCCTTTCCTTTTCCCTCGCCCTATCTCTCTCCTTTTCTCTTTCTTTATCTTTATCCCTCTCCCTGTTCTTCTCCTTAGCTCTCTCCTTTTCACGTCCTCGATCACTATCCTTATCTGTCTCTCTTTCCCTCGACTTCTCCCTCTCACGGTCCTTCCCTCGATCTTTTCCATCTTTATCCCTATCACGCTCTTTTTCTTTATACCTTTCACGTTCATAGTCTTTCTCCCTCACCTTAATATCTCTGCCCCTATCCTTCTCCCACTCATCCCTATCTTCTTTCCTCCTATCCCTGCTTGACACTCGATCCTTCTCTGCATCTCTGGCTGATTTTTCCCTTTCCTTCGAAACATCATCACTAATTCTCTTTGACCGTTCTCGGTCTTTACTCCTATGTTCCTTGTCTTCCCCTCGGCTACTCTTCTTCCTCTCCTTGCTCCGGTGCTTGCTTGATTTATCAGTTCCATTCTGTTCTAAATCGTCGTAAGCTCCTCCATCCCAATGTTCTCTCACTGGAGAATCATCTTGATTATCCCTCCATTCCATGTCCATCACAACTAAAAGAAAATATAAAACCGATATTAGACCATCCATTTCCCTCAGTATTAAAAAAAAACAAAATTACAAAAGAGATAAATAAATAACTATATCAGGAACCAGCAGAACATTTTAGGCATTAGCACGAGCTCAAGGTCAATAGTATGAAAATTTGTGGAGCTCGCTCACATTTTCACAATTTTTTTCCTATTGGCACAAGGTGTGTGAGAAAAAAGTCTTGACTAATCCTGGAATGCACAGGCCATCTCGGCAAGGAATTTTTCGCAAGTGTACCTTAGGTAATTCAAGGGAAAATTAACCCAATCCAATGGCCCCTAAAAATTATTTACACTTAAGATGATTCGAACCTTGAGCCTGGAGAGGGTATACCACCAAGACCAAAGCCCTTACCATTTGAGCCAACCCCTAGGGATTATATCAAAAATTTCACAACAATTTATATCGAATAGGGTTCCAAGAACAAAAGATATTGCATGGCTTCGTTTGGCTGCTCGAAGTGCAATCGTATGGACCCAATAATCTATTCGAAGTCACTAGGTCAAACCCAATACAACATCTTAGCCCGTTTTAAACAATAATTTTTTCTTCCCATAACCCAAAACAAAACAAAAAACACTCTTCGCAATAATTTGCATGTAAAACCAAACTGAAGATTAATCAGTAAGAAATCTTCGATACAGCATAGTACTTTCCAAAAACCCTAACCATCAGAAAGAGAGCGTCGGATATCAAACCCTAACGTAAAAAATTCCTGTGAGAGAGAGGAAGAGATATATGTGTAGCTCTTCGAGGTTGTTAGCTGTGGGAAAGTTAAAAAAAAAATCGTGACGGGAGCGGCGAGGAGTAATATATATCGATCGACGATGTGTAGAAGCAGTGAGAGAGCAATAAGTTGGGGCAAGATCGAAAGTGGAGAGAGAGAGAGAGATAGGTATAGATACCTAGCCGTAGAAGGCTGTCGGATACGTCAGTGAGAGCTGTCGGAGACTCGACCGGACTGGGGCGCGGGGGAACTGCCGGCGAGAAAGAAAGGGGGTGCGTGTGGGGGGGACTGGGGCGCCGGGGGAGTGAGAACAGAGAAAAAAAAAATTGTGTCGATGAGATCACGTTATGTATCCTTTTTCGAATTTTATAAATTAAATTTAATTATTTGTTTGTTTTCAAAGATGAGATGAGATGAGTTGAAATTAAACTTAAAATGTTAATTAAAGTATTATTAGAATATATTTTTTATTATTATTTTTATTTTAAGATTTGAAAAAGTTAAATGGTTTATTTTATTTTATATTAGAATTTAGAAAAGTTCTAATGATTAGATGAGACGAAATGGATTTGAAAAAGTTAAATTGTTTATTTTATTTTATATTAAAATTTAAAAAAATTATAATAATTAAATAAGATGAGATAAGATGTTTTCTGAAAATAAACGAAACTTAAGTGAATAATATGCTCTAGAATAATGCTAGTTCCACAGCTCCCATCCCACCTACCGCTCCCAATTTGTTTTTTTAATCTTCTTTTTACTTATTGATTAACAAATTATTTTTAATAATATTATAAATTTTTTAAAAAAATGTATTTTAAAGTGTTAAAATAACACATGTAAAAAAAAGTCAAAAAAAAATATATCAAAATAACTAATGGTGGCTCCCAACAAGAGCTGGGAGTGGTGGGCGTAGAAGCGTCCTATGCTCTATACTATCATCATTAATACTAAGAAATTCCACATGTTATAATTGAAGAAAGAATCATTCCTGACCACGGTGACATTTCAGGCCTTGATCAGAGTGGTTTGGAGCCTTTGATAGAGGTCCGAAGTGACTGTATAATGCCCATAAATGCAATCTATAACAGTGAATAGAAAATATAAATGAAAATGGAGATACAAATTTACGTAGTTCAACATTGAACCTACATTCACGGATCGTTTGGAGAGTAAATCCACTATAATATGAGTGTTTTACAGTCTTTCATTTTTTCCTGTACAATGGAGGTTGGAGGATTATTTTATAGAGAAGGTCCTTGTCTCTAGAACTTTCGTTGTCAGGTTGAAGAAGCTGGAAAAGTTAAAAAAAGAAGTCTCCTTTCTCATTCAGTCTGATTTCATTTTTTCCTGATCTTAGGAGTGATAAGGAATAACATATTTATTTCACTTCTCGCTTGTACGCCTGACTTGTTTTTCCCCATTCTCCTTTTTCTTTTACTTTTCGTCACCTTCTTTTGTTCCCGCTGACATCTCATTTTTCCTTATACCCTACCTTTCTCCTTTTTGTCACTTTTTTCTCTCTCATTTTGTTGCCTTCTAATGGAGGTCATTTGATGGGTTGGGTTTGGCTTAACTGGGATAGGGGGATAGTTTACTCCTTCAGTTGCCCACGATTTTTAAGGTTAATGTTCTCCAAAAAAAGGCATTGAAATCTTTAAGTTTAATTGCAACAGAGATAGCTTGCATAAAATTGTAGAAAAATAAATTTCAGAAACGAGTCCCCCGTTTTTTGTTTTTCTCGCATTAAGCGATAAATATTTTCGAGCATGAAGTTAGGCAGGAGATGTACTTGACTGTGCTAAATGAGAACAAGAAGCTTGGCTCGGAGAGTTAGAAGAGAGATATGCTCGACCGTGCTAACTGCGAGCGCGGAGCTTGGTTTGGGGAGGTAAGTGGGAGATGTGCTCGACCGCGCTAAATGCAAGAGCAAAGCTCGTCTTGGGGAATTAGGCGAAAGATGTGCTCAACCGCATTAGTTGTGAACGCAGAGCTCAACTTAGGTAGGATGTGTACTCGATTGTATAGAGTGCGAGCATAGAGCTCGGCTTGGGTGCGAGGGTCGGGTAGTCAAGAGATTATCTCCGCCCGTAGTTGCAACGAGTCTAGGAACTCGACTTTGTTAAGACTTTGGGCGAGGATCAAAGAAGTCAATAGACTGTCATCACCATTGTTCGTCTCGATTCAAGAGACTCGACTTTGAGTTTGCTTGTATGGACATTTGCTTGATAGATTGCATGAGACCAGTTTGTCGTTAGCAAAGAGTGCATACTCTACTGATCATCTTTGTTTTTTATGGTGTTAGCGGATTTTCACCCCTTGATGTGAACTGTTGTTAGCGTTTCCATTTTAGTATTGATGCTAGAGTTTTTTTGTAGTAACCCGCACTAAGTGGTCAGGGAGCTTGTCGACCCCTGAGTCCATCTTAAGTAGTTGCCAAGTCCATCGACTCGTTCCTGAATATAACTTGCGCGAAGTGGTTGTGGAGCTTAAAGGCTCGTTCCTAGTGGTAACCCTCTGGCAGCAATTATGGAACTAGTGTAAACAATGTTTGCTGGAAAGGATGTTATGCTGGTATTGTGTGCAAGTGCAAGTCTAGCGACTCAGCTTTTATGTGAGTGAGAGAGGTCAGGCAGATGAGTGACTTGTCCTGCCTGTTGGAAGAGATGCTTGACCGTGCTAAAAAGGTCAAATTGGTTAGCGTAAATAATCGAAATCACAAAAGGTGATATTTGCAAACCTTGGATCGCTTTGCTAAAGTGTAGCGAAGGCTTGAGGCATGCCAACAAGGCCTTTAAGTAGCCATGTTTTGGCAATGATGAAGATCTGGGGTGCCCCCGATATCGAGCAAGGCTGTGTATTCGATGTCCCATATTACGCGGGTGAGTTTTAACAAAGTATGTTCCTGGGGCATGTTGACACCAGGATTCCCATGGAACCTCAAGGAATTTGGCGAAAAGAGACTCCAAAAACTAATTTTATTAGTAAAAATGAAATTCACACAAATCTTGAGAGAGATAAACTGGGGTGTTTTAGCCGTTGTAGCCGACCTTTGCTTGATTGAAATTGCCCATTGTTGGTTGTTGTTTCTTGCTTATCCTTTCTCTCCTTTTTTTTTCTTCTTTTTTGCTAAGGAACTTAGTTGGTCGAGATGTGGTTAGCGGCTCTTTGTGGTTGTAAGTTGTGTCCGAGTGCACTACGCTCTTTGACTAGTGTTGGTGAGTTGACTTCGTGGGCGAGGAAGCTTTGTGGCGGGCAAGGTGTTGCCCGCCTTGCATGGTTGTTGGTCACATGTTGAAAGTGAGCACGTTGCATGTTCCCATGCAAGGTGCAAGTGGTCTAGTTACCTTGGCTAGATGGTCGTTTCGCCATGGGTTACAGTGGTCCAATCTCCTAGGCGGTAGGTTTGTTTCTCTGGCGGTGAGTTGTTGGGGCCCCGTTGCATGCCGTGAGGGTGGCAAGCTACAGAAAATGCCAACAAGCTCATTGATGGAGAGGAGTTATGGTGAGGAGTGGTTGTGGTTGAGCGACCCATCGCCGCTAAGGAAGTTGTGGCCAAGCGACACCTTGCCAGGATAATGTTGGTGAGGAACGCATGGCCGAGGAGCTCCACATAACTAAAGAGCTTTGTGACCAAGCAACTCCACGTGACTGTGGTGCTTTGTGGCCAAGCAACTCCACAAGGTCGAGGAAGTTTAGGTGGTGGAGGAAGTAGCTGGGGAAAGGTGGTTGAACCCACTGGTTTGCATGGTGGGTGCCCGCCCATGCAAGGTGGCATGGTTCCCATTTGCATTCATGGAGGGATGATGCCTGGCTTTGTGGTCGAGGAACTGGCTCAGCTGTGTAGTGTCCTACGGCGATAGAGATCACTCGTGGTCCTAGTGGTGGCAGGTAGCTACTCACCAGCTCGCAAGTGTTACTAGAAGTGGGGCCCCCTTCGGGTGCACGACAACGTGCACTCGTTGCCCATACCGTGCATGGCCACTGTTGATGGGAGCCGACACAACGTGGGCAAAAACCTCCAGCGGTCCATGTGATGGCTGTCGGTTGGTCATTGGGCTCACAGCTGGCTATTGTGAGCTTTTCAGTCAATATGTCATCCATTGGACTCGTGGCCGTGGACAATTGTGTGCCCTGTCGTAGTGGTTGTGGTGACTACTGATTATCATAGTGGGCTCACGATTGGTCGATGTGAGCTTCTAGGTGCATGTTACGTGCACGGGATGCATGGCCATGATCCATCGTGTGCCCAGTCATGGTGGGCGGAGACCACTATGGCTGCGTCAAAAGGTGCTGGCGGTCCTCATGGTGAGCACTGGTTGCCACAGTGGGCTCACGGTTGGTCGTCGTGAGCTTTTGGGTGCAAGGGATGCTGTCTGTTGTAGTGGTCGAGGACCACTGCTAAGCCAGCAAAAGGCATCGGGCCCACAGCGGTCCGGGGTGCACAATAACGTCAACCCTTATGTGCGCTTGGATGTTGAAATGAGTTGAGTTGAGTTGAGTTGAGATGATAAAATATTATTAGAATATTATTTTTTAATATTATTATTATTTTGAGATTTGAATTGTTGAATTGTTTATTATATTTTGTGTTGAAATTTGAAAAAGTTATAATGATGAGTTGAGTTTGATTTGGTAACCAAATGAAGCCTTAATGCCTCTGTGCATGGCACTATTTATGCCATGGGCAATGGGTGCATGACCCTACACATGGTACATGTGCACTTTGCATGCCACAGTACTATGTACTTAAATGGACAATACACTTAGGCTGGATTTTGATAGCGAAAAGTATTGAGAAGTGTTGTAAATAGTTGTGAGTAGAGATTTGAGTAAGTTTGTGGGTCCCATAAATATTATAGTGATTTTATAATAGTAATAAATATTATAGTGATTTTATTATTATAATTTTATAATATTGATAAAGATTATAGTGATTTTATTTAATTTTTATATATAATAGTGATAAATATTATAATAATTTTATTTTTAATTTATATATAATAGTGATAAAAATTATAGTGATTTTTTTATATTATAATAGTGATAAATATTATAGTATTTATTTTCTTTTTCCTCACTGACTCACTCTCTCTGCCCGATCCTCTCCAAACGCCCGAAATTGGTTTCAGCCCAGCCCGGGCGCCGCCCAACTTCACCGCCACCACCAGCGACTCCCTTTCACGCCGGCGACTCCCCCAGCCACCATCGATGCCTCACATGCGCGGCTCCCTCTCTCCCCTGCGGCAACCCAACCGAAATGGGTTTCGGTGGAAGTCTCTCCATTTGCGTTGCCGTACGCAGCCACCTAGCCTCACCTCCACCACCGGCGACTCCCTCTCATGCCAGCGACCAAGCCAGCCACCACTGATCTCCCCCATGCGCAACTCTCTCTCTCTCTCTCTCCAAACAACCGAAACCCAACCGAAATTGGTTTCAGTTGTTTCTCTTCATTTGTGCCGCCGTACGCGGCCACCCATGCCACCGCACCTCCACCACCTCACACCGGCGACCACCTCTCGCAGACTCAGCCACCATGAACCTCCCTCTCCCTCTCTGTCGCACACTAGCATTCACACGAAACCCTCGGCTCGAAACACAGTAGCGAGATAACTTGGAAAGTGTTGAGAACTGTTTAATAATTGTGTTTGGCATGTAGAGTATTCTCATCAGTACGAAAATACTTGGAAAGTGCTGAAGAGACTTGGTTACCCAAACATAGCCTTAATCTTATATGGTCAAGAAACTTTGTTCCCAATTGGTGGTTGAAGTGTTTTATGCATTATGCACCCAAATGCAGTATTCTTAACCTTGTGGGTGAGGAAAGGTTTACTCGTCCAATTTTTATAACAATGTTGTTAATAAAAATAAGAGTAAGAAAGGCTGAGAATACTTATAAGAGAAAAAATTTATTTGCTTCCTTTGAGATTATTCTGCACATAAAAAAATATCATTCTCTCACTTCCGATATAGAAAATAAATCGATCATACAGATTACATTAAATGTTAATGCCAACAAATTGCACAACATGCCAGAATAGGAGAAATAGTCATTCCCAGCACAAAATGACATTTCGGGCCTTGATCAAAGTGGTTTGGAGCCTTCGGTAGCAGTCCAAAGCAGCTGCACGATGACAATACATACATCCATAGCAGTAAATAGAAAATAAATGCAGGAAATACAAATGGAGATGGAGACACAAATTTAAGTAGTTTGGCACTAGACCTATGTACACGGGTAGTTTGGAGGAAAAATTCACTATAATATGAGTATTTTAATGTCTCTCATGGTCTCTCATTTCTTTCTATACAACATAAGTTATATGATTATTTTTTGGAGAAGGTTCTTGTCTCTGGAGCTCTTTTCAATAGGTTGAAGAAACTAGAGAAGTTCAAGAAGAAGTCTCCCTTCTCCTTCGGTTTATCTATTTTTATCCTGGTCTTGTGAGTGATGAGAAATGACAACTTTATTCCACTCTTTACTTGCATGTCTGACTTACTTTTCTCTCATTTCTCATTTTTCTTTTCTTTTCTGTTATCTCCTTTGTTTACTCTGACATATTCTTTTATCTCGTTCTCTCATTGTCTGCTCTTTGTTTCTTCCTTTTCTCTCGTTCCATTATTTTTTAATAGAAACCTTTAGATGGGTTGAACTTAATTTATCTCGGCCAGGGTATATTTTTTTCCTCCTTCAGTCGTGGAAATTGTACATATGGTAAACGAATTTGTAGTTAGATTTTTATTCTCTTTTTATTTTTTGAAAAAGGAAATTGGTGAGCGGTGAGGCCGGTTACCTTACTATATACGAATCAGGCCTTGAACTGGGCTTTTACGGGGGAGAGTTCAACTTTTATGGGCCGCAAAATTCATGCATGCAGTGCAAATTAAGATATTGATATCCTAATATTCGAGAATTCAATATTTGAACATTTTCAGTTATTTATTATAAATATATTTACAGAATTTTTTCTAAATTGGATTGAAAAAAAACCTCTTTCAACCAATTTAAAAAAACTATATATGTCCTTTGGTCTCGTGAGAAGTACATCTGGTTTTTAATAAATGAACATATGAATTTTTAACTTAGACTTTTAAAAATGCATGTGTCATATGCTCAATAAATACTTTTTTTTTTTTTTTTATAAATGATTTGGAAGAAATTTCTTCCAACTCAATCCCAAAGAAAAATCTATCCTAAATATATTCATACCGTAATTACCAAAATAAAAAATAAAATAAAACCATAAGCATAGTCGAAACACTTCCAAGTTGGAGCACTTTACGTGAACTTTTGAAGGACATCACAAATTATACACAGAAGTGGTGCTACTCAGTTTTATGATTTTGTCTCCTCAAATTTATTATTAGTGTAATAGTAATTTTGTTTTTTACTTTTCTTTCAAATATTTTTTAAACATATTTAAATATTAAAAAAATATATAACTTCATCAATAGTCTTTTTCTAACCAGAAAAAAATTAAAATATCCAAACAGTAAATAAAGCAAAATCATGAGCCCAATATCATTTCCCTAAGAAAATGGACCTTTTTTTACTTACTGATTAAGGAAATTGATACTATTAGTGTATTAATTTTTTTAAAAAAATATTTAAAAATATAAAAATAAAAATAATAAAAAAGATAAATTATACCTAGGTAGTACGCCGAAGTACATCACTCTTACTTAAATATAACATGCACTGCAATTTTGTCTTGCACTCTCGTTCCAAACATGCCAGTAGATTCACGGGGTTAGCCATATTGTCTGTGCGGTTCGTATCCATTGGTACGTAGTGTTGTGTTTGAAAAGGATCGATATATATAGAAGAATTAGTCTCTTGTTTGTGTAAGATAATATGAGATAAGATGAAAATTAAAAATTAAATAAAATATTATTTTTTAATATTATTTTTATTTTGAGATTTAAAAAAATTAATTAATTTATTATATTTTGTGTGAGAATTTGAAAAAATTATAATAATTAGATGAGAAAAGATCGTAGATTGCTTGTCTAGATTGAATGTGTACTAATTTGGTGCTTGATTTTCTCAACGTATGTATTGATAAGTTGGACATTAACGTTTACAAACCCAGCGGGTGAGTTGATGCATGGAGCAAAATATATAAAATTGCAGTGTTGCTTTTTAAGAATGATTGTTTGAAAATTTGAAATTGCCGAAGATAAGTAATGCCAACCAATTTAACTTCCTTGAATGTGCCGGCCAAGTAAGTTTTCTGCAGTAAACCTCACTGAGCTCTATGAGACCACGCAATGATTTGCAGTCTAAATTCACTGTTTCATAGGCAAGATTCAGGTATGTATTGTGAAGGCTGCTTTAACTCTGACCAAGTAGGAGCCATTTTGAAAGCAATTGTTTCTTCTTTTCTTTCCATATAATATATACGTGTGTGTACTCCCCTCTCTCTCTCTCTGCGTCTCTCTCTGGAGCTGAAGAATGTCGAACTACTTTTGGAAGAAGTTCCACAGCTGCTTCTCCAAACTCAAAAGCGTACCCACCATCCAAACCCCTCCAAACAAAGATCCAATCCCCTTACCCATCTCCACAACTCCGAGCTCAATCATCCTCAAAAACTTCAACACCCTTTACGACCTTAACTCTTCAGACTCCACTGATTTCTTCTCCTCCTCCGATGACTCCGACGGCGCAGACTCGCCCCCCGACTTTACCACCATCTTCGCCTCCCATGAGCGCTTCTTCTTCCCCTCCCCTGGCTGCTCCAACTCCATTTTCGAGTCCCTGGACGCCGGGCAAGACCCTGAGAACGCATTGGTGAATGGAAGCGTCAAAGTGCCTAAGTACTCGCTAGATCCTTACATTGATTTCCGGCGGTCAATGCAAGAGATGGCTGAAGCAAGAAATCTCACCGACGTGACAAGGGAATGGGAGTATTTGCATGAGCTTCTCTTATGTTACCTTACACTGAATCCTAAACACACCCACAGGTTTATTATTCGTGCTTTCGCCGACCTTGTTATCTGTATCTTGTCGTCGTCGTCATCCCCAACGTTTTCTGCCGCCAATCACTGCCGGGAGTCCAAGAACCGCCGCCAACGATATATTTCGCAGTAGTTGCAGGTGTAACATTCGTCCCCCTCCAAACTTTTTCCTTCTATAATATAAAGAATATGCAGGCGATTAATGTTTTTGCCACTTTGTCCTTGGTGAGAGCAGATGATGCTTCTTCATCTGCGAAGACAAGGGGAAAATGTACTTGATAATCAGAAAAAAGGGCTAGGTAGTCTAGCTAGGAGACGTGGGATCTAAATGCTGAGACGAGATATTTTTAAATAAAAATTAAATGAAATATTGTTATAATATTACATTTTAATATTATTATTATTTTAAAATTTAAAAAAATTAAATTATTTATTACATTTTATGAAAAAATTTAAAAAAATTATAACAATAAAATAAAATAAGATTAGATAAAACATTTTCACCATTCTATCTGGATGCATGCTAGCTATATCTATTATGTGGTTTCTTTGTTTTCTCGTTGGATGTTCTGTTGCTGATTCACAACAGTGAATAATGGGGGCTGAGCAGACAAAAATAGACGAGGACAAATTCATGCCCATGCCCAATGGTAATGATTAATTAACATCCGAAGTTCGTTCATTGTCCTTTTTCTTGACTTTAGTAGCGGTCCTGGCAACATTTTGGTGGGAACATTTAGGTTGGCCATTTTGCACACATAACCACAATTCACATATCTATTAATTAACCTGTACCCAATGAAATTTTGCTCAACTGGAGTGAAATCATGTGTTCGAGTACAACCATTTCATTTGGGAAAAGCGTGCCAAATTGGTTCCGTAATAATATGTAATCTTCAACATTTTAAAGCCCAAATTTCACAAGGTCCTAACAATCGGGAGGTGTCATGTGCAGTCTCCATTCGGTCTACAAATCACTGAGCAAAACCATTGGGAACCCCAAAATGCATGGCAGAGAACAAGGTGGGATGGTAATTAGAAAATAGTGTGTTTAATTATATATGAAAAACGAGACAAACGAGGAGGATCCAAAGAGAGCTTATCAACAACTATAATATTAATAATTATTTGTGAAGTTTGTTGGTTTAGGTAAAAGCCTAATAGCAGACCATGTTTTCTCAAGATTTGGGCAACAAGTTATGCAATTTGATGGGATGAGGATCGAGTATTAAATCCAATCTCCAAGTTCTTACAGATAATAAAGGACGATCTAATTCACTCATGATTTTTTTCTTTTTTTGGTGTTTTGGGGGGGGGGGGGGGTTACTATTAACTACGATTTTCATTAGAAATGATTACTGATGGAAATTGGCATCGGCAAATTAACATGCATACAAATACAAAGCAAATGCGGAAAGAAATTGAACAAAAAAAGAAGAGAAAAAAAATGATGAATTCGGATTCATGCCAAGTCAGCAGAACAAGTTGGTCATGTGGATCTAAAGAGGTAGGCCCAGACAGAAGAAAATGTTCTCAGAGAATCACCAAAAGAACGTGACAGACGAGACATGGTTTGGATATTAAAATGAAAGCCACACACTGTAAAAGCAGGTGATTTGTAGGCATTTAGTGACTATTATGAAATTTGATCTCTATAATTTGCAAAAAGAGGTTTGGTTCATTGGTCAAGTTCAAAACAAACTGAAACAGAACATCATATTGTCACCTCTAGACATCTATAATTGGAAATGATGCAAATATAAACAGCCACAATACATGTCCAAATGTGAGAGGATTGTCAGCTTATGGATTGTTCATCAATCAACTCAAATCTGATTTTGTTGGTCAGAGCAATCTTTTCTTTGTTTGGACCCATTCAAAGTGCACCATCAAAGTTGCATTACAGTACAGATGCAATAACATCGAATATAACTCTGTAAACAGGTGCAGTACAACTAACATTTCCATGGCAGTTTCAAATTCAAATTATTCAAAAACACCAAAACAGATACAGCCTTACCAGAGAGCAGGTTGTGGCAGTGATAGGGAGGTCCTTCTTTTAGCAACTGCAACTTTATCTGTCAAAGTTTGGATACTTCTGCAATCTGCTGCTTCTGTAGCAAAAAGGCGCCATCTGCATGCATGGACACTGTTTCCCGGCTCCACGTAATTTTCCTCGGGAATGGTTGTCTCAGTCCATTTGAATAGGACACTGTCTTTTACTTTCACTGAAAATTATGCAACCCAGAAATAATCTTGTTTTCACGCAAAGTGACAGTGCACATTGCACGCCACATTTTTAAATGCCGTGTTATTTGTCTTCAGCCCATGACCAAATCAACATTAGTGAATCTGCAGTACTGCAAATTTAACCAAAAATGAAAATGAACCTCGTCTAAATTAGAATGATACAGAGACAAGTCTTGAGCGACGTTTCAGATTAGAAGTGAAGCCCACACTCCACATCCAGCCCAAATGGACATCCAAACCAAAAGAAAGAGATACCTGCTGTTGATGCTAACATCCACTATTCTCCAGTATTATCATCGTAATCCAGCCCAGAATTATAGAAGATAATTGTGTTCATGCTCAATAGTTTACTACCAAATATCATTTTTCACACAAATAACGAACACAAACTCACATTCAGCAATATTGGTAGAGTTTACAGTCTACTATCAGCCCTGATCAACCAAAGACCCTAGACTTTAATGTCCAGTACAAAACTAGAGGAAAATTTATGTATCTAGTTCGAGAAAATAAAGTGGGAAGTGATGCAAGACCCATCATTCGCTTCCACTTGCAGGGCCGACCAGGACTCCTTGAGAAGAACCTTCCTTTCGTCCATTGTCATCCTTCGTCTCACCATCAGACTTTCTTATCCTAATTTTGTACTGGGTCTCAAAATCAGCAATTTCCTTTTTCTTCTTTTCCAAGGCTTCATTGAGCCTAGATATAACCTCCTCAAGCCCCTCTTTGTTCCGATGGACAGCAGGCAACACCTCTCTGATGGTTCTCTCCACTAGGACGCCACCAATCATCCGATAGCAACGCCTAGATGGGTCAAGCGGCTGAATGGTATTCATGACCAATGAGTGCTCACTCACTTCCATCTCTAGTTCAGTGATTTTTGAGTAAATTTGGTTCAGTTCAGACCTCATAGTAGCATACTTATTTGCAACCGCTTGTTCATTTACTGGTTCATTGTGATCATCTCCAGGTTTGCTCGCCATTGTTCTCTCTACAAATGAATAAAAAAAAAGGATTAAGGACATTTTTTTTATATTAATCCTTTTTTATATATAAGTAAGGATTAAGGACAATAGATAGAAATATTGTTCCACATTAGCAAAGGTTGCAACAGTGCTGCACATTCCACTTCTAATTTTGCAAAACTTACAAAAAATATTTGTGACCCGAGCTTTTTAAGAATTCATCAGTAAAAACAAAACATTCGCAGATAAAAATCTATTTATTAAAAAAACATAGAGATGAGGTACATGTAAGATTAGCATAATAAGAAGGACAAAGACATCACAGAAAATTCTGATTGATTACACTGCCAACAATCAGTTGATTACACTGCCAACAATCAGGGTTGGAAATACAAACTTGAGAAAAACCAGTGACCCAATAATTTGTCCTTCTGGTGTGTCAAACTGATAAGGATCAGACATGAATTTTAATAAATTTATTCCACAGGTAACATGATTTCAAACCGAAAATGACAAAAACAAATTTTCATTGATATCGTTTTGTGAAATTCATAATTTGAATTTGATGTTTCTCAACAGTTCATACTTGAACTCTATGATATATAATAACCAAATGTCACTAACGTTTATCCTTTGATTTTGGTACAGTAGACATTTCTAGTCATTTCAAAGATATATAACATTCAACTCAACTAACACTTTAGATCCCAATGCCAAGCTGTTACAACTTCACCCTAACTCCTAAGAAACAACATGCTCAAATTCTAAAATGAATTCTGCCATAACATGCTTCAAAGATCAAAATACAAGCCTCACATGAACAATTGCATGGCCAATAAATTCATACAAAATACACTAGATTGCTTAAGTCTACCAAAAATTCTAGAAGAAACAGTGGATTAATCTGATTACCATTAAGAAAGGTTTTGAGATACAGACACTACTCGAGCTACTAATTCCATTTAACCTAAATCAATAACATTTATTAATCCTCTAAATTTCATACATGATTGGCATCTCAAGAAACTTGACTTTCAACCCATTTTACGAAAAATCAGGTTTTAACAAAAACCATTGTTAGCAGTTCCTTCTTTGGTATCCACCTTGTTTCCCTTCTTTCTTTCCCAATGAGAAGGAAAGTTCATGAGTAACCACATGAGTTAGAGAGCTTATGAACCCATTGACTCTACAACTACTTGAGATAGGTAGCTTCTGGAACCATTGGCTCTACAACTATTGATGTATGAACCATATAACTAACTACCGTTTGTAAATATATCACCCTTTCAACATTTTGGAAGTAATCACAAATTGCCCATCTTTAATATTACAGTAGTGTATTTTGAGGAAGCTAAACTAAATGTAATAGAAGGAAGATTATGACTCTTCTTAGAATTGGACATAGCTTTAATAAAATATTTTATTTATGATATATTTTTTAAGTTAATTTTGTATATTTGAAGTTTGAATAGTAGCTAGTACAATTCAGAGACATGGAAAGGTCCCAATACACAAAAGTTCAAAACCTTTTTTCTTATTTCTTTTTACCTAAATAACTAAATCTTGTTCAAGAATTGGAGCTGGAATTCAATACCTCAAATGACAAGATATGGGTGTCAAAAGATTAACTTAGATTATTTGATCAAAGAGCACACCGTTAATAAAGAAGAGGTAAACTACATATTGCTCCCCAAAATTATTACCTCATTTTCAAATTTAACTAGCTGTTACCAACAGCCTAAGTTCAAATTCCAGCCTCAATTTGTACAATATGTCCAAATCAGGTATTAATCTGTAAGTAGTTAGAAGCACATCATCGCACCAGCTTATGGGAGGTTGTGAACTGTCTATAATATTAAGAAACTAAGATAAGGAAAGTACTCCATTTCTCCCACTTCATACATAGATTCAATCCCACGTTTTCCCCAAAATCCCACTTCATAGCTTCGTTTGGCTGCTTAAAAATGCAATCGTATGTAGCTAATATAACTATTTAAAGTCAGTAGACCGGACCTACTACGCTATCTTAGTTTGTTCCAAACGATAATTTAGTCTTTCCTTTAAACCAACACAATGAATACATACTATTCCCAATCTTCTTATATATTTTCTCCTAAATTTTTTCGAGATCTGGACGGAGATAAATCAGCCAGTAATCTTCGAAACAGCATAGCACTTTCCTAAACCCTACCATCAGAGATAGAAAGAGAGAGAGAGGCGTCGGATCTACCAATCCCCAACGAAAGAAACCCTGTGAGAGATGGGAGGAAAGATTTGTACCTCTTCGAGTATGTTAGTTTTTGGAAATGGTCACTGGACAGAAGTCGTAAAGGGAACGGTGAGTTTTTCCTGGCTGAGCGAGCGAAGTCCGCCAAATGTGCCTCTGCTGGAAATTTCAGTCCATCATATTTTAAGTTAGAAAATATGAAAAATTCTGTTATTCGTTTCCAAACATCATATTTTTTTTTTCTCTTATTAAATATATACTATAGGGATAATGAGTTGAACAGTTCAATAAATTTAAAAAGAATAAAATTAAAAAAAAAAACTGTGATATGTGGTTTGTAGTGTTTGAAGATGATGAGTAGTAAAACTCGAAAAATATTAAATAAGATTTACTACAATTTTTTGGGTAATATTTACATATATATATATATAATACAATCATTTTTATAATATAATATTTTAAATGATGAGTATTTTTGAAAAGTAACTTAAAAGTAATATCCCCTAATATAAATATTTTCATTTTAAAATATGATTGTGTAAATTACTTATAAAAAAAAAAAATGATTGTGTAAAGCATTGTAAAAAAGATTGTATGTGTATCATATTTAATAAAAAATAATATTTATAATCTTAATGTAGGTAAGTTCCGCATACAAAAAAGGTGGGTAAATATATTTACATGAAAATTTTATTTTTTAATAATGAATCTAACTTTTTTTAAAAGAAAATATGCATGATTTGTACATTTTAAGACTATATTTAGCTATTTAATAAAATATAATGTGCTTATTTGTTTTTAAATTTTAGAAGATGTTTCATTAAAAAATTGTAGAAAATTATTATTCAAAAATTATACTAGCTATAACTTTCTTAATAATTATTTTATAATTATATTTTTTATATAAATTTTATAATTATATTTTAAATGGATAATATTTATATAAACATCATTAGATTGTAAACATTGTAATTTGATCTTTCTTTTCTCAACTACTCTGCGTTAAAACTAAAATCGAAGATGCAATATATCGAACTCTAATTAAAATCAAAGATAACAGCTTCCCCCCTCTCTCTCTCTCTCTTAAAAAACCAACGGCTCCACTTTTTTTTTTCGCCGGATTCTCCCTCTCATTCCTCCATTCACACATCCTGTATATCAAGGTAGTTATTTTTACTTAATTTTATTTTATTTTTTCAAAGTCGAAAAAGAAAGATCTACAACTTTCTAACAACTCTTGAGAGACATGCGTGGCACAAACAGACTCTCAAGCTGCAAATCATTTAGAGGAAAGTAACCGTTTTATAAAAATCACTGCGCTTGGTCCTCATGTGTCGCCCACATTTGTGTGTGGTCCTTATGCGCCACCCACATCTGCTCGTGGTTTTCACGCACCACCTCTTTCGATAGCTCTTCTTGCCACATGCCCCGGATCATCAGCTTCGCCACCACTATATCTTTCAGATCTGACATTTGTGGCTGAAAAAAGATAAGCGTGTTGCCTTCATATACCATCACAAAATCCGAAGTTTACCAGAGTTGGTCCAAATTATAATCCGTCATTTTTCGTATCTATCTTACTGTTTTCTTTTTTGGTTTTCCTAATTGTTAATTAAAATAAAAAAGAGTTTGTCTCTCTGACTTTTGTCTGTGGAGGTTGAGTTCTCTTCTTTTATAAAGAATGAAATTAAGTCTCTGTTTAGATAGATAGTGTTGTCTCTTTGACACTTGTCTGTAGAGAGTATCAGCAATATTAGTGAAGACCAGACCAATTACAAAAAGAAATAGTGTACTGGTGAAGCTCCAAATATATTATTTTGATTTATAATGTCATGTTTGATGTAGAAGCATCCTAGAATGTATCCGATCATAATATAAATTTCTTGATGAATGAATGATGTCAATTTGCCTTCAAATAAAAAAAAAGATTAAAATCAAAGATACAATATATTAAAATCTCGTCCCTACCAAACCTATGCAACTTGCAGCCATGCCTCCTGAATCCATGATGACCATGGCAAAAATGGCAAGTTCACCTCTTATTCACCACCAAGGCTAGCATGCCATCACTAATGTTTAGAGGGGGTAAAAAACATAAGTTCAAAATGATTCTTAAAGCCCAATTCATCATTAAAAGACAAATGAAGAGAGGAAAATAGGGCAGAGAATGGACAAGGAGGTGAGAGTGTTAGGAGGCAGGAACACTTCAAGAGAAAGTAGGAAATAAAGAGACGATCAGACATGCAAAGCATACATTCCTCACCACTACTGAGGCGCTGGCATAAAGAGGGTCAGATAAAAGGGATAAGGTGCCTATAGTTTTCTAGACTTTTCTTTTGGATGCTTGAAGGGATTTTTGGGTCTTTTTTTAAGAATTCTTTTTCTTCAACCTTTGGACAGAGTACTCAAGAGAATGCATATTCTCCGACAAGTAGATCTCTAACTCCTATTATACAGTGAAAAATAAGAGATTATGAGAGATTATAAATAAGCACATTATAATAGAATCTCTCATTCTCAAAATCCCGTAGATGTAAGTTTAGTGCTGAACTACGTAAATCTGTATATTTATTTCTCTTTGTTTTCTTTACATTTAAATACTGTTTATCGTCATGGACGTATACACAGACAACGTACAACCGCACCGAATCATTGTTAGGGGCTCTACATCTCACCGATTGAAACTCAACCCATTGCAGTCCACATCTTTAGATTGTATTTAGATGAGATGATTATAAAAATTTGTGACAACCAAAAATTATTCAAGATTCTTCAGTGTCGTCAGAGTTGGTATATGATGGCCATCTTTTGAATATTTAATTCTCTTATGCCACTAGCTAGAAATCATCAAATTAGTATGATAGTTCATCTCATGAATGCTACCCTGACAACAGACATTCTCAAACAAGTAGCATACATTCTAGGAAAATGCTCTCTTATAAATAATAAAGGGTGATGCTACACCCACAATCCTCACCCAACCGCAAATTCTTTTTTTTAAAAAACTTAACATTTTTTAAAAAATATAAAAAAATCATAAATTTATTAAAACACACTTAAAAAAAAAAAAAAAAAACTCCCCAGTGGACAAATTTGTGGATGAGTTTTGTAGGTGGGAGTGTTTTCCATTATTAAACAGTAAACACTAATAAAAAAGGTAGCACAACACAAACGTACTATTTGACTGCATACATATCGTATGCTACTTAATAGTCTGATTGGAAATTCTACTCTGGATCAGCAGCAGCGCCCTAAGAAGTATTGCTGTGGAGCCAGCCTTAACTTTGGAGTTTCATACATTTTAAATGCTCTCGTTGAGCCTAGCAGCTGCAGCCACTGACGCTGCCACTCCTCCTGGCTGAGTTGCCATATTCGGATTGTTCATTTGCTCCGCACTCACCACTCCTTCAGCATCCAGCTAAGTTGCTACCTTGTCCCCTGCTAACTTCGAAGTCGCACCCTACATGCATCCCATATTTATATATAAGACAACCGCCAATGTTATATATATATATATACATACACATATATACACGCTAGTAAGGGCAACGTGCGGTGCACGTTTGTCCTGTTGTGACTATAAATATTATGCAGAATTGCAGATTATGTGTATAATATATAGGTTTTACTACACAACTTCTTATTATTTACTTACACTTCATACTGCACATTTTTTAATATTTTTTTTTAATTTTTTTTTGAATTTATTTTTTTGAAACTATTCCAAATTTTTTATTTACTATTCATATAAAAATTATTTGAAAAAAAAAATTTTTAAAAAAAGATAGAATGTGGATGAATAGTAGGAAGTTGGAAAGATTTTTTGATAATATATTAGGATTTTACCACACAACCTCTTACTATTCACCCACACTCCACACTCCACACTCCACACTCCACACTCCACACTCCACACTCCACACTCCACACTCCACACTCCACACTCCACACTCCACACTCCACATTTTTTAAATTATTTCAAATTTTTTATTTACTATTTATATAAAAATTATTTAATAAAATAAATTTAAAAAAAAAATAGAGTGTAGATGAATAGTGGGAAGATTGAAAATTTTTTTGAATATATTAATATATACTGTAAACAAGAAAAAAACTTTAAAAAAATAGACAGAATTCTGTCTGATTTTAGTTAAAAACATATATGTTGCAACTTTAAAAACAACAAAAAAGAAAATGGAAGGTAATTTTTACCTTCAAAACATCGCGTAGCTTAATCTTATCGCCCTCCCTATCGACTAGCGCATTGTGATTTGCGGCGGACTGAGCCGTGGCCGCGAGCCCTCCTGGGGTTATAACATTACTGCCGGTCGCTCTCACCACGGCCGCTTGAATTGCCGCCGCGCCACTCTGATCCACTGGCTTGTTTCCTGCTGATTGTGCAGCAGCTTCTAGTGCCTCCCCTATAGTAATTGCACTCTGTTCGATAACCTCAACTGCTGTTTGTTGCAATGCTGTTGATTCCACGTACTGACCAACAACCTATTCGGGAAAAAAAGAAAGAACAGAAATATAGACTCACACGCACACAACAAGATAACATACTTTAATAACCGCAAAGATTTTAAAATTGCAAAGAATTACTTGTCCAGCAACTGATTCGGTCATTATGTGACTTCCAGGGACATCGGTCTCCGTAACGGTGACGCCTTGCTGGCCAACAATGTCGCTAAGACCGCGGTGACCGATAATACCGGCTCTCTCGTTGCGAGTTGCAGCGGATTGCATGGCAGCAGCTGGTCCGCCCTTCTGAGTCTGTCCAAACACCGTTTGCTCAGCCGACTGCATCATGGCTGCGTCTTGAGGCCCGACGGGCTTCGACGCGAGGTCACCGGAGACGTTAAATACGTCACCGTATCTGATGGGTTGTTCTCTCTCATCGCGAAGCCTCCGTTGCTCTTCCTGGCTCATCTTTGGAGTTTAAAGAAAGTTGGAAAAGACTACAATTTGGAAGGAACTGCAGCGACGGAATATATAGAGGCCGTAGAATTTTGGAAGGGAGCGGAAACCTGGTTAAGGAGACGTGGCACTTGAAGCAGCCCTACAGAGTTGGCGAGTTGGCTTTGCTATAGTGGTACATGTGGCATCTGGATGGCGTCGATCGGGCATTCACTCTGCTTTTGCATTTACACATGCCAACTTTGAAGCCCTCCTTTCGGCTGAGTTAATCTAATCTCTCTCTCTTTTTCTAAAGGTCAGATATTTACGTCGGTTTTTGTTTAATAAACTATAAATTAAATAATAATATTAATAATGTGACATGTAGTCGGCAAAACTGAGTTACACATACCCTATGCGTTTGTGATGTTTGATACTAGAACCAGCCAACCATCACAAATCTGTATAGAATTTCTTGTCCAGTTTCCTAAGATTATGTTTGGAAAGTGAGATGAAAATTTTGTGTTTTATTTTAAAGTTTAAAATATTATTTTTTAGTTTTAAGATTTGAAAAAGTTAAATTGGAATTTGAAAAAGTTGTATTGGGATTTGAAAAAGTTGAATTGTTTATTATATTTTATATAGGAATTTGAAAAGGTTGTAATGATGAGATGAGATGAGATGAAAATTTTAAAGAAGATGAAAGATCCAAACATAATATAACTCTCTCCAACAGAACCATTTCGACATCCTCATCTAGGTACAACCGTACGGACAAGGTTTTTGGTTTTCTGAACAAAATGTTAAAATTTAGTTTCCTATTTAATTGATCAAATGTAAGAGTAATAAATAAAGCGTTTAGTAAGGAAGAGAGGTGGTTTTGCACAACAGACTCGAAATTCGAGAGAAGCAGAAATGGTGACCTCTGGGCTGGGTTCCTCTCGATGAGATGGGATTTTGCGGTCTTAAAAAACAAGTTTTTGTTGGAGGGGGAGGGGAGTGGGTGAGTTTCAGTGGAGGATGAAACTGAGCTCAGGCTGAGCGACGCCACTCTTGCAACTGAGGCTGCCATTTTCTGCACCGATGAATGCATTACATCAGAGGCTTGGCATAAATATTTTGAAGGGGAAAAGATCAGCATTAGCAGTTCAAAGAAAAAAAAAAAGACAGCAGAAAGAGCTCAGATGCGCGAGTTATTATCTGATGGAGCAGATGAAAGATGATGGACCCAACCATCACAGGGGCGCAAAGTATTCATCACTGCTCTTTCAGGGGATTGCACCAGCCGGGAATCGAACCCGGGTCTGTACCGTGGCAGGGTACTATTCTACCACTAGACCACTGGTGCTTGTTGAGTAATCTAGTAATTGGTTTTTAATATATATAAAAAAACCCCCTTATCTACATCCACATTTTTTTTTTCCTGAATAATTCCTTTACTTTAGAATGAATAAAAAATATATATATATTAATAATAAAATATCTAGAAACTTCCCTAAAGAAGGCCCATAAAATTCTTTACATGATTAAGTGGAGATCTTAAAATTGAATTGAATTGGATCTATAAAAAAATAAAATTCATCTAACGGTTTAGAAAACGCTTTTAATTAGCAAAAAATGGTAAAACGTTTTCTCAAGATAGAAAATGTTGACAAAAAGGGTATATTGAGATAAAATAGGGTAAATATGTTTCAAAAGAATATCTATTAAAAATGTAAAAAGTTGGCCAAATCGAAAGGGTAAATTTGAGAGGATAATGCAATATAATTTTAGAATATATAAATTTTGTAGATTTAATTTATAAAAATGTAAAATTCATCATTAAAAAATATATTTTGATTTGTTCAATTGTTTTTAAAGGAAGTTGTGAAAGCTTTGCAATTATTTTGCCTAATGTTTGATTGTTATGTAGTTTAGATGAGATGTTTTGTTAAAAGATATATAAAATATTGTTATAATATAATTTTTTAATATTTTTTTATTTTAAAATTTAAAAAAATTAAATTATTTATTATATTTTATATAAAATTTAAAAAATTATAATAATTATATGAGATAAAAAAAAATAATTTGCAACCAAACCGACCTTAATTTTTTATCTTAACTTTTTTAAATTCGAAGTTTTTTTATTTTTTGATAAACTCTCCGTCTGTCTGGCTGTCGGGGTTTAAGTTTGGATTTGGTCTTCCAGCTCCAATTGCTTTCGTCTACTTTGTCTAATCGAGCCATCATTCTGTTTTCTGAACATCGGAAAGTTTGCTCTCTCTCTCTCTCACACTACTTTCTGATTCATGTTGCCTAGTGTTCTCGTACTTGATGACGTGATTTGTTCGAATCGGATACCAGTTTTTCTCCTCGAGTTCGCATCTGAGCAACTCTGTTAGTCTCAGGTGATGCTTTAGCCTTTCTTCTTCATGGTTCAACTATTATATTTTTCGTTTGAGATCGTTGTTGAAAATGAGAATCAGTCTATGTTTGGATTTATATAGTTGGAATGCACGCATGTAGTGTCACGGGGGCCTTAGATCACACCCACCACGTTTGCTTGTTTGTGGGGGGGGGGGGGGGGGGGGGGGGGAGTTGTCGGACGGTCGGACCGATCCATCAATCTTTTTTGTTTGATTTTATTCGCCGAGAAGACACCGAAGAAAGCAAATTGTAATCGCCACTCACTCGATTCAATTTTCGATGGACTTTCCAATTCAACTGTGAGTTATGCTCGTTTACTGTGGCAGTCATTTGCCACTACAGAAGTAACGAAGAAACCCTTTGATTAGGGTATGGTGAATTGAAAGAACCTGTGCATGCTGTCGTAATACCCGTGCTCATTTGATCATCCTGTGTAAATTTCATGTGTCTATTTAATCCCTTGGGGGTTTAAAGGAATGAATATACGAATTTGTACGGGTTGATGGAAGAAAATTCAGGCTGTCATGAAATTGATACCGTAGGATCAATTGAGGAGATTTCAAGATATGCTGCATTTCGAATTTCTGTACGACCAATTATGTAAAAAGCTTTCATTTAGAGATATAGACTCATTCATGATAATTGATAAAATCCTATGCAAGTACTACAAAAAAAAAATCCTATGCAAGTTAATGGTTTGATTTAGTCACCCATCAGATGTCAGAATGGGCCTTAGTAGTTAGAAATAAGAAAACCAGTAGGATTTTTGTGGTGGTGTACATGACGCAAACATTAATATCTTTCTGCAAAAATATATTTGAATCTGGGGCACCACAGTTATAATTGGTCAATTTTGACTGAACTTATCTTTTGGGTTTTGCTTGTTTTCTTTTTGAGGGGAAAGCTGATTATTTAGTCTTTGCCGAACTAATTTGCCTCTATTTACATTGTAAGCTGAGTAGTTGCGTTAATTCTCCCTATTTTTTTACCGTAAGCCAGAACCAGAAAGTTTTGGAGCATTTTGAGTTGCTTTACTATTCCGAGATTTTGAAGGTTTCTCTTCCTTGTTTACTGATAGTGATTTTTTAATGACATTGGACAGCTTGGCAGTTCAGCAGCTGCTGCCAGCTGCTAGCTGAAGAAAGATATCTATGGAGATTGACTTTCCTGATGAAAGAGATGGAAGCACACCCAGGACAGAGGAAAGTGGTTCTCTATTGAGGCTGGTTTCACCTGAGGAGTCTGGTGAGGGTTTGCCATATGCTCCTGTAAATTGGCCCAACCCAGGTGATGTATGGAGTTGGAGGGTAGGTAGAAGAGTTGCCACTACTGGATATTATAAGGACAGGTACCTATTTCTACCGAGGCGCCTTAGACATCTCGAGAACTCAACACGTGGAAAATATGGTTTTGCAAGCAAACTTTCTGTTGAGCAATTTGTCCGAACAAAATTCCCTGGCGCTGACATTAATGCATTTTTGGCCTCATTCAGCTGGAAGATCCCGGCAAAGAAGTCGGCGTTAACAAATGGTCCTGTAATTAACCCACCATTTTTTTGTTAATTTTATTTTGGACTTATTGTTTGTGCAAACTTGTGTTTCTGGTTCCATATGGTATGATGCATACTCTATGTTTTTTTAATTCTGCAGTTGATAGTTTAATTGGTATTGATAATTTCATCAGCTTGGACATGTTGACATGCTTATTGCATTTTAGCATTGAAACTGAATATTTAGAATGATGTAAACTACTGAGTGATATCATTGCTATTATTTATGCCTCGGTTTCACACTAGAATCCTTTTTTTTTCTTGTCCAACAATGTTGCTCTGTTACAGGTCATGTGAAGGAGCATCATTTCTTTACTGTACCTTTTGAAGGGATGCCAGAATATGATGTGTCTGATTCCCAGACTGACACCGTGGGATGTAAGGCTGGGAATAAGATGTGCAACAGTATCTTGGAACCACTGGAGAAGCCACCTTTAGCGGCCATGCCCTGTGATCTTTGCTGCTGTGAACCTCGATTCTGCCTTGATTGTTGTTGTATCTTCTGCAGCAAGACTATAAATTTAGACTATGGTGGCTACAGTTACATCAAATGTGAAGCAGTGGTGGATGAGGGTTATATATGTGCGCATATTGCTCATATTGATTGTGCCCTTCGATGTTACATGGCTGGGACAGTAGGAGGAAGCATTGGATTGGATGCTGAGTATTATTGCCGTCGTTGTGATGCTAGAACTGATCTGGTTCCACATGCTACAAGGCTTTTACAAACTTGTGCATCTATTGATTTCCGGGATGATGTGGAGAAGATTTTAGGTGTTGGCGTCTGCATTTTGCGTGGTTCGCAGAAAACCAGTGCAATGCTGTTGTTGCATCGCTTTGAGTTGGCCATTGCAAAGGTAAAACCGTTAGCTAAGTGTTAAAGTTAGGCTTCGTTTGTTTTCACAGATGAGATGAGATAAGTTGAGATGAAAGTTGAATAAAATATTGTTAGAATATATTTTTTAATATTATTTTTGTTTTTTGGATTTGAAAAAGTTGAATTGTTTATTTTGTGTGGAAATTTGGAAAAGTTATAATGATGAGATGAGATGAGTTGAGAATGGTTGTGAAAACAAACGAGGCTGCTTTCTTCCCTTGGCAGTTTTTATCCTGGCCCACTTTCGCCAGGTTTGTAAAACCGTGAGTCTAACCATTTGATGTTTTTATCAGCTCAAAAATGGGGCTTCTCTTGAAGGTATCTGGAAAGTGGATGATAACTTCTTAGCTATTTCTGAAGGTAATTTTCCATTATAAATACTTGAAATTAATTGTCCAACTCTACCAACTTAACAGTGGTTGTGCACTTGAAGATCTCTGCATCACGGTTTTCATTTGGGCACAAGTTGTGCAAGTTTAAGTACTAGCTTCCCAATTTTCATAATCTCTTATCTCTCTCTTAGGGAAATGGGAGGATTTGTCAACTTCTTTCTGATTGAATGTTTCTGTCTGCATTTCACCATGATGTGGAGTTTTCAGAAGATCATCTTCACAGAGACAGAAATATGTTGAATCATTAGATTGATGCTGATGCATGCCTCTCTCTCAACTTGAAAAAAAGGGACATGGCTTTCATTTTGTTTTGCTTTGAATCAATTCACTCCATAATCTCGGACTACGCTATTATCACTATAGATATTTATTAAATCAGTTCTTTCTATCTGTTTCTGAGCCTTGGACACTTGTGTTCACAAGCAGGTGCCTTGGGCCATGGAAATGCTCCCCTGGCAGTTCCAAATAGCCAAGACTCTTTAGATGTCACCAGGAGCTCGGAGCACAATTTACTCGTAGATTTTGACCCTTGGACACAGTCCCTAAAGCTTGAAGATGAGATTGACCATGTTCTGCTGGCACTGCAGAAGTCACAGGAGGCTGAATATAAAATCGCCGAGGAAACGCTTCATGCACAGAAGAACTATCTTCTTAGTCTGTATCAGCAACTCGAGAGTGAGAAATCTGATCTGTCATGCCGTGTATCATCTATTGAACCAGATAGCTTTATGGACTATGTCATGAATAGGGTAGAGCAGATAAAACGGGAACTCAAGAAATTCAAGGATATGGGAAAAGTAGCCAACGGTTTTGGGAGGACTTCTAAAGGATTCCTGAGGGAACACTTTGGTTTGGAAAATGAACTAAAACCATAGTGCCATACAGTTCAACTTCAACATCTGTTCATCAAATTTTGGTCTTGGACCGTGTTCATCCTTTGAGTTGATTCACGTGTATATCTGCAGACAGACATGCATTCTATGTTGTCTCAGTCGGATACTGGTAGAATTTGCCTGCTTGCCTTTGAAAAACTTTGGCCCAGCACACACAAGGGATAAAAATTTAGCCGTGTAAAGAACTAGCTACCCTGATGCTGAAACCAAACAGCTGAGGATCAGTGGAAAAACTGTGGAAGAATTGACAAAGGTATTGTGAAGTAATTTACTGGGGCATATTGAAGGATCACTTGGACTTTCTTATTATTTTTTGGCTTCCACTTGTTTTTTTCCTCAATAAACAACTTATAGTGTAGGTCAAGTGATCGTTTCACGACTATATGAGAATGGGTTGCCATTTTGCTTCCATCCATTTTGTTTCGAGGAAAGGCTGCCCCTGCTTGTTCTTTTTAACAATTCTCCCATCTGCCACTTACCCAAAAGAAAAAAAGAAGAGAAAAAGAAATGAACATTTACCAATCTCTGGGGTTGGCATTTGTTTATGACAATTCAACTTGCTTTTTTTTGTTTCTTCCCGTCGATGCGCATCAACTCTTTTAGGTCTTCATTGTTGGTCTAAGACAAGTTTTGGTAATTGTGACATTTGTTTAGAATCGAATTCCCCGAGTCGATGAATATGAGGAATATGGGTTGTGTCATGTACTTCATCTGATGGATTATAATATCAAGAGGAACGATTCCGGTAATCTGATTTAGAGAGGGGAGAGGTTCTTTTTCTTTGTAAGGAGATAGTTATATACTATTATTTAATATTCTATTATTATTTTTTTACAAACATTCACAAATATTTTCAAACACTTTTACTATTCAAACGTACCGGGAAAGCAGCGCCATGCAAGGGTAATCTCAGGGCGAGTTCTCCTTACCAGAAACAAAAGCATAAATTCGTGCCCACCTTCACTGGCAGGATGAGATCGATGGTGGCCGTAATTCAAAATTCTAGTCTGCCTTTTTTATTCGTTTTTAAAGGGTCCTAGAGTTTGCGACAATGTACATAAAACGAACAACTAAGGTAGCTAAACACTCACAATTCCAATCTCCGACGTCTAAATTCCAGTGCCAAAACATCATTCGCACCCCCCCCCCCCCCCCTCCCTCCCCTGGAGAAAAGTAGCTAACCATAGTTCTGTTGAAAGTAGATTACGGGCAAAAAAAAACTGATTTTCATTTCAGAGAGCACTTTCAAAACTGAAACGATGAAAAACTCGGCTTTCCCTATCTGGGTTGTCTGCATCTCTCAACCTTTTACTTTCTCAGATGCTCAAAAGACCCAATAATCTGCTGCCACCTAAATTTAAAGTCTCAACTCGATTATGCTATATGCCATCTCGCTCTCATCGTATTGAACTGATGTAATATTACCATGAAACCATTTGATCCTGGTGGATGGTGTTACACAAACACAGTACGATAGGTGAGATGAGGGTAATATAGTTCATAACGTAACTCTTTCGACTCTCATGCATAAAGGAGGAGGCATTGAAATTACAGTGATTATTGAACCCATAACTCATACAAACTCCATTATTAGTTTCCCTTGATTTTGCTGGGAAACATAACAAGACCACAGTGATGAGTTGATAAACACTCTCAGGAACAATAATTTATGTATATGTGGCCATCGAAGTGCAGGAACGGAGTTCATCAAGGGCTTAATAGAATGTCTCAATCAAGCAAGCAACAAATAAACTACCTTGCAGAGTACACACAACACTTACGAGTTAGCGACTGAATGCATAAGAATTGTCAAATTCAAGTTAGAAGTGCTGAATATCGCCTATTGTTAAAAACATAAAAGTTTCCATAACTATAAGGCTCACATCAGCTGTGAAGGGAAACGCAAAATAGACATCCAAAGTGATCCATGATTCCAAACTCTCGGAAATAAAAGGTTTTGCAATTCCAGAGAAAAGTTCAGCCCCAAAATTGAAGCATACCATCCAAACTATGATGAAACTCATCATGACATGCTTCGGATCAAATGAAATAGTTATTCTTCCCTTCCTCCATCTCATCCCCAGCATATTTAACTAGAATCCTGCTGAAGCATCGAAATGAACTTTCAGCGTTCTTATTCTTCCTCCAATATCATTCCCAGCATATTTAAACAATTATCTCTGCCAAAGCATCGGGAAGAACTGTCACAGAACGTTGAACTATCACAAATAGTTAATTCACTTCCATGGAAAAAGGAAAAATGATTATTGTTTATGGCATGATCAAAGAAAGTGCATTAGTAAGTCAAGCAGGATTTTAGAAGAAACGTGATAATTTGATCTTAATCTTGACGACAAATATCTTTAGTGACAGACTAAGAGGATGTGGACCTAATAGCTTCAAAAGCTATTAAAAGTGCAGATCAAAAGCTATGAAAAAAAAAAAAAAAAAAGCTATCAAAAGCACAACAAAGACATCAATAGTGGGGATCATCAGGTCAATTTGATCCAAAAGAGAGGAAATATTGAGCCTATCCCTTTTAAGAAAAAAGAAAGAAAAAGGCCAAATGCCTTGTAAGATAATGCAAATTATCGTTAGCTGGTGAAATCTAGATATGCTAGAGCCTAGATCTCATCACTGAAAGTATAAAGCAAATGAAATGTTCAGGTCTGAGATTAGATTACTTTCTAGTAAGAGGACAAAAAGCATATATTCATTATCATGGAGTAATGGAGGAATCAATTCTCAGCACAAAACATGAAATAATGCCATTGATTTATGAAGCGAGTATTCTCACAGGTGGAATGCCGGAAGAAGAGAACATCTTTTACCAAGTAAAAACAGCCATAAATCTCAAGAAATTTGTCAAAAGTCTAAGCCAGTACAAGAATCACTGACCAAGGTATTCGGACTAGACGACCGCTCATCAAGAAAATTTAGGAAATACCTACTCAACCAATTACCACTACTTGACCCAGAATTCCAACCTTAGAAACCCAGGCAACAGAAGACAGGACAGAATTATGTTCTCTGCTCCATTCCTTAAGGTTTCTTTTTATGTTCAAAAGCCAATGCATAAAGGATATCATGTAAACTTCCAAGAACTCCCTCTAGACAGGTCAATTAATCCTACAATATACCAAGAACCATCCGATCTCAAAACTTGTTAGTGAAAAAAACATGCCAAAGCAACATCAATTAACTAAAAAGAGTTTCAACGATCATCTCCCATGCCCTCATACTTATCAGGCGAAGAGAGATCAACATCAATTATCAGCAACGTAGGCATACAAAAAGTCGAAAACCAGTCCCATCCCCAACACCACTGACAACCTCAACAACAACTTGCAAACTACTAAAAACCCAATTAGAAAAGGCAGTAATTAAATAGAAAGTCCAAATACTTATTATTGTACAAGCACAAGCCTACCTCCGATACCTCCTCTAAAGCCCTCACCATTCCCATCTCTCCAAACATCCTCGTCTCCACCACCACCACCAACGCCATTTTCCTCAGCATTCTCCGCTCCCTCCTCACCCTTGGGCACCGTCACGATAAGCTCTCCATCGACAAAGGCCGCGCTCGCCAACTCGGGCCTGGTCGACTCTGGTAGCCGAAATCTCCACATATCGAGCTCAAGCTCGTCCAAGGACAATTCAAGGGACCCACTATCCCTCACCACAATTTTCGTTACCCCGGGATGGATTTCAACAGTGTGGGCCCGCACGTTGCGGATATCGTTATCGGTCTCAGCGATGAATCGGAAGCAATCAGGCTTCTCCTCGACCGAGACATCGGCGTCGGATCGAAAGGGGAGCTCGAGGACGCGGCTAAAGACGTGTGGCAAGCGCCTGAGCTTCTTGGAGGAGAGACCCAGAAGGGCCTGAGCCTCAGAGAGAGGATCTCTCGCATTCATATCGTATTGGACGGTGATGTTGCGCTTCCTGGGCATCGGGTGGACCTTCATGTTGATTCTGGGATGCTGCTTCTTCTGGGGTTTGGCGTTGGTAGCGGTGGAAGAGAGAGCGCTAGAGATTAATACTAATACTACCACCAGCAAAAAGAAAGATGCCCTTGTCAAAAAAGCAACCCGATTCTGTATGGGAATCAAAGAAAAGATCAGATTGTGAGGTTGAAGGGGAAGAATCATAAAGGAATGGTGGGAGAATTGTTGTCTTCAATTATTTTGTGTCTTTTGGTGTAGAACCTAAAATGGGTGGGTGCTATGGAAATCAGACCCTAAAACCTAAGACAAATCCCTCTTAGAGAGTATTCTCCGAGTCTCAAAAAGGTATGGGAAAGTGGAAATCCTGAGACGCAACATGGAAATTGGAAAGAGATTAGTAGAGGCTGTTTTCTAGGCGGAACATAAAAAAGGTTGTCGTTAATGGAACCTCGACCTCCCTTCCTTTTTTGGGGTTGTGCAGCGTCAGACTTCAGTGCTACGGGGAATGAATCGGCTGTGGGGGAAGAAGATAATCGCCCTTGTGCTTGCGGGAAATTACAACGACATGCTCTTTTATTTATTTGTTTTATTTTTTTTATTTGAAAACTTTTATTCACAAGGTTCGCAATCTATATTATTAACATTATGACGTCATTGTTTTAGTATATAAGATTAAAAATTAAAAATTAAAAATATTTTTATTTTAAAATTTTAAAAAATTTATATTGATTAGATAAGATGAGAGATGAGATGAAAAGTTTTGTGATAGTAAACAATACTTATTTAATTTTTATAATCAAAATATCAATATATTTTTTATATAAATATATATAAAAAATATATTAGGCTTAAGAAATAAATTTATTTATTCATTTACAAGAGCGGAAGGTGGATGGAAGAGTAGCTACTGCTAAGCACCTTCGGAAAATAAGTGCAACAACATCAGAAAATTCATGACCACACGATTTTTTTTATTTTTTGGGCGTCTTCTGTCGATGAGGTTTCGGGCTATTTCGGTAATTATGTTCTGTTTTTCTATTTTTGGCCAATTCCGAATTAATTAGCTGTAAGTTATTTTGAAGATTTAGGAGTAAGATAAACTGTAAGTTGATATAAATAATTAAGATGTTTAATTAACTAAACATCTTAATTAAACATCCTGTCTCATAATCCAATAGGTCGCCTTAACTGCATCCAAAGTTTATTCTTCTCAACAAGTCCCTAATTTCTTTAATGATGAATTGTATCTATCAGTTATTATTTACTTTTACATCTCACATTTATAACTTTTTCATAAGGTGTGAGAGTATTTTTCATAAAGTGTGAGGTGTGGAATAGTAAATAGTAACTGATAATATTTGCAGTCGTTGAGTTTGCAAGCGTTGCTTAATTTTTTTTTTAAAAATAAGTAAATATAAAATTACATAAAAAAATTAATTTTTTAATAATAGATTCAATTTTTTTTCAAAACGATCGCGTGGTATTTGCGTACTCTACGACTATATGTAACATTACTATAATATATATATATACATAAACAAAAGCTTGAAAAAAAAAAAGAAAATATATAATTAGACATTTTTTGTGCATACTAAATCATGTCACATGACAAGAATATAAAAAAATGACTTAATTAGTTGTGTTCCAATGATGTTATTAGGACAGCTTCGACCTCTCCGTCAAACCAACCTAGTTAGGGCCGGAAACAAAGGAGTCTAGACATGAGTAAATTGCATGGTCAATAAATCATTGCGAAATTAGGAAAAAAAAAAAAAAGCACACAAATCCATTATATTCAAGATATATAAAAAGATAACTACACAATATTTATATAATTTTACAGCATTTATGCCTGTTAGTCATTTCTAAGATGTTTTTTCTAAGAAACCAGAGACAGATAACATTGGACATTTAGGCCCTTGCCAAAGGCCTCACCGCCCTCAAAAATAAAAGTGAGTTATTTTTTCAAGATTTTTAAAAGAAAAAAAAAACCATTTTATTAAATAAAATTTTAAATAATTTTATATTTTTCAATGTATGTAAGGCTCTATAATACTAAATTTTATATTTAATGAAATAAATTATTTAAAAATATAAATAATTTTAATATCTTTGCTAAATCGAGATACAAAATTTATATTGAGACCTCATTTTAAGTTGATGTATTGAATATAAATTTAAAAAAATTATTTAAATGTTTTAAATAAAATCTTATCTTATTGAGAATTTTAAAAATATTTTATATAATATTTTATATTTTATTATATTATAATTATAAAATTATTAATTTAAATTTCACCTTAAAGCCAGCCTTCATTGGCCATGCAATTTTTAAAGCATTCCAAGATAATAGCTAATGAACTGAGGCATGCAGAAAGAGTAGGATCATAGAAAGAAACGTAGATCTATCTCCCAACAACGTACATACGTGTTGATGGAGAGATTATTGAGGAAGAGGAAAGAATATCCTGAATCAGAGTACAACCTCGTTTGATTACATAGATAAGATAAACATTTTTACTAATCAGTCGAGTGATGACGAGCAATACAAATACTAGAATTAAATATTGGAAATAAGGAGAAACACAGATGCATCATATAGCATAAGAATGAAGAGCAGCAGATCAACCGAATGAAGTCAACACAACAAAATTAAGCTAACACAGCAGCAGCAAGAGTAATTCTATATACAATCGTAAAGTATGTAAAAATCGCGTAATCATTTTGAAGAAGAGTGAGATCTATTATTAAAAAATTATTTTTTTCATATGAGTCTCATATTTTATTTACTTTTTTAAAAACATTTATGCAAAAGTTATACAATTCACGACTATAAATATCTTTTTTTTCTTTTTGAATATATTTGGAAGGTTTGAAGATTTTAAGGACACGCAGGATTGCGTTCCCAATGTATGTAATGACAGGCGGTGAAGTTGCCATGATCCTTCCAAGAAAGTATCAAAGTCTTGCTTTTAGTAAATTTGTAGAAATCACCCCCTAAAAGACAATCAAGCATATGGTTTGGCTTTAATACTAATGTAGTACAATATCGAGGGGCCCTTTGATTTGCTTGTGCATGTCATTAGCCATTAGCTAGCATACCCCCAGACAATGGGACAAATCATCACGACCATGCACACGTCTATGTAATGCTTATAAAAGTCCAAAGAGTAATTATTAGTGGTTTACGCGGCCTTGCATCTCGCCCGCAGACTTGATTTTGGTTCACAAAACTTTCTTACTAGCCACGTCCCCGCAAAGTGTTGCCAACCAGAACAGCAAACCCCACTTCCTTCTCCCAATCTCCACTCACGAACGAAATACCCTTTCTATTTAGTTTTGATCTTCTTCTTCTTCTTTTTTTTTGAACAACAAAGAAGAAATTTTAGTGGGCTGATTGATGATGTGTGTTGATGTTGATTTTGGTATGCCTCATATCTCCATGCCACCTACAAATAGAGTGACCTTCGGGCGTGCCCGAAGCCTTCGATACTAAAGTCAGTTGATATCCATTAGGATATTCGTATGTCTGTGTCTAAAGGAGGAGAAGAAAGATCATACCCTTAGGCTTACTTTTCCTTTCCTATATATCGTCCAGGGGTTGTTGTATTCCTTGCTTTTGGTGGCCCGACATTGGCATGCATATTGAGAGGGCTTCTCACTGCATTTAATGCGGTGATCTCCTTTGGGTTTGACACAAGCGTTCAATGCGGTGATCTCCTTGGTGCATTTAATGCGGTAACCCTTTCAGGCACGGGTATGGCGTGACAGTTCCAACCTGTCTTACCAATCGAGTCAGCAATGATGCACTAGCTCGTTCTGTTAGTGTAGATTCCCTTGGGTCGTACCTTGCTGGGGCAGGATTGGGGGGCTATGTTGACCATAAGGTTTTTTTCGATGGGTCACTTGTAGTCTCTGGCCGGGCCTGTTAGATGTTGAGATTTTCCCCAACAATAGGTATCCAAATAGGTAGGGCTGAGAATTGATTGAGTCAGAGTCTGTATCGAGGAAGTTTGACTTTGACTCCAATTTCGACTTACAAATCATTTTTTGCGGACTTTCAAGTTTCAAGTTTATAAAAAACATTATAACAAAAATATGAAAAAGCCAACAAAAATGGTTTTTTAAATATGAAAAACCCAAAAATATAACTAAAAATATTTCATATGCTATGTAAATATGAAAAATAAAAGTACAAATCTAAAGAATATAAAAATAAACAATATGCCCTTTAAGCTGTTATATTGGTATACTATAACTCATAATTTCATATTAGAATATCAGATTTTCAAATAAATTAAAAACAATAAAATGATTATTCAACGATCTAGCTAAGACCCAAGCTAACACATGACAGGGACGAATTTTGGATGAATTTTTATTGATTTAATCTAAAGTTACTTAAAAATAAAACTAAAAGAGTATTAGATGTGAATTTCTTTAATCTCAAATATGTTTTATTCTCCATAAATCATACATATGCTCATTTTGTTTTTTGATTTTCATACATATGCTAATTGATTCATCATGTAAACCCAAAATTTTTAACTTAATTATTATGTTGCATGTACGTTTAAATTAGTTTTGATTATCATAATATGAATTTTCATGGCTCATTTTCTTTTCCTTGTATTTTGAAAACTTAATTTGAAGAATATGGATAAGCTAAAAACTGTAACTAAAAAACATTGTTAAGACTAGATTTCGAAATAAAAATAAATCAAATGAACTTTTTCAATTTTTAATATTATTGAGATAAGGTTTTGAAACAAAATAAATGATGACTTTCTTATAAATTATTCGCTAGTCATGTGATAATTAATGATCTTTATTTTTTGAAAGAACATTGAGATCAATTAGCATGTTAAATGTTTTTATTTTACATTCACACTTGAAACTTCTTATATATTTATGCATACTTTTAAGTAATCTTTTAATTTTTGTTATATACAAACTTTTATATATCCTGCGGCCCTCCTCTACATAAATTTTGGCTTCATCCATGCTAACACCCAAGGCCCCAAATAACAATTAATAAGTAAGAGCAACCATGAGCCATCATGGTCCAGCGACATTAATTTTCATCACCCAATCATTCACTGCTGAATAAATTACAAACAACCACTCAAATAAAAGCCAAATATTGTATTAGAATCTAGTTACATACTACTATATTAAAATCTAGATAACAAATTAATAGTATTACAATATATACATTATACATGGTACAACTCACTATCAGCTAACAAGTTCCATCTACCTTAATATATGTGATATGCATGATAGTAAAACTATGTTGTGTAGTGTGTATATATAATTGATTATTAGTCTATTAATATTCTTGAATTTAACTATCTAAGTTCTAAACTTTTTATATGAGTATATATGATCAATTTATAAATAATACATATTTTTATTAAAGTCAGAGTCAGAGGTCAAAGTCAGATTCAAAGTCAGAGTCGGAGTCGGTCAAACAATAAATCTGATTCCGACACCAATTTAAGGAAAAAAAAAAAAAAAGAACAAAAACTCCGACCATTCAAAGTCAAGTTTTTGCATAGCATTGCAAATAGGCTTGTGAGTTCATGCCGTTTGATTCCTTAGACAAGTTTATTACTACATTGGCACAGAGAAAATGGCGCCATTGATTAACTTCAGTACAATATTCTTCCAGAATTCTTATTGCCAAATCAGAATTCTCATTTAGTACACAAGTTTTGTGTGGAAGGTATGTCTCGATCTGCTACCTACAAGGGAGAACATGGTGAAGAAACAAGTGGTAAGAACCAGCTTATGCCCAATTTGTGAACTGGAAACTAAGACAATAATGCATGTTTTGTGGGGTTGTCCTGCTGCCTCGAATGCGTGGGCTGAACCTGATAGCCCTGTCCAGAAATGGAATAATAATGAGTCTAACTTTATGGAGCTTTGGAGAAGACTTAATATGCAGTTAGGGAAGGAAGAAGTGAAGCTGGTAGCCTGCACACCGAGAGAGATCTGGTTGAGAAGAAACTTTTGACTCTTTGAAAGGAAGTTTACAAATCCAAGGAGTGTTATGAAGTCAGCAAAAGAGGGTCTCAATGAGTTCATTATTGCACTAGATTACCAGCAACAGTTTTAGATACCAGGCGTCAGCAATGGTAGGGAGGACAGATGGAAGAAGCTAGCTGAGTCTTGGGTTAAAGTAAACTGGGATGCAGCAGTGGATGTGTGTCTCAAAAAAGTGGGGCTTGGTGAAAAAAATAAAAATAAAAAAATGCATTCGTTGGCCATCGGTGACCACCTTCTGTGGGAGAAGCAATTTCCTGTTATAATAGACTCATGTGCAGAGTTGTTGGCTTGTCTGTACTCTGTGGTGGACTATGTGCAGAAGCCTATTGTTGCTGAAGCATTGGTCCTCAGGAGAGTAGGGTACCTGTGTGCAGAATTAGGCCTCACAAAGGAGATTTTGGAAGGGTGAGTCACAAGTAATAGTGAAGGCAACCAACAGCTCGGAGGAGTTATGGACAGATTATGACAACATTGTTTACAACAGCTCTGTTAGACTGCTGCTAGTGGACAGAATGGACTGGGAGATCATATTTTTGTGTATAGAGAAGCTAATAACATAGCTCATAAACTTGCAAAATTAGCATTTACGTTTCCTGAGGAAAGGGTTTGGGTCGAGGATAATCCTATAGAAATAATTAGTGACATACAAAAGGAACAATATTGTAATGACTGATATGATTTTGATTCAATAATAAAGGAGGTATAATTTACCATTCAAAAGAAAAAATCAGATTGTCAAAACCAAGTTAGTGGTTCCACTTCTCTCACTAAATAAGATCGTCAAACTCTTCCTAGCCATCAAGTTAGTAGCCTTTGGGTGACCAACTTCTACATATAGCTAAGCCAAACATAAGGTTATCATTGAAGAGCAATACAGTAAATACACAATTTCATTAATAATCACTTCTTTAATTATTAAGTAAAAAAATAAAAAATAAAAAATAAAATAAAAGGTGTAAACAGTAAGATTGAGGGACAAACTCAGAGTTCATTTAGCATCTTACTAGCGTAAATAGAGACGCAAAGAAAAGGAGTCAATTATTGGCATGATGGCAATGTTCACCCGCAGAGTAAGCAGTCGGGATGCATGGTTTCTCTGAAGGCATGAGTTCAAATGGGAAAAGATGAAACAGAAGGTGCAAGGACAAGGACAAATAGTCTATCATTGACTACTGATTTGCACTTTTTTTTTTATTTCCCTTTTTGCAACGAGCATGTACTAATTCTTGCATGCACTGTATAAATTGAAGAATCTCTACTGCATTTTACTCTATTCAATGAATCATGTCTTTGGTACCCGCTGAGGATATGCTAATTTCAAGTGATCATAGACCTGCAAAGATCTTTTTGAATGGGAGATCTACGTCAAGTCATGTACATTACAAAACATTGTGAAAACTGGAACAGACAATCAAGTTCAGAATTCAGAGAATGGCATTTTTTTGGCACCTCAATCATTGGATTCAAACACGATTTTCATCTTAAGTGTTGGATCGATTCTATGGAGATAAACAAAAATATTACGCTAGAATACTTGCAGGAACCTGTCTGGACTCAAAATCAGGTCTTTTTTTTTCTTGTGTCCATGAGATGAAGATTCATGGGCTCGCATTAAAGTTGGGTTTCGGGTCGGACCTGTTTGTGCAGATGGGTTTGGTTGGCAGTAATGCCCCGGGTGGGCCGATTAAGGACGAGAGATTGGTGTTCGACAAAATGTCTCATGTTGTTACATGGACGATTTACTTCTGTACCCAAACAAGGGCTTAATGTGGAGACAGCTAGTTCGAATATTCCTTAGATTAGGGCCCATGGGCTCAAGTCAATTCAGCGGCCACCAAACTCACATCCGCCAAAAAAGTATGAAATTCGAATCCAGCCATCGAAGGTCACTGAGGCACTTTTCATTTTCTCGTTGCAGGTTGCTAAAGACTCCGCAACACACAAATAAATCCATCAAAGAAAGTTATCAATTATGAAATTCACGTATTTTGATGTTTTCCCACTTTTGAGGAAAGTAATAATGGAAGGAAATTCTACTTCAACAAAATTTCTTATTATCTTAATTGGAAATGCTGACCATTATAATCAGTGCAAACCGGAGTGATCTTTTTGGTGATGGGACATACATAAGAGCATAATACGGGGCAGAAATCAAGAGCACAGCATGAGGATAGGAAAATGCAGTTCACTTAAAGAAAATCAGTTTCTTGCAATTGAAACAAAACCATGAGAAACAATGAACACCTGAGTTAATTGCATTGAACGGGTAGGGCAACATACAATGCAAAAGGCTGATATCCCAGTACAATAAATTCAAAAAAAGAGAAAATGAAAATGAAAAGCTTCTCACAAGAAATGAGAACTTGACACTGCTGAGTAATGCCCATTGCCTTTCTTCAAGTTGGGATCTTCGTGTCATATTTTGCTGTAAACAGAGAGAAATGGTTGCTTCTTAAGCATGACTGAAGAACCAAAACTCTTGCTTCACACTTCCAACCATTTTCGAAATCCGATACTTCAAGAACTCAACCGCTGCTAAAAATAATCTGGAGTTATCCAATACTGAGCTCCGCCGGTACTCAAGAACCCAGGTATCAGGATTTAATTGCACAACTGAGGCGCCCCACTTCCGGTGCACCCATGAAGTGTTTGCGTTCCGAATCAAATACCCAGCTTTCCCATCGGTCCACTTTGCACACAAAGCAAATAAAACCATGTATTTTTAAGCAATGAAACAGCCTCAATCTTTTGTTTTTTTTTTAAAAAGACTAGTGGTAATGGAGATTATGTCGTTATGCAAATATGAAGAGTGCTTTGCATTTACCTCGGTGACTCTGCCGGATAAAATGGTGAATGACCGGGAAGAAAATTCAGTCATGAGTAATCCCGCAGTCTGCAAAGGCCATCCCCATATGCTCACCTCCTCCACTGCTGACTTGTACAATGTACAACGCGACTTCAAGAGCAAACCATCCTGAAAAATTCAATTATATTTGATTTCCCATTGAAATTTTAGAAGTCAGAACAATAATTCAAGGGTTCCCTCAATTTCTCTCCAAAAAGAACCATCACAACAAATTTGCTGAATGAATTTATAATTTCCTAACAAGAGTTTGAAATGTAGCACCTGGTCAATTTTCCAAACAGAATTAGTATTGCTGCAATTTGATACCTCCGCATCAACAAGACTCTGCAACTCTCTCTGCACAAACCTCAGCTTCCCCTTCAAATCTTGGGCAACCCAAGATTTCTCACCAACGTTCTTAACTATACCGGGTGACAACACGGGTCGCAGAACCACAGAAATCCCACGAAAAAGCCCGAACTCCGCGATGAAAATCAAGTTCAAACCCAATGCCAATCTCATAAAACGGCCCCTTAAACCCCGGTCTCTTTCCCTCCTCCCCATCTTCTCGTTCAAATCCAATCTTGCATTCGATTTGACAACCGGAGGAGGAGCCCGATTTGCACTCGATCTTGGCGTGGACATATACGAAGAATTGAACGAGATCGGAGTGCTCTCCACGTCGTTGGGCCCAGAAGCAGAGAGCTTGGTGAGGGAACTTTTCTGGACGCTGATGGGCATGAGGTCGAGGGTGGCATTGATACTGGCCAAGCAAATCTTGCATTTGCAGTTGGCATCTTTCCGGCACCCGGGAAAGTAGCAGCTGTCTCGGCTCTCGGACCGGTCGTCCTCCTTGGCCGTGGTGGTGCTTGATTTTCCAGGTGTTGATGCTAAAAGCACTGTTTTCATGGTTTCTTGCTCCTTTCGGTTTCTACTTCGTTAAATGTTAATCTGTGCATATGTGTGCGCGTCGGTCTTTCTGTTTTCGTTCGAATCTTTTACGTGAGAAAGATATGCGTTCAAAATTTGAATCCCAACGGTCGTGCAGCGGAGTAACGTTAGATTTCTATAAAATGACTGAAATACCCTTGGATTTTTCACTTTTGACCTTTGTTTACATGTTAATACTTCAAGACCAATTCTATATATAATCGTGAAGTGTGTAAACGCTGCATAATCGTTTTAAAAAAGAGTAGAGTTCATTTTCATGTAAATTTCATGTTTTATTCTTTTTTTTTTTCAAAATGATTATGCAATGATTGCACAATTTACAGTTACAAATATCTTTTCTCATATTTTAATGATCCACCCACAGGGGTAAGGGTGGAAAAGTGATGGAGCTTGTTGGCTGTTGTTTCATTCACCATTTAATTCTACAAGCTTGGCAAATAGCCACCGAGTGTTTAGACTTTGGGACCTATTAAAATTATTTTTACTATCATCTTGTAGAGTTTTTGTCTGAATTTTATAAAATCTAAATTCAAATTTATCCAAGTTTATAAGAAATATATATAGACATCGTGTTGCTGTCAATGATACGGTACCAAATAATTTTATTAATAGTCTTAAAGCATTAGCATCCAGCTCCCTATACGTTTTCATTCTCCAAAATTTGGGATGCATTTTGGAAAAAACTTGCATTTTGTCTGCCCATCTGGTTCCCTACTTTAGGGATTTTGTTTACGCATGCTACAATAATTCCCGATCTATAGGGAACCACCATTGTACATCTCCAAACGCATTTTTAATTATTTTTGCCTATCCCTCTCTCTCTTCTCCCCACGTGTTCATTGTCTCTCGCGCCCTAGTTGCTATCGACTCTCTCGCACTCGTCCATCGACGGCAGCCCCTCCGATATTTTTCAAGATATGTAAGCCATTTCATTTTCTCACAAACTCACACACACAATCCCTATCTCTCATGCCGTCAGCTTTGAGAGAAATGCTCTCTCGATTTTGTTTGTAGCTCTACCATTTTGGGTCTCTGTAACTCCATTGTTAAATCTTGAGGTAGATCTCGAAAACCCTAGCCAAAATCGCGATATGGCTTCTGTGTATACTTCTCTAGGGTTTCCAAAATGGAGATTTTTGTACAAGTTTACAGAAAATATTTGTAAAATCAGTGAGCAACCCATTTGATTCTACTACTTGTTTGATTTGTCAACTGCTTTTTTAATCTGTGTTTTGTGAAATTTATGTGTTTTGCTATTCAATCTAGCTCTTCATTTCAGTGTGCAACGAATTTGACATGGTTATGCTTTGTTTCACTGTCAGTTACCAACCCTTCTGGTCCTACTACTTCTTTGATTTGTGTTTTGTGAAATTTATGTGTTATTTATTCAATCTAACTTGCTATTTGATTCTATTATCAATTTCACATTATGTGTTTTGTTAGTGACCAACCAATTTGATTCTACTGCTTTTTTGATTTATGTTTTGTGAATTTATGTCTAATTTATTCAATCTAGCTTGCCATATCTTTCTATTACGAATTTCACATAATCAAATGGTTTGTTTCACTATCAGGGACCTTGCCATTTGATTATACTGCTTCTTTGATTTTTGTTTTGCATAATCTTTGTGTAATTTATTCAATCTAACTTGTCATTTGATTCTATGAAGAATTTTAGATGCAACTCTAATATGCTTTGTTTCATTGTCAGTTACCTTGTCATGTTGATTGTACTGGTTGTTTAATTTTTGTTTTGTATAATTTATTCAATTTAGCTTGCCTTTTCACTCTATATGTAATTTAAGATGCTAATGTGCTTTGTAAAATCAGTGAGCTTGCCATTTGATTCTTCTACTTGTGAAGCTCATGTTTTGTGTAATTCATTGGGTTTATTCAATCTAGCTTGACATTTGATTCTATGAAGATTTTCATATGCTTATGTGGTTAGCTTCACTATCAGTGACCTTGCCATTTCAAAATATTGTTTATTTTATTTCGATTTGGATAAGTGTTCTATAATTTATTCAAGTGAGCTTGCCATTTTATTCTATGAATAATTTCACATGCTTTATATGCTGAAAATCACTGTTAATGACCTTGCCATTCAAATTACTGTTGATTTAAACTTTCTGTTTGGATATATGTTCTGTAATTTATTCAATTTAGCTTGCTATTTGATTCTATGAAGAATTTCATGTGCTTTATGTGCTGAAGAGTGACCTTGCCATTTCAAAACACTGCTTCTTTGATTTCTATTTGGATAAATGCTCTATAATTTATTCAAGTGAGCATGCCATTTGATTCTTGAATAATTTCACATGATTTATGTGCTGAAGATCACTGTCAGTGACCTTGCCATTTTAAAACACTACTATTTTTGTTTTCTATTTGGATAAATATTCTGTAATTTATTCAAGTGAGCTTGCTATTTTTTTCTATGAATAAGTTTTTTTGATTTGTAAACTTTGGTAACTTTTTCTAATTTCAGAGTTAAAAATCGAATAAGGAAACAATATTACTAATTTTGTGTGATCTGCTTCTTTGATTTCTGTTTGGGCAAGCTGCTCTTATTGTTGTGACAGTTGTCTTCACTAATTGTTGGCTTTCTAGCTCTTGTTGTTGATTCCTTATTTGTTTTTTCTCATGACTATCATTGCTTTGTTCTTTGCAGCTTTAATTGTTGATATGTAGATGTTGTTGTTGGGGTTGTATGTGTAATGTAATTAGGCTATGATGATAGTTAAATTGAATATGATAAATGTGTAAAATCACAACATATCTAAATGGGGTGAGCTTGATATGGCAAGGTAGCCAGGATGATCATTTTTTTGTGAAAGTTTCAAAAAGGTAACCGTTTTGCAGCCATTCGAGCTTATGTTATGTGCTTACCTATGTCTGAATAAAAAAAATTAAAAAAAAGAATACTATTCTAAGCCTCTTCTCTAAATTTTTATAAGACTGTTCTGTAATTTATGTGCTTTTCTGTAATCTTTGATGTTCTACTGTAATTTAGGCATGTTGTTCAGTTTTGTTGATTGGATTACTTTGCCATTTTTACAATTCTGCTATTCAATTCTGTTGGTTGGATTAGTTTCATCTCTTTGATGTTCAGTTATGTTTAAATTTTTAGCATGTTATTTTATAAGTTATCCTATGACTTTTTTTTTTGTTATTTTTTATAGAAAAGCCAGTAGCCATACACATAGCGGTCCCGTCACAAATTTATTAATAAGCTCTCACTTATGACGGAGGAATACTGTAGATAAGTTATCCTGTGACTTATCCATGCTGTTTCAACCTAAAATCTTAATTATTTTTATTAGCCCCCCAGTTGTGAAGTTTTTTGCTTGGTTGGATTATTTACTTCTTTGACTTGTTGTGCTGTGATACCATCCATGTTGTGATATTTCATCCTGCATAAATATTTAGATCAAGGTTGTTTAGCTATTTATACATGCTACTTTGGTATTTTTTCGTTGGATGCTTTTCTTCTTTAGTTTGATTTTGGTTGTGTATCCCCCGCTGTGATGATAACAAAGTTGAGTGGGGATACAAAAAATTTGACACATACTCCATGGCAGGGTAACTCGGATGGCCAATCACTGCAGACAATTGATTGTTGCAACCATGGAGGATGTTGCCACTTCCTATGTGTTATCATTCTTTTCCTGAGCACTTTCTTGGGTTTAATTGTTTGGGTATGTTTGGGGGCTTGGCAAGGGAAACTTGAGTGTCAACAATGGAAATGGGCAAAAACTCCATGGCAGGGTAACTTAGGTGACCAATGAATATTGACAACCAATTGTTGCAGCCATTGAGGACATTGTCGGCCAATCAAGGTTTGTAGATTGTAGTAAAAATCTTTGGAATATAGTTTGTACTAAATATAAGAACCATGCTCACTGTTTGTGTACAAACTTGAAGCAAAACAAATATACAACACTACCCAAATCCTGGGTCATGTAGTAGCACTAGCAATATCTCACGCTTAGCAAACTATCATCAAAATGAGTACCCAGTATGTTATTGTGATATTAAAACATGTCGAAGAAATGCTCATACGAAGGATAATGAGGGGTGCCGATTTTTCGATTGCCAAAACTATGAGGTACTTTTCATTTGCTGATGTGTTGGTAGTCTTGTTCCACAGATTTTAGTACTGGTCAATTTTGCAAGTTGGGCAGTCTTGCGGGTTTTTCTGTTGGTATGATCCAAAAATACAGTATATGGCCGAAAGAAAATTAATCAATTAAAAATCAAATTTCAAAAGATACAAGCATCAATGGATATCCAAACTAGTCAACATCGACTACAAATTGTTTCAAAGAGGCGTAAGAGAAAACTGTAGAAAACTAGTTTCATTATAGCAATTTGGATTTTGTGGTTATTTGTTTTGGCAGTTTATTTTTGAAAATTTCTGAGCGACATGTACTAAACTTTTGGCCCCAATGTATGGGCAGTTTCAGTACTTGTGATTATAATAGAATTTTATTGTGGGCACATGAAATGAACTTTTGGGACTGGTGTATGTAGTACTTGTATGTAGAATTTAGAAAATATTATGGATGTACACATTCTCTTTTCATTAACTATTTCAGTTATTTAGAATGAATCCGCAGTTCATGAAGTGTATAATTTATCTTAAAGTGTAAAAAAAAGAAGATTTATCTATTTGTTTCTTTCGGGTGTGCCTAAAGCTTAAATTATTTCGATCACCGTTAGATCTGGGTAAAAATCATAATCTTGTTTTTAATTTATCCATAACAAATAAAAGACTGTTGGAAAATGTGAATATTTATTATTTTTAAAACCATAATAATTTCAAAATTATTCTCGTACCTGAGATAAAAAAATTAGCTCCGTATTTAAAATTTATGTACAAGGTGATATTGCTCAACATAAGGAAAAATACAAGAGTGAGTAGTTGAGATTGTAAATTGAAGTGAGAGAAAAATAATAATAAAGAAATAATAAAGAGATTATTTTTAATAGAATAAAGAAAGTATAGGAAATGTGATGTATGAAGTTTTTGAAAGATTAAAAAATTTAGGATAAAATTTTAGGAATGATTTTTTTAGCTAAAATTTAGGAAAATTTATAAGAAATGAGATACAAATGCTCTTAACTCATAACAAAGGAATACCATGATAATATAGTAAAGCATGGGTGCATTTCGATTATTAAGTCAATACTATTATCACTTGTAAATCTTAAAACACTTTTCGAGAATATAATTGTTTTGGGTGATTTATGGAGGACCATATTTTTAGATGACTACTTGAAAGATTAAATGCCTTTGGCATTTATAATGGTTTAGATTCAACTTCAACTGAGTCCATACAAAGGTGTGCCTTTCTCTCTGCAGATGGGGCTTCTCTCTATATGCTCCTTAGGAACATAGAGATTTGTCTCTTGGTTCTCCCCGTCCCATAGAGGTTACCCAGTAATATACTCTCACGAGAATTAGGAATCCATGGAGGAGGAACTCTCTCACTTATGCAAAGGCCTCAAGCTAACAGAAGAGGAAAAAGAAGAGATTCATCTCCCGGAGGAGGAGATTTTGCTTGCTCAAGACATAAGCGATTTATGTCTTGTCTGTATGGTAGTTTTAGACAGGGAGGTAAACAAAGAGGCATTCAAAGGCACTATGTCCAGAGTCTGGAATGCCTCAGGAGGGATATCCTTTAAAGATATAGGAAGAAACAAATTCTTGATAGAGTTTCATAGCTCTACCGTGAGGTCAAGAGTGATCCTAGGACGACCTTGGTCCTTCGACAGAAACTTGATCTGCCTTCAGGAATGCTCAGGTGGACTTGCCTTAAAAGATGTTGAGTTCTCCTCAGAACCTTTCTGGATTCAACTCCATGACTTACCCTTTGCTGGTATGAAGAAGTGCATGGGTGAGAAGTTAGGGGCCAGTGCAGGTAAGGTCATCATGGTGGATGTAGACGAAAAAGGAAGGGCTTGGGGGGGGGGGGTGCATTGCGTGTTAAGGTGATGATCGACATTTCCAAACCGTTACCCAGGGGACGTATAATCACAGTAGGGGATTCCCGAATATGGATTCCTTTCAAATACGAAAGACTCCTTTCCTTCTGCTACCAATGTGGCATAATACTGCATGCTCATAACAAATGTACTCGTCAGGGAGAAGATGGTTGCACTCACGCTTCTTCCCAACTCCAATATGGTCCCTGGCTTAGAGCAGATCTTGCTCAAAAACCAACTCACTTTCATTCTCAGTCAAGCAGCCCTCTGAAAAGGGAGGCAAGTAGAGACCAACCGGAAAACTCTGATGACCAAGGGTCTGATTTTGGCGAGAACAAAAATCCTCGAAAGTCTACTGAGTCTGCAGGCACAGTCCGTAGTGATCCTGTGCAAATAGCCTATACGCAAGAAAAGGAAATGGGAGTGGGTATCTTTCGGTCACAGGTGCAGCAGGTCAATAGTCAACCTACAAACAAGGAAGTTTCTACCCACCAGGAGGTGCCAGAAGCTGTCAGAACTATATTCACCAATCTGCACTCAATCACCCCGCCACTTGACTCCAGCATGGTACATGCAATAGATAGCTTTCTAGTAAGTCCCTCGTATACATACTCTCAGTTAGATCCTGTGCCACAAGGAAGAAGTCCATATTTGTCTAACTGGAAAAGGAGGGCCAGAGGCAAGACAACTATGAGTGAGGTGACTAGTAGGGTCAATATTACTGTTGCTCCTGCATCCATGAAAAGAAAAAAGAGACACCCTATTGTGAAAACCAAACCAACTAGATTCTTAAAGACTCAAACAAAACTCGATGGCAGAGGCTGTGCTACAGGCCTGCCCAGGCCAATGAATTCCCTATCCTAGAACTGCCGAGGGCTTGGGAACCCTCGGATAGTTAGAGAGCTCCACATGCTGGTGAGAGCTAAGTCACCCTCTTTGGTTTTCTTAATAGAGACCAAAAGTAAACGAGATAGAATGGAAGTCTTAAGAAACAAACTAGGCTTTAATCATAGCTTCATCGTGGATTGCAAAGGCCGAAGTGGTGGCCTAGCTTTCTTCTGGAAGTAGGAAGTTGCAACTTCTTTATCTTCTTACTCCCATAGCCACATTTCTAGTCCAAATTGGATCTTCAGATAATCATTGCATCATCACTGGCTTCTATGGTCAGCCCATGACTGTTAATAGAAAAGAAAGCTGGAACCTTTTAAGGCTAATGAAAGTTGATCATAATATGCCATGGTTATGCATGGGAGACTTTAATGAAATCACCTCTCATAATGAGAAGTTGGGGGGCCTCCTAAGACCTTTTAAACAGATGGAAGATTTCAGGCAAGTTGTGATAGACTGTGGTCTTAATGACATGGGGTATGAGGGTTCTCGATTCACCTGGTGTAATAACCGTGAGGGAGCTAATTTCACTAAGCTAAGATTGGATAGGGGTTTAGCTAACAATGCGTGGTTGGACATATATGACACCAACTCTGTCACTACATTACCAACTCTTTGGTCTGATCACAATCCTCTACTCATCTTCAGCAAGTGCTTTGATTATGATCCTATTCCTATCAAGAGGGTGTTCAAATATGAAGCCTCTTGGGCCAAGCAGGAGGGGTGTGAATGTGTAGTCAAAAGGGCCTGAAAAGGTACTCTCAAAACTGGGTTAAGGGCAGATATCACAAGGAGGGGTTTAGAGAGATGCAGATACCAATTGAAAGAATGGATTAACACTTCAAGAAGGACTCACCATCAGGAATACACTTCCAAATTGGAATTGCTGAAATCTCTACAAGCCTCTAACACAGGCCTTGATAATGATCGTATCCGAGCTCTACAGAAGGAGGTGGACATATTCCTAGAGGAAACTGATTTAAGATGGCGGCAAAAAGCAAAACAGAGGTGGTTACTAGAGGGTGACAGAAACACTAAGTATTTTCACAAATGTGCCTCAGCCAGAAAACAACTGAACTCAATCAAAAAGATTCAAAGTGATCAGGGGCAATGGATAACAAAACCTGATGAGATAGGGAGAGAATTCCAATCAGTATTTTTGGAAATTTTTTCATCCTCTAACCCCGTTGCACCTAACTCTCTACTGGAGAACTTCAGAGCTTCAGTTTCACCAGAGATGAATCAATCCCTTACCATGGAATACTATAGTGGCATATGAATTTCTGCACTCCATGCAAAACAGAATGAGGAATCATAAAGAAGGCTTCATGGCCCTTAAACTCGATATGAGCAAGGCCTATTACAGGCTTGAGTAGTCTTTCATCTTTCAGGTGCTAAAAGTAATGGGTTTTAACATCGAATGGATAGAACTGATCATGCAGTGCATAGGATCAGTTTCTTACTCTATTCTGATCAATGGCTCACCTCAACCAGTGTTCAAGCCAACAAGAGGCCTAAGACAAGGAGATCCTCTCTCTCCTTATCTATTTATTTTGTGCTCAGAAGTCCTCACTTTTGCTTTGAATCAAGTTGAGCAGAAGGGTCTAATTTCTGGCTACCCCATTTCTAGAGGCTCTTTGTCTGTTAACCACCTTTTCTTTGCAGATGATAGTCTGGTTTTCTGTAAAGCACAAATGCAGGAGTGGAGTAGACTACATGCCATCCTAGTCTCTTACGAAGCAACTTCTGGTCAGAGGTTAAATCTTGAGAAGTCTTCCATATTCTTCAGCAAAAACACTCAACAAGAAACCCAAAGTTCTATTCTATCCATCTCGGGGATCAAAGCTTCTGGTCCTTTCGAGAAGTACATTGGCTTACCCTCTTATGTAGGTAATAATAAATCGAGGGCCTTCACCCCCATACTTGATAGAATTAAAGCTCAAATGAACAACTGGAAATCCAATCTGCTATCACAAGCAGGTAAGGAAGTACTACTGAAATCAGTCCTTCAGGCCATTCCATTTATAGCATGGGCATCTTTCTAATCCCCAAAAGCATTTTGAGGAACATCAACAAACTGTTGCAATCCTTCTGGTGGGGGATAAGAAATCAAAAGAATAAGATGCACTGGCTTAACTAGAAAGAGATTGGAAAAGGTAAGCAGGTTGGGGGGCCTAGGCTTCCGAGATTTTGAAGACTTCAACAAAGCCACGTTAGCCAAGCAAGGATGGAGGATCATCACCAACACTCACTCCTTGGCCTCGAGAGTGATAAAAGCCAAGTACTTTCCCTCTGCGGATTTTTTCAAAGCTAAAGTCAGAAGGGGTGATTCCTTTGTTTGGAAGAGTATCACAGCTACTAGACCCTTGCTGACAGAAGGACTGATGTGGAAGATAGGCAATGAGAATAAAGTAAAAATATGGTCAGATAGATGGCTGCCTACTCCAACTTCTTACAAAAGTCAATCCCCTCCCAAGATTCTAAGCTCAGAAGCAACAGTCAGTACACTTATTGATCAGGAGACTCATTCATGGAAACTATCTCTCATACAAAGTGTTTTTACTCCTGAAGAGGCAGTGATCATCCCTCAAATTTACATTAGTCCTTGTAACAGAGAAGACAAGCTATCCTGGAGGTGCACTAATAATGGGATTTTCTTGGTTAAATCTGCTTATCATCTTCTAGTAGTAATGAAGGAAAACAGGCAGGGCCAAGGCTCGAGCACCTTGAATCAAGGGGACCTATGGAAACTAATATGGAAACTGAAAGTGCCAAACAAAATCAAGATGTTCCTCTGGAGATCAGCCAAAGATATTCTTCCTACAAGGGCTAACCTGTACAAGAGAAAGATAATTGACTCTCCAATGTGCCCAATCTGTCAAGTACTCCCAGAAACCACATCCCATGTGCTCTGGTTGTGCAAAGCAGCCCAGGATGTATGGGGTAATAGTTTGAGAAGCATTCAAAAAAGATTAACAGAGGAAGCACCATTCTTTAATCTGCTAGCTGGTCTACTCTCCACCCTTCCTAAAGAGGATCACATCACTTTAGCCCTCACAGCAAACGAGGTTTGGCATAGAAGAAACAAATTTATCTTTGAATATATATTCATATCCCCTCAACAGATCACTAAGCTGGTTTCCATTGGCAGAGCAGAGCTAAAGGACTTAGACAGTGTGAAGCAGAAGAAAACACCCAAGAACCACATCCTTATTAGGTGGTGCAAGCCCCCTTTCAACACTTTTAAAGTAAACTGGGATGCTGGCATTGATAAAATCAACTACAGAGTGGGCATTAAGGTGTCAATCAAGGATTGGAATGGACTTGTAACAGCCACTCTAAGAAGCCCTCGTCAATCTTTTCCTGATCCCTTTCTAGGAGAAACACTAGCAGCTCTGAGGGCAGTGCAGTTTGGTAAAGAAATTGGGCTCAATAATGTCATTTTCGAAGGGGATTCTGAGCTGGTGGTTAATGGCATTTCTCAAACTTCAAATAACTGGAGCACAGTCGGCCTTATTCTTCAAGACATCAAGATGTTGTTGAGCACGTTTCAATCTTGGTCTTTCAAACATGTTCCTAGACAAGCTAATGTAGTAGCCCATTGCCTGGCTAAGAGTGCACTCGATTTATTTGAGGACTCAATTCATGTAGAGGATTATCCTCAATGTATTTAAACTCATCTCATTTGAGATTTATATGAAAGTGACCCTTTTCTCAAAAAAGATTCAACTTCAACTCAAATATGACCTCAAATCGTTGGTGGGGTGAGCATTATAATGAAACTATGCAAAGAACTTTCATGACATTGCAGACAAAATTATAGAAGTAGTGGTATGGATGGGGACGATATGTTGGCAATCAAATAAAGCCATCCGATTCAGGGTGTAAACATTATCCTCTTCAAGCGCGATGAAAGTCTGAAGAAACAGTCGAAGATTTTATATAATTTTATTGCAAGTGGGATAAGAAAAAAAGGCCTCATCCACCACCTGATTAATGTTGTAGAAGTCATCGTCAATTTTCGCACTCGAAACTATACCATCAGAATCTCCACACAATCGCTTTACATTTTTATATGAAGTGGGAAATTGAAAGCCTAATTAGAAGTCAAATCTTACTTAGCTTGCTTGCAGCCAAAAAGGTGCCCCATCGTTTGAAGATATATAGTGACGTGCATTCTTCTCCTGTCCTTGAATAATCTTAAAAAGATGGAAGGTCAAGCGCACATACTTGATTTGAACAATGTTTGAGATAATTTTAGAGTGCACAAATATTGTTTACTCAATTTAAAAAAAAATAAAATGTTTATTATTAAAAAATAATTTTTTTTATGTGAATCATAAATTCACCTGACGATACTACTTCACTGAGAGATTTCTATGAGAGCTACCGATTTCAATTACCGTCAATGTATGATCCGTAACAAATCTAACCAACTGTCTAAAAATTATGGAATGCCAATACATGTTCTATGAATTTCGCATTTAATGAATATTCTCAATATTATGCCTCAAAATAAAAACTCAACCTCCATGCTCTTTAGCACAAGATTTTGAGTTTTACGTGCCTACCATTTCACCATCAAGGACTCATTTCCCGTTGCTAAGGGGAGAGCAAGAAACAAAATCAGGGAAGAAAAGTTGGTATCCGCGAGCAACCCAAAAAGAAAACCTCCACTGCCAGCAACTTTAGTATGACTCTAGGCATCCTATTTTTTTCATATTTCGACTCCGATGAAGTCTTTCCTTTTACTTTCGGATTTGATGCATGTATAATCGTCCAGACGACAATAATAGTATCTTGTATTTTTTTTGAACGAGTGTACAGGACTAGGACTTACAGATCACCTAGAGCTATACGTAACATTACTCCATTCAATTCTGTATTAAGTGTTCCAGACAGAATTGAAGAATACCTACCTACTTAACCTAAGTGCGCAGGCATATGAGGATGAGTCCTGCTACATGGATCGAGAATTGTCATCTTACTGTGTTTTGTCTTCTTTTAACATTTTTCTACGAGGATTTATGGCTGAGAATCTGAGACTTAGGGTGGGATTGGATATATAAATTTATCTCATTTTATTTTATTTTTTTTAACTCAATATTTTTTATATATAGAAATCATAATTTTTTTTAATTTTTTATAAATATATTTAAATTCATTTTAAAATTTAAATACATTTAAATTTATTTTAATTGCGCTCTATGAAACCTACTTCATAGTCTCACGACTCATTATTGTTCGTGAAGAATTTATCTCACAACTCAACGTGAAAACGGGTAGAGAAGTAGAACAACTCTCTACGAAACTTGGATGCCTCCCATTGCATTCCTGACAACATGTCTCAGGTATCTGCTTTCAGATAACATGCTGTTATAAGGGGCATTTATGATTCTGATGAGACATGACACCTTAAGAAAAAAGTTCTGTCAAATAATAAGCATAAGTACATGCCTAAAAGCATTTTGGACCATCAATACTATTGAATATTCTTTCAAATTAACTGTGTCTCGACCAATCCATTTCTAACCTCAATTGCTTAGCTTTGGGATGTCTTGTTATAAACAGAAAGTTGTCTTGATCAAAGAGGTTAAAACCCAGTTTGGAATTTGAATTAAATGAGTTCATTCAATTCAGTTTAAAATTAAACTGAAATCTAATATTTAAATATTTAATTTTTAAATCATTAAATTTATCTTAATTTAAAATTTTTTATACATGAAATTTATAATTTTTTTAATTTTTCATAAATATATCTAAGCTCGTCTCAAATGAATCTTATAAAACTAACTTTATTATTTTAACTCATTATTATTCAGAAAAAAAAATTTAACTTACTTCAACATCCAAACAAACATAAGCTAAGTTTTTCTTAGCAAAATAGAGAGATCTTTGCATGGTAGCTCAAACATGAAGAAGTTGATTGATAGACTGAAGACCAAGGGTTGCAAACTTGCAGTACAGAAACTAATGTACTTGATCATTTGCATCTTATCAAGAAAATGAAGATGGTTTTCTGTGCCAACCACTAATTGTAGTGGGAACATTAATATTTTAACTTAAACTGCTTAGGGCATAATAATGTTGAAATTGTCCTTTATGGTGGAGTGGGAAGTTGACCCCTTACTGCTGCATTTAAATATTAGGAAACCGAGATTTGTTATTGATTTTATCCTCTATAATATTCTTAGTTTTCCGTTTGGAATTTATCCAATCTAATTTTAAATAATTTAAGCATCCAATTCTTAAATTATTAAATTTATCATAATTTAAAATTTCTTTACACGTATAATTTACAATTTTTTTTCAATTCAATACCATTTTACACGTAAGACCCACAATATTTTTCAACTTCTTATAAATAGATCCAAACTTATCTTAATATCAAAATAGATCTAAATTTATCTTAAATAAGTCTTATAAAACTCACTTTACTATCTCAATTTACTATTATTAATAAAGAACTCAACTCATCATCCAAACGAGATAGTGAGCCAGGTGGATTGAAAAATATCTTCGGCATCAAGAAACCAGAGAGCTCATTTTTGCACATTCAATTCCAATAGTTCTAGTTTCCAATTCCAATGACTCGAGGAAAATGAAGGCAAATTTGTAAAGGAAAAAAAAAAAGAAAAACAGCTACTTGCACCAATGGCTGAAGTTTTATTGAAGAACTGGTGAAAACCAACCAAAGAGCGTTTAGAATTTTTTCTTTCTATCCTAGAGAATAGAAAATGTTTGTTGTTATTTCACGTTGGTTTGTTTATGAAGTTGGGATTTTTCCCTTGAAGTTTTTTGCCCTTTTTTAGCTGGGAAAAAGAAGAGAAAAACAGAGAAACATCAATTCAAGAACTTGGGAAACCAAGAAGCAGCCTCCATTTGGAATAATATGCACTGTACAAGACAAGTTGAGAGTTTTCCATGAAAGGCTATCTATATGCTTATCAATATTATTCTAAGACAGCCCCCGCATTTCATTCGAAATTAGTACATTGAAAAAGAAGATGCATCGGTAAGTACTTGTGAAGTACTTGCTGATCTTGAATACTTCTTACCAGAAGATGGAGAAGATGATAAATCCCCTGACCTTCTCCTTAGCATCTGCCTCATCCCATCTGCAACTCGAACAGCTGGGTTAGATTTCGATTTACCACAGAATGACATGTGAGCTTTCACAGCTTCTTCCATTCCAAATGGCTTTTTTCCTCTGCTAACTTCATCTCTTACAGCTTCTGAGCACAACCCACAAAGCCATTTGCCATCAAATTTGGCCTTGACTTGGGTTATGTAGTCTTGGGTGCAATCTTCTTTGAGGCCACAACACTCGCACTTGACTGATTCAATCTCCATGATTTCTTTGTTCTTATTATTTTGCTTGGTTTGAGTTGGGATGGAAGAAGGTAGGAATTGAGGAAAAGGAAGTGCAAATTATGGCTGCTTTTCTTGTTGGATTTGACTACAATGATAGGATAGATCAAGTGGGTTTCTTTTTGGCTGGGGCTTCTCACTTGGCATGATGGCTTTTGTTGCTTCAAGAACTAGGAAGTGTTTGGGTTTGTGCGAGAGCTTTTATGGTTGGGAATTTTGGTGAGAGAGAAGATTGAATCCGCCATGATTTCCTCCATGTTCGAAGGGACATGGGGCAGTAGAGAATGAGACAAAAGTGGCCGTAGGGGCCCTTCCTACTTCCTGCCTCTCTCTCTCTCTCTCTCTCTGAGACATGTTAAGATAATAAATAGGTTCTAACCAGGGAGATAGATCCCAACAAACATTTCAATTTACCAATGAAGGTTAAACTTTAAAGAAATGAAAAAAAAAAAATCAATTAAAGAAGTAATTCTAGCAAATTGGGCCAATAAAAGTGAGAGGATATTAATCATAACGGTTGAGTTGGACTTCAGAAAGCTTCGAAGTGGGCGGCTGCATTCCAAGATGACATAATTGCAAAGATCTAAATTTCAAAAGAATAATACACTTAATTTTTACAATTATTTTATTACTCACTTCAAATTAATTAATGTAATTATATCACTTCACTAAAAAATATTTTTAATTTTATATAATTACCCTTTATTTTAAATAGAATTGTAAAATAATTGATGAGTAGGTTTATCATTTTTCTTTTCTTCTCTATTAAAAAAAACAAAAAAATGAGAGAAATAGCTAGAGAAAAAAATATAAAGAATCTTGTCTACTTATCATAAAATACTAATATCTTAACCTAGAGATGTAAATCGGTCCAGTTCAAGCGACGATGGACCAGTCCCTTATTTTCCCGGACCAGATTGGAACAATCACTTCTAGTGAACTGAACTACTAGCTATTGGTCCAGTCCAGTCCGGCTTTTTATTTTTTTTTTTTTCATTTAAAAAAATTATTAAAATTTGTAAAATTAAAATTAAGTGAGTTATTAATGTGAATTATGTAACTAACTTATTAAACAAAATATTTCACTCTAATTATATTTATGATGTTGATAGTTACTACATACTAACTTAGACTTTACTCTTTAGTATGCATAATTATTAATAATGTCTTACATTTTATATATGGTTAATGAATATCAAATAATTTCGTTGTACATAGATTATTCATACTTGCTTGCAATTCAAGTAGTTAAAAAAAATATACCTAATTACTTTAATTAATTGTAAATAGTAGAGTATGTATAAATGTATCTACATATAATGACATAAATTATCATATGATTTATGATACATTATTAATTAATTGTGTATATTATATATCATTTTATATGGTCAATAATAATAGATTAAATGAAAATTATATAATTAACTTATACAACTACTATATAAAATAATGTAATATATATAAATATTTTTAAACTATATATATACTAATTCGGTTGGTTTCGATTTGATCCGATCTAAAAATCACAAACCTCGAGACCGGACTGAAATCCATTCCACCACCTATAGGATCGAAACTGACCACTTACAATTTTGGTCAGTCCGATTCAATCTGTCTAGTCGGTTTTTTTAATCCGGACCGAAACTTCTAGTAGTAGGTATATAGAAATAGAGATTAAGAGAAGGGCAAAATGTTGGGCCTTTTTTGGTGTGGAGTTTGGTTTTTATGTGGACGGCTTGGTTGATGAGCTGATCCTATAAAAAGTCATTATAATTTTTTTGGTGAACTTTCAACGAGGCTGGGAGGAAAAATCTTTGACCCGTTTTTTGCTCTAAATCCAATCTAATTTGTTGGATTAGGGTTTTCTTGTATTTTATATTATGCACTTATACAAGTGTCGTACCTTTTTGTTATCATCTGAAATTAGATTTCCTGTAGTCCTGTGAAATCAGACAAATTGTCAAATCACGTAAACAGTAAATCTTGTCTCGTATATAAATATTTCTTTTTTTCTTTTTTTCTCTTATGGGATTTATTTTATTATTCTCTCTCTCTCCTCTTAATTTAATCTTTAATCTGAACTGTTAATTGTTTCTTTTCTTTATGGAAGTTTTTTTAGTTGATTAACAGTTACTTTCGGTTAACATAGTTGAATTGACCTGTCAGTTGTCTTGCCTTTGGCTTTAGTTTATGCAAAATATTAGTACGTGGTTTGAGTTCGTATCTTCGTTTCAACTGTTCATGTTTTTTTTTTACTTAATAATTAAAAAAGTAATTTTTAATATATTGATATATTTTTTTATTTTTTAAAATTATTAAAAAATATTTATGCTAGTGACATGCCCAATAATTATCAAAAATTCAACTCAACTTTCTATTATTTACACAATCTCCACACACCACATTTTTTTTTTATCAAATATTTAATATATAAATAATGAATAGAAAAATTAAATTAATTTAAAAAGAATAAACTCAAAAAAAAATTTAAAAAAATATTAAAAAATTTAAAAAAATATGATGTGTGGAGGTTGAGGAGGTTGTATAGCATATTATTTATGAGAATTTTAATAAAAAAAGTTGGGTGTGGAGGTTGTGTGAATAGTAAGAGGTTGAATAGATTTTTTCTTTATATATAGCCAAATAGTTAGCGTTTTTTTTTTTCTTTTTTCTGTTTTGCCTTTTTGAAAATGAAAAGGTGCGTAGAAATATATCGAAAGTTTTGTGAGGATGTGATTAGGATAACAATATTCTTACCTTTAAGAAACAATAATATTAAAAAAAACATAAAGAAAATAATAAATTTACTATTAATTTATAAATATTTTACAATTCTATTTAAAATGAAAAGTAGTTATATAAATTAAAATTATTTTGTAACGAAGTGGAGCGAATAGATTGGTTAATTTGAAATTAGTTACAAAATAATAATAAAAAATTGTGGGTGTGATCTTCATCCAAGACATAAATCTCATCTCCTGAATAGAGACAATGAACACAAATCTCAAGGGGGATTATTTGGTTAATAATAATGGAGAGTTGCCCAATTAACTTTCTTGTTATGGATGAAGCTTATAGATATTAGAATAGAGTCACCATCAAAGTGATGCTACATTGACCAAATGGCCTGGGTGGTTCAACAGCCAAAGATTAGATCAAACGGAGAGGGATTGTTTTCATCGACAATTAATGTTATAATAAAATGATGCACTTCATTTTTCAAAATTTTGGTAGATTCAGAGAATTTTTTTCTTTATTATGTCTAATAAAAATGCAATTTTTTTTCAATTTGCAATAGTTCTAGATAGATAAATATTGTCTTTTTTCCAAGTAAAAGGATCTCAAAATCCAACAACTCTATCACCAACAATAATTTCTTTGAAACCATTAACTTTTTAGGATTTGGCATGCATATATGGTCTCATACTTACTTGAAGCATGCATACATGTAAACATGAGTATGAAACTACCGCTTGTCCCAAAAATTTAAAATAATAAGAAGAGGTAGATTTAATTATTTCAATCATATTTTTAACATAACCCCTCATGTGTGGGTTAGACTCCCCTCAATTAGTAGGTCCAGTACTACGTGAAATATTTAATTATATGGTACAGAGTGTAGAGTCAAGATTTAAACTCTGGATATCTGCTTTGATGTCACGTGAAATTGCCATTTGTCCTAAAAACTTAAATTGAGGAGAAAATATATTTTTTAACAATGAGAATGTACAATATTCCACATATTATTAGTGGGGACAAATAGTTTTAGATACCCCTATAAAAAATAATACACAAACATCTATATATATATATATATATATATTATATTGCTGTGAGATCCCAAGCTTTTTACAGATACATGATCTCCTGGTCTAAAAAAAAATGGTGAATGTGACACAACAAGAAAATTGACAACTTGACCATTGAGATTGATTTCCATGCAGTCTTGCAATAATGCAAACCACTTTTTGGCATATTATGAGGAACCAACCATTTTTCTTATTTCAAAAGAAAAGAGAGAAGGTATGATTCTTGTTGTTCATGTGACTACTCCTAGCTAGTCAAATTGCATACGTGAATTAAGTTGTTTGCCCTAGCAAATGAGAAACAGACATGCATTGACATAAAACACCACCCATATGCGATAGATGTCGCTGCTTAATTTTGTCCAATCCCCGCCTGCATCCTTCCCCCCCAAGGTTTTGTTTACATGCTGCAAAGTTTTGAAAACCCCATTCACTTTTATTCATTTCTTTCTTTCTTACTTTTTCTTGACGCAATATATACAATTAAAAGTGTCTTAGCGTCATTGACAGGGAACCAATCAATTATTGAAGGATGGGGATTCATGTGGTTGGTTTAGCCCTGCATCTCTGGTCATGTTGACTTAGTTCGGCATGAATTGCTGAGGGGAAAAAAGGACTTAATTTGGCATGAGGCTTCTTGGATTGGGACACATCATGGTCTATTACCCATTTGTTTTATTAGCATCAATTGACCATTTGAATGGTTTTTTACTACTAGAAAAAATGGTATTTTTATTGGTATATAGAAGCTACAAGAACTCCTTTTTTTTTTTTTTTTTTGTTATGAACATGCAGCTTCCTTATCAATATTGACCAACTGATCTAAACATTATTACCTTTTTAAACTGTCAATTAATAGTGAGAAATTGACCTAATATTGATTTTTCATCATTTACTTTGATTTGCTAGATCCTTTAGACAACTTCTACTCAAATAGATGGGCCATGCCTATTGACTGTAGTCAAGATTGAATGAAGAAAACAAACAAACACATGCAAACATGCATACAAACATATCTCCCCATCCAAGTTCAATCACGAGTACTGCTAGCACGATCGAGCAGTCTTGGAAATATATAGAGGTTTTATTGATAACCAAGAGAATGCAGAGAAGCCCATCTCATACTGTATTTATAGCTTATGACCATCATACTTAGCCATTTTACAGATATATATATATATATATATATATATATATATATATATATATATATAATCTGTAATTACTACAGAACATGGATTAGAATTTATCTATTGGGTGGTTAAAAGTTCCATCTGAATTGATTTCTATTTTTTTTTTTTAATGGGAAAAAGGGTATGGCCCAGTTTTTGTTGCACGTCTATTACATATGCAGAACAAACCCTCTTCGCCTTTGCGAATTTTGTTGTTGAGTCAGATTCATGAATTGTTATTGTGGGATGGTTTGTGTTAGGTGTTTGTAATTATTGGTATCTTTGGGATTTTTGGGAGGAAGCTCAAAGCCTTGTTAGCTCTCTTAATGTTCAGTTTAAGCATGTCTATAGAGAGGTTAATATGGTAGCAGATGTTTTGGCTAAATATGGGGCTGATAATATGCATTTTATTGGAGAAGATGTTGGTCTGGGAAGGCTTAGGGGTCTTTTACATACGGATAGATTGAGCATCCCTTACATTAGACGTTAGTTTTTGTGGGGATGTATTTTATTTTGATTGTGATGTACCCTATAGTTATTCCTCCGCCTAAATGAGGGTTTTATTAATAAATGGAGGTGAAGCCTCCTTTCTTAAAAAAAAAAAAAAACTCCTTCCCCTTTTTTCTTACATCCTGCAATAATCCAAGGCATAGGCTACACACATCTTTAACACTACTTTGATTAATACTGTAGTACAGGGTCTATTCCTAAGCTCTCTTTAGCCACTTTTCCACCAACAGGTTTAATATCTACCTTCCAATTAAACCTGTATGCTAGTTAACAGGACCCATTTTGATTATTGGTTGACTAGACTCGACCTATTTTCTGGACAAAACCTTCTCAATTTGATGCATAACATTTTGACTATACTTTTATCTGATAATTACCGCTTTGACAATGCCATTGTGGCCCCAAAAACTAGGTTTTCTATAGCATTAACAAGCGCATTGAACTGTGACGAGTTCTCATGAGCTATTTCTGGCTTGACAATCGTATTATGATGATGTTGATCTCTTTCAAAGTAAAACAGACAAATCGTAAGTAAACTATATATATCAAGGATAAGATGCTTTTTACTAGCTCAAGACGTAAGTTATCTTGAGTTTGTCTTCCCTTCCTATTTGGATTTTACTAGATTAATGTAGCATTCGAGCATGTTCAGAATGTATTATGAACATGTTGACTATGTTCAAACTTGAAGGTCCACATGCAGACAAGAGCCATCATGGCTAGGGATGTGGAGCTCCTCAGGTTGAAGAGCTCCATCGCCATGTCCAAGTATCAGCCACGTCGTAAAGTCCAGTCAAATCATCCATCTTGTTATGTGAATGGTTGCCCGGTGGTTGTCCGGCAACTTAAGTGGCCACAATGGTTTGCTGTTCCCTTTTGCTGCATGTCGGAGAGGTCTCAAAGCTGGTCCAAAGACTAATATCTTAGAATCTTTGTGGGTATAGTCTTGCTACAATGATACTGCCTTTACCAGTGGATATTTGGCCTACTTTCCCGGACTTGGCGTTTTTATTCAGAAAAATGTAAGTCTCTATTCGCTCCTTATCGTGCACAGAGTGAGATTAGTATGTTCAGATGTTTCATTCCCGTAAGATTTCCAAACTGTTATGAAGAAAATCAACTCTCGGAGAACAATTCCTTGATAAGCGTACTGAACTCTAGAGACTCATTTCAAGTCTGGCTTCTCAGCTCATTGAGTATGGTGACGAGTCCATACCAAGCATTCCATATGTGTAAGCCATTCAGAAAGGAGAGAAAGAAAAAGTTGAAAATAGAAGATGTTGAGAAATAATCTCATATTATCTTAGATAAGGTCTTAGACATGTTTATAAGGAATGAACAATCATCTCTTGTTGAACCGGTTTTATGACATAAGTTAGGCCCATAAATTTTTTCATGGTATCAGAGCCTACTACAAAACAAATGGAGTCTATACTACTTATCCCGTGACAATAATAAGGAAAAATACTAGCCTGCATATGAAGGAGGGTGTTAAGGAACAATCTCACATTACCTATAGACAAGGTATTGGCATGATTATAAAAGATGAACAATCTTCTCTTGTTTAACCAATTTTATAAGATAAGTTAGGCCTATAAATTTCTTAAAAAGAGCCAGATGTCACCTCGTTTTCTGTTTGTACTGCGATTCCATGCATTCTTGTGTATTATTTTAAACGGTGCATTAAATAGCTCTATCTCGTGATAATAATTATATCCATTATTCTGTTGGGGTCGATGATTTCTCACGTGGCATCTTGTCCCGTTCCTCCATTATTATATTTGAAGTATGTTTTAACAATAATAGTATTAAATATTAATGGAGTTTGCTCAAAAAATTGATGCACTTTCACATGGCATCCCACATGCAGTCTGTTTCTTCTCCCCACCACTCAACCAATCTCCTCTCTCAATCAATCATTCGGCGCTTGCATCTCATCTTTTAATAAGCCCTGAGATTTTCTGCTTAAAGTTATTGGAAATGGAAGTAAAGGGAACCATTTGGTAGATTTCAGCCATATAAAATATCATGGATCATCATTGCTATATATATATATATATATATATATATATCTCTGTTCTCTAACAAAAATAATTGATAGAAGCCAAGAATGGGGGGCAATCAAATTAAAAGGGTGTTGCCACTGCATATGGCAAATGCGAACATGAACTGCAAATAAGAACACCTTTATTAGCAGCATGGCCCGCCCATTGATATGTAGCTGCATGAGTTCCTGTCACACAATTCAATATATAAATTGAAAGCAATATGTGATTAATGTATTGGTTTCTGCAGAGGATTTTGCTGGATTTTATTGTATAGGGTATGGTGTCAATTATTATCAGAAGGAATTGTTGACCTTTTTTCTTATTAAATCAGCTTCAATCATTTGGGACTCAACAACATATTCATCTCCCAACTATAAAATTACAACTTGTCAAAAAAAATTAAGCGTGAAATATTTAATTAAATGGGATAGAGTGTAAAATCAAGATTCAAACTCAGGACTCATGTTCTAATACTATGTAAAATCAGTACTTGTTTCAAAGGTTATGAGAAGAGTTAGATTTTAGGAAAAGCTTTTAAGAAGATGTCAGCCATTTTTCTTTCTGAACTACGTATCAATCTGCACGTAAACAAATAAAATATGGAAACAGGTCACTTGGCAAGGTTGGCTTGAGCCCTGCTAACAGCTCTTGCTCAGGGCATTCTATGCAACACAATCTGTCTCACCTCAGCATATTACCCATCTTAATGTAGTACAAAGCTTCATCCTCCAAGAAGAAAAATGAGTGTGAACGGGGTTTGAAATCTGTGGGTGAAGGGAAAACCAACACATGCAATCTTGTGCATGTGCGCCGCGGGGGGGAGGCTCCAAGAGTTCAAAGTGGGAATGTGGGGTATACCCTTTTTTATGGAAATATTGTTGGAAATTGAGAATTAATTTTGGACGGGAACGCATGACAATTGACATGACACAGCTTCGGATAGCCACTTCCAAGGCCCCACCATGTGGACTGCACAATCAGCTATTCTCGTCACGTCCCTTACGTCGGTCCTCTGCTCGGAGGAGAGTGGAGTTCCGTCTTTGTTTCTCCTGTAGTGGGCTACATCCTTCTGCTGCTTCTCAAGTTCCGATGGTAACCAGTTTCAACTTTATCCTCTCTCTTGTTTTTATGTTACTGCTAGTAAGAGTGCCCATTCACGCAGGATTTCACCCTCCAATCTCGTCAAAGTATATATTTTACTTCTATTTAAACAAAAAAAAAAACTAACAAACAAAACTGCATAAATTATTTCACATTCTAAAATCCTTAATTATCAACCTCAAATTTTAAAATTTCAAATTATATTCTAATCCTAAACCACTTTTAACCCCAACCACCAACTACCTTTGGTCGCCGTCGCTTGAGGAGGCAACGCCACCCGACAAGTGGCCTGAATTTTAGAACTAAAAAATCCAAACATCACTTAAAAGTTAGCCAACCACCCCACGGCATGTTAGGACGGATCTGGCCACCCCAGCGTGGGGTGGTTCTAGGCTTCTAGCCACTTCAAGAGTGGCCGGCCCACATATTTGGTTCACTGGGCAGCCCAAAGGGTGGTCCAGAGACCCAAAAGGGTGGGCAGCTACCATCACTTGAAAAACAAAATTATAAATTTGTATTTTTAATTGTGTGGGTTGAGTGTATTTCACTGATAATGAAAAAACTGACGTAGCAATTTTATTTGGAGAATGGAAAACCTCATTAATCCTTATCATGAGGCTTAAAATATTTATAAAAATTCAAAATACTAATATTTCTTTATATTAACTTATGTAAAAGACTTCTCTGTGTTTAGTTTGTCGATAGTAAAGATTGTAAATAGATTTTTTTTTTCAAAAACATTTGAACCCCTCCACTCAGATGTCTCTCTTCACGTTCACAATTTCTGCAATGAGATGAGAAATACTAATATGTAACGTTTCCCGAAAAGAAGAAGAAGAAGAAATTAAGTAGCTATTTGTTTATTGAGAACTGAAGTAGCCATGGGGTAAGGCCCACCCATGCAAACAATACTAGAACATGGACCCTGCAGGACCTAGACACTCAGCTCAAGAAACTCTTCGAAAACAAGAAAAAAAAAAACAAAGCTCGAGTCAAGAACATGAACTTAAACACCGTTCATGCCCCCTGTTTTTTCTTCCTGTGTATTTTCTTCGTGCGTAAACTTTGCTCAAATGCAAAAGACCTTGTGCAACAAAGCTCAACAAAATTATCAGTTTCTCTGGGGAAAAAGGAAAGGAAATGGCAAACTTACTCTTGAATAGAAAGAACAGCACCCAGCAGAATAAGGAACCTTGATCCTCCCATTCAGCAATGGGATGAACTTGCTGCAAGCAAAACCCTTCTCAAAACCACGAGAACAGAAATTGACCTTGAAATTTCATTTCCAACACAAATTAGCGTAAAAAAGATCGTAATATCTACAAACGCTCTCTCTCGAGCAACAGTAGATCAAAAAGCTTTTTACAGTTTTGCCAAGGGCTCAAAGGAAAATGATGGAGAATAAGGCGAACAATCAAAACTCAGTTAGACTTCATCTCAATATCTTCACTTTCCTCATTGGCATCATCATTATCCCGTGGAAGGAGGCCAAGAAGTGGCAAAGGCAACAAAGAGCTCAGATTACAAAGGATTATCAAAGATGCTAAGTTATCAAATCTATCTTTAGTAACACCAAAGAGCTGGGTCAGACCAGCACCTATTAGCCCCCCAAGAACGCTTCCTCCATTTGATATGGACATGAGTGTTGCAAAAAGTGTGGCTTCCATTCCCTCTGGACATAATCTTGCTGCCAGCACAAGAACAGGCATGAAAGAAGCCTGCAAGAAAATTAGTAATTAATTTCATAACAGAATTGGTAGCAGGATAAACGCCCTGCAAAAAAAAGCAATAAAATAGTTAAAGAGCACATATCAGGAAATCCAAGTAGTCATTATTAGATCAATCAAAACAAACATAAATAGTATCTTGTTAATAGTATCTTGTTAATAGCATCTAGATAAGATGAACTATCTTGAAAAAATGACCGCGGGCTTGAGATTCTATTTGAAGAGAATGAGGTCCTCAAAATGGTAAAAAGTATAATTAGTCATAAAGCACTGGGCCCAGATGGTTTTACCATGGCTTTCTTTAAACCTAAAAATGCATGGAATGTTTCTTCAACAGAACCAAAACAGCTTCTTAGTAAGCAGTCACTGGAATGCGATCAAAGCAATTCTCCAACCATTATGCACAGTGCCACTATGCTCTGGAGACACTGGCATCCATGCAATAGGATTGAAACCCAAATAATCATATTAACCACATCAGTGTCACAGCAAAAGTCAAGAAACAACTCCTAATGATGTGCAGAGAAGTAAGAAGGTCAGGTTAAATGTACACCTGAGCAAGAACTGTTATAATCAGAGAATCCCCTATTGCAAACCACTCATCACTTATACCAAACTTCCGATTGAATCCCGTTACAAGGAAAACCTGATAAACAACCAGAAATAGGAGATAAGAATGACCATCAGGCAGTAAGCACTCTCAATCCAGAGTCACACCAGACTTCTATCATTATAAATAGCCTTAAAAGGGAGTCAATGTTAAAACCTGAGTCATTCCAAGAGCTGATCCGATAACTGTTGTTACAAGAAAAATCTTCCGCAACTGAACATTCTTCAGAAACCCATTATACAGTCCAACACCAAGCAGTGATGCCACTGAAGTAACAAGCTTGACACGCCCCAAAAATTCTGGGGTGAAGCCGAGTTTATTTGTGCTGTGACAAATGTTGCATATTTAAGGTAGATGCCAAAAATTAATTTAAAAAGTTAGAAGCACCAATGAAAAGCATTCACATTGGACATACGTGAAGTAAAACATAGCAGAGTCTGAGTGTGGTGTTGCCTGCCAGAGAAATATAAATAATGTAGGAAGAAGGACATTGGGCTGCTTGACAGCATCCCACAACTGAGTAATGTTCTGTTTTGAACTTTCAAGAAAATCAAGGCTGGTAGAAGAAAGATGTTGCCCTCTTGCTAGATGAACAGGCTGTTCTTTTACAAGGACAGCAACTGCAGAAGTAATCAGTGGTAGCAAAGCTGTGATACCAAAAACATACCTGAAACATGACAATTGTAACCAAATGACTGCTTCAAATGATTATCAGTGGGAGGACATTTTTTTTTTTTTGATACGTAATCAAGAAGTTTTATTCATAATAACCAGTGGGAGGGCATTAGATCCATACAAAAACCTTCGGTACCTTACACCATAAGCATCCACCAGGGAGCCACTAAAGTAGGAGCTCACAATTCCACCAATAGCTGAGGATCCCCAACACAAAGACTGGAGAGACCCAGACATGCTTTGTGACTCACCACGAGCCCTTTCTACAACCATGGAATCTACAACCTACAACATACTTCAGTTTTTGACACAATTTGTGAAGTATGCCACAGAAACCAAGAAGACAAAACACCAAAGACGCATTTTCGAAAACAAGCAAACAATATTTACTCCCCACCATCAACATAGGCTGTCAAAATCCAACAAAGATGGATCCTGTAAATGGAAGCCACAGAAACCAAGAAGACAAAACACCAAAGATGCATTTTTGAAAACAAGCAAACAAAATTTACTCCCCATCAACATAGGCTGTCAAAACCCTCCACACACAAACTGCGGGGCAAAAAGGTAAGCTTTTCTCTCCGTACATGTGCGCTTTTCTCTCCGTACATGTGCGCTTTTCTTCAGTTCTTACGTTCATGGAGGAATAGCTCCAGGTTGATTTTACATCGTTTCTTAGGATATTATAGTTGTTAAGGATGGGATATAGAAAGGCAGTCCTCATAGAAACAAAGCTGTTTGAGATTGATTATGCAGGAAGTAGTGCTCTACGCATCATTGAGAGGGGAAGGAAGGTGACTAAGGATCTGTTTATCAGTTTCACTGCTGCAAAATGGGTTGCACAGTCCCTGAAGGAGGTGTTCAAGCGGATGCTAAGAAGGATTTCATCAAAACCTTCAGTTATGGCAGCAGTGCCTATATTGCTCAGAGGTCCTCTAATGATTTCGGTAGACATTTGGCCTTTGTGGAATACAGAGGTGGTGGCAGGAGAAGCATCATTATCATTTCAGAAGATGTTGGAGGCCAAGGCTGGAAAAGGTTGGCTTAGGAGCTTCGTGAGATGTGTGGTGGTGGGGTGAAAGCTACAGGGGAGAAGAATGGGAAGGGTGAGGCACCCAACATTAGACCTGTACAGACTACTACCACTACTAAGTCATACGCTGAGGTTGTAGTTGGAGTTGCTCCAGCCATGGGAGGTGATGCTGGTGAATCAGATTTTGAATTGAAGGGCAGGGATGGTATTTCGAAGGAGAGGGGCAGAGAAGAAAGGTCAGTTAGAGGAGTTTACACAAGAATGGATGGCGGCTCTCTGATCAAGGGGAGAGTAGCTGAGAAGATTTCCTTACTTAGCATGAAGGAGGAACTTATAGCCGAGATGGAGAGGCTTACGTGTTTAATTAACAAAATAGATTCGGATATGGACCTGGTTCAGGGAAAAGAAGTGGATTGCCTTGAGGGAATAGGCTTGGGGCAGAAAAAGGCTGGGCCTAAGCCTTTGGGCCCAAAGAAGGCCATAGGAGGTGGTCCAGAAAGACCCACCTGCAAGCAGGCTTGGCGTTGGAGGGCCAAACCCTCAAGCCCATCTGTAAGCAGGTTTGAAGTCGGATCCTCATCGGGAGCTCATCCATCCTCATCGGGAGCTCATCCATCGCCAACCGACATCTACCAGATGGGGGAAGGCGAGCCGATGGTTGATCCCCCGGACGTGGGTGGGGCGACAGCGAAGCCACCGTCAGCCTCAAGAGTAGATGGGGCGTTTTCAGAGGCAAAAAACGTCGGATACCTGACAGGGCCACCACAGACTTGGTCGACGGGGGAAGGCGAGTTGGCGGCTGGTCTCCCGGACGTGGGTGGGGGTGACGGCAGAGCCACCGATAGTCTGAAGAGTAGATGGGGTGTTTTCAGAGGCAGAAAACAACGAGTATCAGATGGGGTCACCATCAACTTGGTCAACGGGGGAAGGCGAGTTGGTGGCTGATCTCCAGGACAAGGGGGGCCGATGGCAGAGCCACCGTCTGACTCAAGAGTAGCTAGGGTGTTTTCTAAGGCAGAAAAGGCTGGATTTTCAGCTCATACGGTCACGGAGGCAACAGGAAACTTTTCTCAGCAAGTGATAGTCCCTCTAGATTTTTTTGGGACTGAAGAAGAGTTAAGACATTGTGGGGACGGCACACACAGCTCCTTTTTCAGAGGCAAAAAACGTCGGATACCTGACAGGACCACCACAGACTTGGTCGACGGGGGAAGGCGAGTTGGCGGCTGGTCTCCCGGACGTGGGTGGGGGCGACAGCAGAGCCACCGATAGTCTGAAGAGTAGATGGGGTGTTTTCAGAGGCAGAAAACAACGAGTATCAGATGGGGTCACCATATACTTGGTCAACGGGGGAAGTCGAGTTGGTGGCTGATCTCCCGGACGAGGGGGGCCGATGTCAGAGCCACCGTCTGACTCAAGAGTAGCTAGGGTGTTTTCTAAGGCAAAAAGGCCGGATTTTCAGCTCATACGGTCACGGAGGCAACAGGAAACTTTTCTCAGCAAGTGATAGTCCCTCTAGATTTTTTTGGGACTGAAGAAGAGTTAAGACATTGTGGGGACGGCACACACAGCTCCTTTGGAGTGCGAAGATGCCTGTTGGAAAGATCCATTTCCACTGATATCCCTTCACCCGTATAAGAACAGTAATTTCCAGGCTTCAAATTGGGTTCTGAATAAGGTAAAGGAGATGCAAGAGAGTGTGGGAATTTTATGTGATGGTTTTGAGGACCAGCTTATTGCCCTTTTTGCAGCTATAGAAGCTGGTAAGCACAGTTCGGGATCACCCAGCGAGCTCGTTTCAGCTAAGAAGCAAGCTAGAGAACTCCAAAGGCTTGACTAGACAGTGAATGATGGAGCAAGTGGAAAGAGCTCTAATCGGGGAAGAATGAGGGGAAGGGCAAAGGAAGTTTTATGAAACCACAGATTGTTTCTTGAAATGTAAGGGGGCTGAATGAGAAGGATAAACGTCTTATAGTAAGAAATTAGCTCCGTAAATGGAAGGTAGACATCGTATGTTTACAGGAAACGAAACTGGCACTTATTTCCCTTCGTATCATTAGGAGTTTGTGGGGTTGTAGTCAAGTGGGATGGCATTATTTACCGTCCAATGGAGCATTCGGGAGCATACTAGTAAAGTGGGATAAAAGAGTGGTGGAAAAAATGGAAGATTTCCTGGGGGATTACGTGGTGGCATGCTCGTTTAAGAATGTCATGGATGGCTATCAGTGGGCTTTTGCAGGTGTCTATGGGCCTAATTTTGACCGGTCTCGAAGTTTACTTTGGGATGAGTTGGCCGGTATCAGCAGCGTATGGTACCTACCTTGGTGTATTGGAGGTGATTTCAACGTCACTCGTTTTTCGAGTGAGAGATCGGGGCATTCGGGTTTCAACTCACCCATGGTAGATTTTTCTAACTTCATCTCTGAACAGAATTTACAGGATATTCCTCTTGCAGGAGGCTCCTTCACTTGGTCTAGCAACCGAGATCTTCCATCTTGGTTAAGGATAGACAGATTTCTAATCTCACTAGATTGGGAGACACACTATCTGGATCTCATTAAGAAGAGATTACCAAGGTTTTGTTTGGATCACTTTCCCATTCTTTTGAATTGCGGGGGCATTCGAAGAGATCCAAGGTACTTCAAATTTGAGAACATGTGGTTGAAGTCGGAGGGTTTTCTGGACAAAATAAGACAATGGTGGTCTTCTTACCATTTCCATGGTAATTCTAGTTATATTCTGGCTTGTAAATTAAAGTCTTTGAAAAAGGACTTGAAGGAGTGGAATGCGCAAGAGTTCAGTAATGTGGAAAGCCAGAAAACTGTTCTATTGGAGGAGCTTAAGGGCTTGGAGGGCATGGAAGCGGAGAGGGTTCTTTCTGAAACCGAGTAGGCCTGCAAATCCCAAGTGATTGCGGACATTGAACGGATGTCGCTTTTGGAAGAAATATATTGGTGACAAAAACACGTACATTATGGTTGAAGGAAGGGGATAGATGCACCAAGTTCTTCCACCAAGTGGCCAACTCATAGGCGTGACAATGCTATAGATACTCTGATGATAGATGGGGTGGCCTCATCCAACCAAACCGAGATCTCAGACCACATTGTCAATTACTATAATAAGTTGTTTTCGGAACAATTTGAATGGAGGCCAAGACTTGACAGGCTGGTTTTTTTTGTTCTTGAACCGCAGGTTGTGGAATGACTCAAAAGGCCTTTTGAGGAGGTAGAGGTCAGGTTGGTGGTCAAGAGTATGGCGGGCGATAAAGCTCTAGGCCCTGATGGCTTTTCCATGGCCTTTTTTTAGACTTGTTGGGATGTGCTTAAAGATTATATCATGAAGGTTTTCCATGAATTTCATGGAAGTAGGCAGTTTGAGAAAAGTCTTTAATGCAACCTTCTTAGCACTCATTCCTAAAAATCCCGGCATAGTAGAGGTAAAAGATTTTCGTCCCATTAGTCTAGTGGGTGGGCTACACAGAATTTTAACCAAAGTATTGGCGAATAAGTTGAGCAAGGTGATGGAAAGCTTGATTGGGAAGCCTCAAAATGCATTTGTTCAAGGTAGGCAAATCCTTGATTCGGTACTCATAGCCAACGAATGTCTGGAGAGTCGTATTAAATCGGGAGAGCCGGGACTCCTATGTAAGTTAGACATGGAGAAAGCTTATGATCACGTCAATTGGAGTTTCTTACTCTATATGCTTGAGAGATGCGGCTTTGGCACTAAATGGTGTTCCTCGATCCATCATTGTATCTCTACGGCTAGTTTCTCCGTCTTGGTGAACAGTAAGTCAAAAGGTTTTTTTAAAAGCTCTCGAGATTTGCGACAAGGGGACCCTCTTACTCTGCTTCTCTTTGTCTTTGTGATGGAAGCTTTCAACAAGATGATTTCAGAGGCCGTGACAAGAGGGTTCATATCAGGATTCTCAATGGGAGAGGCAAGTTCGGGTTCGCTTAACATTTCTCACTCATTGTTTGTTGATTATACTCTAATCTTTTGTGAGACCAAACATGAGCAAATTCGAGCATTGAGGGCTCTATTATTATGCTTTGAAGCCGTGTCAGGGTTGAAGGTGAATTTGGCTAAATCAAAGGTAGTGCCAATGGGGTATGTACCCAATGTGAAGAGTTTGGCGTCCATCTTGAACTGTAAGATATCTCAATTGCCCATGAAATATCTCGACCTTCCGTTGGGAGCGGCATTCAAATCCAAATCCATGTGGGATGATGTGTTAGAAAAAATGGAGAGAAAATTAGTTGGTTGGAAGCGGATGTACTTATCCACCAAAAGGGGCCGGGTAACTCTCATAAAAAACACTCTTTCTAACTTACCAACATATTTCCTCTCATTATTTCTGCTCCCCACCAAGGTGGCTCATCGCATGGAGAAACTTCAACGTGATTTCCTTTGGGGAGGGATAAAGGATGAGTTTAAATTTCACTTAGTGAAATGGGCCACAATTTGCTCCCCCATCAAAGAAGGAGGCTTGGGTATTTGGAATTTGAAATCTTTCAACCAAGCTTTGCTTGGCAAATAGTTATGGAGATATCACCAAGAACGGTAGGCCTTGTGGCGAACCGTCATTACTTTGAAGCACAGGGAATCATGGGGAGGCAGCATTCTAATGAGGTGAGTGAGCCTCATGGAGTTGGGCTCATGGAGTTGGGCTCTGGAAACATATCAGAAGAGGGTGGGACACTTATGCAGCACATACTTGCTTCAAAGTCGGCAACGGAGTGAAGGTAAAATTTTGACATGACTTGTGTTGGGGTGATCAAGCACTCAAAGATGTTTTTCCACAAGTCTGTGGCTTAGCAAGAAGGAAAGAAGCATCAATAGCAGACTTAGTTATCTTTTCCAATGGCCTTCCCCAATGGAACCTCACTTTCCTTAGAGATGCACAAGATTGGGAGATGGATGATTTCTCGGTGTTTTTTGACCTTATGTACTCCACTCATGTGTCAGGGGAAGGTGAAGACAGGATTTATTGGCACCCCTCTAAGAAGAGAGTTTTTATGGCCCGCTCTTTCTACCATTCTTTGAACATGCACAACTTAGTCCCGTTCCCATGGAAGAGTGGAGGAGCAAGAGTTCATGATTTCTTGTCTTTAATTTATCGCACTTAGAATGTTTTTAGGTATTTTTCTGTATACTTCCTGTGTACATGGGCTATGCCTATTTCATTCATATATATAATATTTATCTCTTACTTATATAAAAAAAAAAAAAAAGTTATTACACATGATGTCACTGATAAAAAAAAAAAAAAAAGGGTTATTACACTTATCTTAGGACAAGCTCCACCTTTGTTCTACGAGGATATGGGGGCTTCATATCAATAGCAACTATAGGTGCTTGCTTTGAAAGTGGGGCGTGATATATTTGGGCACTCAAGATGCAAAATCATATCTCGTTACAAATTTATATATGGAAAGCCTTGGCTTCTGCAATTGATAGCAAGTGTGTGAAAACACCTGGGTTGCAGCACATAGGATATATAGCTTCCATAACAATCAAGTCATAAGAAATAAAGTAAGTAATATAATTTACAAGTGATACTTACAACATCAGAGAAGGCTACAGAAAGTGATCCTAGAAGTATGCAGATAGCAACATCATACTTGCTGTCAACATAGGTGGCCATCAAACTCCATGAGAACGCACCAAGAAGTCCTGATAAAATAAGGTATGATCTTCTTCGGTAACCAAAAAGTGGGACAGAATCACTGCAGTGACCCAAAAAATCTTTGAATGAGGTTCAGAAATGAAAGTATCTATACTTAATCATGGGGAGGAAATTTTGGGGCAGATAGTAAATAGATTCACACCTAATAAACCCATATAGTGGTTTGATAAGCCATGGTAATGCTGAAAAACCAGATATGACAGCTGTCTAGTCAACAACATATAATTTGTCAGCCTTTCAGATATAACATGAAATCCAACTGATTCACTTATTGTAAAGATGAATCCCTAATCTTTCAAACAAAATTCTGCATAAGCAGAAAGTATATTGATGACATTGGTTGAGATATTGGACCGTTAGAAAAGGGTCCCAACTTCCTCTTCAAAATTATACCATTTGAAGGAAGGAACAGGGTCAAGATGCAAATCATCCTTTAAAATACATATATGTCTGACCTAAAACTCATACGACAATCAACAGAACCAGTTAAAATCATATACCTCTGCAGGATCAAGATGCAAATCATCCTTTAAGTAAAAATTGACAGCAAGCCTTGCAAGCCCCAAGACGCCTTGTACAAAATATACCATAGCAACCGCGACATTATCTGGGGACAGATCCACCCCAAAGCATTTGACAGCATTTATGTGATATTTGCTCTCACAGGGAGCAGTTTTAGTAGAAATGGACGCCTCTCCATCCATATCTGTTATCAACATATCCTCTTTTCCTGCATCTGGATCAAACACACAGAAAAAGCATTGATAGACAAAGGTTAGTGATTGTAGGATTAAGGAAATCACGTCACAGAACCAAAGTACATTTGTTCAAGAGTTCAAAAGTAACAACGGAGGAGCAAGAAGCCCAAGACATATTGGTGGAAGAGAGAGACTGAAGCCAAATTTATGTCTAAGTCTCTCAAGATGGAAAGAAATCAAAAGGTGTCACTCCTGCATAGGATTACTTCCTCAAAGCTAGAAAGAAAGCAAAAAAACAAGGATCCCTCAAACTCAATTGGCAGAAGTCTTTAATTCAAAAAAAGTTCCATTCCATTCTCCAAGCTAGATTCTTCAAATCTTGAAGAAAACGAAAAGTGTTTGTCAAAGAGCCCCTCTACCCAAGACAAAATGTAACTTTAACCCGTAAGCAATCTGAAAACTTGAAGATAACCAAGAATTTTCAGTCAAAGACTCCCCCGACACAATTAACTCAAAATTCAAATCAACACAAATGGCACGCCAATGTTTGAATTAAGTTTCTTGAATATTAAAAGCAGCAGCTACCCCAAATCATGAAGTCTTTTGTTCGCATATAATAAAACTTTGATCTCATCCACTTTAAAAGAAAAGGGAGGAATCCCATTGCCGATCCCATATGGCCTAATATGCCTCCAATGGAAAGGGGGGAAATACAAATAAATTTAATAAACCAATGAGCTCTAACTCAAATGAATGCTTATCTAAGTTATAAACCAAAAGAACAAGATAAAATAAATAATTAAGGATACTACTATTTACCCCCATGATTTTGCCCCTCATTTTGACCGCTCATATATTTTTTTTCTTAATGGTTAAGGAAGTGACTACTAGTGATTTTGTGTATTTTTTTTTAAATGTTCAAAGATGTTTAAAAAATGTTTGAAATAAAAAGGAAAAATAAAAGTGCAGTTGCACTAGTGGTAACTTTGAGTGGGCAAAATCATGGGACTGACTGAGTAGAAGCACCCAATAATTAAAGGCGCCGAATCAAAGAGCCCCAGGTCTAACCCCCCAGTTAAGTTAAAATTCTGTTTTAAGTTTCTAAGCTCACTTTTACCTTAAAAGTTAAAACACCAGAATCCTCACAACATATTCGTTCTTATTTCTTTCTAAGCAATTCCATGAAGAAATTTTCTAACTTGAAGGATGACGGCCAGTAATTCAACATTTAAACCATAATCTTATGCAATAGTTAGACACTTGGGCGATCATTGCCATTGATCCCCACTGCACTCCCGACCTCAATTCGATATTCCAAACTTTCCTTTTCTTTTTCCCGATTTTATTGCTCAACAACCAGACAATTTCCATAACCGTGCCATATATTTAATGTATGGAAAACTTACCGTTTCCGGAAACTAAAAGGGGGTCGTTGTCCTCGTCCCGCCCGTGAGACGGCGGCGGAGCCGGAATAGTAAGGGCTACGTACATGTCCCTGTCGGGAAGCATCCAAAGTGGTCTCTGTAGAATCCTTCTGGACGTTTGAGTTTGAGTTTAGACGCACACTTCAATGAAACTACTAAAACGCCCCTATAAAAAGATGATATTACGTTCTTTTAAAAAGGAAAAAGGCAGTTGTCCAAAAACAAAAAAAGAACAGAAGAAGGCCTGAGGGAGACTCTGAGGCGCGTGACTGCTGCATCGACACGTATCAGGACTGCAGTACCACGCGATTCTCTCAAGGAGTCCGAATTCCCGAGAAGCATTTTAGAGGTAAAGTCTAGCATATTCTTTAAAAAAAAAAAGTTTTATTATAAAAAATTTAATTATTTTTTTATAAAATCTCAAATCTTTTTATTTTTTTAATAACATATTCGAAACTTACTTAGGCTACGTTTGGATCTTCAATCCAACTTAACTCAACTCAACTTATTATTACAACTTTTTCAAATCCCAATACAAAATATAATAAACAATTCAACTTTTTCAAATTTCAAAATAATAATAATACTAAAAAGTAATATTCTAACAATATTTTATCATTTCAACTCAACTCAGTTCAACATCCAAACGTTACTCTAGCTGTATAAATCGTTTTCTATTCAACTATTTATCTCAAAGTCATTAAAGATATTAATACACATTAGACTATTCATCATAAAGTTAAAATAATATAATATTATATATTTTAATAATTTTTTTATATTTTATAAATACATTTCATATATTAATTAATAATTTAATTTTTTCTTAAAATTATTATTTCTCAACTATTTTTTATATCAACCTAATTATCTAACATAATATAGTCTTGTTTACAAAAGATATTTCCTAGAAAATATGGACATAATATAGACTTGTTTACTAATAAGAGTTTTAAAAAGAAATTAATAAAGTCTTGTTGATTGTTTGTGAAAAAATATATAGATTTGATGGTTGAATAGTGACTTCAACTTTGAAAATTCTTTTAGAGTTACCGTAGCTCAAAGTCTAAGCTAAAGATGTTTAGTTAGTCCAATGCAGGTCATTTATACAAAACTTAGTTATATTTTGAATTTTATTAGCATTTGGCTAGTCCAATACAAGTGCTCTTAATTTGCTTCCATAGAAGTTAGGAGTATGAGTATTTTAGAAAGAGATTGGAGGTGATATTTAGGCCCCTGGGCTTAAAGCCCATCTCTTTGGGCCAAGCCCACCCATAAGTTCCAGAAGGCTTGTCTAAGGCTTAAAGTTAAGAGTTCCACATACAAAAGGCCCAAAGTACGAGGTGAGATATCCCCAAATCTATGGGAATAGGGCCCACAGCTGGACTCAAGTATCTTAACAAAAAGAAGAACATATTTTCCTATTATTGGGAGATCATGGGAGATAAGCACATGGAGCCATTGACCAAAGCTAATGGCCATCACGCCACATTCTTTTATAAATAGATCGGTAAAGGTAACAAACAGTTTCGGATTCTTAATCTACATTTTATCCTTATATTGTTGCTGACTTAAACATCAGACTTTACACAGGGCACCAAACACCTCCCCTTTTGTGACTGCAAGACATCCGTACTGTTGGTGGTATGAAACACTTCCTTTACAGAGATGATCTAAGGTTTGTACTGAAAGTTTTTGGAAGGGAGTTAGTAGGTAAGACTAAGGCCTCATTTAGTTACACAAATGAGATGAGATGAAATTTCAAACAGTCTTGGAGTTGTAATTTCTGAAGGATTTTTCAATGTGCTTTATTGAACAGAGACTGAAGAGTTGTTGAAGTGGTTATTGTTCCATGCAGGCGCAAACTTCGCCGAAAAAGATTCCATTTAGGAGCGTCTCTATGTGAAGAGAAATCGAATTGTTCGGAAAGGATTTTTGGGTCTTCACTCCGAAGAAATAAGGTCATTTTTCCATAGTTGCAACTGAAATTACAACTGTTAATCCTCTCTAACATGTAGATAGTTCTTACTCTATTTTCTAGATTGTACGAGTACTGTCCCTCTGAAAAAAATATGGGTTTGGAGGAATATGAAGAGGTAGGGAGAAAATCATTGGGGGGAGTTGGAGGCCTGTGAAGGCTGAAGGGCTTAACGTTAGAAGTGTGTGGAGTTACCCTGAGGGTAGCATCGATTCTATGTGGTTAGTTATTAGGTGATTGAATTAGGATCAACAAAAGTAATATTGTGATCTTTAGGCATACATAATCATCATCACAAACCATGAAAAGATTAAAAAAATTAGTTTACAAACCCAGCAGCATCACCTATTTATCAACTCAACAAAATCAACTCTACAATATCTAAAGCCTTTTCAGTCTTCCTTACAAGAAGAGTATCAAGAAGTTATTGCAAACAAGAGAAAAATACGTGAGGAAACAACCAAAACAGTTTCAATTTCCAGGAAACTCAAGAACTGTCCTTGCCTTTGCTATGGAGAACTGATCATACAACGACTACTCTTATGGAAGTTGGGGCATTTTCTTTTATTATTATTCGGAAGTTGGAACAAACAAACAAGAATGGAGATTCAGGTGGCTACCCAGGAACAAGTCCCATAATCATCATCAGCTTCCTATTTATCCATTCCCTCCTCCAGAAGCATCTGCTGTTGGCGGCATTCGCTGCTGCAGAAGGATTTCTCACCCCTGAAAGAGAATAGATCAATTAGATTCGAAGTTCTACACTAGGTTTGGTCTGATGACAAAAGCCCACAAACATGCTTGTGTGTGTATATATATCAGAAACAAGATTAGTCCAATGAAATATGCAAGCTGGTGTGAACCATCTAAGACACAACAGAAACTCGAAACAACATACAAAACAAATCTACGATACACAATTGTAAATGTTCAAATCAAGGTCAGTCCTACAATATAATTTATACCCCCCCTCTAGCATGTCAAAATATGAATCTTATATATATTTTCTAATCATATGTGTACATTTTCGATAGCATGCGGCATAATTTAAGCTTACACAAGAAAGAAACCGCCATGCGAGCATTGATCCAAAACTTTCAAACTTGCATATCCAATAATCCAAGATTATCTAAACAGCTAATTTTCTCACAAATAAAGGAAATCAGACCAACCTGTACATGTAAATGTCCTTTCCATGATCAAGATTCTTCTTGCATGAATAACAGAAGCTGAGAAAATTTTCAGGGGGATAGCTGGACGACTGGTTAGTTAAAAACCCATTTTCTCTTTTGGAAGAGAACCCAACCTCCGTAAAGGAGCTCTCAACAATGCAGTCCTCAAAAATATGAGTGGTTTTGGGGTTAGGCCCATGGGATATCACACAAGTATAGTCTTCTGAGAGCTCCATTTCACTTGCAGAAAGACACCCTGTGATAGCCCGGGAAGAACTTTGAGTCTCAAGACCCGAATACCCAGAGCCGAATGCCGATTTCTTCGCCGGTGACTGAGAAAAGCCGGAAGAAAAATAACTCAGTTGACAATTCCTCGTTTTGATGCCGAAATCGGCCGGAGATTTGGGCGATTCAGCCGGCGAAAGAACCGAATTTGGTGGATGAGGAATCTGAATCTTAAGCTGGGAACCAAAGAGAACCATTCGGCTTTCAATTTTGGATGGTTTGGAATCAGACTTGTCTTCATTCAGAGCATCCACAATGGCTAGGCCAATGCGTTTGGAATCCAAATTGTCCCAGAGGCGTTTTGTTTCAGTTTCTGGGTTTCTGGGGGTGCTTGTTTCGGACCAAAGGGGGTTTCTGAGACCAGAGAACGGCTTGTTATCGAGTATCGAAGTTGGGCTCATCACAGCCTCGGTTTCAGATAACAATTTTGGAGTGAACAAACTTGGAGAAATGAGGAGAGATGAAGTGGGTTTTCTGTATTTGTCTGTAGGGGATGGAATAGAGTATGCCATTAGAGCCTGCTTGCTGCTTGTTGCTCTTGACCTCTTCCTCAGCATACCTCAGAATCTTATAGTACAACTACAAACATTGGACAGATGACCCAAATCTAAAAATTTCCTCCTCTAAATTTAGGTAGAGAGAGACATGCACGTTGGGACACCCTGAAGAAAGTTGTGATATTTGTTTAAAAAAATCAGAGATAATAGGAGAATAGAATGGCAGTACAGTCAAATCCACCATTCTGAGAAAACCCAGAAACCAGAACTACCAAAAGAGGCTCCATGAAACCTGCCCTTGCTAAACCTCCATGACCTCCATTTTCTGAAGAGTCAGAAACCCAATAATGAAAACTAAGAAAGGGACTTTTTCCCCGAATTTATCGCTATCCCTTTCTCTCTGTTTTGTTCAGCAAGAATCACTCAGGCTCACAATGGACATGCAAAGAGACCCTCACCGGTCATGATCAGAAGGACCAGACGGGCATTTACCGGACAGCAATAACAAAGAAGGTTTTGTATTTTGGTTCCCTTTATTGGCTAGCTTTTATTTTCTACTTTTTTTAACCTTTTGTATTTATGCAACCCTGCTGGCTGCTGCTATTCCGGCTAAAACGGCTTCTATCACCGAAAAGATTTTAGAGCCTTAGAACCAGACAAGACCCACGTATAATCAACCGAATATGCACAGATTATGTTATAAATCAGGCCTCAAAAATCCAGTGATCACCGCCCCTGAAGTTGCAGAGAGGGACAGACATAAACACACGCGCAGACAGAGAGAGAGTTTGTGCGAGTGTGTGTAGGCTTTGGCTAGGGTGCGGTTTGGTTGCTTAAAGACATACATTTCTTTTACAACTTTTTAGAATGATAATTATGTTATTTTACGAAAAATAATTTTATTTTAATAAAATTATCCTCTATTTTATACAAAATTATAAAAAAGTTTATGTATTTAGATCCGTTTGAATACAGAAATTAGATTAGATTATTTTAATTCATCTCATATTATTTAATTTTAATTTTATTATTATTTACGTATCATTTCAATCCTGATCTGACACTGCTCCCCTTCTCTCTCTGCCTCTGCGGGTGAGTGGGATTTCTATTTTCGGTTGTGTGAGTGGGAATTGATTATTTTTTCTCGATATGCTCTATCCATCTCTCAGCATCACAGAAACCAGAGAATATAAAATGAAGGAGTACGCCTCAAGGCTGACGAGTCTGAGAGTAGCGTACGTACAGAGCCAGTGTCTTTACCAAATCTTAAGGTGGGTGTTACCATTCTGCGTGCCTCTTGAATCCTTGATCCACTCGTCCTCTCACAGTTTGGTTTCCTAATTATTTTCTTTTTAATCAAAAAGTTTTATAAAAATAAAAATCATATGATTTATTTTATAATAAAAATAATTTTAAAATTTAATATACTACATCAAATATTCTTGTGAAATTTTTTTATAATTAAGATATTTTTTTAATTATTATAACAGTTTATGTATTGGTATAATTTGTGAATTTTAAAAAGATTTATGTATATTAATATAAAAATAATTTATTAAATTCTAGAACGTTCAAGTATCCGAATCCTTATAAAAAACAAAAAAAAAAACTCTAGGAGTCGTTTGGATTCAGAGATGAATTGAGATGGTTTGTGAATAATAGAAAATAATATTTTTAAAATAATATTTTTTAATATTATTATTATTTTAAAATTTGAAAAAATTAAATTTTTTATTATATTTTGTGTGAGAATTTAGAAAAATAATTTTGAGATTTAAAAAAATTAAATTATTTATTATATTTTATATAGGAATTTGGGAAATTTTATTTTGGAATTTGAAAAAAAAAATTATTATATTTTATATAGAAATTTGAGAAAAATGTAATGATAAAGATAAGATGAGTTGAGATGAATTGAGGTGGTTTGTGAATACAAACAACCCTTAAACCAACGCCAAGCCGTGGCTCGTGAGTACTGAGTAGTGAAGAACAAGCCGGTTAGGGATCTGCGTGGCATTGGAGTTTGGGCCCACATTTTTCTTTACCAAAATTGGAGTGTGGAGCTGTACCGTCGTCATCAAAGGCCCCGAACCGGACTCCTCGGCTACGTAAACCCTCCTAACATGGCCCCAGGGGGCCAGGAGTAAAGAACCCGACTCTCTATCCCTGATTTGACCCGGAAGACACCAAGTAAACAAGGGCAGGACTAGGGCCCCACACTACTCGTTGTGTCGTCACCTCATCATTTGTTCCAGAGGGGTGAAAGTCGACGCTGTCCGTTCGATTTCAGGCTTCGTTTCGTATCTCAATTTATTATTATTTTTTTTTTAATTTTAATATAAAATATAATAAATAATTCAATTTTTTTAATTTTTAAATTAATAATAATATTATAATAATATTTTACCATTTCAATTTAATTTAACTCAATTTATTTCAATATTTAAACACAGTCTCAATTTGGATTTTGAACAAAGTTTCAAATACCGGCCGGTACGGCCGGTATTTTTCGTACCGGCCACCAGACCGGTACAGGTACATCCTGTGTTCCGTACCGGCTGAAATACCGGTTGTATCGGCCGATATTTCGGCCTGTACCGGCCTATGTACCGGTCGATATTTCGACCTTATTTTTTTTTTTTTTTTCATATTTTCAAACTACAAGTTTATTTTTTGACTCTTAATTCTGATTAAACTATTTATAATTATATATTTATATATTTATATATAATTTATTTATATATAGACTATTATTTTGAAATATAATTTATTCATATACCGAAATGTTATCCCGAAACGGTACCGGTACCGGTACCGGAATATTTCGTTCTAGTGGCTCGACTAGTACGGCATCCGATACGGTATTCAAAACATTGATTTTGAATCGAAATTAAACTGATAACTTTTATATAAATATATGTATAATCTATCGAAACGGCCTAGTAAAGGGAGAGAAAACTAGGGATGTCAATTTTGGCATGATCACGATCAGTTATTGGTGTCTCTTTGTCATCGCAATGAGACAAATAATCGACTGTTTCAACGATGCAAATGCTTTGAATCTTAGAATGTTGATTGGGACTCGAGCGACTTTCTCTAACTTGAGCTTCGCTCGAATGAAGTGTCGAGCAAATTTTAACTCAAGTCAACTTTCAACAAACATCTTTTTAAGCTTCAAAATCAATCTCTCCATATATCCCAACATAGAAATGGCTTGGCGTGATGAGAGAGATGCGCCACTGCATGAAATAGGAGAGAGAGTGAGAATCGGGAGAAGAAGAAGGAAGAAAGATATTAAACTTTAAATTGAAACAACGTTGTTTAATATATTAAACTAAACGACATCATTTTATTCGCCGTTTCATTTATGTGAAACTTATATATATATACATGCGTATATATATACTAGCAAAGGGCAACGTGCGCTGCACGTGTGCCCTGTGACCAATTTTATTATGTTTTAAATTTTTAATTATAAATGAACAGTGGAGACAATCTAAAACTATAACGAAAAATCATGATAACTGATCATAATTTATTCTTAAAAAGTTAGCTTCTTTGCACGTATACAAAAAAAAAAAAATTAAGTTGGCTTGTTTGCAAGAGTTTAATTACAGACTATTTGTATTTATTACATAATGCTGGTTACCCATTTCAACATATCATGGAACCTCCGATTCTAACCAACAATACAAACTCTACTACAAACAAAATAATTGGTTCAGAAGATAATAGACTTGATGGTAGGGAAACTGAAGTGCCATGTGAATCTCCTAAAATTGAAGAATGTATTAAGGATATACCAATTCCTCAGGAACCTGATGATGGTAGTGTCGAGAAATCTCAGAATGTCCAAGTGGATGATGATGATACGATTGAGGAGCCAAAGTCGGGAATGGAGTTTAATTCCCTTAAAAATTTAGTAAGTTATTATAAGTAATATGGTTATGGGAGAAAACATTTTTAAATTATTAGTAAGTTATTATTAGTAACTTTTTAAATTTTCATATAAAATATAATAAACATTTCAATTTTTTAAAATTTTAAAATAATAATATCAATAATAATAAATAATGTTTTAACAATATTTTATTTAACTTTTAATTTTATCTTAACTAATCTCATCTAAATTTAATATCCAACCTTAAAAAGAAAAAACCTTAACTCACCTAATCGGCAAAAGAGCAAAAGCATAAGAGAATCGGATTTTATGAGAAAAATAGGAAAAAAAAAAGAGAGTAAGTGATGAGCAATTGTGTACTGAATGTGTGTCTAGTTACAGATATATAAAAATGAAAAACTGATAGCAAATGAAAAGTGAGAAAATGAAGAAATTTTTTTAAACAAAGTTAAAACAAGTCATGGGTTTACATAACTTGATGTAAACCTACTATAAACTTAACAGAAATGATAAATCCATATAAGTTTGTGTTTTATTTAGTTATATAACACAAAAGTTTAATAAGAAAATTTTAATAAAAGCTTAAATTAATAATAAAAATATTAATACTAAAATTTTATTACAAATTTTAAAATGTAGAAACAAGGCTGCAAGCGAAAAAATGATATTTATTACAGTTTGAAAATTAAAATTAATATTAATGATAATTTTGTTAGGTTTCTATATAAAAAAAGATGGGGTGAATTCATTTGGTTATGGGAGAAAACATTTTTAAATTACAGATTGTACTGAAAGATTATTAAAAAAAAATTGTTTTAATTTTATCTTCTTTATGACAAGATAATTTGTTAGTAATTATGAAACATTTATTCATAAATATGTAAAAAAAAAATTCCAACATTATATAAATTATCAGAAAAGGAAAAAATTAAAAATGTATTCTAGACTATATTATTCTGTATTACAAATAATGTTAAATCATTGCGTTATTCCAAAGGCAGTTTAGTTTTTAGTTTAAGAATTTAAACCAAATTATTTTAATTTATTTTAAAAAACTTTTCATAACCTTTTTTAATATTATTAAAACAGAAGCACTATAAGAAATAATAACAACGAAAAACATTAATTTATTTAACATTTTCAACCTTGGCTAAATAAAATAGTAATAATGATATATTATATTTTTAAATTATTAAGAAGTTATAATTTATTTCCTTATGAAAAGTTGTAATTATACCAAGCAACCTACTATTATTACTCTTAATAGTTATGGTTGGATGCGTATGTTGTATATTTGTTATTTCCAAAATAAAAATATAATGTGTTAATTTTAAAATTCAAAACTATAGTGGTAAGTATTAAATAATTTAATCATATATTTTATAAAGTTTTATCCTTTACATTTAAAAAAAAAATTAAATAAACTATAGTACATTAGAAACTGTAGATCTATCTCAAATAGTGTAATTAATTTCATATTAATTAATAAACTATTCAATTTATGTAGAAATGAAAAAAAAATATTTAAGTTTATTTCTTAATAAATCATTAAACAAAAATTATTAATAAAAGGGAAAAATTAGATTTATACTAAAATTTAATAGTTCAATTCGATATTTACATAATTCAAAATTAAAGGAAATAAAATGTTGCACAACATTAAAATTTAATTTTTAAGATTTTGATTTTTTATTAAAATTTTATGAAGATTTGGTATCAATTTGGAAAAAAAAAAAATACTATAGTCCAATTGTAAAGCTCAACTGATTTGTAATGTTACTCATTTTTTACATCTAAAACCTAAAAGTAATGCTATATCTTTCTTCCGATAAGGATAAAAAAATCTATTTTTTTTATTTTTTATTCAATTTTTTAGACGCTTAAACATTAAAAAAATTTCACAATATCATTAAAAATACTTTTTTATAATAATGAAATGAAATGAGATGAATTGATAGTGTTTCTATAAAGGGGGCAAAATAGGAAAAGTATTTTCGGACGAAACACTGTTCATGTCCGATTTGCACGGTGGGTTAGATCGGCTCGCGGCGGTTAACGGCTGCAGGAGAGGGGCTGAGATTGGAAGGGGAGGGGCGACGAACGGAGGCGAAGAGAATGGACCGGGCAGTGTTGGCCACGCCGGCGTGCGGCGGCGCACTGGAGGGGACGAAGAAATGGGCCGGCAGCGGCTTAGATTCGCTCGTGGCGGTTAATGGCGGCACAATAGGAGCTGAGATTTGAAGGGGAGGCACGCCTGAAGGAGGAGAAGAGAATCGCAGGGGTGGTATTGGTCACGCCGGCGTCTGGCGGTGCACTGCAGGAGACGAAGCGAACAGGAGACGGGCAGTGGCAAAACAGAAATTTTGGAATAGTAGCAGGGCAAAATGGAAAGAATTCAGAGGTAAAACGGGAATTTAGAAATAGAAGCAGGGATAAAATTAAAAAAATTTATTAAACAAAAATATTATAGACGGGCGATTCACACTTTATATATAAGTAGATATTCGGTCAGTTTGATAATTTCAATCAGATTTAAATAAACCGAATCGACCGATCGATTCACTGTCAATCTTGGCCAATCCGTGTCGGTTTGATTGGTTTTTATACACCCTGCAAAGGAGTGTCAACTGTCAACAATGATGTATGATCAGCTAAACCATTCTAGACCCGACCCGAAGTCTGAGCAGTTTGGACTGGACCCCACCCGTCTGTTCCATTATTTTGTCCAGACTTGAGAAGAAACTCAAATTCTGACGCACGTAACTGCATGGAAATTCATCATTCTCGCAAACACGCACAAACAAGAAGCATCGGATCCAAATATATTTCAAATACTTTATTTTATGTCCAAAAAAATGGTTAGTTTTATTGTATATATATGACAACCATATTTCCGAGTAGTGCAAGTTGCAGACCAGTATTAATCGCTTGGTTTGCCGCAAATTTATCTTTTCATTTTTTTCAATTTAATTTATATTTTTTTATCATTTTAAAACATTTTAAAAAAATATAAAGAATATTAATACACTAATAATTACTTTCTTGACAATTAAGTAAAAAAAAAAACATTAAAATATATGAGATGTCAAAATAGCATTTTACATTTCTCAAAATATCACTTCAAATAGTACCATATATATTTAATAAAAATATTCCTATTTATAATATATATTGTGAAATGCATTGTGTGTGGGTATTGTTACTCAAAACAAAAGGCCCCCACCAACAAGAAAATATATAAAAATGCATCAAATAAAGCGAGCAATACATGATATATGATTTAGCTAATCAACTTACAACAGTAGTTATCCTAATGTAATTGGAGTAACATCCCATGATGCACATATTCTTATATATATTGATATATTGATCATCATCATGATCTTGGGGGCCCCTAGTTTGTTAGTGGCTTAATTTGGTCCACGAATAATCACTGATTTTAAAGTCGAGCAACCCAAGAAAATAATGATTTTTGTCATGTCAGCATGCATCCAGCTAATTAAGTAATGTGCTATGTTGACATTGAAAACATGTCACTTGGTTAGAAAATTGCACTACTTCTTTCAAAGGATTGGACGTACAATATATACTCATGTAAACGTTTGAAAAAACGAAGACAATGACCTAATTATAATAACCAGAGAGACTGGAAGTGCAGCAATATTTGATTATCCAATATTAATAATCTATGGTATATTTTGCAATAAAGACAAACAAATAATGTATAATTAATTAATTAATTAATTAATTAATCTATATGGGTACTAATTACGAAGATGGCTTAGGTGCTAGGGATATATATATACCAGCAGGAATATTCTTAATAAAAACAAATTAAATATGCAGCTTAATTCAAACATTAATGATAGTACAATGAGGACACGTACAGTACTACTTCGTATTAGGGATATGATATTTCACCTAACCAACATATCTATAAGTTAAAAAGCAACAAGGATATAATATATAAGATCGATGCTCCCTTGTATGAAGTCATGCAATGCTATATAATATATATTTATGAATTTTTAATCAGCGATCTTTATCTTAGAGAAAGGAATTTTTTTTTTTTTTAATTTAAGATCCATATATATCTGAAGTCATGTAAACCTATATATGTTATAATATATATTTATATATTTATAGAGGTGGGATATCCATTATTTCCTTTTATGGAGTGTCTTTGCATAGATGGTGCCGTGGTGTCTCTTCCATGCCTTAAGAAGATCACTGGGGATTGCGGGGAGAGGAGGTATGTAGGTCCACAAAACCAATAGTATTGTCAATTGTCATAATTCAAAGGTAGGCCAGCCAGCCTGGCCTAGGGTTTGCACTGATTTGATTGGTCATTTGTTTGCATCCACGTCAGCATTGATTAAGATAATTTTGAAGATAATAGGATAATTAGGACCCATGCAATATGCATGCAGCACGATCGAAAGAATTGATAGGACTAGTAGATCGAGTAGACACCACGCACTAATGAACATGATAAGTCGTGTCTTCGCCATCAAGAAATTATGAATCCTTTTCTCGTAATATAATATAAAATCCTTAAAATCCAATATCAGATAGGGTCGTGTGTGTATTTATATATATATATATATATATATAGTAATAAAAATTTTTTATAAAAATAAAAATATTAATTAATATAATTTCATATAATATATTAGATTTATTTTATAATAAAAATAATTTTATAATTTAACGTATGGTTACATTTAATTATATAAATTTATAAATTTACTTTTATAACTAAAACATTTCTCAAAAGTTATATATGATATAAATAAGTTTGAATGCAGATAAAGTCATCATGTCTAGATACTTGAATTAATTAATTGAAGTTTGTGGGAAAAGGGAAATACGAGGCAGAAATGGAATTAACCTCCAACATCATCAATGATCTAAACAAAAAAACAAAAATTGTGAAAAGAAATAAGGGTATCTCTGTCTCTCGCTTTGGCTCTCATCGTATGACTCGTGCAAACTCAATCAGCAGGACTTATATATCCTTCTATATATGTATGTATTAAATTGGTATTTTTTTAGAGGTTTGATATATGTAATTCTAGAGTATGCAAATCTCGCATATTTTCTTTAAAAATAATTGATAAATCTTATACTCATTATGAAAAAATTTATTTTTTAATAATAAACATTCTTTTTCTTAAAAAAATGTGCAAAATATACGTATCATAAAACTATCTAGCATTACTATTTATTACTCTTATGTTTTATGTATTATCAGTTGGTTTCAAATTCTTTCACGAGATATTTAAATAGTGGGTAGAATTGAGATAAAATGAGATAAAAGTTGAATAAAATATTATTTTTATTTTAAAATTTTAAAAAGTTAAATTATTTATTATATTTTATAATAAAATTTAATAAATTATAATAATTAAATAAAATGAGTAGAATTGAGCGAAATCTCAATCCAAACAATAATACCTTAGGTGCCACGGTGACGTGACTTTCACCAAAAATCAAAAGCTTCAGCAGGCGTAGCAACCACATTCAAAACCTAAGGGAGATAGGCCCATTAAAGTAGGAGGGGAGGGAGGACCCCTTCTGATGTCCTTTTCCTAGAGTTTAACTGCTAACAACCCCACCGTATCATTAACTGGTACCATCTACTCTCCAATAATTTGTCTTCTCTGGGGGAATCTTGCATATAATTGGCCCTTAGCATTATTTACGTTTTGGCAAATGTTATTTTTATTTACATCACAAAACGTGATGACGTGTAAGTTATTGATAAGTAAAAAATTATAAAATTTAATTTAAAAAAATTGATAAAATTAATCTTGTACATAAAATTATAAGTATATATAGCATGTAATCAAATCTCGAGACTGTCAAGAGAAAAATAAAATAAAAATATATAAAATAAAAGTAAGTGTGTGGTGCTTATATGATATAATTTAATTTGATAAAAAACAATTAAAATTTGAATTTTATAAATAAAATTTTATGATTTAAATGATGTAGATAATTTACTCTATAAATCGATTTGAGAATAGAATAACTCTTATTATTTATTTAATACTGCAAAAAATATTTATACCAACTTAAATAAAATGTTATGATTTAAATGATATAGATAATTTACTCTATAAATCGATTTGAGAATAGAACAACTCTTATTATTTATTTAATGCTGCAAAACATATTTATACCAACTTCAATGAAAACGTGGAGGAGAAGTATTAATGGTTCATGAAAACGTAGTCCACTATTCCATACGAGACACATTATAAGGCTCTAACACATTGGAATAATCAAGTTCCATATTATCTCAAAAATTTTTTATACAGTTACTTTTGCATATTATTTGTGTAATTTACTAATGTGATTGATTACATCATTTTTTTTGTCTTATAAAATAAATAAATAATATTTATAGTCATAAAATGTGCAAACGCTGCGCACTCCTTTTTAAAAAAGTAAGTAAATATGAGATTTACATGAAAAAACTAATTTTTTAACGATGAACACCACTATTTTTTAGAAAAGAGTACACGGCACTTACATAACACATGACTATATCTAGTATTACTTAAAATAATTATTTTGACTAATCACATTAATAAAATTAACAATAGATACATAAAAGTAACTGCATGTAACATAATTTATTACCCTAGTAATAGTTTTTAGAGAGCAAAATCACAGGATAAAAAGCATGAAAGACATATAAAATAAGTAGGAGCATACCATCCCAATAAATAGGAGTAAATTCCAAGTGCGAGGTCGAGCTGTTTAAAGGAACTTACCTTCCTCATTTTAACATGCTAATAAAATTTTAATAGAATTCCAATCCATAAATGATTGCCCTTTATTTTTTTTAAATAATAAATTAAATATAAGAAACAATGACACTTCAAAAGATGGAAAATATAATATATAATATTTTTTTAACGTCAAAAATCATGATTTGGGTTTCTCAACCGATGTTATATATTTTAGGAAAGAGTCATTCTATACTTAAGCCCCTAAAATAACCAACACCACACACCGCTTATGTGAATTTTTTTTCCTATAGTAAAACGCGCTCATTTTACTCATAGACAAACTACTCGACTTTTTTCCTAAATCAGTTCATTCGAAATTTTCTCCATCTAGCTTCAGCGTCGTCTCTCTTGTTTGTTCCCACCGCTCTTTTGCTGTCGTCACTGTGTTGCGCAGTGGTATTTGTTTACCCAAGCTTTGGTAAAGTGTTGCATCGCCTCTCTCCCTCTCGGTTTTTTTTTTTTGGTTACCCATTCTGACGATTGTTGGGTGTTCGCGGTGGCATTTGTCTGTCGTCCGCATGCCGTGTCGTCCGTCGTTATGTGGAAACGATCGCAGATGGAGGGGACAAATTCGCCGTTGTTAGGGATTTGATTCGTGGGACGTCTCTTTCGTGGGGGATTCATTCTTCGCAAATGGAGGGAAGCAGCGCCTGAGATGCTTCGGAGGGGAGACGGATTCGGCAGATGGAGGGGACCAATTCGTGGTGTTCACGTTCTTTCGTGGGGGATTCGGCATAGTAGATGGAGGGGGGGAATAACTCGAAGCCGTTGGACCATTTGGCTAGACCCGGTCAGCCACATTAAGAACATATTTAAGGCTTTGATGACATATATCCACAATATCTAAAACAAAATCCATAGATATAAAAGCCACTTATATTCACTTGTTCACAACTTTCCACATTGTATCCAAAGCAATCATCAGTTATGAATAATTAGGCCTAAATCAAAAGAATCCCCAAAAATTATGACAAGGATTGGGCCGGTTTTGTTAGAATTTTTAATTTTCGATCACTTTTGGAGTACTTAATAAAGTTTTAGGGTTAGGAAATACTTGCCAATGGGTAAATTAATGGTACAAACTCGACCAAAAACTTATCTACATAAAATGGGCTTACATTTCAATGGTCAGATTTTAATATTAATAAGTCATGGATTTAGCTTTTAAATTAGAGAGTAAACGATATTTTGACAGGAGTCAAGGCAAAAATCTAACTTTTAACTTTTTTATTTTATCTTGATTTCACGCATTATAATAAATAAAAGTAATACTAGATATAGTTTTAAAGTGTATAAGTCTCACGTGTTTATTTCAAAAAAATTATTCATCATAAAAAAATTTATTTTTTTATATGAATTCTAAATTTATGAAACTTCTTTAAAAGAATAAACATGCACAATATTTTAAAAATATACAAATCATTCCTAAAAAATTATTGGGCTACCATAGTGAATGACTTAGGACTTGTTTGTTTTTAGAAATTATCTCATTTAATTATTATAATTTTTTTAAATTCTAAACAAAATATAATAAAAAATTTAATTTTTTAAAATTTTAAAATAAAAATTATATTATACTAATATTTAAATTTTATAATATTTTTATTCAACTTTCACCACACAACCCATTTAAAAAAAAAAAAAGAAAAAAAAAAGAGACAACCACCAAACCCTCGCCTTAGCCGGTCTAACTTAAACCTTCAGTTAGGGGTTTTCCAGCTTACTACGCCCTCCCCATTCTTCCCAGATCGTAGATTCGTAGTTCAAGTTAGCATTCTCCTTCTATTTCTCAATCTCTCAATTTCCTTCATTGTCTTTTCTAGTCATCCAAATGGGGCAATACTGTCGCCATATTTTTTTCAATTGGCAAGCATTTTAATTGAATGTTCTTTTATGTCGGTATAATTTGATACAGATGGCTGCGGGATTTGCTTCAAAACGGTCTCTCGGTATGCGATTTTACAGTTTAGTAGGTGCCTGATAGGTTTCGCCATTTAGTTTGATTTCTATAATTCGTTCTCAAGTTTCCGTTACTAATATCTACTGGCTACTGCTATAATTCGTTCCCACGTTTCAGTCACTGATATATGCTGCTATAATCCGTACCTTGTGCACCTTCTGTTACCTTGATTTGTTGTAAACCATTGTAGTCATGGGGTTAGTGTGAGTTTCATTGATGTCATGCCGTTTGTGCGATTAAATAAATTTTATTTCCTGCTACTAGTCCTTGAAATGGTGTACCTTCCTCATTTACTACCCTCCTATACTTCATTCGGGGTATTACAAGGCGTGAAACAAGTATCAGACCACAACCCACATCTTGTGATCATCTAATGCCTTTGTGTGCATCTCATGTTTGAGTACATAGAAGAAATCAATATGCACATGTACTTGTTAATCTGAGTCCTGAATACCATCTGATCCAATAAAAATTTTTTGATTGTGGGACTACACCATAATGAGAGGAAGTGGTAAGGATAATTCATGACTGTCAAAATTCCAGTGTCATGATTCTAGAAGCTTTTCAGTATGAGTAATTATGATGTATTTAGAAGAGTTAATTTTTAAAGCTTATACTTATCTCCTAATTATATTTTTTCTATTTAGTTTTGAAATGTTATATTACACATTTTTTGCGAACCAATAAAGTGATGCCATATCAGGCATTGCTCTTGTATATGTCCCGCATACTTGGGCTCTTGCCTATTCTTATGATCAATAAAATTTTGTTCACTGATAAAATAAATAAATGAATAAAGTGATGCCACATAATCTATTTGAAACCCTAGTTGAAGATTTGGGAGATTTAGGAGTCTAGGACTGGTAAAGTGTGTTGGTGATTTCTCTGATGTGTACTCTCCACATGGACACAATGGCAATTGAGGAAGAAAAAAAATAAGGATTGTGTTCCACTAGGATGTAAAATAGATCATGAGATGGCATAATTTCATTAGTACTCTGAAATGTTTCAATCTAGTTCAAAGTGTAAGATAGTTTAACCGATTGGAAGTGTCAAGGAATAGGATAATTAGGTTTAATCACTAGGAGGTACAACTGGTTTAGCCATAACCTGTGTGCTTGCTAAACGCACGGCACTTTTAACTGGGATATCTAAACGCAATTTTTTTGAACTATGCTTCGTTCACTTTCCTGGCTATATTTTGTTTGCACATTCCAGATTTGTGCAATGCATGTCTTGGAATATGTGTGAACTGTATACATTCAATAAACACAAAAACATTGAGAATATTTATGTAACAAAAATTTTAAGAAATCTGAGAAAGACTTTTAGGTTTGTTTTGTGTTTGTGTTTGTGTTTGTGTTTGTAAAAGGGATAGGGCTGGGCCCAAAAAGATGTTTGAAATGAAAAAAAATATGAGATATGTGTTTTTGAAAAAGTTGAGGTCCACTCAAAGTAAAAATGTTTTGTGAGAGTTGTTTTTGGGTATTTGTGAAAATAATGGGGTTCGCTAATGATTAGACAAAATTTGTTGGGAGGTGAGACATTATTCTAGGTTTAAAACTTGTTTGTGCTGAGACTTGAAAAAAAAAATTATGAAAAACATATTTGGGTTCTTAGTTGGCAAACATGATCAATAGTTTAAAAAAAAACGTTAAAAAAGAAAAACATGTTTATGTTCTTGGTTGGCAGACACAGTCATTTGTTTATTGTTTTGTCGTATTGATATTTTTTATCTGATCAACTCACTGCACCTTATGTCATGTACTGGGGAAAAATTAACAAAAACTACTAGTGGGTCGTTCATTGTTGGGTGGCCTCAACAACAACTTGTCTAGTTTACTTGGCACATCAAATGGGATAACTTGCAGCCATTCCTTATCACAGGTCAGTGTTTTGCTGTTTTGGTTATTATTATGATGATGATCATTTTTATTTACTTAAATATATAGTTATTGAAAATAATGGACAGAGAGCAACTTCTGATTTACTAAATGGTGAAGACTACATGCTATTGCCAACCTTAATTGTTTAGAAGAGGCATGATCACACGGTTGCTTTCAGTTTACATGGAATTTCTTCCGACCCGCTTTCTTTTTAACAATGTTGTAAAAAATATATGAGATGCATCAATCAAACTCTTTGACTGTGTGGAGATCATTGCACATGGAAACCCTCAGTTCAGTGTGGGATTCCGCGGGGGAGGGAGGAATAGATTATCAATCAAGCCTGTGCCAGTTTTGGTTCCTCCTGGAAGGAAGAACTGTTTTAACTCTCTCTCTTAGGAAGGCTGAGAGGAAGTTATCAAAATTACCTACATTTTCTTGGTGTGTACAAAAGCACCCCTAATAAGCAGCAATGAATGTTTAATTAAAGGTTCTCTGTCATTACCTCTTTTGGAAATAACCTTAATTTTTGTTATGTGCAATTTTACAGCAGCAAAGGACTTTCATTCAGATGCGAACAGTTCTCAAAGTTGTGGACAACTCCGGGGCAAAAAAGGTGATGTGCATACAAGCTTTAAAGGGGAAGAAAGGTGCAAGACTGGGAGACACAATAGTTGCATCAGTCAAGGAAGCCCATCCAAATGGAAAAGTAAAGAAGGGAAAGGTTGTATATGGCGTGGTTGTACGTGCTGCAATGCAACGCGGCCGCTGTGATGGCAGTGAGGTGAAGTTTGATGACAATGCTGTGGTGCTTGTTGACAAGCAAGGCCAACCGATTGGGACCAGAGTTTTTGGGCCTGTCCCGCATGAGCTGAGGAAGAAAAAGCATGTCAAGATTCTCACTTTGGCGGGGCATATTGCCTGAAGTATGGAGCACACTGGACACATGATACAGGAGTGACAGAGTAGGCATGGATCAACTGGATCGAGCATATGCGTCATTATACTCTTGAAATTTGGTTGAATATGTCCGCTCTTATATATTTGTCATGCTATTTTGAAAGCATTCGCATCACAGTTTGGCCATATGACTGCTTGTAGCAAACGGCTGAGGACGCTATTTTCAATGAAAAACATCAGTCGATGAAAACGGAAAACTGTAGTGTCTTCACATGATTTGGAGAGAATGATTCTACAATAGTAATTAACGGAGCTTCTGTCATGATTTTTTGTCGTCGCTTTCTGTTTCTTAGAATTTATTTAGGTATTTTATTTTGTATACTTTCTGTCTATATGGGCTTCGCCTGGACATTCGTTTCTAATAAAATTATTTTTTATAAAAAAAGAATGATTTATAGAGAATGATACGACGCCAAAAAGGACGCAGTTGGGACGCGTTGTTCTTGCTGAAACTGGTGTTGAAAACAAAGTCGACGAGGGCAGCTACGAGCAGCATTATGCAGTAGCAACTCTTCTCTATACTTAGATAGAAAATTCCTTACCTATGATCTAAATATAAACCCACCACTCATTCACCATTGCCAAGTAACGCAGAATTGACACTGAGAAGAGAAATGAGCCCAAATCTCCTTTTGTATAACCTTATTTCCATGGACACTATATAATATATCAAGAACAAAGTTCAGGCGCAATTTGCCCAGTCAATGGGGTTCCCATTTCGGGTACCGGAAATTCCAAGTGCAGAGGTGAACTTACCTATATTTTGGGCTTCAAAACTAGTAGGCAAGGGGATTGCAAACCACCAGCTTAAAAACTTTGAACCTCTTTAACCGATCATCCCGTTTACTCGTCAAAAGTGGACTCTTTTTCTTGTCTTCCACATGACAAAATAAATTTAGCATTCAACCACACAACTAAAAGAATGTTTAGACTATTACTTTGGTGGGGTGCGCCAGGCCCGTGTTGTAGTGCAAAACGTGGGCGACGCCTGAGAGCCCCAGTAGCAAGCTACTGTGATGGACTCTTCCCCTCAAAAAATAAATTTAATATCGCGTGAGCCGATGGCTCACATATCAGATATTAAACTGATAAGAACAGATACTACACTTGATCTTAGCCAAAAGGCCGAGAAAGGTATGAGTTTCATCTCTAACAACTGCTTTGTTTTATATCGACATTCTTCAGTGCCCATCTCTATCTTTCTCTATGTGGGACTACACTGTCTTACTTTTTATATATGGTATGGTTGGCATTCGGGCGTTCTTTTCGACCGAACCTCGGAGACAATAAAACCAAACTCGTAGGAAAGAAAATCAATCAGTTTGCAAACGAGCTTCACACAAGAAGATCTCAAAATAATGTTAAGAATACCAGCATGCATCTCTGCTTTAAAGGGTTATATATATATGGAACAGCTTCCGGGAAAATGTGTTTTGTTGTCTATATTCTTTTCCAATATCATGTTGAGATGTATTTATCAAATCGCGTCAGTTTGTGAGTTTATTTTTGTGTAATCATTTTGTAACTAAAGTGTTTTCTTTATCCCAAACTCACAGGTATATCAGACCATTATGGATATATGTTGATGTTGAACTGATGTTGGACTAATGTTGAACACTGTTGTCATGCTGGGACCTGGTATATATTTCGGGAATTATTTCAGTGTTGGCATAGGTGTAGCTTGTCGCCATTTTCTAGATTCTTAGGTTGGTTTCGTTACACAAAATCAAACTATCTTATCTCATCTTATAAAATCATTACAAATTTTTTAAATACTCATAAAAAATATAATAAACAATTCAAATTTTTTATATTTTTAAATAAAAATAATATTAAAAATAATATTTTATTTAACTTTTAATAAAACATCTCATCTGCACAACCAAATAACCTTAATTAGGGGAACAAGAATCTAAACAGGCAGATGCAGTAATCAGCCTGAAATGGATAATATTTTCTTGAGATCAAGGGTACTGGTTACAACATATCACTCACAAGTCACATCATATTATCTTCTTGTTCCTCTTTCTTTTCCTAAGCTCTCAATTTATCTGATATATCTGTTACTAAGAAGCTGTAGATAAACATGTCCCTGATCTCTCCTTTGCAAAACCCATACTTCCTTAACAACCCTTCTTTTAGAAATCCAACCTTTTCTAGCACCCTTTGTGACCCTTTATTTTCTACCTCTACCAAAGCCTCAATCCTCAACAAATCTGGGAACTCTTTGAACACCCCAGGGAGGGCCATCTTCAATGCTATCGTGATTATCCCTTGCCCCCAGTAATTCGTGCCCACCGCATAGCTAACATGCGCTCTGCATCTGTCCTCACCGGATTCTGGTCTGATTGAAATGTAGCCAATCGAGCGGTCATCCAAACATATAGACCGACGCCATGGGTGGGGTATTGCAGCCTTCTCAATGTATGTTAGTGCTTCTTCCCTAGAGGTGATGGTGTTCCATCTAAGATAGCGCGTTACTCTATCATCGCTGGCCCATTTTAGGAAGTCGTCGACGTCGGAGAGCTCGAATGGCCGGAGCGAAATTCGTGAGGAATCCATTGGACCCGGCAATTTTCTGTTGTTTTATTTCGATTACACAGATATATAAAGGAGCTAGGCATGTGGTGGAGGAAACTTGCGTGGAGGCCAAGCCTATCACAGGACGACGGCCATAGACCTTATCAATAATGGTATTCCTCATTGAGAAGCTGGTCCAATGATGTAGATTTGGGTGCATTGAACCAGCCAGCTAGCAGACAAGTTGGCCATTCTCATTCCAGGATGCAACTTGCTATTGATAAGCTGAAAATTTTGTCCATGGACCAGAAACAGACATTATTGAATATTATAAACGAAAAATAAATGACCTGATTTGATAGCACTAATAAAGTGGAGAGTGAACGATTTAATTTCGTAAGAACAAAATCTCATGCTTTAAAAATTGTGTTGATATAAAAAAATTCTTTTTCATCAGTTACTATTTACCAGTTCACATTTCACATTTTATAAAAAATACTCATACACCCTATGAAAAACACCTTCTCATCTTATGAAAAATTATAGGTGTGAGATATATGACGTGAACATGTACTGATTTGTAACAAAACTCAAATAGATATAGATCATACACATCCCATAAGCCACAATCTATCATCATCTTGAAAACGGGAACACTTCAATGTCATCGTTGACTCATTAGAATCCATCATCTTTGAGGAAATTTTCAATGGAGCGGTAAAATGTGTAGAAATCGTAAACAGCATAAAAAAGAACTCTGTTAGGCTGACATTGACACTGAGAGATGAAAGTCAAGAAAACGAATAAGATTAGATAGCCAATAGTCCTAGCCATAAACGATGGATACTAGACGATGTGTATCGACTCGTGTAGTACAGTAGCTAACATGTTAAGTATTCATTTTTGTATTGGTAGCAAGCTATACCTTTCAATAATGCTGCAAATAGTTTTTTCTTTGGTCAGCCAATTAAGCTGCAAATATCACTTCAATCATTTAGCAAATATACACAAATGATGAATCTGGAATGTAGTCAAAAGCCTTACATGGTTCGATTCGTGAAGAGAATGAAGTTTATATGTTGAATTGGTTTAATGTAATGTGTTAAATCTACCTTACAATAAAAAATGTTAAAAATCTGATAGTTCATATTAAATCATGTTAGTGTGACAAACATTCTTCCATAAGATTTATGTATAAACAAAGCATTTCTCTTTCATGCATCCCATCTGCCACAGAAAGCCGGTTAACTTTTGAGCCTGCATGTAACATTTTACAGTCCGAAGTTCAACTCAAATGCAAAACCTTTGCTCAAGAAGTTGTGTGCAATATCAAATTATCAATAAGTACATTGCTGTACAGTCTACATGGGCTCGAAGTCTTGTCCCACATTGCTAGCACGCAGGAGCACCTTCACGAGTGGGACGATAAAAGAGGGCAAGAGTTAGCGTAATAATCATACCTTTCTCGGCCTTTTGGCTAAGATCAAGTGTAGTATCTGTTCTTATCAGTTTAATATCTGATACGTGGCCCATCGGGTCACACGATATTAAATTAATTTTTTTAGGGGGAGTGCCCATCACAGTAGCTAGCTACTGGGGCACTCGAGCGTCGCCTTTGCTTTGCACTACTGCATCGGCCCGGCGCACCCCCAACCAATTCAAGTTGAAATGCATAAAATCGTGAACAGAACAGCAGCTCTGGAGGTGCGGGACAGAATAGAAGAATTTGTACTGTCACCAAGGCATTCTTGATGCTCGCAGACTTCCTAGATAAGCTTTAGGAACATAGCTCTGATGTTTGTGAGCTCTTTGACCCTCATACTCAATGCAACTTTGGATTATAGCTGTGATATTTGAATGAGATAAGCTAAAGCCTAGCTCCTGTGCAAGTTTTTTCTTGATCAGCTTCGCCTCACTCACAGCTTGATTTGATTATGCTTGTCAATTGTGGGACTCATACACACTGAGATCAGAGCTAGGGCTGACAGATGCACAAGCTTCAAAAACAAGTTATACGCAGTTTGGTGGTTGCTTATTTCTGTATATTATTAAAGTTCATTCTTCTTTTGGACTGATCAAAAGCTATGCCAATTTGAATATTTGGGATATGGTTGATACTTCACCTTGCTCTGTTCTCATCCTTCTCTGGCGAGGCCCACAGTTCAGATAAATCAACTCTATGATCTGGGTTTCACATTCTGTAGTCCATGGAAAATTAATATAATTTGAGCAGTCTGAAATAGAACTCAGTTCCTTAAAACTGGCCAACTGATTGACTAGGAAGATTGTATGCAGTCTTTGGTCCTTGATTAGAAAAGCAAAACTGCTGCCTACAGTAGTCAGATGGATTAAGCCAGATGTTTGCTTTGTATTGGGGATAGGCATGTCTAGGCTATTAGTCAAATGGGACATATGACACTTGTTTTGCTTTTTCTAGTAACAAGTTTACCTTGGTTGTGACACTGAAATTCTTTTTTACTGTAGAAGTATTCCACTGCCAAAAAGCGAGGGCATAACAATGAACTCAATAAACTCAAGCATAGTCTCTTAAAAAAAAGGTGATTAGTCGGGAGAAAATTAGTTTCTTAGACCTTGGCCTTGCCTCCCTTCCACTCAAAAGAAGTTCCCATAAACAAAAAAAAAACTCTCTTCTGACCTAAATTTTTGCGTATTGGCCCTGCAAGATGGCATAGCCTCTGTTTCCCACTTTTGTGTAATACTTGTGTTTAGAGAAAGCTTCTTACTCATTCAAGTAGATTATCAATTATTTTGCTCAGTGTTTTCTGTGAAGAACTCGTACGAATTCTTGCCTCTAGTTTTGGTCAGGTTTACACTTTCTTATTGCTGACTTTAATTGTTGTTTAAACCCAACTTGAGATTGTATGGTTTATTGATATTATGACATTATGTAAAAGTTCCCAGTGGATAGATCATAAGCCAGCAGTCATCTTTATTGAGAAGGGAAGAGAGCTAGATGTCTCCTCAGTAATACAAAACAATATTAACCCTGAAGAGGTCACCAAAAAAAAAAAAATAACGTATACCCAAACCCCTCAAACTAAGGGAACTGAATACAGTACTGTAGAATACAATAATATGTAGGCATCGTGTGCTGTGAACGGCAGACTAGCATAGGACAAGATTCTTATGTGGTGAAGGATGAAGCAAATGCTGCAGCACAAAGAAGGAAAAAGAGATGCGAAATCGACAACTTGATGGAACTTCCAGCTGATGAACCGTCGTCTGTCGATGGGACAGTTTTAGATCCTCCTCCTGCTCATGTGAACATCAACATGAACATTAAACCAATGAACAAAATAAGCAACTAAATCAGTCCTTTTAACTTTGAGGCTTCGTTGATAGGTAAAATGATAAACAAAACTTTTTCTATTGCCACATATATATCTTAAGGCCCCTGTAAAGATTTGATTTTATTAAACCCAAAATCTGGTCTGCATTGTTCTGCATGTGACAAATAGCAACAATTTTGCATTCAACTGAATAAACAATGCAGCATTTTGTACCTGAGGGAACTGTGTTTGAAGAGTCTGGTGTTCCTGCGGGGGAGTCGGCTGGAGAAGCAGCTGCTCATATTCACGAAGTGCGAGTTAGAAGAGACGAAGACAAGACATTATTGCTTTTTTCAATACAGTTCAGAGTATTTCTCCAAAATATTGGTCAGAGAAGATTTTGATATGGAATCATACCGTTACAGCGGCTAAGGGGTGGAGTCTGAACATTACAAGCACCAGGAAGGGCTAGAGCCTGAGTTCGGTTGACGTTGATCCCCAGCGACGAGCCACCACCATTAATGACCTCACACAAGCACTGCGGCTGCGAACGGACTACGGTTGCGAGCTGCGAGCAGCATCCTGAAGATGGGGTGGAGGAGTTGCCGGTAATGTAGTTTAGGCATGGTGACAAGCTGACTATCACATTTGTACAGCTCGACTGAGCCTCAGCTCCTGCCCAGAGCATGGTCACTAGGAGTAGGACGACACCCATCTCAAACTTTCCTTGCGCCATTGAGATGTTCCCAAATATGTGCTGAAAAAATACCTGTAAATGCTAAAAAGATCTTGTGCCACTCGGGTATGCTTTGTTTGGTGGGGGGAAGAGGATAGATGTATGGCCCTTTATAGGGAAATCAAAACAGAAAGAGACAAAGTGAAAACTTGGGTTATGTGGGCGAACAACCTTCTCCTACTCTCTAACCGGTCCTCGTCACTTCGGCTGCGGCCTACCAAGCTAGCTCGATCCAGGTTGTTGTTCAAAGTTCAAAACTGGAGACTTGGGAACTTTTATGTAGCTTGATGCATACGGAAAATTTATTAGTTTTTCAAGGTCGGCTATGTGGGTGACCAATTTATACAATATTGGGATGTTTCACAGCTGGAGAGTCCACGTTGAGGAACTTCTTGCAATAAGAAGAAAGCATGATGCATTTATGACTTTTAAAATTTTCTTTCAACTGGCTGTTTAGCCTAAAAGTTGAGAATCTGAACTCTGAACTGGTGCAGATAGGTGGCAGACAATTCTAATCTTAAAATAATAGTGATATATGGTGACTTGGCATAGGAAAAAAGTATTAGACTATGCCTCGCGTAGTAGTATTGGCATCGTTTGTTTTCAGAGATGAGATGAGATGTAAGTTGAAAAGTTGAATAAAATATTGTTAGAATATATTTTTTAATATTATATTTGTTTTGAAATTTGAAAAAGTTGAATTGTTTATTTTATTTTATATGGAAATTTGAAAAAGTTATAACGATGGGATGAGAGGTTTTTAAAATTTTTAAAATTTTGGATTTTAGTCTTGAAAACAAATAAGGCCTAAATGATCTGTAAAATAGTAATAAATAGTACGAGAACTTCACTTAGAGGAGGTGATAGCAACTCCATCCTTTACATGCTTCCTCGATAAGAGAAACTCTACTTGCAACCGGTTGGAGAAATTCCCGCATAATCGGGTGCACTTTTTAATAAAAAAATTTTATTTATTTTTTATTCATTTCATTCCCCCCCTCTCTCCCAATTCTATTTTCATGCTCAATCAATCCGCTCAAAATAAAAGTAAAATGTTGAAATCAAGCTAGAAATGTCCAAGCAAAGACAAGAATGGGTTTTGTGTTTGTTTTTTTCCTCACTAATCCTTCCGGGTAAGATGAGTTTTCTTTTTTACTTGAGATCAAAGAAAAAGGGAAATGGACTCATTTTCCTTTTAAGTTCTTTTTTTTTTTAACAATGAGGATTCAAATAATTAAAGTTACAAAGCCATGTTGTTGTATTTGTTGAAGGTCTTGCAGCAAAGGGGGCATGAGAACTATGTTGGACCGATCAAAATGTGAGCAGGGGTAGGAATCCAATATTGTCCCTTGTTGAGCCCGTTTGAGGGATACCCAAAAACAAGAGTGACCTCATCTTTATCAGAGATCTCTGTGGAGGAGAACTTTGAGATCAAATAAGCAAAAGTAGGGCTTGGAAGCCCTAAATGAAGAGCCAATGCGACAGTGTCTTCATGATCTGCAGATGTACTAGAGAACAAGCTTTCTTTTTTCTCCTTGATATTCTTGTCCATCTTTGCCAAGGTGTACCATGCCAAAAACTTACAGACCGACAAGAGCGTAGCGATGAAAGTGGAGGGAAAGGAAATAGATGTACGAATCAAGAAAAATGAGATTTTTAAATGCTAACGTGTGAGCCGGTCGCACAACAATTTTCCTAGTCGGTTGTATCTAGCAGAGCTTCAATGAAAATGCTATTCAACCCACCTTTTTAAATGGTGACCATTGTAATTTTTTTTTTAAATTATTTTTCAAATCGTTTATGAAGAAGAATCACTTATTATTGAGAAACAATTTTGGAAGTAAGAATAGAAATATAAAATAAAAAAAGAAATGGCCAAATGGTGGAAAAATGGTAGCTGAGTAGCATAATCCATCGTCATTTATTTATAAGTAAGAGGAGCGATGAAAAATAATATTCATCATTGTTTTAATTATTATTCTTTTATTACTCTTGATGTATAAAATAACCGATAAATAAAAAATAATTTTCTAATCATTTGATACTACATAAAAGAATGATAAAATAGTAATGATTAAAAGAATAATGAATAGAAATTCTCTAAAAATAATAGCCAAACGGTCTTGATTATGGGCTTTAGTGCAAGGGAGTTTTTATTTTTTATTTTATTTTATTGTACTTTGATCAAATAGAAGTGGGGTCTAGCCAGGGGCTTATTGCATTTCTTGGAAGTTGGAAGTCATTGGGGGTCTATTTGATTAGTGCTATTTTAAGATCGGGGCATATCTAATCCTATAATTATTAAAGTCTTCTTAATTGCTATCTTCAGATACGTTAGCAGATGAGAAATTTCTGTGGGTCTTATAATTATTGAGGTATACATAAATAACTTTAATTTCCTGTCAAAATATAGAATTGAATTTGAGCATTAATTTACAAACAACTGAAAAAAATCCCAATTTAAAAACAAGTTTTAACTAAGTGGCACAAATCTCGTACAGTTTTTTTTTTTTTGAAATAAACCTCAATACTTCATTAATCAAACTTTAAGTGTTACAAAGTTTGTCTTTTTCCAGAAAGTTTACAATAAAAGCTGGAATATCTTCTATCCATATCTTAGCTTCTACTAATTTCAAAACTTCTTTAGCTAGTGTATGAGCCACTGTATTTTTTTCCCTATAAGCAAAATGTAAAGACCAATTTGGTCTGTTTTTTAACACTGAATGAATATCTTCAACTAAGGGACCAACACTGGACAGATCCTCCTCCTCACTTTTGACTGCTGTAACAATAGCCTTGGCATCTCCTTCAAAAATAACATTGTGAATGTTTAAATCATTGTACACCTCCAATGCCTTCCAAAGTGCATAACATTCTGCCATTGTTGAATTCTGAGCATACTCCCTTTGATCACAAACAGCCACCATTGCCTCTCCTTTCTCGTTTCTAATCATTATTCCCACTCCCATTCTCTTTTTCTTCATGTCAAAAGATGCATCCCAATTAACCTTTAAGAAATTGGCCTCTGGTTTCTGCCATTGAGTCATTAATCTATCTGCATTAGAGTCATGAATCTGTACCTTTTGTGAATTCTTGTACTCTTCCAGCCCCTCCTTTGCTAAAATAAGAATATTTCTCGGACAAGAGAGTTTCTTCTCCAAGACCCATTCATTTCTCCTGAATCACACTCTTCTGAAAATAACTGCTAACTCTTCCAGCTGAGACATGTTCATTCTTGCCATCAATTTCTCCCACAATTGCATAAAGTCAGCCTCTTTACAATTCCATTTTTGAACTAAACTTCTCTCATCCGCCCATATGTCATTTGCTGCTGTACATTCCCAAAGAGCATGCATGACTAACTCATCTTTTGTAAAGTAGATAGGCCAAATGGGGTCTTGCACAACTTTCCTTTTAAATAAGTTCTTCTTTGTGGGAAGCAAATTATTTCCTGCCTTCCATAAGAATAACTTGACCACCCCTGGTACTTCAAGATTCCAGATGTTCCTCCATCTCTTATCCTCCACTTCTTCATCTGAGTAAGTACCCATTCTGTTTCTCAATCTCTCAAGTTGCAGATAATAGGCACTACTTACAGTAAGAACCCCTTTCTTTGAAGGACCCCATATTAACTTGTCTTGCATTTTACCTTTACACAAGGGAATGTTGAGAATTTGCTCAGCCTCTTCACTTGAAAAAATAGCTCTAATTCTTCCTTCGTTCCATTCCCTCTTCTGTTTATCCATCAACTCTTCCACCTTTGAATCTCCCTTAACACAGATACTGGTGACTGGACAGAAAAAGATGATGGAGTTGATAGCCACTTTGAACCCCAAATCTGTATCTTACTCCCATCCTCCACTCTCCATCTTAAACCCTCTTGAAGCAGACCTCTTGCAGACCAAATGCTTCTCCATATTAATGAAGGTTGGTAACCAAGTTTAGCCCCTAGAAAATCTGACTGCCTAAAATATTTCTCCTTAAAAACCACAGCTGCTAGAGAATCTGGATGCTTTAGTAGCCTCCATCCTTGCTTGGCTAAGAGAGCAAGATTGAAGCTTTCCAAATCCCTAAACCCCAGACCTCCTTTCCCTTTTTGCAATCCCATAAAATCCCATTTCTCCATTGAATACCCCCTTCCTTATGCTGTTTACCCCACCAAAATTTTGAAAATAAACCATTCATCTCCTTACACAACTTCATAGGAAGTTTAAACACACTCATGTAGTATGTAGGTATGGATTGGAGCACAGCCTTAATCAGTACTTCTTTTCCAGCTTGTGAAAGGAAGTTATTTTTCCAGCTGGAAATTCTCTGTTAGACCCTCTCTTTTAAGACTCTAAAAGAATTGTACTTGGATCTTCCTACCAATGCTGGGAGGCCTAAATATTTCTAATAACTACCACAGGCAACAGAGGCGCCAACCACCATAATACTTCTCTTGACAACCTCCTTGGTATTACTACTGAAAAACAAAGAAGTCTTCCCTTTATTTAGACACTGACCAGAGGCTTTTTCATATTTGTTCAACAGCACTTGAAACTTGTTCCATTCTTCCAATGAAGCCCTTCCAAAGAGAATACAATTATCTGAAAAAAGAAGATGGTTGATACTAGAATCCCCTTGAGTCACTTGTACCCCTCTAATAACTTTCTGTTTTTCATGAAAATTAAGCATCGAACTCAGCCCCTCAGTACATATAATAAACAGGTAGGGTGACAAAGGGTCACCCTGCCTTAACCCCCTTGAGGGCTTGAATGAGTAGCCTGCCTTCCCATTGATTAATACAGAAAAAGTTACTGAACAAACACAATTCATAATGAGCTTCACCCATTTCTCACAAAAACCAAGTCTTGTCATCACTATTTCTAAGAACTTCCATTCCACTCGGTCATAGGCCTTGGACATGTCCAACTTAATAGCCATATTTCCCATCCTCCCCCTCTTCCGTGTTTTCATAGAGTGTAACAATTCATAAGCAATCATAATATTATCACTTATCATCCTCCCAGGCAGAAAAGCACTTTGAGAAGGAGAAATGATAGTTGATAACACTTTTTGAATCTGTTAGAGATGGCTTTTGACACAATTTTATAAATCACATTATACAAACTGATTGGTCTATAGTCACTAACCAACTTGGGGTCCTTCACTTTAGGTATCAAGGCAATGGAAGTAAAATTAAAAGCAGGATCCATAGAATTACCATTTAGAACCGATAGAGCTGCCTAACACACTTCTTCTGCTACCACATGCCAATGATTCTGGTAAAAAAGGCACCAAATCCATCTGGGCCAGGGGACTTCAAGGGTCCCATTTGCTTGATTGCCTCTTCCACCTCCTTCCTCGAAAAGCTTCTTGAAAGCCACTCATTTTCTGATGGAGTTACTTTTGTTTCTAAACTTTTGATACAGTCTTCTATCTCTTTTCTGGTAGGGCTGGTTGTCTGAAAAAGATTCATAAAATACCTTCTAAAAGTTTCCTCAATTTCATCAGACCCAGTGACTCTCCTACTACTTTCATTCACCACTGCCTTGTTTAGATTCCTCTTTCTCCTTTGATTAGCACAAGCGTGGAAATACTTAGTATTTCTATCTCCAAGCTTATACCAATTTGTTTTAGCCCTCTGTCTCCATCTCGTATCTTCTTTATCCAGCGGCAGGTTCAAATCTTCTTTCACTCTCCTTATCTCAGTTACATTATTGCTATTTTCCTCCTCTTGTAGTCTCTGCAACACTTTTGATTTTTCTTCTATTTCTTTTTTTCCTTCATTTTTTAACTTCTTACTCCATTTCTGAAAAACTACTTTACTGTCATCCAGTAGCTTAACCACCTTATAAGATGGGTTCTTCCCTACAACTTCCTTCTTCCATGCTGTTTTTAGAGTCAATTCACAATCGTCTTCTAAGGCCCAACATGCTTTATACTTAAAAGATCTCCTCTTAACCCCTTCAGCTCCTTTTTGTTTTTGTAGATGGATTAACAAAGGTTTGTAGTCAGATGTACTACTCACCAAAACCTCTACCCATGATTCCTTATACACCTCCTTCCATTCAGGATTTACAACAGCCCTATCTAAGCTTTCTTTTGTAAAAGTACTATCATCATGCATATTACTCCATGTAAACCTGTCCCCATTCCAACCCAAGTCATAAAGGTTTCCATCAGTAAGAGCCTCCCTAAACAAAGCCATCTGCCCCTCAAGTCTAACTCTTCCCCCTTCTTTTTCACTGTTAACAAAGATTTCGTTAAAATCCCCCACAACACACCACCCAACCTGAGCTTGTGGTCTAAAAGATTTCAACAAGTTCCAAGATTCATTTCTTTTGGTAGTATCAGGCTAACCATAGTAACAAGTCAGCAACCATCTTTTATCACCCTCCTCATCCATAATCCAAGCATTAATATGTCTTTGAGAATAATTCACAATTTCTATTCCCACGTTTTTATTCCAGAATAAAGCCAAACCACCCCCTTTCCCCACTGAATCCACAGTAAAGCAGCCCTCACAATCTAGTCTTAGTCTGAGAATTCTCCAATTCTCGGCAGTTCCAACTTAAGATTTTCATAATGATTGGCGGGGCTGAAAATCAGCCACCGCCACTTCAACCACACTGTCTTCCCCTTCTACATCACTACTCCATTTTCCTTTCTTTCTATCCTTTCCCCTTTCATTCCCTTCAAACTCATATTCCCCATTCCTTTTTTTGTTATCAATCATAATTACTGAACTCTCCCTTTTTTTCTTTTTTCCTTACTTTCCTCTTCCATCTTCCTTTTTTTATGGCCTGTTCAACTCCCTTCCTACCCTCATCCTGAACCACTACCTCGATAGGACTTAACTTCCTCTCCCCATCTCTAGTACTCATAGCACCAGCTTTATATGTTACCTCCTCTCTCAGCTCCACCTCAAATAGTTGAGCCATGCTTTTCTCTACATTATTTTACCCCATCCTCACACTCATATTCACTTCCTCTTTATTTTTATACTCCCCTTCCCTCCCATTGTTTGAGCTTTCTGAAATGTCATCTATTCTCACTACCTCATCTCTAATTTTTCCCCCCTCATTTTCATCTCCCTCTCTCGCTACCTCTTTTTCCACCCCTTGATACAGGCTACTTTCTTCCTTCCTCCATTTTTTAAACCCCTCTTCCTTACTCGTAAAATAGTTAGAAAACTTCCTTCTTTGAATCTGAGTAGCCCTCAACCAAGCTCCATATTGTTCAACCTTATTTTCTGTATCTTCCAATAAACTGAAGCATCCATTTACCCCGTGAACAATGCATCCACAGGAAAAACAAATGCGCGGCATCTTCTCATAACTGAAGGGAATCCAGACACTCTCCCCCTTCACCTTGATGGTACGTCCTCTAGGCAAAGGCTGTAACAAATTCACGTAGACCCGAACCCTCAAATAACTCCCCCAACCACAACCATCATCCTGAACATCCACTTCCTCTACCTTCCCAACCGTGCTACCAATCAGTATTCCTCTTTCTTTATTCATGCACGATAAAGGCAAGTTATGCAATCTGATCCAGAAACTTTCATGATCAAAATTTATACGATGCAATGGGATATGGCCCTCGAACTCCCTCAGGGCTAACAGATTGTTGTAAAAAAGCCAAGGCCTCCCAGCCCATACTCTTTGCTTATCCGCCTGGTTCTCGAATACTAAGATAAAAATGTTTGTACTAACCTCTGTAAACTCTGCTGCCTTACTAATCCTCCATATCTTCGCCATTGTTGCCTCCACTGCCTCCCTGCTTATGGTCCTCATAGAAAATATTTTTCCAACTAAACTTCTCTGCTCCTTGTTCTTCAGTCCCTCAGGTACTTCATCTTCTATGATGATTTCTGAGACCTCCTCTTCCGGAAGCCTTAGCTTCTTCCATTTTGCTTCCAAGTCCTCCATTGCTCGTTTTCTTCACTTCTCAAAGACCACCTTCAGAACACCTTGAGTCCCTTAGGTCGAGCCCCTTCTCCGAATATTCTCTCACAAAACCCTGCAAACCGCAGTACTCAGACACCCTTGACCACCGTGCGAATATTCTGTACCACACTACACCACCCTTACCTCCACTACTTCCGTTATAACCGTCTTACGTACCACTCACTTCGCTCCACCCCTTTTCCAGAGAGAAAAAAGAGGAGAATATTTAATTCGGGTTCTTTTTTCTTTCTTTCATCTCGTACAGTTACTTTGATACTTCTACTGTGTATATTTATTTATATTTCAATATAGTTACGATCTTGGCCCTAAAGAAAAAAGAATGAACTTAGAATATGATTATAGTGTTTTTTTTTTTTTTAATGTTTTGGAAGAAGAAAAATGCTAACTATAATTGAGAAAAATCTTATAAAAAATTTACTTCTCCAAGTGTTAATTATTGATATGCTGAAAATTATGAAATTTAAAATTTAAAATTTGAGTTTCAAAATAAAACTGACAAAATGAGTCTTATACGCGTACATAAAATTGTAAGTATATGTAGCACTACTCTTTGAAAGAATATTAAATATTTTATGGGTAATGCTACATACTGTCTTAGGGTATGCAAATCATGTGTACTTCCTTCAAAAAAAAATGTGAGATTTATAATTAAAGAAAATAAATTTTTCATGTAGGTCTTATATTTATCTATTTTTTTTAAGTGGAATACGCAGAGCTTGTACGTTAGGACCTTAAATATCATTTTTCTATCCATTTTAAAATATTTTAAAGTGGATATATAAAGGGACAAATTTAGAGGGATCAGGGGGCTCCCCCAATTTTTTTTTTTTTTTTTGTTGTTGATATTTTTCATCAATTTAATCTAAAATTATGTATAAATAAAAATAAAAGGGTATTAGATGTGAATTGTTTTAATTCTAAATATGTCTTATTCTCCATAAATCATATACATGCTCATTGATTCATCATGTATACCTAAGTTTTTAAATTTGATTTATTATGTTGTATGTACGTTTAAATTAGTTTTAAATATCATAATATGAATTTTTATGGATTATTTTCTTTGCCTTTTATTTTAAAAACTTAAGCTGAACAATATGGACAAAAAGCAAAAAACTTTAAATCATAAACATTGTTAAAACTAGTTGCATGTCTGGGATTGAAGTTAGAAATATAACTTATAACTTTAGAACTTATAATTTAGAGTTTAAATAATAAGTTTTACTATTAAAATATTACTTACTGTTTGGTAACCTTATGTTTAAAACATTTTCAAACATGTTATATTTATTTAAAAATAAATTAAAAAAATACTTTCTGAGGTAGAAGTGTCGATCATTTTATTTTTTTAAAATTATGACCATATTTTTAAAAGTTTGAAAACTGTAATTATCTGAAAGTTGTATAGATATTTTCACTTATTGATAAAAGATTTTAAATTTGAACTACATTCCGGATTATCCAAAAAAATACGTTTGAGGAAAAATAATTTTTTCTCAAACGTATTTTTTAGCTTATTTGAGATTAAAAAATACTTTAATATGTAACACTCAAACAATTTAATTTTTTTATTAATGAACTTTTAATGCTATTTAAGCACTTTTTAAGACTCTACTATAGCTCCAAACAGACCCTAGGTTTCAAAATAAAAATCAAAACTAAAGATAAGGTTCAGAAACAAATTAATAATTGACGAAATTCTTATAAATTATTTGCTTGTTTATATTGAGAATGAATTTGATAATTAGTTCTTTATTTGTTGAAAGAATAATGAGATCAATTAGCATATTAAATGCTTTTATTTTTTATTTCAATTTTTTATTTTATTTTTTTATTTTTTTACATTCAAGTTTGAAACTTCCTGTATTTTTATCCACAGTAGTTTTTTCATTTTTGTTATATCCAAACTTTTATATATCCTAGGAGTCTATGACCCACTACATAAATTCTAGCTTCGTCGTCCCTGATATATATGACATTCATCTTTGATTGATAAATCTCGAAATACATTCAAAGTCTATTTCTTAAACACAACATTTTTATTATGGAAAATTCATTACAATACACTATCATTTTAATTTCATCTTATTATACAAGATGTGGTATATTTATTACCATTAGATGATATTCTATTAAATGATTCTTTATCAACCAATAATGATAAATATATCACATCTTATATAGTAGAATGAAAATAACATAGTAGTGTACTGTGTGGTATATAACATTACTCTTTCCGACATACTATAAACTACATTATTGGGCTGAGAGAGTCCTGGGTTAGGCTGGTATTCTTTTTCTTTAGAAATAAAACCAGGAGAATTCTTGCTGATGTTGCTGCACGCTTTGCATCGTATTAGAGAGAGTGCTCCATACCAACTAGTGGGGTTCTTTTTTGGAATACATATTGAACATATTGCCTAGAGGTACTGGTGTGCCAATCTCCAAAAGTTTGGATTAGAAGATATTATATATTACATTGCCGTCTAATATATAGTTTAGAATAATACTAAATATAATTTTAGAGTGTACAAATTTTATGTACTACCTTTAAAAAATAGTGAAACCCACTATTAAAAAATTGACTTTTTAATGTAGATTCTAGATTTGTTTACTTTTTTTGTTTTTTAAAAAGCACGACATTTGTGCACTCTAAGATTGTATCTAGTATTACTCTATAGTTTAACTTTTTGAATTATCATTTCACACAAAATGATAACTTTGTTTTTGGGAAGTTTGGATAGTGAATTGAGTTGCGATGAGATGAAATGAGAGTTGAATAAAATATTGTTAAAATATAATTTTTTAATATAATTTTTATTTTGAGATTTGAAAAAATTGAATTATTTATTATATTTTGTTTGAAAGTTAGAGAAAATTGTAATGATTAGATGAGATGAGATCAACTCATTACCCAAACAAGGCCTTATAACTAGTTTGTTTTCACAATACTTTTTGATTCATCTCATCTAATCATTAAAACTTTTTCAAAATTTTATACAAAATAAAATAAACAATTCAACTTTTTCAAATCACAAAACAAAAATAATATTAAAAATATATATTCTAATAATATCTTATTTAATTTTCTGGTTTGTTTTATGAAAAGAATTGAGATTAAAGTTGAAAATTGAATAAAATATTATTATAATATATTTTTTTAATATTATTTTTATTTTGAGATTTGAAAAAGTTGAAATGTTTATTTTAGTTTTCACAACACTTCTCAACTTATCTCATCTGCAAAAATAAACATTACTAATCTACACGGAAAACCAAGTCTTAAAAGTAGAGAAACACCATTCATGAATATGGTAAGCAATAGAAACACTGGAATCTACAGTAATGAGCAGGATTACACGGAAGGTATAAAGGTTCGGTCTTTAACTGAACGGCAAACCAAAGTCTTGGAGAAAGATGCTAGTTAACCAAAGTATGTATTAGATATTACATTAAGAGAAATGTTACACAACCTCTTCAACCTCCACACACTAGATTTTTTTTAATTTTTAAATTTTTTAAATTTTTTTTTGAGTTTATTCTTTTTAAATTAATTTAATTTTTCCATTCATTATTTATATATTAAATATTTGAAAAAAAAAAAAAATGTGGTGTGTGGAGGTTGTGTGAATAGTAAGAAGTTGAGTAGAATTTTTGTTACATTAAAGCCAGTAAAAGCACTCGAATAGTAGTAGTTAACTCTCCAAGAAATCCCAAAGAAAACTCAGAAGCTGCAGCAAAGTGAACTATATGCGGCCATGAAGATGGAAAGAAGGACGAGTTGAAGAGGCATTTCTACAACAGCAGTACCGTTGGAAGAGCTTGCACCGGTCGTTGGAACTGTTTTAGATCCAGATCCTGCATCCACTCACATGTGATGTTCAAGACGATATATTGTCTGATTTCTAGGATATACCCCACATCTTAAACAGCTATTTATTTATCGATCATGCTTTCAATTGGACAAATTTGTATTTGAGAGAAAATCACTAAATTATTAAACAATATTCACATCTTTTATTCACTCACATGGGATGTGATATGAAGGTAACAGTTGAAACAATCAGTGAATCAAAATTGGCCCTTGGTGATTCATCATTGATTTAAGTACATTACTTTTTATGGATGAACTAATAGTGTCATCAAAACCTTCCTTTGGGAGTAGATCTTGACGGACAAAGTGTTCACTCCATCATATCCACATTTAAAACCATGTTTAATGATTTGTCACCAAAATTAAGAAAATCTAGTACTTTTGGACAACCAATCTTTTCTTAAATTTTGATGTAAATACTTTGTCCTATATTGGATAAATAAATATACATGGCATTATAAGAAGAGCCAAAATAATCAATTCACACATGTATTTATAATAATAACATGAACATAAAAAAGAGCCAAGTTGCCGGCACGGTGACACAGCCACCTTACGCAACATGTTGCTGACACACAGCGGCTCCACTATCATACATTCATGGCAGTTTCTCAATCCCTTTACCCAGCATAGATACAATACAACAATTTTGAGACATAGAATTTAAATAAAACTCTTACATATAAATCATACAAATATATAGCTCTAGATGTTATACACATTCTAGAAGCCACTATCTATCATCATCTTGAAAACAGGAACACTTCTATGTTGCCGTTGACTCATTGGAATCCATCATCTTTGAGGGAATTTTCAGTGGAGTGGTAAAATACTTAAAGATCGTATAGAACACAAAAAAGCACTCTGCTAGGCCAACACTGACACTGACACTGACACTGATACTGACACTGAGAGATGAAGGTTAAGAAAACGAATGAGATTAGATACCCAATAGTCCTTGTCATAAACTATCCATACTAGACGCTATGTGTATCCACTCGTGTAGTACTGTAACTAACGTGTTAAGTATTCATTTTTGTATTGGTAGCAAGCTATACCTTTCAATAATGCTGCAAATAGTTTTTTCTCTGCTCAGCCAATTAAACTGCACAATATCACTTCAATCATTTAGCAAATATACACAAATGATGAATCTGTAATGTAGTCAAAAGCCTTACATGGTTCGATTCATGAAGAGAATGAAGTTTATATGTTGAATTGGTTTAATGTAATACAATAAATCTATCTTACAATAAATATGATCAAATCATGTCAGTATGTAAACATTCTTATCTAAGATTTATGTATAAACACAGCATTTCTCTTTCATGCATCCCATCTACCGCACAAAGCCGGTTAACTTTTGAGCTTGCATGTAACATATAACAGTCCGAAGTTCATCTCAAATGCAAAACCTTTGCTCAAGAAGTTGTGCGCAATATCAAATTATCAATAGGTACACTGCTGTGCAGTGTACATGGGCTCGAAGTCTGTCCCACATTGCTAGCACTGCAGGAGCACCTTCACGAGTGGGACGATAAAAGAGGGCATGAGTTAACGTAATAAGCATACCTTTCTCGGCCTTTTGGCTAAGATCAAGTGTAGTATCTGTTCTTATCAGTTTAATATCTGATACGTGGCCCATCGGGTCACACGATATTAAATTAATTTTTTTACGGGGAGTGTCCATCACAGTAGCTTGCTACTGGGGCTCTCGAGCGTCGCCTTTGCTTTGCACTACTGCATCGGCCCGGCGCACCCCCACCCAATTCTAGTTGAAATGCATACAAGCGAGAACAGAGCTGCAGCTCTGGAGATGTGGGATAGAATAGAAGAATTTGTACTGTCACAAAGGCATTCTTGATGCTTTAGGAACATAGCTCTGATGTTTGTGAGCTCTTTTACCCTCATACTCAATGCAACCTTCTGGGCTTCATTAGATGATGCTCATTCAAGTAGCTGAACAATATATCTGAATGTTTTTGAGCTCTTTGACCCTCATACTCAATGCAACTTTGGATTATAGACTATAGTTGTGATATTTGAATGAGATAAGCTAAAGCCTAGCTCCTGTGCAAGTTTTCTTGATCAGCTTAGCCTCACTCACAGCTTGATTTGATTATGCTTGTCAATTATGGGATTCATACACACTGAGATCAGAGCTAGGGCTGACAGATGCACAAGCTTCAAAAACAAGTTATACGCAGTTTGGTGGTTGCTTATTTCTGTATATTATTAAAGTGCATTCTTCGTTTGGACTGATCAAAAGTTATGCCTATTTGAATATTTGGGATATGGTCGATTCTTCTTCACCCTGCACTGTTCTTTTCCTTCTCTGGCGAGGCCCAAAGTTCAGGTAAATCAACTCTATGATCTGGGTTTCCCATTCTGTACTCCATGGAAAATTAATATAATATGAGCAGTCTGAAATAGAACTCAGTTCCTTAAAACTGACCAACTGATTGACTAGGAAGATTGTATGCAGCCTTTGGTCCTTGATTAGAAAAGCATAACTGCTGCCTACAGTAGTCAGATGGATTAAGCCAGATGTTTGATTTGTATTGGGGATAGGCATGTCTAGGCGATTAGTCAAATGGGACATATGATACTGGTTTTGCTTTTTCTAGTAGCAAGTTTACCTTGCCAGAGTTCGGTTGTGACACTGAAATTCTTTTTAAATGTAAAAGATATCCTTCCGCGAAAAGCGAGGGCATAACAATAAACTCAGGCATAATCTCTTACAAAAAGGTGATTAGTTGGGAAAAAAATTAGTTTTTTAGACCTTGGCCTTGCCTCCCTTCCACCCTTCTACTCACAAGAAGTTCCCATAAAAAAAAAAAAAAAAAAAAAAAAAAAAAAAAAAAAAAAACTCTCCTCTCTCCTAAATGTTTGCATGTTGGCCCTGCAAGATGGCATAGCCTCTGTTTCCCACTTTTGTGTCTAGAGAAAGCTTCTTACTCATACAAGTAGATTATCAATTATTTCGCTTAGCGTTTTCTGTGAAGAACTCGTACGAATTCTTGCCTTTAGTTTTGGTCAGGTTTACACTTTCTTATTGCTGACTTTAATTATTGTTTAAACCCAACTTGAGATTGTATCGTTTATTGATATTATGTAAAAGTTCCCAGTGGATAGATCGTAAGCCAGCAATCATCTTTATTGAGAAGGGAAGAGAGCTAGATGTCTCCTCAGTAATACAAAACAATATTAACCCTGAAGAGGTCACCAAAAAAAAAAAAAAGAAGGTATACTCAAACACCCCAAACTAAGGGAACTGAATAAAGTACTGTAGAATACAATAATAATCACAATAATATGTAGGCATCGTGTGCTGTGAAAGGCAGACTAGCACAGGACAAAATTCTTATGTGGTGAAGGATGAAGCAAATGCTGCAACACAAAGAAGGAAGAAGAGATGCGAAATCGACAGCTTGATGGAACTTCCAGCTGATGAACCGTCGCCTGTCGATGGGACAGTTTTAGATCCTCCTCCTGCTCATGTGAACATCAACGATGAACATTAAACCAATGAACAAAATAAGCAACTAAATCGCTCCTTTTAACTTTGAGGCTTCGTTGATAGGAAAAATGATAAACAAAACTTGTTCTATTGCCACATATATCTTAAGGTCCCTGTAAAAATTTGATTTTATTAAATCCAAAAGCTGGTCTGCATTGTTCAGCATGTGACAAATAGCAACAATTTTGCATTCAGCTGAATAAACAATGCAGCATTTTGTACCTGAAGGAACTGTGTTTGAAGAGTCTGGTGTTCCTGCGGGGGAGTCGGCTGGAGAAGCAGCTGCTCATATTCACGAAGTGCGAGTTAGAAGAGACGAAGACAAGACATTATTGCTTTTTTCAATACAGTTCAGAGTATTTCCCTAAAATATTGGTCAGAGAAGATTTTGATATGGAATCATACCGTTACAGCGGCTTAGGGGTGGAGTCTGAACATTACAAGCACCAGGAAGGGCTAGAGCCTGAGTTCGGTTGACTTTGATCCCCAGCGACGAGCCACCACCATTAATGACCTCACACAAGCACTGCGGCTGCGAACGGACTACGGTGGCGAGCTGCGAGCAGCATCCTGAAGATGGGGTGGAGGAGTTGCCGGTAATGTAGTTTAGGCATGGTGACAAGCTGATTAACACATTTGTACAGCTCGACTGAGCCTCAGCTCCTGCCCAGAGCATGGTTACTAGTACTAGGACCACACCCATCTCAAACTTTCCTTGCGCCATTGAGATGTTCCCAAATATGTGCTGAAAAAATACCTGTAAATGCTAGAAAGATCTTGTGCCACTCGGGTATGCTTAGTTTGGTGGAGGGAAGAGGATGGATGTATGGCCCTTTATAGGGAAATCAAAACAGAAAGAGACGAGAAAACTTGGGTTATGTGGGTGAACAACTTGCTCCTATCTCTAACGGGTTCTCGTCACTTTGGCTGCAGCCTACCTATCTAGCTCGATCCAGCTTGTTGGTCAAAGTTCAAAACTGGAGACTTGGGAACTTTTATGTGGCTTGATGCGTAAGGAAAATTTATTAGTTTTTGAAGGTCGGCTATGTGGGTGACCAATTTATACAATATTGGGATGTTTCAAAGCAGGAGAGTCCACGTTGAGAAACTTATTGCAATATTAAGATCAAAGCATGACGCGTTTATGACTTTCAAATTTTCTTTCAACTGGCTTTTTAGCCTAAAAGTTGAGAATCTAAACTGGTGCAGATAGGTAGCAGACAATTCTAATCTTAAAATAATAGGGATATATGGTGAGGTGATTTCTGTAAATAGTAATAAATAGTATGAGACTACTTTCCTTAAGAGGAGGTGATAGCAACTCCATCCATCCTGTACATGCTTCCTTGATAATGACATCCTTCAGCTAAGAAAATTCACTTTGCTAAGGATTGCCTTTACTGATGATTGTTACATCTTTCCAGGGAGCGGACCAACAACTTCATCATATGTATTTGTCCCCGGAAGGATATGTTTGGGGTAAAGATGAGATTTCTCATTTCTATCTCTATCTCATTTCATCATTACAAATTTTTCAAATTTTTATATAAAATATAATAAACAATTCAACTTTTTCAAATTCCAATACAACTTTTTCAAATTCTAATATTTTAAATTAATATTTTAAACTTTTATCTTAACACTATTCATAAAATTTTTAAAAATTTTCATCTTATCTCACCTACCAAGCATAACCTTATTATTCAGAAACAATTTCGGAAGTAAAAATACAAATAGAAATATAAAATAAAAAAAGAAAAGGCCAAATGGTGGGAAAATGGTAGCTGAGTAGCATAATCCATCGTCATTTATTAATATGTAAGAGGAGTGATGAAAAATAATATTTATCATCGTTTTAATTATTATTCTTTTATTACTCTTGATGTAGCATAAAATAACCGGTAAATCAATAATAAATAAAAAATAATTTTCTAATCATTAGATATACGACATGAAGGAATGATAAAATAATAATAATTAAAAGGATAATAAATAGTATTTCTCTAAAAATGATAGCTCGAGCAGGCATGATAGGTGGTTGTTAAGTGGGGCCTTGAGTGTAGACGGCCATAACATTGCAAACCATAAGGCCTAAATTAAAGACTTTTGGGTTGGTAATGCTTGGGATGAGAACGCTCTTGTTGAAATGATTGGTGAAAACAGAGCTTTTGAGGTGGTGCAGTCGGTTATGGCTAGTAAGGAGGGTTCAGATGTCTATATTTGGAAACCGGCAAAGAATGGAAACTTCACCACTGCGTCCGCATGGGATATTATTCGAGTAAGAAGGGACGAGCTCCCTTGGAAGGATTGGTTTTGGCACAACCTCCTCCCTAAAAAGGTGGTTGTTTGTGTTTGGAAAGCTTGGTGTCATTGCTTACCTATGGATGCACGGATCAGTTCTATGGGTGTCTCACTTGCTTCGCATTGTGATTGTTGTAGTAATGGCAGTATTGAAACTTTGGATCATGTTTTGTGTGCGTGGGGAATTTGCTAAGGCCGTCTGGGAATGAGCGGCATCTGCACTTGGTGTTAGTTGCATGACTTTCTCGACTTGGCGAGCTCGGGTTTCAGTGTGGTTCAGTTGTGCGAAACGGGCTTCTCAACGGGGTCCTCTTGTAGGATTAATCCCAAGCATCATCACTTGGCGGTTGTGGTTGCGCCGATGCAAAGCGAGAATGGAGTCGAAGTTTGAAACGGTTGAGGCCACTTGGCTTGCGGTGAAGTTTTGGCTTTATCATATTTCTGAGAATATGGCGAAATGCAGAAGACTGTCATCTAGTGATCAAATTATTTTATCAGCCATCAATGTGCCCGTTAAGTAGGTTGTTAGTCGTCCCATTCGTTCGGTAATATGGTCCAAACCAAGTCCGGGGTGGATGAAACTAAATGTTGATGGAAGCTGTAGGGGAAACTTGGGGACTTGTAGTGGTGGTGGAGTGATTAGAGATCATTTAGGGAATGTTAGAGCAGCTTTTTCGGACTATTTTGGGGTTGGTATGAACAATACTGCTGAACTAAGAGCATTGGCTAGGGGTGTTAAAGGTATGTAAGAAGCATGGTTTTTATCAGGTGGAAATTGAGTGTGATTCAACTATTCTAGTGAACTGGTTGACCACAAGCACATGTAATGTGTGGTATTTGTGGGACTATTGGGAAAAATTACTTGAAAACCTTGGAGGAATGAGATTTAAAGCTTCTCATATTTTTTGTGAAGGCAACCAAGTTGCTGATTCACTTGCTCGCGATGGTGAGGCTGGTATTATTAAAGTATATGGTGAAGGTGACAGATTACCAAAAGCTACTAGGAATTGTTAGACTAGATAAAATTGGCCTCCCTGCATTACAGCTTTAATCTTTGTTTCTGTTGGAGGGGCGTTGTTGTTGGTCTTTACCTGGTGACTTTGTTTGTGGGTCGTTTTCTTTTATTGTGTGTGTTTTTTTGACAAATGGAATTTTTTTATTGATCTATATATGTGTAATTCTCATGTGTCATGTCTATTATTACGGTATTCCTCTGCCATAAGTGAAAGTTTTTTTGAATAAATTTAGGAGGGGGCCACTCTTGAACATATGACCCCGTCTCTTTTTAAAAAAAGAAGAAGAAGAGCGTGCATGACTATGGCCTTTAAGAGTGGCATATTTTTAAAAATTCCAGGGATAACCAAATTGACGCAATTCCTTTCAGTGCAAGGGATTTTTTATTTTTGTACTTTGATCAAACAGAAGTGGGGTCTAGCCAGGGGCTTATTGCATTTCTTGGAAGTTGGAGGTCATAGGGGGGTCTATTTGATTAGTGCTATTTTAAGATCGGGGCATATCTAATCCTATAATTATTAAAGTCTTCTTAATTGCTATCTTTAGATACGTTAGCAGATGGGAAATTTCTGTGGGTCTTATAATTATTGAGGTATACATAAAGAACTTTAATTTCCTGTCAAAATATAGAATTGAATTTGAGCATTAATTTACAAACAAGTGAAAAAAATCCCAATTCAAAAACAAGTTTTAACTAAGTGGCACAAATCTTGTACACTATTTTGATACTTCTACTGTACTATGTATTTATATATGAATAAATCTAGACAGAAGCCGGTCCTTGATAGCACACGGCACACTTGACTAACATGGCAAACCGGATTTAAAATACACATCACGGTTCGAATCGAATTCATGGTTCATTGCTTCTCTTCCCCTTCGTTGCGTCTCTCCCCCGTTCGAAATCTTTTTTCTCCCCTTTCATTGCTTCTCTCTCCTGGAAGCCCCTCTGTTTTCTCTCCCCCTTCGTTGCATCCAGATCTCTCTCCACCCCTTTCTCTATCTCTCTTGCAAAAACTGTGGTCGTTCATCCAAAGCTTGAATTTTTTCATGTTAAAACAGTCAACACAGTCCTACACAAGTAAATTACATAAATATAATGGAAAAAGTATGAATTTTTCCATGTTAAAACAGTCAACACAGTCTAAGTCAGAAATATTACACAAAGATAATAGATTTTTCCATGCCGTTCAAAAAAATACAAAAATAAAAATAAATAAATAGTAAAACAAAAACTAGAAAATAAAATGATAGGTAAAGAATGTAGACCTCCCAAACAAGAATGATGTTATGGATGTCTCAAGCAATGGAGCTTTTAAAAGCTACACAAATTTTACCAAAAATATGGCTCTAAAGAGGGTGCAAAGAGATCCAGATGTTCAACCCAGAACTAGTCTTTCAAAAGCTATGACTTCAAAGAGTGGTGGGGGGAGAATGTGGCGGCTGGCTGGCTGGCGAGGGAGGGAAACGAAATTCAATTAGAACTAGGTAAAGAAGAAAATCGTCTATATTCGAAATGAAGCAGAAGAGTGTCTACAGAGAAGAAAAACGTGGGTATTCAAAATAAATTGGGTAAAAAAGTGAAACGTGCGTTTTTAAGTTTAGAATTTTTCAAAAATATATATATATATTCCACGGTGGCAATAAGTGTGCTGTGTGAATAACCTTACGGCCTCTCTGTAGAGACTTGATTAGGTTTAGATGTTAAGATGAGAATTTTTAGTTTAAAATAAAAGTTAAAAATTGAATAAAATATTATTTTTTGATATTATTATTGTTTTGTAGTTTGAAAAAGTTGAATTGAGATTTGAAAAAGTAGAATTGTTTATTATATTTTATGTGAAAATTTGAAAAAATTGTAATGATGAGATAAGATAAGATGAGAATTTTGTGTTTTTAAAAATTTCCAAACGTAACCTACTCATTTCAATATAGTTATGATCTTGCCCCAATAGAAAAAAGAATGAACTTAGAATAGGGTTATAGTGTTTTCTTTTATGTTTTGGAAGAAGAAAAATGCTAACTATAATTAAGAAAAATTTATAAAATTTATTTCTTCAAGTGTCAATTATTGATATATTAAAAATTAAGAAATTCAAAATTCAAAATTTGAGTTTCAAAATAAAACTTACAAAATGAGTTTTGTACACGTATGTAAATTGTAAGTATATATAACGCTACTCTTTGAAAGAATATTAAATATCTTATTGGTAATGCTACATACAATCCTAAGGTATGCAAATCATGCACACTTCCTTGGGAAAAAATGTGAGATTTACAATTAAAAAAATAATTTTTTTTATGTAGGTTTCATATTTATATTTTTTTTTTCAAGTAGGACTATAAATATCATTTTTCTATCCATTTTAAAATATTTTAAATTGGATATTTAAAGGAACAAATTTAGAGGGGGTTAGGGGGCTCTCCCAAAATTCTTTTTTGATATTTTTCGTCAATTTAATCTAAAATTATGTAAAAATAAAAATAAAAAGGGTATTAGATGTGAATTTTTTAATTCTAAATATGTTTTATTCTCCACAAATCATATATATGCTCATTGATTCATTATGTATACCTAAGTTTTTAAATTTGATTTATTATGTTGTATGTACATTTAAATTAGTTTTGAATATCATAGTATGAATGTTTATGGATTATTTTCTTTGCCTTTTATTTTAAAAACTAAAGTTGAACAATATGGACAAGCCAAAAACTTTAAATCATAAACAATATTAAAACTAGGTGCATGTTCGAGATTGCGATGAGAAATACAACTTATAGTTTTAGAACTTATAACTTATAACTTAAGTAATAAGTTTTACTAGTAAAAAATTATTTATTGTTTGTTAACCTTATATTTAAATTTTAAAGCATTTTCAAATATGTTACATTTATTTGAAAACAAATTAAAAAAATGCTTTTTGAGGTAAAAATGTCGATTATTTGATTTTTTTTTTTTAAATTATGATCATATCTTTAGAAGTTTGAAAGTTGTAATTATTTAAGAGTTGTATGAGTATTTTTGCCTATTAATATAATTTTTTTAATTTGAGGAAAAATGACGTACTTTTTAACTTATTTGATATTAAAAAGTACTTTAATATATAATATCCAAACAACTTAATTTTTTCATTAAAAAGCTTTTAATGCTATTTAATCACTTTTTAAAACTCCTACCATAACCCCAAACGTGCCCTAGGTTTCAAAATAAAAATAAAAACTGAACGAGCTTTTTTAGTTTTTAATATTGTACTTAAGATAAGGTTTCCAAACAAATTAATAAATGACTAAATTCTTATAAATTATTTGCCAGTCTATATTGAGAATGAATACGATAATTAGTTTTTTATTTGTTGAAAGAATAACGAGATCAATTGGCATGTTAAATGTTTATTTTTTATTTTACATTCAAGTTTGAAACTTCCTGTATCTCCTCTACATAAATTCTAGCTTCGTCGTCCCTGATATATATGACATTCATCTTTGATCGATAAATCTTGAAATAGATTCAAATTCTATTTTTTAAACACAACATTTTTACTTTTTTCTGTCTATATCTGTTGGCGCGAGTTCTTTAAACTACATTTTCAGATCTGTCGTTGTTGTCTTCGCTCATTTCCGACATACTTTAAACTACATTATTGGGCTGAGAGAGTCCTGAGTTTTCTTTTTCTTTACAAATAAAATCAGGAGAATTCTTGCTGATGTTGGTGCACTCTTTGCATTCGTATGAGAGAGAATGCTCCATACCAACTAGTGGGGTTCTTTTTTGGAATACATATTGAACATATTGCTTAGTGGTGTGCCAATCTCCAAAAGTTTGGATTAGAAAGATATTATATATTACATTGTCGTTTAATATATAGTCTAGAATAATGCTAGATATAGCCTTAGGTGCAAACTCCATGCACTATCTTTATAAAATAGTGAAGCCCACGTTAAAAAATTGACTTTTTCATATGAACTCTAGATTTGTTTACTTTTTTCAGAAAAAATGCACAACACTTTCACACTTCTAAGATTGTATCTAGTATTACTTTATAGCGTAACTCTTTGAATTATCATTTTACCCAAAATGATAACTTTGTTTTTGAAAAGTTTGGATAGTTAGTTGAGTTGCGATGAAATAAAATAAGAGTTAACTAAAATATTGTTAGAATATAATTTTTTTATATAATTTTTATTTTGAGATTCGAAAAATTTGAATTACTTATTATATTTTATTTAAAAGTTTGAAAAAATTGTAATAATTAGATGAGATCAACTCATTATACAAACAATGCCAAATATACACGGGAAACCAAGTCTTAAAAGTAAAGAAACACCATTCATGAATATAGTAAGCTATAGAAACACTGGAATATATTGTAATGATCAGGATTACACGGAAGGTATAAAGGTTGGGTCTTTAACTGCACGGCAAACCAAAGTCTTGGAGAAAGATGCTAGTTAACCAAAGTATGTATTAGATATTACATTAAAGCCAGTAAAAGCACTCGAATAGTAGTAATTAACTCTCCCAAGAAATCCCAAAGAAAACTCAGAAGCTGCAGCAAAGTGAACTACATGCGGCCACGAAGATGGAAAGAAGGACGAGTTGAAGAGGCATTTCTATAACAGCACCGTTGGAAGAGCTTGCACCGGTCGTTGGAACTGTTTTAGATCCAGATCCTGCATCCACTCACATGTGATGTTCAAGACGATATATTGTCTGATTTCTAGGATATACCCCACATCTTAAACAGCTATTTATTTATCGATCATGCTTTCAATTGGATAAATTTATATTTGAGAGAAAATCACTAAATTATTAAACAATATTCACATCTTTTATTCACTCACATGGGATGTGATATGGAGGTAACAGTAGAAACAATCAGTGAATCAGAATTGGTCCTTGGTGATACATCATTGGTTTAGGAACGATTTGTTGCATATTTCATATCGACGATACCTGGTTCTGATGATATAGTTGAAGAGTTTGAAGGTTTATTTGAAGAGGTCCCAGGTGCCCCTTCCGGTGAACCAACTGGGAAAGCCACAGGGGATGATGCCGGTCCTTTAGCAGCTGCCCGAAAAGTAAGCTTAAGCAAAATGCTCAATTTATGCAGTTTGCTATTTTAACGAAATCAGAAAATAGTCTTGGTTTCAACTTTACCATTGCACCGGCTGATGGGCGGAGTTCGCACATTGCAAGCACCCGGGAGTGCAAGAGCATAAGTCCGGTTGATTGTAATGCCCAATGCTGCACCACCACCACCATTAAGCGCTGTACAAAGGCATTGTGGCTGGGATTTTACAACACTAGCAAGCCGTGAGCAGCAGGAAGAAGATGGGGTTGAGGAGCCCCCAGTGATGTAGTTAAGGCATGGAGACATGCCAAGGAGCACACTGATGCAGCCTGATTGAGCAGCAGATCTAGCCAACAGCATGCTGAATAGGACCAAGGCCAGAGCCATGCCAATCCCTCTTAAGGCCATGAAAAGTACTTTGAATAACTTTTGGTGCGTCTCAAAAGTCTAGTTTTAAGTTGCACTTGGAGTTAAGCAATGTGGGGGGCTTCTTTATACAAAAAGCCCAAAAAGGCTGCACTTGGTATTTTCGGTTGTAGACATCCAACTACGGTGTGTTTGGTAAACTAAACAGGCTAGATGAGGTAAGATTTGCCATTAGTAATAAAAATCCATACCATAACATTTTTTTTTTTTTTTGATAAGTAAATCCATACCATAACATTTTAAGACATTAAAGCCTATGTCAATGGTATTTGCTCGAATCATCGCGTATCATACTTCCTAAAACTGCTGCAACCTGTAATTCCATATATAAATATACAACAGAAATCAGCAAGCAACCACGTAGCAGAAAATTGACCTTAGATTGAAAACTCAATCAGGTCACCTAACCACCAAACTTCATAGCATCTGAAAACTGCAAATTTATACCAAAATTATTGCAGCTACCTGCATCTCCCCACTTTTCTTCCCCTTTGTTATTCATGAACGTTGGCCGTTGTAATTTACCTTGTGAATAGCCAGGTTTCAGTGAATAACCTCACACGCCATCAGAAGCTATAGGTTTCAATTGGCCCAGATCAAGAAGCATCCTTTTCTTTTCATGATCATGAACAATCAAGACAACAACCAACTAGGTAGACAAAAATTTTCAAATAAGCAAGGGATAGGTGCTTCTGGTGGCAGGCATGCCACATCGGTTAGTGTAATTTGTACAGGCAGCTCAAGTTCAACTTGATTAACATGACTCACGCTTAATTTGGTCAATAAAAGAGTTCGGGCATAATTCTTTTTAGGAAAATGAGCACATGCATAAATATGAAATTACGATTGATTAATAAACAATACAACTTAAATAAAACACAAATCGACTATATTAATATTCAATTGCAATCTCATTAGTATGCATTGTAATACACATATAAATAAAAATACGTTATATACATGCATGATATCAAGTGTGCATATATATTCTAATTATCTGTATAAATTGCAATGCTGTGTTAGTATGATTTTAATGTTAAAGTTGCAATTTCAATTCATTTAATTTATATCAATTACCACATTAATCTATTATCACTTTTAAAATTGGAAAATAATAAACTTAAAAAATTCTCAAGTCAAGTGAGCTTGATCGAGCATTCAACTCGATTACAACCCGGATTCCAAGTCAAGCTCGAGTCAGATTTTCTATAAATCGAATTGAACCCATCTCTTATGAGTTTCCATCTGAGCTTGAGAGACTTCAACTGCCCGAACTTTAAATACAAGTGACATACAGGAGAGAATGATGCATCCACAGAACGTAATACATTGGGTGTACATGGGAATGTTTAAATTTTTTTTCTGTTCATGCACTGTTCACAAAATATTCATCAATTCATGAACAATACATAAACAGTAAAAAAAATTATACATCCTATACGCATCCCGTGCATAACTCTTGTGTACCAATCAATTTCCTATAGAAAATAAAAAAGAACAATTATAGAAAATAAAAAAGAACAATAGAAATCCTTTTCAATTTTTTGATTCAAACACTTTCTACAATTCGAAGAGAGATACACACAATCTGTTGATCTCAAAACATTAAATGATACCCATGAATAGTGTCATATCCAACATTGATGTAATTAAATCCACATCATGTATTTATATCTCTCCAAATTGTAGAAAGTGCTTAAATAAAAAAGATTATCCATTTCTCAACCGGAGAAAATTAGGTCACTAAAACTCAATGCAAACACAATTCCAAGGATGTGATATGAATGTTGTGATGTAACAACTTGAGACCTCCCTTTTTTTCCCCCTTTTAATATCAAGGCTTTTCCTTTTTGATTGTGTAAGTGTAGTATCCTTACTCTTTTTTCGTTAAATGTGCTTTACAAACCATGAATACTGTACAGTAAAACATGTCTTTTTTCAAGTCTTATAACTTGTATCAGATACGATCTTTGGTTATGTAGAATTTCCTGTTTCTTTCTGAGTGAAATCCATTGTAGTTAATATTTCAAGTTAACTAAAATGAACCAACCCAAAAAGTAGAAATCACATAAAAAAAGTCATTTCTAATACAAGTCACACGAATATTGACAAGAGATATGTCCGACTGCATTTCAATCATAGTCTACAAGGCACACCCACCAGTAAGAGAAAAAATAATGACTAAAAAACAAGAGAACGTAAAAGAGAGGTCTAAAAACCTAAAGAAAGAAAAATTGCATTACTTGCAAAAATAGAAAGTAAAATAAACTTGAGCATTTCTTCCAGAATTATTCTTATTGCAATCCCCAAACGGGGACTGCGTTGCAAGCTTAACGAAACGCATTGTTTCATTACAGGGAACAAACCAGGTCCCCCCCCCCCCCAAAAAAAAAAAAGAAAAAGAAAAAGAAAGGATGAGAAAAAGAGAAAAAGGGGAGATAAAATTTACCTTGAGACCAACTCGCAGAACCATGAGCACGGTTGAGGATGTTGTGGGAGCAAGCAAGTGGTCTCCACTGGTTTTCTGTACGGCCATGAAACCACAACCACAACCAAATGTCACAAAGAATAAACCAATGTCAACTCAGACGGCTGGGATGGAGTGTTATTGGGATTCAAGCTGCGGCGTGGATTTTCAAATGCTCGGGTACAATCATAGGTTGCTTGGACGGAGTGGGAAGAAGGAATGGTTGCTTCAGCCGGTGGGTTCCGAGGTCTGGCTGCTTGGATTTTCAAAAGGGGCCTTTGCCGCTCGGATGGAGGGAAGGATGGGACGTGATAGGGAGGGGAGCCGGGAGGGAACCAGATTTTTGCCAGAAATAGGGTTCGGTGACGTGAGGGAGAGAGGGAGGTGACAACGACATGAGGGGGAACGTCATTACGCCGTCGCCGTCGCCCAGTGAAGTCGTCGTGTTTGGTTCTGGAAAGGAGTAGGAAATTGTAGAATGGGTGTTTGGTTCTGGTTAATTTGTGTTAATTCGTGTTTGGTTTTGTAAATTTGTGTCAAGATCTTTATGCATTGGTCATGTTCAAGAGAGTTGATTATTTGAGATTATTCTCTTGCTGTTGTGCACTCCACTTGTTTGTAAAAATTTGTGAATGGGTTCCACTTGTTTGTATCTTGAAGAATGGTTTTCATCCCAGCTCAGCTTTATTCAAACAAAAATCTGCTGTTTAGATTTAGATTTAGGCAGTGCTGGGCTTCTAGCTTTATCTTAATGAACCAAACAAAAATCCGTCGATGGTGGAGGTGGTTGTTCCGTCGATGGTGGAGGTGATTGGGTTGTGCTGGTCGGTGATGGTGGAAATTTGCTGGGGCGCACAGCAGACGCGAAAAAAATATTCTGCAGTTTCAAATGTTTTGGTTTAGGTTGTAGAAGAAAGAGGGGTAATGTAGGCAATTCAAGCCTAAAAATGGGGACAATTTGGCATTTCATACACTGGGTCTGCAATAAAGTCCTCCTTAGAGGACTGTATAGAGCATGACTCTTTCTTCCAATCTTCTCTAAAATAAATTTGCCTCTATTGAACCTCCCATTTCTATTATTTCACATCATGTATGATTATAAAATTCAATCTTCGTTTAGGGCAGTCAAATTGTGTTAAGTCTATATTTGTTCATTTAAGTTCAGGTCCAAGTAGGGCTGTCAATCATATTGGGTCGTGTTGGGATCAAAAGACCCATATAACCCGTTCATCTATCCGAGTCATGTGGAGTTGAGTCAACCAATCATAATCTATTTAAAAATAATTAAAATTTTAAAATATTTACATATTTTCAATTAGTCCTACGATTGGATAAAAAGGAAAAGACTATAGAAGAAAAACTTAGGGAAAGCTTTAAAATAAATGCTACATTTTCCAATTTAAAATTCAACTTCTAACTAAAAATATGAATCAGACCACAGGTTAACCCAAGTGACTAAACCAAATGACCCAAACCTTTTTTCTTTTGGCTAACTGGGTCAACCCATTAACCCATTTAATAATTGGGTCAAATTTAGGTTAATCTTAATTGACTAAAGTTACTCCCAACCCTAATCGGTATCAAATTCACAAGTGAATAAGATGTCACTAACTGAGAAGAAATAGTTTTTTATTATATTGAAATTATGATAACTATTCAGTGAAATTGCTTTTAAAGAGAGGGAGGCATTATGGAGAAACATTATCGATGCTCAATATGGGAGGGCTTGGGGGAGTTGGTGTTCTAATGAGGTTAGAAGTGTGTACGGTGTGGGCTTGTAAAAATATATCCAGAATGGCTAGGGGAATTCCTTAATCATGTTTCATTTAAGGTTAATGGTGGACAGAGAATTTGTTTTTAGCATGATCTTTGGTGCGGGGATTTGGTGCTTAAGAATGCATTTCCTTCTCTTTTTAGGATTGCATGGGACAAAGAAGTCACAGTAGCTGATTCTGTATTTTTATCTAACAATTTCCCTCAATGGAATGTGAGTTTCATTAGAAACTTACATGATTGGGAAGTGCCCGTTGTTTCAGCTTTCTTCAGTAGGCATTATGATATGAAAATTGTGCAGGGAGGGGAAGACAGATTGGTGTGGCAACACACTGGAAATTTTTTTTTTTTGATAAGTAATAATTTTATTCAAAGAAATAGGCATAAGCCCAAGTACACAGAATGTATACAAAGGAAACACCTACAACTTCCAAAAACAAAAAGAAACTGACAACAGAAAACTAAAACAGATGCAGAAAATTATCCTCCATTACAAAAGCTTTAGCCCAAGAACTCAAAGTACTCAAGAAAAAATCCCTAAGATCTCCCAATGAGCGTACTTTATCTTCGAAGCATCTCCCATTTCTTTCAAGCCATATGCACCACATAAGACAAGGAGGAATCATCTTCCAATCTCTCGCCACCTTCTTACAACCCTTCAAACCCTTCCATCCTACCAATAAATCCACCACTTCTCTAGGCATTACCCAATGTAATCTTGTCTAACTCAAAACCTCATTCCACAAGAATCTTGTCACTTCGCAGTGAAGAAAAAGGTGATTTACAGATTCTCCTTCCCTTTTACACATGACTCACCAATCAGTAATAAACAGACCTTTCCTTCTAAGATTATCAGTAGTCAATACTTTGCCCAAAGAAGCCACCCAACAGAAAAAAGCAACCTTAGAGGGAACTTTCACTTTCCATATACTTTTCCAAGGAAAAACACAACTACTATGGCTTGACAAAATTCTGTAATAAGTAGAAACTGAAAACTTAGCATTTCCAGCAGGAATCCACACCATGCTATCCTCTCTTTCTAGCACCAACTTTGAAGTGTAGAGTTTAACCAACAGAGTCTTAACTTCATCCACTTCCCAGTCATTAACATCCCTTTTAAAAATGATTATAAATCACTGATTTGTCATAGTGTCAATCAATTCCCTTGGAAGTGTATTTGGAGATCAAAGGTGACCAGTACAGTTGCTTTCTTCTGTTGGTTGGTGTCTCTTGGGAAGATTTTGACTACGGCTAATTAGAGAAAACACGGAATAATCTGTCTTGACCGGTGTTATTTGTGTAAGAAATATGGTGAATCAGTTGACAATTTGTTTCTGCATTGTGATGTGGCTAAGACATTTTGGGATGAGATTTTCAGCAGATCAGGTATTGCTTTGGTGATGCCCAAGAAGGTGGTGGACCTCTTGGCTTGCTGGAATGGTTTTATGGGTTCTCATCACATTGCTGCTATTTGGAAGATGATTCCTTTATGCTTGATGTGGTGCCTATGGCTGGAAAGGAATGGATGGTGTTTTGATGATAGAGAATGATCATTGGAAGAATTCAGAGTGTTTCTCTTTCGAACTCTGGGTCTCTGGGTGAAAGTTATTGGATTGAATGGGGATAATATGAATGTTTTACTTTCAGCTCTTCTTAGCTCTTAGCTCCTAGTTCCTAGCTTGTATTTAGGTGTTTCAGCTTTGTATACTTCCTGTGTACTTGGGCTAGGCCTATTTGCTTGCTTTAATAAAATTTCTTTTACTTATAAAAAAAAAAAAAAAGAGGGCATTGTTCATCTTACGGATAAAAGACACCTTGTGGCTGCAAATTGACCGTCTTAATAAATAGTCACTAAAAGGAAAAGTTTCAGGTTAATACCATCCCCTTCTGTTTGTCAATCAGAAGATATCTCCGCAATGCAAACTGGTTAGCTTCAATCTGTGCATCATATTACTTGCACCTACGATTTATGCTTACAGTTACAAACTACATAGCTGATCAATTGATCATCATCATATAATATGTTGACATTTGACAAGAAGCGGTTTTTTTGCACAGCTTGCTCATTTATAGAAAAAACCAGCAAATAAACAGAGTAAATGGTAAGCACAATACAGAAAAACAAAAACAAAAACAAAATCGAAACGCAATAAGATTCAGAATTTACAGAGATAGAGAGATCTGTAGAATTGAGTGTAGCGACTTGTACGAGGCCATAATCAAAGCCACAAAAAAGGGAAGATTTGATAGTCACGGCAAATCGCTTATATGTGTTCACTCCTATATCGCCAACCTTCAATGCAATTTGCGCCATCTGGTATCGACGACCTTGCTCTGCTAAGTGCTAATTCGCGTTTTTCCCAAAAATACACAAAAATAAAATAAAAATAGAAGAGGATGAAGTTGGAGAACCTGGAAAACAGGAAAGGGAAGAAAGTGGAGAAGCCTGCAGTGAAACGTTGGAAATATCGAAAGTTTGGTGTGCCTTTACGGGCTTCGGGAGTAGCCCTAACCCTAATTTGGCATGAGTGTTAATGATTTTAATTTTTTTTTTAGAGTTTTTCTACTCATCTGTTTTATATAAAGAAAAATTATACATACTCACATCACATATTATATATAATTTTTTAATTTTTTTATTAAATATGTGATATATAAATAATAAGTAGAACAATTTAATTAATTTTAAAAAAATAAATAAAATTAAGTATAATATGTTATGTGTGAACATGATGAGCAGAAAATTCTTACACAAAACATCTAATGAAGTGGGTTTTTATTTTTTATTTATTTTCTTTCAACATGTGCGTGGGTGTGTGGTGTATAGTATAAGGCAACTGAGTAAAATTTTTCTTACTTTAAATATAACAGTTAGATATGAATAGATCACTTATAAAAAAAAACTTGAAAATAAGAGTCTTAAAAAATATGAAATGTGAAAAAAAAATAAAAAATATGAGTTACAATATATATATATATATATATTGTAACTAATTATTCTATTATCAAGTTGACGTGTAAAATCCACATAAGATTTTATTAAGAAGATTCAAATTTTAACATGTATTTTTCAAATCAAATTATATCATGTAAGTAGGGGTATAAGCCTATCGGTTCGGATAAAAAAAATCGACCGGACTGGGATCAACCGAATGTGTATATATATTTATTATTATTATATATATAATATATTATTTTATATAGTAATTGCATAAATTAATTGTGTAATTTTCATAAAAAAGATCACTATTGACAATTAAGAGTGGGCAAAAACTCTGACAACTCTGACTCCGATTGACGTCCGATTTGAATTCAAAAATTTCGGAGTTCGGAATCGGGGATGGAGTTGGAGGGTAAAAAATAATCGAAGTCAGAGTCAGAATTTAGAGTTGGTTTGGATGTTGAAATGGCAACTCTGACTCCGATTAATATAGTTCATATATTTTAATTTGTAACGGATTGCTAAATAGCCTAATGGTTGGCTCGTTGGGATACAAAATTTTAAACCCCCCCATATATGCGTTCGAGGCCCCACGCCCACAACACTGATTTCTCTTCTTCTTCTTTTCGTTTACTTTCTTAAACAATGTCATTTTTCTCTTAATATATATTCATCAATTTCTTTTTCACTAACCCTAACTCTCATTTCATTCTGCCCAGTCTCTTTCTCAGTTTAGTCTCCTTTCTTCTTCTTCTACAAATCACCTGACCTCAAAGAAAAGCAAAAGAAATGAAGACACAAGATCAAGGAAAAGCCTTAATCAAGAGAAAGGGTTTTTTATTTTTTATTTTTCATTTCAACAATAGCTTCATAACGAAGCCTTCATTTTCTTTCTTCTACAAGCTTCCTTTTAGAGCTCGTCTCCACCCACTCTGAATCTCATCTCTACTGTGAAGCTTCATTTAGATTCGTCCTTGATGTCATTTGGATGCTGGGAAAGCCTTTTTGATCCAACCTTTGAAACTTGATCTCGTCTTTCATGTTGTTTGGATGTTATTTATTTATTTGTTTTTTTTTGTATATCGTGTGTTGTTTGGAATCTTTGGGCGTTGTTTGAATGTCGAGAAAGTGGTAAGAAAATTGAAAAAAAAACCTCGATCCGAGTTGGGCTCCGAGGCTCTAACTTCGGCTTCGGCTACATTGATTGGAGTCGGAATCTGCTCCTATTCGGAGTTAGAATCAGAGTCAGAGTCGGAGTTGAAACTCAACTTTATCGCCGACTTTGGTTGGAGTCAGAGCCCATCCCTATTGACCATATATACAATAAAATTATTTAATATTCATTAACTATATATAAAATATTAAAGAAATCGCTTAATTTTAATTTTACTAATTTAATTAATTTTTTGTATTAATTTTTTTGTCAAAAGAAAAAAGAAAAAAAATGCTCATGGACCTAATGGATCGACCGAACTGATACCAAATATTTCAATCTGACAAAAATGATGGACTGAAATTTTTTGTCCATGACCTTTCCTAGACCAAACCGGACCGATTATATCCCTGCATATACATATTTTATTAAATGTGATCGACAGGACGTAGATACTTGTATAGCGAGACATGAGCCGAGCCTTTAGACTGGGCTTGGTCCGAGATCAGTCGAGACCCTCGAGTTCGGGTGTGGGTAGTCCAGATCTTACACCCAGACAAGAGGCAGTCTGTAGAACCCTCACAAAAACCCTGAACCCCGTAGAAAAAGTAAGAGAGACATGGATCATATGGCAGCAGCCGAAGAGGGAATTGTTACGGAGAGAATTCGACAGAAACTCCACGAAGTCAACTTAGCCGCTGAAGAACATTTTTCTCCTGTCCAAGACCATGTCAAGTTCACTCTTCAGGCTCTCTCTCTCTCTCTCTCTCTCTCTCTCTGTGGATACGTATAATTCCTCTGCATGTGCTTATTGACCTTTCTGCGTTGTTAGACTGTTATTCTGATATTTTAGCTCTGTTTGGTTGCTGAGAAAGATTTAGGGGAAGTATATTAATTGGAATTTGAAGTCTTAAATGTTGTTCTTTTGGACTCAAGAAATTAGAATCCTTTCCAAGTGTTCCCAGAAGACTTTTTTGGCTTAGTTAGGTGATGGGTATAAAAGCTATTAATTTTCAGTTTTTGTAAATGCAAGCGTTGTACAAATGAAACAGTCTTTATTTATTTATTTATAGTTTCAAAATCTTATCTTTCTCCAAATTTCTCAACATTCCCATCGAGTGATATGTGTCTATCGCATTCCAATTGCCGAGAAATTCAATTGATCAAGGCCATATAATCGATGTTTCTTAATTTTGAATGGAGAATGAAGCTTCAGGCTTTATCAGGTTCAGGTTTCAAATTTTCCCTTTCTCACGCTTTCTTAGCGACAGGATGGAGAAACAATTATATCTTCAAGCCATTCTTTATCTTGAATCATTCTGTTCTTTAGCTTTAGACTTTCTTACAATGAATTTCTGAATGATGATTGTCTGCAGCAAGCGTATTTCAAATGTGCATATGAGTGCTTTGATAGGGAAAGAAGCTATGATGAGATTAGCGATTGTGTAGAAAATTGCAGTGTTCCAGTTGTTAGATCTCAACATATGCTTGAGGACAAGATGGCTAAGTTTCAAGTAGGCTGATTTCCTTTCTTTTTATTTTTGTTTTTCTCTGTTCTCATTTGTTTCTGTTATCGATTCTGTCACTGATTCCATTTGTCTCAGAGGGCTTTACTCCCTGGATTTTTTTTAATTATGAGAATCCGTGGAAACACAACGTATCCTTTTTTTTCACAAGAGAGAGTGCAAATGCAACATATCTCTTACCCAGTTAAATTCCAGATCCGTATAATGCGTCTCCATTCACATGGATTAGGTAAATTATCGAATTTTCACCGATAGAACATGGTCCTTAAAACAACTTTAGATTTGGATAGAGAAGCTTGTTTTAGGACATATTGCAGGAAAGGCACGATGATTTACACACGATGAAGAAAAGAAATTAAACACGATCATTTCCACAAAAAGTGTGATCAACCTGCCCTCGGCCTTCAGAGGGGAAGCTCTAGTTGCTGCTGGCTGCTCTTAGCATTGCTTTGCCCTAATTTTTTGTCCAAAGAACTGAATTGAGCTTTAGATTTTCTGCTTTTGATGGATCTTAAACTTTATTACTGTAGTTTAAATGTACACAATGAGATCTGATAGTTTCTAGCCTCATTGCTTTATTCAATGCACTTCATTTTCCTAATACTTTTTTTATCGAACAAGGTAAGTTTTCATGAATTTCCTGCACTTTTTTTTTATCAAACAATTGCATCAAGAACTGGTGGCAGAAGAACACAATGTCGCACAATACATGTGCGTGTTTTGTGTGCATTGGTAGAGGTCAATATCCATATTTTTCTTTGCATCCTTAACTTTCCTGACCCTTGCTGAAGTAATTACTCCATGCTAGGATAAAACTAGTGTTGAGAATTTGGTATTTTGGACGCAGGAAAAGATGAAAAGGTCGCTGATGGTCTGCCAAGACAAGTTTGAGGCAGCTAAGCTCCAAAAGAAACCAGATGCCCTGAATGATTTGGAGACCTGTGTCGATCAGTCAACCCAGGACGGCATCAAGATGCTCCCGCATCTTGCTGCAGAGTTGAAGACCTCCTTTTTTTCTCAGTGATCGAGTGAAGAGTGAAGCGTACAAAACCTTATTTTTGTGATACTCAGGAAGTTGAAGTATCACTGCTAAGTGACAGTTTTGGTGACAAATCGAATCATCATGTAGATTTAGGAGAATAATGGCTTGTAGCTCAGACATATTATTGTATGAATGGGGGTATTCTTTGTTTTTGTTTGTTGGGGGGGGGGGGGGGGGGCGGTGGAGAAAGAGTAATTTGGAATTTCTTGTTCACTAATAAGACTTGAAGCTGGTTAAACTGAAAATCATGTCAGGATAGGTCGAATCATACACAAATGGCAAGCGTCAAGGATTATCATTCTCTGACTATCAGTTTTCAAGATCTCTGATATAATGCAGATGCATTTGTGTACTCATGTCCCTCTTACCATGTTTTAAGATTCAAATCTCTGATGCCATGTTTTATATAAAAGTAATGGACTCAGATGATCCCTTTCACAAAAGTCACATTATAATGACACTACTCGCAAGAATAAAACCTTTGATGGCATGCTTGTTTCAAGCTCAGCCCATCTCAGCCTCTTTACTGCTTGCTTTTCTGCTCTTCAAATTTATCGATGGCCATCTGTAGTTCATCTGTACCTCCGACAGCTCTCATGGTGTAGGAGTACACACCAAGGACAAATGCTGTCAAGCCTCCGGCAACTACAAGATTCTTGGTCTTGGGTGCAAAGCTCCTATATCCTGAGAGCCTATCCATTTATTTGCCAACAAAAATTCAAAAGCGATAACTCTTCCAGCCTGCAATCTCATAGAATTTCTTAGGATCAGTCCACTGTTCAAAAGGCAGATGCTATTCAGCTTCAGACATTCGCTGGATTATATAATAAAAAATAAAAATAAGTAATGCTGTTCATCATTCTATGAACTATTATCTTGTTGTGTTATATGATCGAAAAATTATTCGTTATTTTTCATTATCTGTCAATCATTTATATTATTTTTTAATGAAGATTGATATTTGGAGCTTCTTGTATTTGGTACTACTACATGGTGGCACAGATGTCCAACAACATAAGAACATCAAACTCGACAGTAGAAAGGGGCTTAATCCATTGTCTCGAAATAAAATGAACTCATTGTTCCTAAGAATATGTGGACCACATAGAAACTCATTACTTCGTGATTTTCATAAACAACATAGAAGCTGCACGGGAATTGAAGCCACACTCAATTTATAATGCTCAGAACAATACAACATCAAAATTACTAAAGTTTCACAATAAGAATTCCAATCTTAGTTCGCTGAGGAAAAAGTTACAATTATTATCGTTCTATTTTCGATTCTAAAGGCTAAAATATTTTCTTTTACAAACCAAAGAAATAGTTGCCAGGAAGTTTTTCTCGGAAACCAAACAAAGGGCTAGGATTTTGGTAGCCGAGAAAAAAATTAAAGAAGAGAGAGGAAAAAAAAACTAGGTATTTAAGTTATCTATCCATTATTCTTTAAAATAAAGAAGATGATAATAATCAATCAACTCTAATAGTGAAAACATCAACTATCTGCTACATTTACGCGATTTTCATTCTCAGCAACCAAGCATAGTGCTAAGAAAACTAAATCAACTTCAAAAACAAAATACGGACAAAATGAGATTAGAAATCAACATGAATTTACGAATTGCGAGTGCCAAAAAACACTTAAACCCTAACGCTGCAAATCGTTTTCGTGGCTTTTGTATCACCGATTCGGAAATGGTGAAAGGTAACGTTCTGTGGCCGCTGTATCAGTATGACAAAAGACGTACGCGTGACATTGGAATGGGTTGGGCTGAGCCTAAGACCAGAAAGAATGGTATACCACAATATTCATATATAATTATATTGGTTAATTTCTTTTTTTAAAAAAGCCTGTAAATAGATTTTTTATTGACAAATATAATGGCTAGTTATTATAAAAAAAATTATTATAAATTATTGATTGTTTAAAAAAAATCAGTTATTATATAAAAAAAACTATTAGTATTTTTTTATATTATAATGAGTGGTGTAAATGTTATCAAGTAATTACAATTTACAGTGATGTGGTCCACTACAGTTACTTGATGAATTTTAATGGCATTGTTCATGTTGATGAAGGTTTGATTTTCAATGGTGCATGGTGGTTTTGGAGATTTCAATCTTATCAAATCCGACATCATTCGTTTGGTTTGAGAATTTATTAAACCATATGCTGTTCTAATGATTACGCTAAGATATCCAACCCAACCGTCTAATCTGTTAATGATCAGTTCGTGCGGTTCGGATTTGATAGATTAATGGTATTTTCAACTTCGTTTGAAACTATTTTATTATAATTATTTTTTCATTATTTCTTATAATTGGATACTTGGAACGTGGCGAGGGCATGCATTTCATTCTCAACCCCACCCTAACGCCCAATCATCGAGGACTAAAATCAATATCAGTGAACATCAAGAACTTGAGTTGGGATTGCAAAAATTGTATTAGAAAACGTGTTCATTCTTCTCCTAACACTTATATATTGAACCTCCTTTACACTGTCAATTTCTAACCTTTACGAAGTACGATTTCAGCCCACAAAGCAATTGAAAAGGAAAGAGAGGTCATATATATATATATATATATAAAAGAAAAATTATTTTCATCAGTCACTATTTATTATCCTACACCCTACATCCTATGAAAAAAAAAATTTATAAATATGGGTATGAAAGTGAATGGTAATTGATGCATATAATTTGTCTATATATTGGCAATAGGCTAGTTTGAATATAAATCAACATGTGTGTATAAATCAATAGATCCATTAATTATTCATGCATATCAGTACAATATGAATATACCCATACAGAAAATTAAAAAAAAAAAAAACTAGCAACTTATAATTATAAATAGTGAAATAAATCAACATGAAGTAATTAAAAAGTATCATAATTTGATGGGATTTGAATCATGTTATATTTTAGATGCACGGCCAATAATCAATCAATCGTTTAGAGTTTAGAATTAACAACACTGGTACTACTACTACTACTGGTACTGCCTCCCAAAAAGAATTTTCCAGTTGGTAGTTCCTGATCAGGTGGAAGGAGGAGAAGGCTTGCGCCGACATTGGCAGCATCATCGGCGGTATGCGTGCCCTTCCCGCGAGTCATAGATGTCTGAGTGAAGCCAGGACAAAAGCAATTCACAATTATATTGCTTCCCTCCAAACGCTTGGCCAAAACCCTTGTGTATGCATTTAGTGCAAGCTTTGATACTGCGTAGTCTGTCCACAATTCTGGCCATCCTTGACTCTCCCACGTTCCCTTCTTCACATGCTCAAGAAACAAACTTACCACACCCTCAATCTCCTGCTCCAACAAGTTTTCACTTTGCAGTATATTTTTTATATGAGGGTTTTTCAGCTTCTGCATGCATGAATATATATATATATATATATATATATATATATGCATTAATAATTAATTAGGAATTAATTAGCTATAAGAAATAGTAATATATATCTTAAATAAAAGAAATTAATAATAATTATAAATCGTACTTACGTTTAGGGAGCCAAGTCTGGAGCTAATATTAAGAATCCGAGATGAGTTGGACGACGATGGAGAGGGACGAAACATGGGCAAGAGAGCTTGAGTAAGCAACTTGGCTCCATAAAAATTGGTCTTGATCACTGTTTCTGCATGCTTCACTGAATTCTCGTTTAGCTCATTGAATGACACTGCAGCATTGTTCACCTGTACTTTTAACTTATTATTATTATTTGGGAATAAAATTAATTTGCCACTAATTAATTAATAATTAATTATATAAGCATGCAGACGCATGAAGTACTACTACTCCAATAATTAAAAAATCACGAACTAATTGAGGAACGCATGGCTGATGCAGGCTAGCTCCCTCTAATTCATGCATGTGGCAGCTGATTTGATATTCATGACTTCGCATCGAAAGAATATATAATTAATAGTTTTTTTTTTTTTTTTTGAAGCGTAGGAGTTCGAATCCAAATTAAATTTTCAATTGGATTATATATGTATATATATATATATATATATATATATATATATATATATATATCATCCTGCCATTAAGCTCTTGGCTAATATATAATTAATTGTTAAGCATGCAAAAGATTGACCATGATGATGATGTACTCTAATATTATTAATTTATATATGTTCTAGAAAACGCTAGCTGCTAGTTTTAACGCTTGCATGCATGATCTTCTTGTTCATATCTAATTGGTAACTGTGTGATTAATCTATATACCGTCCAAAATCATGTGTATCATTTTCACAGTTGGAACTTTCTGAGCAATATTTTCTACACAATACTAATTGAGGAAAAGTATATATGAAAATGATTCAGAAACGTGTAAAAAGAATATTTTAGTGCCGGAAGTTTTAAATTTCAAAGATGAGTCATTTTACTTGCAATATTTAAATCTTAGAAGTTAAATGACGTAATCCAGCCATTTCACTTTGTCATCATCTGGGTTATTATACCTACCTACGAAAACGATTTATACAATTTTAGAAGTTACGAGTTTCGTGAACTTATATTAAAAAGTCCGTACGTGATATTAGAGTCAATCCTAAATTAAGTAGGGGCCATCTAAGACGTAAATCAATCACAACCAAGAAAATCTTATCTATAATTCCTTAATTTCAAACAAAACGGCCCTATATGTACGTCTCCATCAAGCTTGAAGATCATTAAACCAATCAATTATGGTCATGATTCAAAACATTTTTATAAATGCATGCAACTATTCAAACTGATGCTGGAATTTTCCCCATATATATTTAATATGTATATATATATATAGGGAATTAATTAAATAAAAGGAAAATATATATACTAGCTAGCTAGCTGGCAACTTACGAGGATATCTAGCGCTCCAAATTTCATCCGGAATAATGATACGAAGGTGTTGATGGAAGAAGGATCAGACACGTCGAGCTTTAAGAAGTGAACATGGAGTCCTTGGGCGCTGAGTTCCTGGGCTGCTCTGCGACCCCTCTCAGAGTCTCTGGCTGTTAAGATTACAGTCACTCCTTCTTTCGCCAACCTCTTCACAAACGCAAACCCAATTCCCTTGTTCGCTCCGGTCACGACTGCCACCGTGTCCTTTGACCACCACCTTCAATACCAATATTAAATTGAGAATGATCGATAAAAAGATCAGTGCGCGCTTTAGAGAGAGAGAGAGAGAGAGAGGGTTTACCTGCGGGTTGAAGAGATCATCATGGAATGAGAGGAAAATGGGACCTCTGATTCCTTGGCGGAGAACTCCATTAATTTTTCTGAAGAGAAACTGTCCGATTCGGTGGTACTTCGATCTATGTCTATGCATATATATATAGTTGTGTACTTGCGTGTGCGTGGGGATCGGAGTGAGAGAGGGGCAACAATATGCCAGATGGAGACAAAATAAGCTCGGCAAGTGCGTGCATACATGCGACGGTGGGTAAGGTAAATGATATTTGTATTTATAGACTGCGTCGTATATAAAAAATAATAATAAGAAAATATAAAATTTATATGAAAAAAATTAATTTTTTAATAATAAATTACAATTCTTTTCAAAATAAATATGTGACGTCTGCAGTTGAATTCCGACGTTTTTGTTTCTAGAAAAAAATGGCCTACTGTTAATTACGTATAGTACCTACCTTCTAGCTTCTAGTTCTTGAAGACCCGATAGAGCATTTATTTTGACTATATATATGATAGGAAAGTATGCCAACTAGTCATGCCTTTATCAAACAAAATTTTGTACGGTTGTGAGTGCCCTTTGGTTGAATATTAATATCGACTGATCTGAATCCTGGCCCCTTCAATTATTTTGAAATTATATATTTTTTGACTATAGTTTTATATACTTCTTAATTATATTGATTGATGGGGTGTATTAATTTAAATAATTTTATATTTAAATAAATAATAAAGCGAAGATAGCTAACATGCATCATGATGTTCATTAAAATAGACAAAAAGCTAGCGCGATGCAAGTACTTAAGACTAAGGAATCTTAATCATTTGTTTGTGTAGCTTTAATTTCTCAAACGTCGTCAGCATCGTGCATGTTTAAATTAGCGTGGAAAATAAACCATCTAACAATTAATAAAGCATCGTGCATGTTTAAATTAGCGTGGAAAATAAACCGCTAATTAAGGAGGAAAAAAGATTCAAGTACCAAAAAAGCTAGCATGCATTTTCTTGTCTTTTGCGTGTGGACAGGGTGACATTTCAATTCATGCATGATTATACCAATATTTCAGGTATTAATTAATTAATTATGTTTGGATCAGTAATTCTATGTAATAGCATAATCGATATTAAAACCTTTTTGAAGCCTAATGTATTTAACATAATCGAAATTAAATTTATTAATTATATTAAATACTAATTAATTAATTTATATGAAGCCTAGATCCCCTTCGTGAAAAGAAATCCCTTCCTCCTCTCCCTCTTCCTCCGAAGCCTCTTCCTCTCCGATCTGCTCACCTTTTCCGGTGCAGTCTCTACGGCCACCTTCTCCAACGTGGTTATATTCTGTGATTTACATGGATTTGATTGCATTTGTATACATCATAAAGACCCGCCAAATCAGTGCACAAATCACTTCAAAAATTACATGGTTATATTCTGTGATTTACGTGGATTTCATAGCATTTGAGAACTTAATCCAAATCTTGCATAACCTACCTTTCCTTTGCCCTTATTCTTCACGTGGGTGCCTCCGATTTTTAATTTTCGTCTTGATTATTGTTGACTTTTGGTTATTAGGAGGATTTATTTGAGTTCGTTTGTTGAAATTTTGTAACTAGGTTTGTGTTATTTGGGGGCTTTGAGGTTTGTCAATGGGAGCTTTGGAAGAGGGACACTTTGATGTGGAGCTTGAGAATGAAGTGAAACTGGGTGCACTGAGCTTGGATTTAAAGCAAAATCGGATACTATAGACATTGAGGATGAGAGAGAGGAGAAAGAGTTAAGGGTCACGGGATCTGGGATAGAGGAGAGGGGTTTCGGGATCGATGGGAGAGAGGAGAAAGAGGAGAGGGGGTTAGGGGGTCTTGTGGGAGTTCAAGCTTGAAGTTCTCCATGTTCTTCTTAGAGGGGTGTTTAATCATATGAGATCAAATGTTCTGTGTTTTGTATGAAATCTCCTACGTGTCTTATTTTGACGGGGGGTTATTGAACTCACAAGTTCAGTCCAACCGTTCCGAAGAGGAACTCCTTTTTATGATGTAGTCTATTTTTTATAAGTCGTACAAAAAAACTGCAATGAAATTTATCTATTTAAAACTTATACAAATCATTTCTCAAACAAGTAAAGTGCATGCCTACATGTTAAGACACGGGCAGGCACCCAAGAGAAAGAAATGGCGCATCACTAATAATAAATAAGATTTATAAATGATGCACATATATGAACATGACACCCGATCGACGAATAGAAAAATCAAGAAAAACATTCTCTTGGATTTTTTTAAATTAAGGTGATAATTGGAGATAGGAATTCGATTTTTGGACATCCGATCCTTAATTTACCATCAAACTACAAAACTTATGTTGACAAATCTGTTAAAATCTTAGCAAACGACTAGAATACCAAGACGTCATATATGTAGAAGGAATTAAAGTCGACATTAAAAACGTGTATATACTATCTAATGTTAGATTAATTAAATTGAATACAAAGGTTAGATTAGTATGTAACACATGATTATAAGAAAAATGCTCTATCAAAATGAGCCTATATATTTTCTTTACAAATAGTCATTTTCCTTGCCACTAACTCGTCGCAAATAATTGTTTTCTTATAGTGACAATATTATATGTTTGCATATCCTTAAAAAAAAAAAAAAGCTTTAGATTGAAATATTTTCGTATTTAATTTACATTTAATATAGGTAAAAACTAAAAAGGTTTTATTTCGATTATGCTATGTATTAATTATATTAAACACTAAAAAATATTTTTCACTGATTGGGATTCTTGTTATCACCTATAGATAAGTATATGGAATGAAAAATGAAGGGATATGTGGCAAAATGTCATTGGAGGGCTGTTATTTGAGCTTCATCAGACTAATCGATGGGAAGATTTCCTCCATAAAAAGTATAGAAAAATTTGTTCTTTTCTAGTATGACTCACTTTCTATAAAAAGTCTACGAAATTTCTCTATTTTAAGATTAATTTGTACCTAGCATTACTCATTAGTATAAATGTGATATAAAATGTCATGTGTGCATCTGGGTTGAAGAAGCAGGATCTGGGTTGAAGAAGCAAGCAGTAGCTGGGTTAAGATTCAGCAAAATAACGATATTAACAGCCATGCAAAACGGTGCGTGAGGTGTTAATGAAACATTGCGCAGCATGGGGAGTTGGGTTTTAATGGAACAGTGCGTTTGTATTAGTCGAGGGTTATTAGAATGTTATTGTACGGTGTCGTTTTCAATTCTTGTTAAATAGGAAAGTTCTTTTCGAGTCAAGTCGGTTAGTTCTGTTAAGATTTCCTATAAAAGGAATGTTCTAGTATGTAGAAAAGGGGAATGATTTTGGTGAAGTTGTCTTGTAAGGAGCTTAGGGATTGCTCGAAAATCTCTTTCGTTCGTTAGTAAAGATTGTGATTCTTCTTGTGGTTCTTGTTCGTATCTTCGCATTAATTGAAGTTTCTGTATTGTGCACTCTGCACTGGTGTTCTTGAGGATCTGGTTCGTGCATCCTTAAACAACAGCAAGGAGATACGTGACAATTGGTATCAGCAGTAGGCGATCCTTACAACAGAGGTTGTGATGGTAGAAGGAACACGTGGTGCATTGAAAGGTCAACAAGATGCATTCCAGAAGACAGTGCATTCAAAGCTTGAGCATCATCAACAAGTTATTACTGGAATAACAGAAATGTTAGATCTTGTTTCCGATATGTTAAGATCTGTTGTTGAATCTGTGAATGAAATGTCTAGAAGTGAGAGGGAAGTGCATAGATATAGAGATAGAGATCATGCACCTAGGAATCATGAGGACAGAGGTGGATTTCAGAAGAGTTTTAGGTTGGATTTTCCTTGTTTCAGTGGCCTGGATCCTGCAGGATGGATCTTTAAGGCTAATCAGTACTTTGATTCCTTTCAAGTACCTTTCCATCAGAAATTAATGGTAGCTTCGCATCATATGGAAGCTGAGGCATTGGTGTGGTACCAAAATGCATTAGATTCTGGTCAATTTAATTCTTGGGAGACCTTGGTGGTTGCTATGCAAGGTAGATTTGGACCATCAGCATTTGATGATCCAATGGAGGCATTAACCCGACTTAAACAGACTAGTTCTGTTAGATTGTACACCACATAGTTTGAAGCATTGTCTAATAGGCTTAAAGGCTTGTCAGAGAGACATAAAATGAGCTGTTTTATCAATGGATTGAAGGATGACATTAGAATTCCTGTTAAAATGTTTAATCCAATGAATTTGGGAGCTGCCTTCAGTTTGGCCAAGCTACAAGAAGAGTATGTCTTGTCTTCGAGGAAACCTTGGAGGCCAAGTGGCCATTATAGTGATAAGTGGCCAGTCAATCAAGCTGCACCTAAGGTTCCAATTGATGAAGGGAAAAAGATTTTTCCTCCCTGGAGGAAAGTGAATCCTTCTCTTATGGATGAGAAGAGGAGAAAATGATTATGTTTTCATTGTGAGGAAAAATGGAATCCGAATCATGTCTGTAAAAAAACCAAGGCTTATTTTATTCAAGCTAATTTCGAGGACTTGCAACAGCCTGAGAGTGAGGAGCCTATATGTATTGAAGATACATCACATGATTCTATAGATGCTGATGCCTTAGAAGTATCTGTTAATGCTATTTCTGGTTCTATTAGTGCGAGTGCTATGAGATTACATGGCTGTGTAGGCTCTTGTGCTGTTGAAATCTTAGTAAACTCAGGGAGCACACACAATTTTGTGGATCCTCTAGTAGTCCAGGATGCTAAGTTGATGGTTCACCAAGCCTCTAGTCTGTAAGTCAGTGTGGCAAATGGAGAAAAGCTTTTAAGTCAGGGCAGTGGTGTGGAGGACTTTAGGATTCAAGGCTCAAAATTTTCTGTGCCTTTCCATGTTTTAGCATTGGGAGGATATGATGTAGTCAATGGTTAAGGACATTGGGTTCTATTACTTGGAATTTTGTAGATATGTCTATGAAATTTGAGTGGGGGGGTCAAATGGTAAGCTTGCAAGGCTTAAATTCTGCTAGTGTACAGATGATGTCTAGTGTTACAGGATTCAAGCCTCATTTTGTGAGTAAACAAGGATGGCTGCTACAATTGATACTTGTTGAGCAGCAACCTGTGGGAAAGTGTGTGGAAGGACCAATGGCTGAATTACTTAAAGAGTTCAGTGAGGTATTTGTTGAACCTGTTGGGTTGCCCCCAATGAGAGTTTTTGATCATCCAATCATTCTTAAGGAGGGTGTTTCTCCTACTTCAGTTCGACCATACAGGTATCCTCATTACTAGAAATCTGAGATTGAGAAAATTGTCCATGAATTGCTGCAATCTGGTGTAGTTAGGCCTAGCCAAAGTCCAGTTGCTTCTCCTGTGTTGTTGGTGAAGAAAGCTGATGGTACTTGGCGTATGTGCATCGACTATAGAGCCTTAAACAAGGAAATAATCAAAGATAAATTTCCTATTCCTGTTATAGATGAATTACTTGATGAATTATTTGGGGCTAAAATTTTTTCTAAGTTGGATTTAAGAGCTGGTTACCACCAGATTCGTGTGAGGGAAGAGGACATTCCAAAGACAGCTTTTAGAACTCATGAGGGCCATTAAGAATTTCTTGTCATGCCATTCGGCCTTACTAATGCCCCGGCCACATTTCAAGGGTTGATGAACCACATTTTCAAGCTTTTTTTAGAAGGTTTGTCTTGGTTTTTTTTTATGATATACTCATATACAGCAAGGATATTGCTGAACATTTGTTGCATGTAAGGGCTGTTTTAGATACTTTGAAATAGCATACTCTTTATGCCAAAATGTCTAAATGCAAGTTTGGGGTGCTGGAGATTGAGTATTTGGGTCACATTATTTCGGAACATGGGGTACAAACAAATCCAACAAAAACTGCAGCTATGGTTGATTGGCATGTTCCTAAAACCTTGAAGTCCTTAAGAGGGTTTTTAGAACTAACAGGCTATTACAAGAAATTCATTCGGGGGTATGGCTTTATAGCAGCTCCCTTAACAGATTTATTGAAGAAAAATTCTTTTTTTTTGAGTGATAAGGTTGCTGTTGCATTTGAACTTTTGAAGAAAGCTGTTAGCACCCCTCCTGTGTTAAGATTGCCAGATTTCACTAAAGTTTTCACCATTGAGTGTGATGTTTCCGGTGTAGGACTTGGGGCAGTCTTGATGCAAAAGTCTCAACCCATAGCCTTTTATAGCAGAGCTTTGAAGGGAAAAGCCTTGCTATTATCAACATACGAAAAGGAACTTTTGGCTTTGGTGTCTGCTATCCAGAGGTGGAGGCCGTATCTTTTGGGCCATTCTTTTAAAATCAAGACTGATCAACAGGTTCTAAAATTCTTGGTGGAACAGAAAATTGGTACTGAGGCACAACATAAATGGGTTTCCAAACTCATTGGTTATGATTTCACGATGGATTATAAGAAAGGCAAAAAGAACATAGTTACTAATGCTCTTTCTAGGAAAGATGAGGAAGTGCAGGCTGTGTTTGCTATGATCTCTTTTCCCACACCTTTATGGATTGCAGAACTCAAAGAGAGTTATTCTTTATGCCCTGATTATGTGGATTTGGTCCCTAAATTGCAGCAAGGTCAGCCAGGTCCAAAACATTTTACCACTCAGTAAGGATTGTTACTTAGGAAAGGGAAACTGGTTGTGGTCCATTCTTCCTCCATTCTGTCTAAGATCTTGCAATACATTCATGAGAACCCACAAGCTGGTCATGTGGGTTATCATAAGACTCTTCAGAGGGCACAGAGGGATTTTTGGTGGCCAGGTATGAGGAAGGATGTGCGACAGCTAGTCAAAGAATGTGAAACTTGTCAAGTCAGTAAGAGTGAGAATGTAAAGTACCTGGGCCTCTTGTAACCCTTACCTGTTCCTGAATCTCCATGGTTGGATATTTCCATGAATTTTATTGAAGGCTTACCTCTTTCTAATGGATTTTCTGTGGTCTTATCTGTAGTGGACAGATTGACAAAGTTTGCTCATTTTTTCCCCTCTCCCATCCTTACACAGCTATTAAGGTAGCTAATGTATTTTTTAATGGGGTTTTCAAGTTGCATGGGCTACCTCGTTCTATAGTTTCTGACAGGGATGTAGTCTTCACAAGTTCTTTCTAGAAATAGTTGTTCCTCTTGCAAGGTGTTTCCTTGGATTTTACATCATCCTCCTACCACCCCCAATCTGATGGACAGACAGAAGCATTGAATAAATGTTTGGAGGGATATTTGAGATGTTATTGCAATCAACAACCAAAGGAGTGGACTTCTTGGATGGCTATGGCTAAGTGGTGTTATAACACTACTCTCCATTCTTCAATTCAACTCACTCCTTTTGAGGCCCTTTATGGTTATGGTTCTCCTAAACTCCTTTCTTATGTGCCTGGTATCTCTTCTAATGATGTTGTGGATCAGCAATTGCGGACAAGGGATGAATTGCTGAGTTTATTGAAAGATAATATGAAGAAGGCACAGCATAGGATGAAGTTTTTTGCTGATAAAGGGAGAACAGACAGGTCTTTTCAAGTGGGTGACTGGGTTTTCTTGCGACTTCAGTCTTATAGGCAGAAAACTGTTGCTATGCGTCACAACATGAAGCTGGCTCCAAGGTTTTATGGCCCCTTTCAAGTCTTGCAGAAAGTGGGGTCAGTGGCTTATAGACTTGATTTGCCATCCTCTTCCAAAATTCATCCTTTTTTTTTCATGTGTCTTGCTTAAAAGAGAAGGTGGGGCAGCATATCATTCCTTTATCAACCTTACCTCCAACTGATTCTAGTGGTCAGTTGCAACCTGAGCCCTGAGAAATACTTGCAAGAAGAATGCAGAAGAAAGCTAACCATGCTATAACAGAGGTGTTAGTGAGTTGGTGGGGGCTCCTCCTGAAGATGCTTCTTGGGAATCTTTGTGGAAACTCTGAGAATTATATCCTCATTTGGTGGGTACTGTGTTGTGAATGTGTGCATCTGGGTTGAAGGCCTTGTGGGCAAGTCCTTTAAGGAGGGGAGAATGTCATGTGTGCATCTAGGTTGAAGAAGCAGGATCTGGGTTGAAGAAGCAAGCAGTAGCTAGGTTAAGATTCAGCAAAATAACGGTATTAACAGTCATGCAAAATGGTGCGTGGGGTGTTAATGAAACGGTGTGCAGCATGGGGAGTTGGGTTTTAATGGAACGGTGAGTTTATATTAGTCGAGGGTTATTAGAATGTTATTGTACGGCGTCGTTTTCAATTCTTGTTAAATAGGGAAGTTCTTTTCGAGTCAAGTCGGTTAGTTCTGTTAAGATTTCCTATAAAAGGAACGTTCTGGTATGTAGAAAAGGGGAATGATTTTGGTAAAGTTGTCTTGTAAGGAGCTTACGGATTGCTCGAACATCTCTTTCGTTAGTTAGTAAAGATTGTGATTCTTCTTGTGGTTCTTGTTCGTATCTTCGCATTAATTGAAGTTTCTGTGTTGTGCACTCTGCACTGGTGTTCTTGAGGATCTGGTTCGTGCATCCTTAAACAGCAGCAAGGAGATACGTGACATAAAAGCACATAAAGTATGAACAAATTAATGAATTGACTGAATGAATTGTATAATTTATTGTGAATGCTTCTTAGATTTTTTCATATATAAATTAATATTCAAACCTAGCTCCATGAATTTTCCTTCCGACTTTGTTGGACTTTAACTTGATATTCCTAAATCCTAAGTACTTGAATGCTCTATTTGAGGGGATCATGCTCTAGTATTGATTAATGATGTCAAGGGTAAGCAGGAAAACTGTTCTTGGTATGGGCAGATTGTAGAGGATTTGAAGGGCGCGCTTCTTTTGTCACAATTCAAACAGACAGTTGCAGTTTATATCTCGGCAAGGAAACAATGCTACTCATCTACTTGCAAAACTTGCTATGAGTTTTGACCAAGAAATGGTTTGTATTGAGGAGGGATCTCCAGATATTTTGCAATGTATTGCTTGTGAGCAAGATGTATTGGATGTTTAATGTTACGCAATAATATGAATCTGTTTATTTCAAAAAAAAAAGTGCTTTCATGCTTGCTGATCTCATAAATCACAGTTAGTTATATTTTGTTTAGGGGTCGTAATTAAACAAAATTATTTGAGAAATCATTCGGGATTCCGTTAAAATTGAATTGAGTTTTGTTCTATTATTAAATAAACTATTCATGAATACATGAAGATTTTGATACCTTATTAAACAATATATTTCGTATAAAAAATTTATTTATATGAACTCATATAAATTCAAATAACTTCATATTCATTATTTTTTACTTTACAATATATTTCGAATTTTATCGCCGGGAAATGTGTCTCCCCTTGTAGTGAATGTAATATCCCAATTATTTAAGAATATAAGAGAAATCATGTTCATGATATGGTATGTGTTGTATTTTGAATCCTTATAATATAATCCTTGATTATATGTATAACTGTTATAAGAAGTGCCAACCATTAAGATCCTTACACATGTCAAATGAAGGAAAGGCTACAGCCACACGATCCTCTATCTGCTGAGGTGGAGAACTGAAGCCATTCTGTTATATTTTACAGAATCTATAGAAGTCCAATCTTAGTAAGTCTGTAAGTGTAACTTTGTGATTGAAAATTCCATTGTAACTTGGTGAAATATCAGGGAGAAACAGAGAGATAGACCTCGATAGAGTCACTTGAGAGAAAGTGAGGAGAGGGTGATATCTTGTAACCTTGATACTCAAGATTTTCTTCTTGATCAGTAATAAGAAAGCTCTTAGATGTTCCTGCTGTGGATGTAGAACAATAGGATCGAACCACGTAAATCACCGGTGTTCTTTACTGTTTTTGTTACTTGTTATTTTGTTTACCATCTGCTGTGAATGTTCTTGGCAATCTTGGAGGCATATTCTAATTTGGAAATCATATACTTTAAAGATTTCATTACAAGAAGTTTAACAATAACTATATTAAAAACAATTCTACAAAAACATAAAGTGTACGTGTTTATCCAAACTTGTAAATAAAGTTATTAAATATTATATAAATAGTATATTTTATCAAATTAAATATTTTCATTAAGTTCAAACTAGTTAAAAAATTAATGAGCCACTCGTGAACATAAGATGCAACGTCTAAATGATAATTGATAAGTCTAAATTCAACTCGTATTCGAATAAAAATTTGATGAATGGAGTTTATAATTCATTCATTATTCACTCGAACTCAACTTGTTTTGACCCTAATATGATCATATTCTTCTCTAATATTCTATAACCAGCATGGTGAATTTGATTTGTATATCTAAACCTCGATCAACATTCATCAGCTATATATAAAAACTCAAAAGGGAGACTTTCTAGAAAATATATAGTCCTTTACAAGAGTAGGCCCCCTTACCCATGCCCTATTGCAAGTAGCTAGGACTTTTCTTTTTTTATCAATCCTAATTATCCAACCATAGATTGTACTGTACGTAGCACCTAATTTTTAGTCAATAAAACGTTGTTCTAGATTCCTGGTATTAATTAAATTGATCAATTAATTAACTGTCGACATCTTTTGATGGATATTTTCATTACAAGAAAACTGTTTATTACTATCAGTTATTTCATATAAAAATAATTATTTTTTTTCTAAAATGATACTATTATCATCGTAATTATCATTTTTATCACAAATATTTTATCATATATTCTCATTTTTTGTGTAGTGGTGTTTGATCGGTCAAAGAAATACATGCAGGACCAAAACATTCATTTGCTAGTTAATTTCCATTTCTCATTCTTTTATTTGTCTTATCGATCATATAATGACAAAATCAAAGAAAATTGAGGGGAAAATGAAGAAAATAATACTTGAACATACAATTCCTACTAAACATGAAACACGACCTTATGATCTGAAAATGACCCAAGATCGATTGTTGGACTACCGCGTTGGAATATGGTCGAAAACAGTACTACTTGACTTCTCATGCATGCACGCTTCATTTTCGTACAATACTTTTGAGGTGATCGAACAAATTAAGGGCCGGCGTCCTCAATTTCTTTATCTTATAATCTCTATCTTTAAAATAATAATATACTAGCAATCATTTTTTTAATCAGTAAGTAAAAAAAAATATTAAAAAAAAATTTAATACATGAGCGGTTAAACTGAAGAGACAAAATAGAGCGGCAAAGTAGCATTATTCATATTTATATATGTTTTACAGTTGTTGTCATCAAGCATTAATGTTCTATGTTCATATATTAAGATTTGTGTCGTGTATTCATTTTGAAAAAAGTAAATAAGTATGAAATATACATGAAAATTTTAATTTCTTAACAATGAATCTCATTTTTTTTTTCAAAAGAGTGCACAGTACTTACATAACCCTTGACTGTATCTAACATTATTTTTAAATAATATAAATAAATAAATAAATTTGACCAGTTTCTGGTCAGTTCACATTCCTTCTGTATATATATATATGCAGCCAAGCTAAGTTTAGGTTGGGGACCTCCTACCTTTACTAAATTAGTCTAATAAGGCCCATACATCAATATTATTCATATAAATTAATGCTAAGATTAGACATGTGATTTTTTACTCAATTTGTTAAGTACATGTGACTTTATAAATTATACGAAGAGTTGATAAGACTTTATACGCGATTTCGAGGAATATTCTTCTCTCTTTTTTTATTCGAAAAATGCTTTTATGTGTACGACGGATCATGTTTTTTAAGTACATTAAATTAAGACGCTATTCATTATTTTATATTAATGGTAGTATAAAATAATTAATAGATGAATAAAAAACTGAATCTCGCATGATCAGAAGATAGTAAAATAATGATGCAGAAGGTTTGATCTAGTCTCTTCTCCGGTTTTCATTTAAAAGCAAACAAGAGAGCATAATAAACAAAATCAAATACCCACGTACGAGTAGAGAAATCCACGAGATTTACGATCAATCATTGGTTGGGAAAATATATAACTGTACTTCCAAATTCACACAGTGGTCATCCTGTCTCTTCATTATTCAATTGGGAATTAAACACCTTATAAAGAAGCTAAGCATTTATTTTATTAAAAGACTAAAGGCTCGTCTGGATATTCAAACATCACTTAAATATAAATTTATTTCAATTTCAAATTATCTTAGACTGCGTATAGATGTTGAACTAATTAAATTGAATTGAGTTTTTTTTATAAAGAGTAGTAAGTTGAGTAGTGAAGAGAATTATGTGGGACCCATCTAAACTGAGTTTAAAATATGTTTAGATGTTAAGATGAGTTTAATATTTTTTATAAAAATTTGAAAAAGGTTGTAGGTCTCACGTATAAAGATGTTTTAAGTTGAAAAAAGTTGTGGGTCCTATATGTAAGAAGATTTTGAGTTGAGATTAGTTTAGTAATTTGAGAGTTGAGTGTTTGAATGTTAAAGTCAGGTTAAAATTAGACTGAACTTAGTAACCAAACGAAGTCTTAATCTTTTTCATCTAATCATTGTCTAATCATTATAATTTTTTCAAACTTTCAAATAAAACACAAAAAATAATTCATCTTTTTCAAATACTAAAAGAAAAATTATATTGAAACAATATTTTAATTTTATAATATTTTATTCAATATTTTCTCACTCATTTTTTAAAATCCCATAAGAAGAGCATTAGTAGTACTGCCTAGCCATTCTTTAACCAAAATTAGACTAGAAAATTCACTTTTTATAATTTAGTTAGCCACTTTCGAACAACAAATGAAAATAACAAACTCTATAAATCTATCACTATTTTATTAAAATATTAATTTTGACATTTTCATTTATTTTAGTTCTAGTGGTAATTGGAATATTTGATATTTCTTATAAAAAAAATGAACATTAATTTTTTAACGTTCATATTATTCCAACGGATATAATTTTTAAACGGTCTTTTTTTTATAACGGACATATTATTCCAACGGATATATTTTCCAATAGATATATTTTTTTAACTGCTATATTTCTCTAACGGTTATATTCTTCCACAATAAAACATAACGTTTTCTCAACAATTTTATTCACTTCAACTCAAATTTCTCTGTAAAATCATTTTTTCTTTCCATTTTCTATCAATTGATCGCTCACTTTTTTACAAATGACACTTATCAATTCAAATTCTAACGAAGAGTTTGATATAGTGAGACAACTTATTTTGAAAGAAGAAGGATCAAGCTCATGTGGTTCTTTTAAAAAATCATGTATATTCATTAGGCGCAATCGATTGCAAGCCTACCAAAATCTTTTTCGAATTATTTTGTTGATCCTCCAATTTATCCTCATAATACTTTCAAATGAAGTTTCAAATGAGTCATTCTCTATTTCTTCGTATTCAAGCTGTGGTAGAAACTTATGAATCTTATTTTGTCCAAAGACGAGATGGTTTTGGAATGCTTGATTTTCTTCCGTTCAAAAGATTACAGTTGCTCTGAGGATACTTGCATATAGTGTCACGACTAATTTTATGGATGAATACTTGAAGATTGAAGAGACTACCGCATTAAGAAGCCAAATTTTTTTTTTTTTGTCAAAGCAGCTATTTCAATTTTTTCTAAAGAGTATTTAAGAAAACCCAACAATGAAGACATTGCTAGATTGCTCACAGTTGGTAAGAAACGTAGATTTCCAAGTATGTTAGGGAGCATCGATTGTATGTACTGGAAAGGAAAGAACTGCCCAACTACTTGGCATGGTATGCACTCTGGTCATATCCATGAACTAACAATTGTTTTAGAAGCAATGGCTTCTTACGATCTATGGGTTTGGCATGCTTTGTTTGGATTACCTAGGTCTCATAATGATATAAATGTGCTTGATAGATCATTTATATTTTCTGACATTGCTCAAGGGCATTCTCTGGCTGTCAATTACACAATTAATGGTTATAACTATGCAATGAGGTACTATCTTGGTGATGAGATTTATCCGCAATGGGCAACATTTGTTAAAACCATCTCAACTTCCTAAGGAAACAAGAAAAAATACTTTGCTATAGCCTAAGAGTCCGCAAGGAAGGATGTGGAGCGTGCGTTTGGTGTGCTTCAAGCATGATTTACCATATATAGTTCATAGACCTACACGATTTTTTCATATTGAAACGCTTAACGATATTATGATGGTATGCATAATTTTACATAATATGATCATTGAAGATAAACAGACTGACAATAATTCTGAAGAGTTTGAATATAAACAGTTGACAGAAAGCACACATGATCCAGTGTGAACTGGCTCTACACCTGAATGTAGCGAGTTTATTCAACGTCATCATGTTGTTAGAGATAGGAAAATCTATTATTAACTTCAAGCAAATCTCATCGAGTACTTATGGCAATTGTAACTTACGGTAATTACGATGTAGTGCCGCATAATATTTTATCATGTATGGTTGTATTATTTGTTTATGGCACTATCATGTATGGTCGTATTAAAGAAGCCAACAAACATAAAAGACTCCTAAAACATCAAATAAATGTTACTCCATAAAACATAAAAAAAACGTTGGAGTTGAAGATGCCAACAAACATAAAAGATTCCTAAAACATCAAATAAAATGTGTCTCCTAGCATGACAACATAAGAGACTCCTAAAACATCAAATAAACGTTACTTCACAAGAAACATAAGCCAACAAACATCAAATAAAACATTACTCTATAAAAATATGACAACTAGTTTCTCCTAGCACAACTTGCAATGATTTCCAATTGTCATTGAAGATAGTTTCTTGTAGCATTAGAGGCATGACACTTGTATTAATCATCATAATTATTTATTCTTCTTTCTTTTTTTCATTCCGTACTTTCTTCTGATCAACTATCACCTTCTCTTTCTGAATACGCACTTCCTCTTGACTAAGACAAAGTATCTGTTTGTTATGAGTGTGCTTCTTGCATAAGTACTATTTTACTCTTTCTATCTTCCTTCATCTCATTAATCAGTACCATGAGAGAGTTTGACTCCATTCTTTCTTTTTTATTTCGTTTCTCTTTTTCAGCTTTATGACCTACTAATCAATCCAAATTTGAAAATATTGCATGGAAATCCTAATTTTCGCTTAAATTTAGTAAATTTGGCATTGAAGTATTTGAACTTGACTGTGATTTTTTTCTTCGGCTTCACTATTTCCATATGTTCCACTCACTTTGGATGAAATCTCAACAAGTGTCAATAATGATCGAAGTTGAAAGCTTTCTTTTCTAATTCTAGGTACATGAGAGATTGATAGAAATATGTAATTATGAGTTTTTCTTCTCAATTTATAAATGTAAAAACTCAAGTACGATTAACCACCTTGATCCCACCATTTGTTTACTTCATGCGAGAAAAAGAAAGAAGGTGGTCACTTCATCCACTTTTCAAGTTCTTTCCCATTGTTTTCTCGTTGGCCATGCCTATAAATTCTCACCAAGTTTCAAAAATTACTTTCACGTGTTTTCATATCATGCTGGAACAGTGTAATTTTTTGTTTATTCAGTTTTGCTACACAACCTCCTACTATTCACCCACACTCCACACTCCACATTTTTTAAAATTTTTTTTGAGTTCATTTTTTTAAACTATTTCAAATTTTTTATTTACTATTTATATAAAAAATATTTAATAAAAGAAAAAAAAAAAAAAAAATATGGAATGTGCAGTGTAGTGAATAATAGGAGGTTGAGAAGATTTTTTGTTTATTCAAGGGTGAGGACTACAACAATGTTGCAACTTTAAAGGCTGCAAGTAGTAGCAGAGTATCATACCTAGAAAAATGGGGACTTTTACTCGTGTATTGAGAGCCAATGTAATTGAATAGAAGAAGAGATTCAAGCACACCATTCACTGGGGAACACAATTTCTAGGCAATTACCATTCATAGAGGAGCAAACCAGCCACAGTTGTTAAGACTCAGATCACATCTATGGTGCACGCTACGGATGATAGGGCAAATGTGAAGATACATAGAAAAAACATGATTCAAGGCTCGGGTTGCATTTTCTCACATTCTTCCCTGATCGACTGGAAAAGAACAGAGGACAGATATCGTTCGCCAAAGCTGGGAAACACAACCTACAAGCATTTTGAATTCCCAAATTAGTTTAGAGGTATGGCAATGAAGGCAAGGGTTATTTAGAACAACTAAATAAATATTTTAACAGTATATTCCCACAACATAGATAGCTTCATGAGCCCTAGTGCCGAGAAGAGAACAAAGAATCTGAGCATAATTGCTTAAACTACAAATTGAGCAATTCATGATGTGTTAACTACAGTACTTTAATCTTTAACCACTTCTCCCTCTTTGGAAACAAGTTCATATGAAAAACATGTTAGATTGCAGGGCCGCAGAACATTTCACTAATGAAGAAAACAAGCCAGCCTATTACAGCCGTGAAACTACTTTATCGGTTTGGCAAGCTGCCATATAAACAAGCCCAAACCCACAGAGCTGAGCAGCTTCACGTATGACTGACCCATTTTTGGCCCCAAAACAACCACACGTAAAAAATGGAACTATCAGTGAAGTATGTCAGCAGCAGTGCAAAATCTTTCAAAGATGAAATGGGGCACCAAAATGGGATGCTATTTAGGAAAGTCAGACGGGACCCCGAAACCTAACCGATGGCATTGGGCAGTGGTTCCCGAAGAGAAGAGTATTGGTTCATCCAGAAAGTTCATTTTTTCAACTTTGCGTTTAATTAAAGCTACCTGTGCATGCCCGCACTTCCTAACACTCATTGCAACTAGGAATCCCAACTGTGTTTAATTTCAGTCAACAGCCAGAAAAGATATCGTTACACTTGTTATTCCTTCTAGGACATCTTTGTTGGGAATTACTTTAAGGTCATCTTCGGTTGAAAAAATTCAGTTCTATATCTTACAGGATAAAATGAAAACAATCAGTGACAGCCACTTCATATGTCTAGAAAATATGGTAAATAATAGAAGATGACACATACAAGTTGCTAAAAAAGGCTAGAAACATACAAATGCACAAATCTAGAAAGGTTTTACCCTATGGACTTTGAATGCAAGTCTTAAACCATAGTTCTCTAATAAACAACTACAGTATATGTTTTCTGGTGTGAAAGGTGCCTCCAACATGGCAACAACCAAAGCCTAAACTTAGCCATATTAAAATCCCCTGCATTCCCCCCCCCCCCCCCAAAAAAAAAAAAATCTAGCGGATAAAGAATAATTAGTGAGCATGCTAATCAGGTTGGTTGTTAACCCATTAAGATTGAAAAAATATTTTTATGATATGTATCTGGCAGTCCTCTATAGACACAGATCCATACGTGTTTGATGAAGAAAGAGACAATAACAATTTCACTCTGATCTTCTCAATAATGTAAATGAACCTATTTAGATATTATTAAACGATTCAAGATCCTGCTTGATGGCATGCTTCACTGAAACTTCATGTTACTCAGCATAGATCAGAGCACTCATCATTTGTGTCCGGATCATGTATCTGACAAATGCACTCCAGATATTTACCAGCACAAGAGTTTTGACAAAGGACAAATAGTCACACATACCTAGTCCATGACAAGTTAGCTACAATACCCTTCCAGCACATGCACAAACTAGTGTGTATATTATTAACAAGGGATCAACCTGTCTTGCAAGAATGCTAGATGGAAACTTCGATTTAGCTTTATACTTGACATTAATCAAAGAGCTCACAACAATTTTCTAACCATAGGAGCAATATCCCCACCTCCCCCACCAAATTCAAAAATACATAAAGTAACCAAAAAAGGGAGACCATGTATAGCTTATGCTGTTAGACAAGGTTCAGTAGTAAATTGTTCATTTAGGACAATCTCTGTTTTCTCAAAGTTTTATCCAAGGGTTCCACTAATATGCCTTGTTACCTACTACCAGAAAACTTATGGATTCCATGTAAGTGGGTTTTTATTGCCTAAGTGATGTTACAATTTTCCAAAGTGGGCTCATTTCTTCTTTCTAATGCTGCAGCTTACTGAAGATGGATTACATTTCCCACTAGTTTCATTTAGAAAAAAGGGGCATACCGCAATGAGCTTCCCTGCATTCTCAGGTCTCTTTCCAACCTTCAGTGCGGCAGCAGCTGCTGCCCCAGAAGAGATCCCCACCTGATTAGTAAGGAAACCATGTGAGGAAAGAACAATAATTTAGCATACAAGTACATGCATACATACATTAATACATAAATATCCATCCCCAGACATGGATACAAACACCTATTTTTTAATAAGACCTGAACGTTTCGTCTCCCTCTCTCTCTCTCTCTCTCTCTCTCTCTCTCAAAACAAACAACATGCCACCACTTCCAATCACTATGCGTGAGAACGTGCTATTTATCACAACTGGATGATACCACAGAATAGGGTAAAAATAACCGTTTGCTGCCTTAATTTATATTAAATTCTGTTGGCCATTTTCTGATTAATTAAATACGACTGACCTATGGGTAGGTTGATAGAAGTACAGGGTTCATCTAATTGATTACTAAACCTAATATGAAAGACTATCTGTTCAATCCTTTTGTTCTGGTTTCATCTCTTTTTTTCTGGTTAGAACAAAAGCTTTAGATCCTAGGGCATCCAAGGGAATGCAGAGGGGTGCATGTCTACACCAGAGCATACTGTCCCAATTTATTCTTCATCTGAAGTTTTAATTGGTGGAAAAGATAAACAAAAAGCACTAACCAACAAGCCTTCCTGGAGTGCTAACTGCTTTGCAGTTTCAACAGCTTCTTCACTAGATATCTGCCAAATTCACAGCATGTGAGAAATGAGTAATGGTAAACACACAAAAAAGTTGCGTTTATGATAAATACTAGACAATAAACTCTAAGCTTAAATGGGATTTCCTATCCTTTTTTTTTTTCCTTTTGCTTTTGAATACTGCAGTGGCAAGAAGAACATACTAAAGAAAATCAACATGTATGCGTATGACTAAAGGTGGCCCATATTCATGTATAGGCAAAGCCGTAATTCCTATGCATCATGTTATTGAACGTTTATGTACAGAAATAAAGTTCTATAAGATTTATTAGACACATCCAGTCTTAATTTTCCTGACAAAAAATGAACATATCTAAGCTGCTGTCAGCTGCCTTGCATAGCAGCAACAAAGATAATTATCAGTTGACAATATGATATGTAACTATTTTTTTACCAGTAATCAGAATTACATTTAGGATAGGTTTGGGAGGTGAGATGAGAATTTTGTGTTTTGTTTTAAAGTTTAAAATATTATTTTTTAGTTTTGAGATTTGAAAAAGTTAAATTGGAATTTGAAAAAGTTGTATTGGGATTTGAAAAAGTTGAATTGTTTATTATATTTTGTATAGGAATTTGAAAAGGTTGTAATGATGAGATGAGATGAGATGAAAATTTTGTATAAGATAAAACATCCAAACCTATCCTAGAATTGCAAAAAGCATGGCCCAAATACAATTATGATCTGTAATATAAAAATAGGCATGACCTGAAGGTTAGCATTTACGAATATTACCATGCCAAACAAGGAATCCATTTAAATAGTTATCACTTAAACAAGAATCAAAAGTCACAATGGTATAGAAATGCAAGATTAAGGTTTTTTTATTTTAACATAATTTTTTTATAGGTAGAAATTTTCATTTTAGCAGAATCAAAACTTCTACAGCTCAAAACAGCAGAAGTCCCATCACATGGTCTTGGGGTTGTCTACTATCCATGGGTTGAGGAGATTCCAAAACCTCCCTAGCAAATAAAGTTGGAAAAAAAAAAGCATAAGATAATCGAATTGAAGGAGAACTGGAGCACCAGATATTCTAGAAATAGGACTCGACCTCTATGACTTCATCAACCAGTTCTTGATCCAAATTCCTGGGCACAAAACCAGCTCCAATTCCTTGAATTTTATGAGGACCTGCATTTGAATGGTAATATCAGAATAAGTAAAATAAGTAAGAATTAGAAACTATTAAAGATAATTAGATTTAATTGATAATGGTCAGAAAGCTTATTTGTTGTCTTACCAGGTTTTCCACCTGAAAGTATGTTGCTTTCTAAAGGTTCTATGCCAATTACCTGATAAAGCATGGGTCAAATGAGAATTCTGAAATAGAATAAATAAATAGCCAGGAAAAAGAATACATCCCTTTCCTTTCAAAGCACTTTTTCCGCCATTAAGGCAACCATATACCACAAAACCCATGGAACTCTCCATGCCCGCCATATGACTAATGAAAATAAGATAAATGCATCTTTTTTATTGGTGAAAAATAAGACAAATGTCCTATAGGTTTGACAATTTTTTACCTTTATTTTAGGATTTTTCTGTTTGAGGAACCGGCCAACACCAGAAATGGTTCCACCAGTTCCAATGCCTGCTATGAATATATCCACCTTGCCTCGTGTATCTTCCCAGATTTCTGGTCCTGTTGTCTCATAGTGTATCTGAAAATGCAAAATGTCAGTTTCTAAATTGTATATCTCACTGTATCAAAGGCCACATTATACACATTATATAACTACTTACAAGATCTCCAGCACAAAGCATTATCCTAATAGCGTGATCTTTCTGAAGTGACTTTATCTAAAATAATAATCGTATCATATACCTGGATGCCTAATGATTGACCAAAACCAATAGTTTTTTCCCATTTTAAGCAGGTCTGGCATCATTTACATCACTATTACATATTTCATTAGTAAATAATCATTCATCATCATCATCACCTTCTTTATGTGATTAAGAAATATTATTGTCCAAGAAAAATGTAATCAGGAAGTTTGTGGCTTAGTTATCTCTGGTGACCATCTAGAATGGACCCTTGACCATTCTACCCATGCAAGGTGGTGTTTTGCAATGCTATATAGAGACCTGCAACACTAGCAAGATAGTACCATAATCTTGATAGGCAAATATATATTATAAATGGGATGTAAGGTGATTGAAATAATTTCATAAGTCCAACACACGGAGAACTCTTTAAGGGATCCTACAGCCACTCTGTTAAACATATGCCTCCCTAAAGGCATTTGCCTGCTAGAACTACAAAGTCCATGATTTTGATATACAACATAAATATATTTAGAATATATGCATATATCTGGCATCCTCTCCCCGGTTACATGAGTTTTCTCAACCTTTGTATTCGATATACACCGAGTCCAAGGCCACAAAGTAGCAGTACAAAGCAATGAAAGAATAGAAACAAATACTCAAAGATAATTATAAGGTGTAACAAGTCATTAGTGGGTACCGTGACCACAAACCTTGGGGTTAGCAGGATTGTCAAATTGCTGAAGCATGTAGGCATTTGGTGTGCTTTTCAAAATCTCTTCAGCCTTTTGAACTGCCCCCTTCATTCCCTTTGCTGAATCGGTCAATACAAGCTCAGCCCCAAATGCTTTCAAAAGAACCCTTCTTTCTAAACTCATTGATGCTGGCATTGTTAAGATGAGTCTATATCCTCTTGAAGCTGCAATAAATGCAAGACCAATGCCTGTGTTTCCACTCGTAGGTTCAACCAGAATGCTCTACAAAATATATGAAAGGAAACAGCTATCTCAAAACGGTAAGCTATGCAAGAGAGACTAAGCGAAATTTGCATAGTGCAGGTGAGTTAGCATTGAATGTCAAGTTAATTGTTCCTGATTGCCAATCAAGGAGCCTTGTTTTATAAGAAGGAAAAGTTTCAGCCTAAGTTTCTAAACGGCAAAAGCCATAGGGTAGTTCTGTTGTATTAAAACTCAACAATGCATGAGTAGTATCTACTTACCTTTCCAGGTGTTATCAGTCCCTTTTGTTCAGCATCAGTTATCATACTGTAACCAATCCTGCAGCAAAACTTCAGAGTACTTTATTAAAATATTAAACATCAGTGTCTATAAATCTGATCCTAAGTTCCAAGGACAGAAAACTAGGATAGTAGCCTTTCAAATGGACCAGATCATATGATTCTCACATGAAAGTAGACACCTTTTTGAGCCTTAAATACGACATATGGGTCCTAATTCACTATAACTGACTATATTAGCTGTCTAAATTGGGCACCTGTTAGGTCAGAAAGCTACACTTTGGGGGGAAAACCCACATGATCAGATAATATTGACAATTGGACTTCCTGGAACTCCTAAAAAACTTCAACTATTTATAGGAAAATACCAAAAAGCTGTAATACCTCTCAAAGTAGGCCATTCAAGCTGTCTATTCTATCCTCATACCTCGTCGCCACTACAACATGCTCATAGAGGTTTAATACCTAGAGTAGAATTTTTATCTTCCTTACCTGTCCTTGACACTACAACATGGCTCCATGATCTCAAGCTTGGCAGCGATATTGGCTACAGACCCCTTCACAATGTTGTTCAGGTAAACCATTGGGGTTTTTCCAATTAACTGTGTCACAATGCAATCAATGCAACATGTAAGTAAGAAACTAAATGACTACAATTGTTGCTTTGATAGATGGATATAGTGAATAAAATAAAAGAGGACAACCGGCTTTATACTTTAGCAACAATAGAAGTTTTGAACTTCGACAAATAGCTATTACTTGCCACTAATGTAACTTATTTTACCACCTTACAGTACAAGATTGTGGTTCATCCCTGCCACATTGCTCTGTATCATGCAGTAAAGGTGTTGACAAGAGCTTCGTGGCAAGATTGGCCTGAATAATGTCAAGACACCTCAAACTAGCCATGATTGGAGGTGCTGGCATTCCCTAGAATATTAATACACTTGCTCTGGATGTTCCATGATATGAGTATACTGAGTTCCATGAGAAACATTTCACAGCAAATAGATATGGTCACAGTAGCATATAAGCCAACATCTAAATATCATTAGAAGCACTTCTTTATGACCTCAGACGATAAGAAAAAAAATTGAGAAACCAAATTCTGACTTTTGAAACGTGAAAGAAACTAACAAGATGAGCATTCTACTCTGCAGATAGATAATGACACTCACAAAATAGTTTTGTTTCTGATCTGCATGATGAACACAACTTCAAAAAAATCATTGAAAGCTCTTCAATTTTGATGATCCTTACATTATTCATAGATTGATTGAATCCTTAAAGTAGCTCTGGAATGACAGTATCAGAAGGTTATTACGGGAAGAACTTGCTGCATTACATAGTTGGTGGGACCTCCCCTGGTGCATAGGAGGAGGTTTTAACGTCATAAGGTTCCCTAGTGAAAGATCCAGAGACAATTGGTTGTGCCTAGCAATGACAGATTTTTCAGCATGTATTTTTTACTTGAACTTGGTGGATCTTCCCCTCATGGGGGCTCTTTCACTTGGTCCAATAATCAGACATGGTCTTGGCTGGACAGATTCCTAATCTCGCCAGATTGGGAAATCCATTACCCGGAGGTGTGTTAGAAGAGGTTGCCTCACCTTTACTCGGATCACTTTCCCATCATGTTGGATGGTGGTGGTATCCAAGGCGGACGTCGATATTTTAAGTTTGAAAATATGTGGCTTAAGTGTGAAGGCTTTGTGGATAGGGTAAGAAATTGGTGGTCATCTTATCAGTTTTATGGTACTCCTTATATACTTGCAGGAAAACTAAAAGCTTTAAAGAATGATTTAAAGCTTTGGAACTTCCAATCATTTGGTGACATAAGGGAGCACAAGAAAGCATTAGTGGAGGAATTACAAGGTTTTGAGAACTACTTGAGGATAGAGCCCTCGCCCCTAAAGAAATAGCGCGAAAGACAGAGTTGGCATTAGAGTTGGAGAAAGTTCTTTCTCTAGAGGAGATCTCTTGGCGTCAAAAGTCAAGTGCATTATGGTTGAAGGAAGGGGATCGATGTACAAAATTCTTCCATAGGGTTGCCAATTCTTATAGGAGAAATAATACCATTGAGATGTTGAATATTAATGGTATAGACTGCGCGGACGCTCCTGTGATTCAGGATCACGTGGTAGATTTCTATGAACAGTTGTTTACAGAACGAGAGGGGTGGAGGCCAAAACCTGATGGACTTGCTTTCGACCCTATTGAACCACAAACTACGTCTTGGTTGGAGAGGTCTTTTAAGGAGGTGAAGGTCTTTGATGTAGTAAAAGGAATGGCTAGCAACAAAGCACCAGGTCCAGACGATTTCTCGATGGATTTCTTCCAAGCATGTTGGGAAGTAGTGAAGGAGGATATAATGAACATATTTCAGGAATTGTTTCAGCTGGGAAGCTTGAGAAGAGCCTAAAGACTACTTTTATTGCTTTGATCCCAAAGAAGAGCAAAACTTCAGAGGTGAAAGATTACATTCATGAATGGGATATATAAAATTATCTCAAAGGTGCTTGCAAACAGGTTAGGGGAGGTTTTAGGCAAGATAATCATGAAGCCACAAAATGCATTTGTAAGGGGTTGTCAATGAATGTCTGGATAGTAGATTAAAGTCTGAGATTGCATAGATTATTTGTAAGCTAGACATGGAAAAGGCATATGACCATGTAAACTGGGGCTTCCTTTTCTTTTTGTTGGAGAGATGTGGTTTTGGGGAGAGATGGAGTACGTGGATTAGACGGTGCATCTCTACGGCAAAGTTCTCAGTTCTAATTAATGGCAGCTCAGCTAGTTTCTTCAGCAGTTTGCGTGGCCTGAGACAAGGAGATCCATTGTCCCCACTTCTATTTGCTATTATTATAGAGGCCCTTAGTCGAATGTTATTGGCCATGATTAGAAATAGTTTTGTGATTGGATTTTCAGTAGGTGACCCCAATAGGGGCTGTCTATCTATTTCTCACCTTTTATTTGTTGATCAAGGCAGATCAAGATCAACTCAGGGCATTGAAGGCACTCTTATTATGCTTCAAAGCAGCGTCAAGCTTGAGAGTAAACTTTGATAAATCAGAGCTAGTGCCGGTCGGGAATGTCAGCAACACTCGACATCTAGCAAGTACACTAGGGTGTAAGGGTCGCCTCTCTTCCTATGAAATACTTGGGATTGCCGCTGGGGGCAGCCTCACAGGCTCTTTCTATTTGGAATTCAGTTATTGAGAAGATAGAACGAAGATTGGTAGGGTGGAAGAGATGTTACTTGTCGAAAGGAGGCCAGGTGACTCTAATTAAGAGTACTCTTTCTAACTTACCAACTTATTTTCTGTCTCTATTCCCAATTCCAGCTTATGTGGCGAAAAAGATTGAAAAATTCCATCGTGATTTCTTATGGAGCTGGATGGGGGACGAATTCAAGTTCCATTTAGTCAGTTGGAACAAGGTGTGCAGGCCAACTTCTTCTGGTGGATTGGGGATAAAAAAATATGAGAATTTTCAATAGGTCCTTACTCGGGAAGTGGTTATGTAGATATAGTATGGAACCGGAAGCCCTAGAAAATCGGTAGTTAATTGCATACACGGAGGTATGTGGGAGGGATGGTGTACTAGAGAGGTGAACGGGGCCTATGGCGTGGGGATTTGGAAGCACATTAGACGTGGGTTTTTTGGTGTGGGGGGGGGGGGGTTTACCCGCCATGCCAAATTTGCGTTGGGTGCGGGCACTTGGATAAAATTTTGGGGGTACCTAAGGTGTGGGGAGGAGGCTCTAAAGGACTCATTTACATCCATCTTCTAGTTGGCACGTGACCAAGAAGCTTCAGTGGCGGACCTCATGGATCGATCGGGGGATCAAGTCCAATGGAACGTCACCTTCAGTAGAGCAGCCCAAGACTGGGAAGTAGACAGTTTTGAGGCTTTTTTCAGCCTAATGTATTCTGTGAAGTTGAATGGAATACGAGAGACGATAAGCTGTGGTGGACACCAGTAGGTAAGGGAGTTTTCTTGGTTCAATCCTATTATAAATCCCTTACTCATTTACCGAATACTCTTTTCCCATGGAGGAATCTTTGGAGGAAAAGACCCCTTCCAAAGCACTTTTCTTCACTTGGACAGCTGCTCTAGGCAAGATTCTGACAACCGATAATCTAAGGAAGCGCCGGTTTGTTATCTTAGTTTGGTCTTGTATGTGCAAGAAAGCCGGCGAGTCAGTGGATCATCTCTTGCTACATTGTAAGATAGCTAGAGCCTTGTGGATCGAAGTGCTCAGCCGAGTAGAATTAAATTGGGTAATGTCTGCCACAATGGTTGAGTTATTGACCAGCTGGACATTTCTAGGAGGTGCTACACAAATCAAAGTCATGTGGAAGATGGTCCCTATCTGTGTTACGTGGTGCATATGGCAAGAGCGTAACGATTAGACATTTGTAGATAAGGAGCGGACTCCAAGAGCTTCGATCTTTACTTTATTTCTATGGGCCATAGCTATAGATTTTAATGGCCTTAATTTACATGATTTTCTTGTTCTCACTCCTACGACCTAGATAGGTTTTTGTCTCTTGTATAACATCAAGTGTTCTTGGGTTTTGCCTATTCTTATCCATAATATCATTTACTTATAAAAATAAATAAAATTTAAAAAATAAATAACGAGTAAAACTACATTCTCATCATATTTTCAAAAATAACTTAAAAAAAATACCAACCCATATCATTATCTCATCAATTATTTCAGAAATCATCAATTATTCTCACCAAAAACTCAATAAAGTAACATAAGAACTCGCTCTTTGTATTGGTCAACATAACAACTAACTCAAAATGATTTTAAAAAGCAGTAGTTTTCATCCTCATTCGCTAGTAAATTCACCCCCAGACTTTGCTACAATATTACAGTAACAGTTCACCTTATCAATAGCCACAAAATAATACTTTACTTGTAGTTATCAAAAAATAATAATACTATACTTATCAAAAAAAAAAAAAAATTAGCCACAAAATAATACTAAGATTCAACGATATTATATAAATATATAAGTTCCTTCCAATTACTTTTTCAAATGCCACGCATGAAATATCTGCCAATTCCCATTCATATTCTCAACAAATCAAATGACGCACTTCATATTCTAAAAATTAACAAAAATAATATATTGGCGGATTTGAATGACATTTACATCAATATTGAAATTTCCGAATAACAAGAACAACCAATTATAATTTTCTTGTTAAGTAAATCAGAACAACCAACTATAATTACAATGAAATATGCAATAAAGAACACGAATGACGCATCCACCAACTCTAAAACGTTCACTAATCCGCAGGAACCAATCGAAATTCTCCAACTCAAACGCTCAAACGTCAATAAGGGAGAAACAATCCACCACACAATTCCTACTAATAGTTCCTAAAAGCAACATAATTATTCACATTAGTAACATACATCTCAGAATCAGCCAAAAAGACCCCCTTCATAATTCTCAAATTTATCTTCAAGAATAAGAAGAAATGGGTTTTTATCTGACCTGAGTAACATCTTCGGCAATGTTGAGACCTTCGATCTCTGTTGGGGGCTTCACAGACACGGCCTTGCACGCGACAGAGCAACCTGAAGGCAGCCTCCTGTTGCCAAAATTCTTGTTCCTCAGCCTCAAAGATATAGCCTGGCCCACCCAGGCTTGTTTCAAAGTCCGAGAAGAGTCCGCAAAGATCTCAGATTTGGAGTTGCAAAGAGAGGGTGTCAGCGGATTGATCAGAGCAGTTGAAGCAGCAGCCATTGTTTGTCAGCACCTTTTGCTTTTCTTCGAGAGGGTGTCTTCGTTGACGTCTCTTGTTGAGACTTGAGAAGAAGAAGAACAAGAAGAACGGACAAAGCTCAACGATGATTTTGGTAGTAGTGAAAGTGTCTTGATTCATTCCGGTGAGAGACTCTCAGTGGATTATTTTTAAAATATTATCTGCTATAAGCATGCTTTGAATATTTTTAAATCGAACGGTTGAAATTTTATATCTAGACTTCCAAAATCCAAATACTTTCTGGGTTCGAGACTTTCTTCACAAAATAACAAAACTCGTGGATAAAAAAATATGAAAAATTACATAGAAATAATATTTGTATTATTAGGAAGTGTAAATTTCGTCTATTTTAAAAAAAAAATGATAAATTTGACATCTATATAAAAGATTATTTTTTAATAATAAATCATATTTTTTTCTAAATAAATACTCGAGACTTATACATACATAAATTTCAAGGTGAGTGGGGCCGCCACCCCGCCTCTCGCATAGACGAGTGAGCAACACAATGCTCGCATGCGAGGGGTAGGAGTCCCAGCCCAACGGTGAGAAAACCCAATGGAGGCCCAGGAGGCAGGTTGACCCCAGCGAGGCCCCATCCCATACTTCTTCAGGCTATATATATTAAAATAAATAAAATTTTATATTTATATAAATATATTGTATATAAATATATACAATGTGTTGAAGTTATCGAATTACCTTGACTTCCTATACTTACGTATGACTACTATATTGTATTGACTTCCTATATAAAAGCTGACTTAGGAGATTAAGACAATCTAAAATACAACTTTAATGAATTTAAAAATTATTATATTAGTTTTAAAAATTTTTGTATTTATAAATTTAAATTATATTATAATTTGTCTTTAACATTACTCAAAAGTACAATGTCTATATCCTCCAACATTTTTTTTTTATTATTAATAGTTTTACGAGTATAACGTCTATCTCTAAATTATAAAAGATTTTTGAGATTAAAAATTTAAAAATAGTAATGCACGGGTCGCCAGCCACAAGGTAAAAAACAAAAATCAACATCCAAAATAAGTCTAAGATTTTAAAATATGATTTATACAGTCATATATAAGTTGTGCAAATATCCCATATTTTTTATAAGGTACGTATTTTCATTTAAAACGTACAAAGAGAATCATAAATGTGCACAAATATGGTATATTCCATTTAAATAAATATGGTATCCATATATATATATATATAAGTCTATTTTTCTCATCCAAACGATACTTTTCGCGTCTAAGAAGAACCAATGGGTGACAAAAGAGCATAAGAGCAACGACTGGTTACTCTTCGTAGACAAAAATATCGAATTGACAGCAGTTGGTCCAACTGACCTGGTGGGGACAAAAATCTCAATTTTATTCCCGACTTTTGAGTGAATCATAACACATGTTTCTTCTTCAATTTAGGTCCGATTTCACTGTTCTTTGGAAACAAGTTCTATTTGTTAGGTATACTTTCAAATGGACTCTAACTTATATTAACAGTAAATATAATAGGAGCCCAATAACAAGTTCTACAATCTAATTATATGTTATTATGCTTTTATAAATTAGTATTATATATTATTAATTTATTATACTAGACTTATTGGTTATTTTTATATCAGTGTCTAATTTATTTGTATAATAGATTTTCTAGTGCCTAAATAAATTTTATTATATTTTAATAAATAAGTATTATATGTTATTAACTTGTTATGCTATACTTATTTCAATACTAGTGTCTAACTTATTTATATACTTGATTATGTATGGTATTAATACTATAACATTTACATATATATTAAACTATTATTAATCTATTTATATTATAGTATAAGTATATTATTTTATAATATTTAGCTTATATTAGAATATTATTGGATTTAACTATATAACTATATTAATATATATGATCAATATATAGATAAATATATATTTTCATAATAAGTAATACTACACACAACACTTTCATCCTACTTTCATCCTAGTATGTAAGATGTGTCACATTTATCACCATTACATGATAAAGAATCGTTTAATAAATGATCAACCAATATTGATAAATATGTCACATATTACATAGTGGGATGAAATTGAAACGATAGTGTGGTATATAGAATTTTCTATAATATATATACAATATCATATTCGGATTCAAGGTTGGAGTTAGAGCATAAAGTTGGAATTGGTTTGGCGACACCTTCGACTCTAACTAAAAAACTAAAAACAAATCCGACCCAACTTCATTTTGTCAAAGTCGAATTTAAAATCAAATTTTCAAATTTTTGTTCAGTTATGAAGGAAAGGAGAAGCTCCAACTTCTCTCGACTCTTTCGTCTTCCTGTCCTGCTTTGAATTTGAGCTTCTCTTACTCACATTCTCCTTTGAATTCAAGGCTCAAAAAATCGAAATCAAGTAAGGACCGATTCAATAAACCGGGTGATTCAACAAATTGAATTGGGTGACATGAAGATTTTGAATAAGATATTTCAATATTGATAAAAAGTATTAAAAATCATATTTGATGTATTTTAAGCATTTTATATCATGTATAAAATATAAATTCATTCATTAGTTTCAATAAAAATAAATAATATGAATCTTAATAGTTTCAATGAATAAGTAATTTATGTATTTAACCTCAATTGTTGGTATTTATGTCTTATATACGAAAAAGATAAAGACCATTAAGTTATAAATACAAGATAAATGTAGTATTTTATGCACAACTATAAGTTTATATAAAATAATAATTTATCTCCTTAATTTTTTGTTCAACTTAAAAAATAAAGAACTACATGTGTTATTTTTCAATTTTTCTACGATTTTTATTGAATACAATAATAAAAAGTTAATATATATTTAGTTCTATCATATTATTATACAAGAAATTAAAAGAAAAAAGTTAGTTGTTAGGCAACTTAAAAAATAAATACTGTTTTAAATCGGTCTAAAATTGGTTTAAATCAGTCAAGTGAAACGGTTCAGATTCAAAATGTTGACTAAAATCAAATCTTTTTCGGACCCTTTGAATTTGACCCACTTTTGATTGGGCTTTTTTGTTCCTGGGGTGATCTCTGGCTTATTATCCAATCGTTTAGTTATTTGTTGTCTCTTATTCTCCTCCATTTTTGCTCGGAAGCTAATCCTCTGATCTTTCACGGTCCCCCAGCTCACAGCCACCAAGCACTGCTTCGCGAATCTGTAAGCCTGCCGATCCATTATTCCTAATCTGCAGATCATCCCTTCATCATGTGCGTGAGGTCCATGCGCCACTCCATTCGTCAGCAGCAGTTTAAAAAAATACTAGAAAACAAATAGCAGGAAGGTCTCAAAGTTATTCAAAAGAAAACAATGTCAAATTGATTTATAAAATTAGAATATCTTTTTGCAAGTTCTTCTGTCATGGATTGAACTGCCCCTGCAACATGACAAAGATTTTAAACACAGCACCTAAAAACAATGAACGTTGCGTCTCCAAGCTATCCTAGATAATATATTTAAAAAGATGGAAACCCCAAGTCAAACTCAACCCAGAGGCACCAAGTCAAACTCCAAAAACTCCGCAATTCGTCTTCTTCTGCTGCAAAAGGTTCTTCTTTTTTCTCTGTTCTTTCCCCTTCCGCATGTTTGAGAACTCTTTCGTCGAGTACTTATTTTTCAACCTTTCTCTGTCTCTGTTTTTCTTTTTCCTTTTTTGTTTTTGGCTCAATTTGTTAGTTCAGTACCAGACTAATATATTCTCCTCCTCGTCTTCTTCTTTCTCTGGAAGTAACAGATAGAATATGGCTGAAAACTTGAAGAAAAGCTACTTTGAGGTGTTGGGTCTTTGCTGTGCATCAGAGGTAACATTGGTTGAGAGGATTCTGAAATCGCTCAATGGGATCAAAGAAATTTCAGTGATCCTACCGACAAAAACGATAATTGTTGTCCATGACACTGTTTTCATATCTGAGATTCAAGTCGGTACGTGCCCTTTTCCCTGTAAATCGATAACATAAAAAATGATTGGATGTTCCAGTCCAAACGTATTCAGTCTATTTATATGAAGTCAGGGAAGACATCATTCCGCATGATGACCCTGTTAGTCTAATGCCATTGCTACCATAGTTTGATTGACCAGAAAAGAAAAACACAGCACCAAGTCTTTGCTACCTTGACGTTGGTGTTGGAATCTCCATTGTCCAACGGCATGTCTCTGATGTAAAATGATAAGGCGAAAACACAGGCCAAGCATGTTAGTTTTGCTGTGGATTAGCTAATATAACTTCTCTTGATGATAACAACTTAGAAAGTTTAAATGTATAGTACTGATGATAATTTGTTTCTTGGTTCAAAAAGATACACCATAGCTCAACAAAGATTACACACTGTACTCTCTCTTCGCTCTGCTTTCCCAGAATTCTCTCTAATTCCATGAACCCTCACTGATGCTCTAGCTGTTGCCATGCTAGCCTATTTATACACACTTAGAGGCTCAAAGGACTGGCATGCGTGCTTGCTACTTTGGCCCATTGCTCGCTGCAAGTTGACAGATTTCAGTACTATAGTATCACTGCAACAAGCCATCGGCCCAGCACATGCAGAGGGCTTCTGCCTTCAAAATTACAGCCTCATATCAGTGAGTTATTAACCTAACATCTCAGCACCTTGCTGCCCTTGATCGTTGCCTTGTGTTATATGGCAAGGCAAACAGGCCGCTTATCCACTCTTCTTCTGCCTGCTAGTCGATCCAGCCAGCCAGCCAGCAAGGCTTTCTATTCAATGCCCTTGGTGTCTAGTTTCTTTTGAGAAGCCCATCACTGTTCATTCCTGCACTTGGACCGCACATATGAGAGGAGAGCTTAGCCTGAGCCATTGCCACCTCCCCAGTTCTCCTTGCTCATCCCAACAGCATCATCACCACCAACGTCATCAGGTAGCAGCCAAACTTGCAAAAATCCATGCACAGTCAGCCAAATCCATGCTGCACAGCCTTCCAAAGTTTCACTCGAGTCAGCCCTTCAAGCCAGAACCAGTGACCAATCCACACTAGGTAGCACCACTTGCTGTGTGATTTTGAGCTCCAACTCAAAGCACACATCCCGTGCATTGCATGCCTTTCTCATGCATACAAGTCTTATGGTTAGCATATGTGCAAGGTGCCACCACACACCACTGAGGCAGCTGAGTGACAGGCTGACAGCTATGACAGCATGTGTGTGACTAATATGTGTAGGTTTTTTTATTTTTATTTATTTTTACGTATAATGTCAGTTGACGCATTGAATAAAGCAAGGCTGGAAGCTACTGTTAGACCACAGGAAGAGAGCAATTTCCAGAACAGATGGCCAGCCCCATCTACAATGGTTTGTGGCTTATTACTAGCACTGTCCTTTTTGAAGTATATTTATCATCCATTGGGATGGTTGGCTCTTGCTGCGGTTATTGTTGGCCTCCCCACACTCGTATTGAGAAGCATAGCATCCATCCGAAACCTTACTCTCAACATCAACATTCTTGTTCTCATGGCAGGTAATGGTTTAAGGAAACTAGATTTGATTTTCTTATGCCTTTTAGTAAAACTATGTATAATCCAATCATTGAAATATAATAAAACAGGAGAGAGAGAGAGAGAGAGAGAGAGAGAGAGATTGGCTCAAGAAAGGAAGCGAATGTTTACCTAAACCAATATGTCAATTCTTCATCATATTCTGAAAGATGAATCTTTAGAATGAACTTTAAAAAAATAGCCATTCAGCAGCCTAGAATTTAGAAATGTTATATTTTAAGGTAGAATAGGTATCATTATGAGTGATGCAAATTTGCAGCCTTAGCTTAAGATAATTCGGCTTTAAGTATCATACTTAATGCTGCATTCCATGCAACAGACTGGGAAAAGTCAAGAACAAAGAAAGAAAGAAAGAAAGAAGCAAATAAAAAGAGATTGTAAGAAAGAACTACATAGTAACATGTCTTACATTACATGTTTGATGCTTTCTAGTGGTGGGGACGCTTGCTCTTCAAGATTATTGGGAAGCTGGTACTGTTGTCTTTCTGTACTCCATTGCTCAGTGGCTTGAGTCAAGAGCAAGTTACAAGGTCTGCTACCAATTCTCTCTTTCTCTTTTCACTCACATACACACAGTTAATTAACATGACCTGCTAATTAAATGGCCTATCTCTGTTCTTTGTTTCACGTATAATAAAGGTTAGCTAATCAAGCCACCTTGAGAAGCACATACCAAAAGTACATATCTGAAAAGTTCTTTTTGCCCATCTATCATGCAGTTACGCACAAAAGTACCATAGTAACAGCATCTTAACACACAAACATGGTCAGCTTTTAACAAAGAAGAAAATACTGTCTTTGTTGGATCACCTATAAATCCCCATCTCACTTCCTTGCTTTTGTTGTGTGTTTCTGGTGGTCACTTAAGCATAAAGCCACATCACCGCCTGGTATTAAAAAAACCAATTGATGCCAAATTCCAATCAACATTTTCGAGCATGCCTCAAACTATGTCCAAGTGATAGGATAATAAACTCCTGAGATGGAAGCCATAGATATAGTATTTACTGCATTTGCTTTGTGCTATCACGGACACTTGCAGCACTTCAAGTCTTAACTACTTCATTAGATCTTTCTACATGAGAGTGCCAACTATATTCTAAATTTAATTCTTTATTGTGAATTGAATCCTAATATTACTGGAATTCAACCATGTGACCCAAAGGTTTAGCAGCATAAATTATTTTGGCTTTAGTATACTATCTCTCAACATATTTTGAATAATTTAGCTGTTGGTTTCATCCATTTATTAGGGGATTGGCTTATCAAAAAAGTTTGAAGTAATGCTACAACTGAAAATTTTTGGGTAATATAGATTTAAGCTTTGGGTACTATATTACTATTTAAGGACAAAAAGAAGGGTTATCATAACAAAGAGGAAAAAAATCCGCCAAGGAAAAAGCTAAAACTTTGAACAAGGCATCTATTTATCGCTTAAAGACTTCTTGAGGCCCATAGTTCCTATATCACACTGATAATATAAATGAGCTCTGGATCTTAAGTTCCTATAATACCCTGATAACAACAATCCCTCTGGGACTTCCTGTTTATGAATATTGTTGATTGCTCTAAGTTGTGTACTTGGGCTATGCCTATCCTTATTAATAATATCGTTTACTTATCAAAAAAAAAAAGTTCTAAATTCATGGTACACTCAATTTCTGCATTGGTTTAACAAGTTTATGTCCTTAATTTCAACAATGCACCTCATAGGCTATGGCTACAATGTCATCTTTAATGAGCATGGCTCCTCAAAAAGCCACAATAGCTGAAACTGGAGAACATGTTGATGTCAATGCTGTTGAGTTGGACACAGTCCTTGCAGTCAAAGCTGGCAATGTTATTCCCCTTGATGGAGTTGTTGTGGAGGGGAAATGTGAAGTTGATGAAAAGATGCTGACTGGAGAATCATTTCCTGTCACCAAAGAATTGTATTCACCTGTTTTAGCTGGCACTATCAACATAAATGGTTGATCATCCTACCTTTCATTATTCATATTTTAGTTAAAAGAACAAATTGGAATGTTTTCTGCTTATAGTTTGGAACGTTTTTTCTTTTCTTTTCTTTTTTCTCTTTCAGGTTATATTAATCTAAAAACTACAGCTTTAGCAAAAGACTCTGTTGTGGCAAGAATGGCAAAGCTAGTGGAAGAGGCCCACAACAAGAAGTCTAAAACTCAGAGATTCATAGACAATTGTGCAAAGTACTATATTCCCGGTTAGTCACTGTCATCTATGCAAAATGCTATCACCCCCTTTTGAATTGAGACTTGAATGATTTCTTTGGTGGGATGCAGATGCCCAGGAAAGGTGAAGAACATCAGTGTATCATTGTCTAATATAATTTCATTTACTTGGGAAAACAAAGATGATTTTTCTAAAAGTACAAAAAAAAAAATATGTTCATGAATTAAACAGCATATAGACCTCATAATTAAACAGAGTAGTCATTCATCTTCGTGAAACTAGGTGCTGTCTGCTTCTTGGGAAGTAAATCAGAAGCTGTAGATTTTTTCGCTAGAAATTGTAAAGAAGTTCGAGTGTTGTAGGAAGCTACACAACCTCAAAAGCTCATGATAAAAGATCCTCAAGATATTTCCCTTTGCAGTTTGATGTTTTACGTACAGAGAAAAAAGTATATGTACATGCTATAGTTTTTTTTTTTTATGTACATGCTATAGTTCACTAATATTTCCTTTTCACACATTTTCCTATGTAATTTTGCAGTAGTTATGCTAATATCAGGTGCCCTTGCTGTGATTCCGGCCGCACTCAGACTTCCTAACGAAAATAGATGGTTTCATCTCGCAATAGTAGTGTTAGTAAGTACGTGTCCATGTGCACTTATCCTCTCTACACCTGTTGCAATTTTTTGTGCACTTTCAAAGGCTGCAACAAATGGACTTCTAGTTAAAGGTGGAGATTATCTTGAAATTCTTGCAAGGGTTAAGATTGCAGCTTTTGACAAAACTGGGACAATAACAAGGGGAGAGTTTGTAGTGACGGATTTTCAGGCTATTAATGACGATGTTAGCTTGAGCACATTGCTCCACTGGTAAAAAATTGTTCATTACAATTTTATTCTTTGGGGACTTTTTCATATATGAACTCACAAGAAAAAAAAAAAGACAACGATATGTGGTTTTTGAATAAGAAAAAGTAAAAACAGTTATGAATATTACACAGGGTTTCAAGCATTGAGAGTAAATCAAGTCACCCAATGGCAGCTGCACTTGTTGACTATGCACGATTACACTCCATTGAGCCAAAGCCTGAGAATGTGGAAGACTTTCAAAACTTTCCTGGTGAAGGAGTGTTTGGGAAAATTGACCGGCATGATATCTATATTGGAAACAGGAGAATTGGTTTAAGATCTGGGCATGGGACAGGTAGAATCAATTGTCTTTCTTTGTTCAAAACTTATTTCCTGCAATGCCAGTCGTTACTGATGGTTTTATCCTTGTTCTGCATTACAGTAGAATCTCATAAGATGAAAGGAAATACAGATGGTTATATTTACTCTGGAACAACTCTAGTTGGAATATTCAGCCTCTCTGATAGTTGTCGATCTGGGGCCATGGAGGCAATTGAAGAGATGACGTCGTTGGGGATTAAATCTGTCATGCTTACAGGCGATAGTCATAGTGCAGCCATGCTTGCACAAGATCAGGTTGAAAATACGTTACCAATCAACCAAATCTAATCATGTCTTGGTGTTATTGTTCTTCTTTATATGTTTCTGCACAAAAGGATTATTGATGGGTTTGCAATTACATAAAAATCGGGTTAACCACTTGGTACCAAATAGCCTTCAGCATGGCCTGTCAATGGATAATATGTAAGGTTTCTACATCATTTATGAATTCGGTCAGTTCTCAATCCTTTCAACCTCACCGAAATTCAAAACTCATAACCATTTTGCGCTCAACAACTTTCCATGTAGCCATGTTTGTTGCTTTAATTTATCCTGCCAATTTTTTTGTAGCATGAGTTTCCAAATGATTTGAAAAGGCTTTTTTCATACAATGTATAAACTTTCTATGCAGCTCAACCATGCTCTCGATGTTATCCACTCAGAGCTTCTACCTGCGGACAAGGCACGAATAATCGAGGACTATAAGAAGGAAGGTCCAACAGTCATGATTGGGGATGGCATGAATGATGCTCCTGCATTAGCTACAGCCGATGTTGGCATCTCAATGGGAATTTCAGGTTCAGCACTCGCAATGGAGACAGGGCATGTAATTCTTATGTCAAACGACATCCGAAAGATACCAAAAGCCATTCAACTTGCTAGAAGAACACTTAGGAAACTCATTGAGAATGTCATTATATCCATCAGTACTAAAGGTGCTATCCTAGCTTTGGCCTTTGCGGGTTATCCGCTGATTTGGGCAGCAGTTCTCACTGATGTTGGGACATGCTTGATCGTAATTTTGAACAGCATGCTACTGTTGCAAGAGACATCAAAATCTCATGAAGACTTTGCAAGATCCAGCTATGGCACTTTCACTATGACCTCATCTCTGAAGGAAAAAAGCACAACTGCTGTTGGTGGGAAAGGTACTTATGATGGAGGTTATCATATCCCTGAGGCAAAGAAATGCAATGACAAATGCAGATGCTGTAAGAAAGTCATTCATTATGTGGGGTCTCCAAGTGTAAGCAATCCTACTGACTCTGGACTTCTCGGTTTTAACTTACTGGGGAAACACCAAATAACAAACTTGGTTGGCAGACAAGGAGGAGGCAACAACAAATTCCAAACAGTAAAGCAGTGCAGTGATGGATGTGGTGATAAAGGCCCAAATAACGTGAGAAATTGTGGTCATTCTGATGGAGTTGAATTGGACAATGATGAGTGTACTTGCCTATTGCCTAGACAATTGGAACCATGCAATAATGTTGCATCAACTGGCAAAGGTTGCTCTAACTGTACAGAAATCAATTGCAAGTATGACAATTTTGAAGGCATAGTAGAAACTAGTAAAGTTTGTTATCCCCAAAACAGTGAAGCTCAATCTCAGCAAAGTAAATGCTGCAGCGGATGTGGTGTAGCACAGGGTGCAACCATTATTAATACTGCCTCTAGCACTGCTGGCCTGGAGATATCTATTGTCACTGATGCTTCTATGATTGCAAAGATCAGAGAGTGTTGCAAGCAGTCAGGGGAGCAATGCTGTGGTAAGCAGAGGCAATGTGCAGGAGCTGGTTTTGTGGACAGCTTATCAGAAATTGTGATCAATTAGATGCTACTTCAGTACATGATTTGGTGTAAAAAAAAAGTGTCACTACGACGGATGTGTTCTGCAAACAGATCCGCAGGTTGTTGACTTAATTGTAGACAGTTATTGCCAAAATTGGGTAACTTCAACCTAAGCTCCAACTTAATAAGAATGATTTTCTCGTATTGTCTTATTTTAGCCCATTGTATTCAATTTTAGGCTAATCCCATGTATGTTGATCGGGTCCATTAGACATTGTGAGCATCTTTGGCACTGTGTTTGTTGAAAATGTGCGTAATTAAGATCGACCCTGCTAAATTGGATCGGAATTCATTTCCTTTTTGCATGTTCATTTTAGAATATAGGCAATAACTGACCATTTGCGCGCACACACATATATATATATATATATGTATATGCTAATTCTTCAAGTAAGAATCAACTCATAAAGGCTCTTTGGGAACGTACGGCTAGCTTTACCAATTGTTCTCAACTTGTTCTTGATAATAATATATAGGTACCTATGATAGGGTTATTTTTTTTTTTTTTTGAAAAAAAATATTCCTTCTTTTACTAAATGGCTAGATAATTAGCTGTTCCTATATATTTTTTAGGAATGGTAATTTCAATTAAACACCTCTTTTTAAGAACATCATTTGAGACAATAATGACACTACAAGGGAGAGGACTTTTCACAGCGATTATTTTCGCATATATGATCTGTTATATATGATCTTGATCATGATATTGAAAAATACTATTTCACATCGTATATTGGTCGTACGTGGTACTAGTGATTATGAGTTAAAACACCTCTTTCTATAAAGGATTAAACGCTGTTCATCACTCCATTACTCTATATATATATATATAGTCATCACAAGAGAAGAACCAACTCCAGCAGTACCCAAGATGATCTGATCTCCAATCTATAGAGAATGCATGTCCAACAATAAAATAAAGAGATTATGTAAGAATATTAGTGTGCAAGGCAATGGACTGTGTGGCTCATATGACACTGATCTCATGCATGCATGCATGCGTTGTCGGGCGTTCGATCGCCCTGGTACTCACTCATGTTGCCCAGTAAAAGTTGCGTACCACACACGCAAACCAGTACCGAGTTCAGCAAAAGCAATAGTGCAAAAAAATGGAGAAACCAAATTTAAAAAATAAAAGAAACATCGATCCCATGTACATTCGATCTATTGAGACAGACGTACGAATGAGAATGGAAAAAGCCCTATAATTAATTACAACAAGAAAACCGATCGATGTCACGTTCAGAATTAATGCCTGCTTGGCCACGAAAGGAGGCTGTTGATGTGAACCTGTATCTTGTGGCGGGAGGCTTGATCTATTAATGGAAGTTTCTTTCTCTTTTGTGTTTTCACATTGTAAGCCAAGATCATTACAGAATTTGATGCTGCTACTGCTGCTGTTCCTGCTCTATGAGATTTAACATAGTTTATTTTATTAACACAGAACAACATTTCTTGCTCATTCTCCATCCAACCAATAGGTATCGAAGTCTGAGCTTCGTCTTTTCGCAAACCTACATCGATATTGCTGTAAAGTTTAGCCCATTCATTCTGATCCAAGTCCTTCAATATCCATACGTTGTAGTATACTGCAGAATCTCGCACCTCATAGCCTATATAACATAAGTAATTCCCCATGGCCATAAGCCGGCTTCCCTCATAAAGTCCCATTAATTCTTTTGGAATCTGAATGCAGCGAGTGGTTTCATCACTAATGTCAATGGCGTGAATAGAGCAGAACTCCTCTTGGTTGCAACCCCGACACTTAGATACGGAATACAGAAACCCACCAACGCAAATCGGCCGCTGCAGATACAGAAATGGATCATCGGACGATGAAGGCGTTCCTTCTTGAGAATTATGTCTATCTATTCTTCTCCATGACATACCTACGCCCACAGTTGCTATCCCCCAATGATATTTCCCCGTCGAGTCCACACGAGGGTTTATTACCTTGAGTTCCCCGGTTTTAGGGATGAAAGCAATGTTGCTGAACCGGTCAAACGCAGAAAGATTTCCGACGGGGCCAGGGAGTTTCATGACTTTCCCGGTAAGAGGATTTACAACATATAAAGAACCGCAGAAGAGATTATTTCTGGGTTTGAATAGCGCCACTCCCCCAGAACTACCCAAGATTTCCCAGGCAAACTCGTGTTCATAATCTGTCATTTTGAATTTTCCGTTTTTGTACTCGAAGAACCGACAGTCGTCTATGTGACACTCTTGTCGTACGAGTTGCCTAGGTTTTGCGTTCGAAACGAAGAGCCCAGGTTTTGCATGTAGCACTTGGTTCCTTACGAAAACGGGATCACGTATTGCATTAGCCCAAGTTTTGCATACGTACCTCGCAGACTGGTGCAAAGTTTCAGCAGGAACACTACTGAGAATTTCGATGAGAAGATCCTCGGGAAGATCTGTTATGTCCATGTTTCTGGCGGGTGCTTGCAGGTTGAGATAACAAACGGCCACCGTGCTAGTGTCCTGTGAGCCTCTTGATTTCTTCATTCTGGCCCTGCACAACCATAGCCTATGACAATAGATATAGAGAGAGATGGATCAGAGAGAGGGGGAGAGGGGATATATATAAACCCTAATGAAAACCGGCGTTCTGATCTGTCAATCCGGTACTGTTATTCTCCTCCCAGGATAGGACTCGGATAATAATGATCAGAATATTATTAGGAAACGACACTGCTATCGTACCCTTCTACCCAATCACAATTACTTTTACAACTCTTAATAAAATAAGATTTTAAAATATCTAAAAAATCAAATGAAAACAAAAGTCAAACTTAAATTTTTTTAAAATATATTATTTTAATTTATAATTGTAAACGAGTAGTAAGTCTATGATATTTTTTATATCTTAATAGATTATTCTGATTATTTTTAAGGATAATAATATACCGATAACTACTTTATAATTAATTTACAATTCATTTTAAATCAATCGATATAATTGTGACATTTCATTTAAAAATAATTTCAATTTTATTTAACTATCCTTCATTTTAAATAGAGTAGTAAACTAATTATAGATTAATTGTAAACTTATCATTTTCCTATTTTTAAATATCGGTATTTTCTTGGGCAATTTTAAAGTCATCGAGAATGGTTGCTCTATATTGTATCGATAGTATCAAAATATTGTACTTTTATTTTTTTTATGTCTTTTATTTAAATATTTTTTAAATTCCTTTAAACATTTTATAAAAATACTTATTTAATCCTTAAGAAGAAAAAAGAGAGATTCTCTCGGTAACTTCTCCAGGTGGGAGAATCATTTTTCTTTATTTATTTATTTATTTTTCATCTTCTAACCACATTTACACTTGGGATTAAGATTTTTCATCTAGGTCGAATTTTTTTTTCGACCCAATTCGAAACCCGGGAAACCGGTTCCAAGAACCTGGTACTTTTTTTTTTTGTTGACTTTAATGTTTTGATGTTGGTTAGATCTTGATGAGATTCTGCAGAGTAATATGTTTGGAAAATCATAAGGTTTAACAATGTTCTGCAAAGTTGATAGCGAGTTCCATGAGGAAGAGTTATTTTTTAATGAATTTGTGATTTTTTATTTTATTTTCCAAAATGTAATTTGAAGGAGTTTAAAAATTGTTTGAGAAAAATTAAGAAAAAAAAAATAGAGAAGTACATTTTACACTATCAATTCAATACCAGGGTCATCGAAAAAGATAGATTCATGCATTGTACTTATATATAGGCAAAGAAAACTCAATGTTCTATGCCTTATTAATTCCCTCCATACGTGTAATTAATTAGCACCACTCTTTTTAAAATGATATTCAACAAATTAGAGATGAAAATATTAATTTTAAAAACAATGCTAAATAGACCGAGAGATTGTGAAAGTGCATTTCCCTTTCTTTTTTTTTATTAGATACACTCTCGGTGCATGTAGCAACACCCCTAATTTTGAAGACATGAAGATACACGTACGGAGTCAATGCACGGGCACTTGAACAAAATTCATTGGTTGAAGTCAGAAGACAAGACGAAAGATGCATGGCTCTTTGGTAAGATTTCTGGAAGAGATTTGAAGCTTTATACCCTGCAAATATCAGAAGAAATGAGACTTGTATGAAGATTAAAAATATATATATATGGCTGGGGCCATTGCCTTCTGATCTTAGATTCCTGAGCGGAGGCCGTCTGTGGATTTTCTATAATAACATCCATTTGGAGATGACAGAATAAAGGTGGGAAACGATATTCCAAAATCGAAAAACATAATCTTTTACATTGCCAATTAAGATACCAACATTAAACTCAGGAACTACAGCAGAGATACAACCTCTTCGAAAGTCTTTGTATGGGCTCTTAAAGAGGTAACCATATAGGTTGAAAAACAGTCAGGTACGGTGCAGGTTCTTTATATAATTCCTAAACCTCCCCTAGATAAATCTGCTTATCGCTACTGCAAGATCCAACAATAGGTTCACTGGGATGGAAGACACACTCATTAACTGATCCAGTATGGCCGGGGAGCTTATACAAGATGCGTCGAGAAGTTGTATCCCATATGTAAACCATCCGATCTGAACTCCCTGCCGTGACTTTGCTTCCATCAGGAGACCAACTACATTTCAACAAGTTCTTTTCGAAGTTGTGTTGGTGCCCTTCCAATACCTTCACACATCGATTTTGTGGTGCGTATGGACGCATATCCCATATGCAGAGCTTGCAGTCCATACCATTTGTAAGAAGATAGGAGCCATCGGGACTCAGTTGCATACCTGTTATCATATCTTGATGCCCTTGAAGAGTCATTGTCACTTCACCCTTGCGCAAGTCCCATATCTTTATGTCATTGTCAATACCACCTGTGAAGATCTTGTCAGATGCATCTGAGAAACTGACAGCTGTGATTTGATATTTATCTGGAAATGTTTGGATTGCACCCCTCTGCCGCATGTCCCACAGTTTGGCAGTTCCATCATCGGATCCACTAACAACGAGTGGCGGTCCCCTTCGAGAAGGGCAACAAGAATTCACAAATGATGAGTGCTCTGCCATTTTCTTTATCTGTTTCCCTGTTTCAACATCCCATGCCCTCAGGGTTTTGTCAGGACTGGCAGATATTATCTGGGATCCATCACCAGTCCAGTGAAGATCCAAAACTGCATTCTTGTGTCCTTTTAAAACCATGAAGTTCTTGCAATCCCCATGTACATTCCACAAAAAGATTTCTCTGTCATGAGATCCAGATGCAACCACTGTTCCCGCTGGATTGAACTTCATAGTGTAGATGGTGCTCTGGTGACCTATCAGCAACATGATTGGCGATTCCAAACTTGAAGTCCGCTGTTTCCCGTTTGGCCCAGGTGCTTGCTGACCACTATACGGGACAGTAGACCATTCCATTGGTCTTGGGCCAGCCGTTGACAAAGCATTCTCACCCCATGCTGGAATAACTTCCATCTCTTCCTGCTTTCTTTAACAGGTGACAACCTAATCTCTATGGAGCTAATCCTGATATAAAAACTAAACAAATTAGCCATCCATGTAAAACAAGCAGGATGAAGAGCTGACTATGGAATTTCCGAACTCCTGATCAGTTAATTCAGAACCTGAAAACTTAAAAATAAAAATAAAAAAATTATGGTGATCCCCTCCCCCCCAGCATAAATGTTAAAAAGAAGTCCTCAATCGACCAACCTAAACCACTGCATAAATAGAAAGAATGAAGCTAAATGTGTCTGACCTACACTTTCTTTTTTTTGGAGACAAAGAGTTATACTATCACAGCCAATACTTTTTACAACTACACTGCAGTGTCTCAATTAATTATGAACGAAGACAATATCACTTACAAAAAAAAAAATGAACGAAGACTATCATTTTTGTCCATGTACTACGTTAACCCACAACATGAAAACAATTGACAATCACTCATTCAATATAGGCAAAAACCATTCAGGTTTGATCACATGCTTCAATCAAAGTTAACACAAAAAAATGGCATGTTAAACATTGATTGGTGCATGCAATAAAAAATATTAAAAGTATATGATCTTTACATACAGAAATTCAGATCTGTGTGGTATGATTTGAACCTAAGACCTCTAACCTAATATTATCCTACCCCTTAACTGAGTGAGAGAGAGGGGGGCCATAGGGAGGAAAGTGAGAACAATACACTTATTGGTTATCTTCCTTCTTTATTTAAGACAAGGATTGAAGAAAAATATAACTTCACAAATCTTATAAAAATTGCCAAACAAGAAATAGAACCTAACACCATAAAGTATAAGTAGAATGTGATAAAGAGGCGCGACAGGACTAAGTAGATATTTGATTCAAATCTTAATAACTCCTTTTTAATGACCAAGATGAATACAAAACTCATATTACAATGCACGAGGTTGGAGGTTTACATATGAAATCCATTCTAACTAAATCCTACCTCTTTATAACCATTTCAGAAAGAAAAAAAGAAAAGAAAAAAACACAACACTCATATCCACACATAAAAATTATTCATTTATATCAGTTACTAATTCACAAATGGCACAACTAAAGGTGCAGTGACAGGGCACTCAAGTAGCTTTCACAGAGGCATATAATAGCATACGTGTACAGCAAGCTTCAGTGGCCAGATTATTGGGATTTCTAGTGGCTCCCCTCACTGGAATGTCATTTTTTTCAGAGTGACTTCTGATTGGGAAGTCGATGCATTCGCAGAAGTTATCAATCTCATGTACTCTCCCAGATCAATTCTTGAAGCTTTAGATAAGACAGCCTTGGGCCCTTCCAAGGAAGGAAGTTTATTTTCCATTCTTTTTATCAGGTTCTCATACCTCAGGATAGAAACTATTTTCCTTACAGGAATATTTAATAGACTAAAACAACTTTAAGAGCAGCCTTTTAGTTTGGACAGTCTCCTTAGGAAATTATCCTCACCATTGATAACCTAAGGAAATGTCATATCATTGCACTTGATTAATGTTGAATGTGAAAAAGCATCAAAAAAATATGTAGACCACCATTTAACTCCATTGTGAAGTTATCAGAGCATTGCGGAATGACTTCTTTGGTAGTGTTGGCTGGCTTGGGATATGCCTAGAAAAACAGTAGATCTCTTTGTAAACTAAAGAGAGCTATATACACCCCTCAAATTGCAGTAACATGGAATATGGCTTCTATCTGTCACTGTGCTATCTTTGTAGGGAAATGAATAGTAAATAAATTTTAGGACCGTGAACAGACGATGGAAGAGCTTAAACTTTTTTTTCAATACTTAGCTTCTTTGGGCAGCTCCCACGATTTCCTTGTATCTTTTTCTATTCCTAATTAAGTGTTTCTCTTGTATATAGCCACTGTCATTGGGCTATGCCCCTTGGGTTCAATAAAACTTTCAACTACTTAAAAAAAACTAGTTTACAAATGTATTGTGGTTAATCACGTTCATCATTAGCAAAAAAGAAAAAAAAATCATGTTTGTTCATTCAACAAGACTTAAAAGGATGGGATAGGAAATATCACAATTATTAAATACGGGATTTCATATTCTCCATTAATGGTTTAATTTAAATATGGTTGGTGTATTCAAACAATCCAAGAACAGTGTCTCTTGCTTCATACTTTCTTGTTCACACTAATACTCCCTATACTCATGATAATCCCAAGACCCAGTCTCTGGCACAACATTCAACTTTATAAACTGATCAAGTGTCCAATTCGAATATAAGACCCCCTAAATTTTGCCTAACCTAAAAGAAGCTTTATCAGGCACAACATTATGGGTGTTCATTTGAAAGCACCAGCTTCAACATTGTCTAATTTTTTACACTATGACAGAATTTCATATTATTCGCAAAAAAATGAAAAAAAAAAAAAGAAAAGAAAAACTGCAGATGGCAAAATACTGAGTGAAATAAGTCCTCTTTCGATCTAGATCAGAAATAAACAAGTGAATTTTAAAAAAAAAAAAAAAAGAAGAGGAAGAATGGCTCATCGTGCATAAATAGGATTTACAACTATGTAATTAGAAATTTCAATTTCCACTTCATATTTCCCTGTTCAAGATAACCCCTGAGTTACCCAGCGGAAACTGAATAATTAAAGCCTCATATCCAACAATTTTATGTGTTTCCATCGGCGAAACACTCCCTCAGCAACCTAGTGGACCACTAACACATTACCAACATCACGGAAATGAAACTCAAACGCAACTAAAAAAGTTAATCCGATTTCCAAAGAATAGAAAAATCCAAAACCAAAATTATGGCAAGGAATGAAATAAAAAGCTAAATCAAGTTCGGCTATTGAGATTGAAGGAAAACAAACCGAAAGACAACACATTCAGCGCTAGGAAAAATTTCCAGCACAGCTATCATTTTATAGAATAAAACTAGTAAATGGAACAAGGATTCCCAGAAAGAGCGAGGGAGCGAGAGAGAGTTTACTTGGTGGAGACTTGCGTGTTAAACCCTAGAGGATCTCTTTCTCTTCGTTGGCGGAGGCGACGGGGGTACCATAATTTGGGGCCTGATTCAGGTATATATCAAACCCCATATAAATTTAAGTGGACGTCGTCGTTTCCGAGTTGCACCTTTTCCAATTGCTTTTTTGGTTAAGAAATGTTTTTTTTTTCTCAGAAAAAGACTTTAATTAACATAAAGTATGCCTCTTTAATTTGTTCATTCATTTTGACAATTTGACCGTTTATGTATTTAAATTTTTTAAATTTTTTTCTTAATAGCGTATTGATATTTTTTTAAATTAGTGTATTGGTATATTTTTTTTTAAATGTTTAAACATATTTAAAAATTATTTGAAATAAAAAGTTAAAAAAAAAAAGTGTAATTTACACTAAGAGGCACGCTAAGTGGACAAATTGAAGAGGCATAGTAGCACTATTCAAAGAGGCAAATATATCAGTTCAAACATTGCAAGCTACTATAAGAAAGTAGAAATGACAACATGTGAGTCTTTCTCACTATGAAAATTTAATAAACACTACAGAACTTTGGTCAGAGGAATGTTTCTAATGAAATTATTAGAAGCTACCTATTGCGCAATAGTATACGTGCATCGATCATGAGAACGATATATTTTTTTTTGCTTCCCAGTTCAAGAAATTGTCTAGACGCAATCTTGTGTCCCTTATGGTATATTCTGCTATCCAGTCTTGAGTTTCTACTAGCTCTGTTAATGCTAATAGTGTTCTTTGAGAGTCCCCTTCAATTGTGATGTTCAATAAATGCCTAAAATGTGCTTATTTAACTCTTAAGAACGTTGTCATTGCCTCGCCTTGATTTGGATTGCAACTTCCTATTTGATCTGCCATAATGAAAATTGTCCCCCCAGTATGTGATCTGCAAACTTCAACTGGGGTACTTCCATTTGATCTTACCGCCACATCAAAAGAAATAGAGTACTTATTCGAGGGGGGTTCATATTTTGTCTACCCCTTTAATTTTTTTTTTTTTTTTGAAACCCCATGCATTATAATGATCACTATAAGAATGTTTTACTTTAACAACAAATTATTCTATAGAAAGATTTAGAGAGTCATGCACAATCTAAGTTTTATAGAACCATAAGTTATCCATAGCAATCACATCAAAAATTTGTAACTTGTAGACTTGAGTATCTATAAATGTTTAGCAATACGTAACTTGATATAATACGATTGTAAAGTTACTTTTATCATAAAATAAATTTAACGTATCATATAAAATTATATCATTTATAAATTTATTTTTATAATATTTTTTTATAGAGATAATATATATATATTTTTTTGTTAAATTACTATTAAGATGCTTTTTAGTTTAAAATATTCCCGTACGAGTTCTTGCAACCTCTTATTTTAATACACCCCACACACTCGCCCATTTGGTGCTCACGTGGATTTAAAACTCAAAATAGAAGGAAAGTGGGGAGCAACTTGTTTATTTCAACTTTTTCATCGGATTTCTTTTACTCATCATCATTTACTATACATCTATTAAAAAAATAAAAAAGTAAAAAATAAAAACAGGTATATAGTATAAAAATGATAAGTAAAATTTTTAAAACTCTAAGTGCATATTTGAAATTGCGATAAAAACTATAACTTAAGCTTTAAGGCTAATAACTTATAACTTAAGTAATAAGTTATACTATTAAAAAGTTATTTACTATTTGATAACCGTATATTTAAAACATTTTCAAACATGTAACGTTTGTTTGGAAACAAATTAAAACAATGCATTCTGAGGTAGAAATGATGATTATTGTTTTTTAAAGATTATGATCATATTTTTTTAAAAGTTTGAGAGTTGTAATTATCTATAATTTGTATGGATATTTCCGTCTATTAACAGACTTTTTAAAATTTGAATTACATTTCATATTATCCGGAAAAAGTGGTGATTTTCCTCAAATGTATTTTTTAGCTTATTTGAGATTAAAACTACTTTAATATGTAACACCAAAAATTCGAAACAACCTAGTCTTTTTATTACAGAGCTTTTAAAACTATTTGAACACTTTTTAAGACTCATAATTCCAAATAGGCCCTAAATAATGTTTGAAAGCCATCTTTGCATTTCCAGGTAACATAAGAAATGCTACTTATCATATTTTCTATCATTGTCATCTCAACATCTCTTGATGTGACATTAAATGATAGTCTACAAGTATAAATATAATAAATAATATTTAATCATATAATACCTCATCATAGAATAATGAGATGATGAGTAGCATTACTTTTCTATTCTCAAGTTGGTATGTAAAATACATCTATTCAAATGCTTATATAATATAATTTGATTTGAAAACTAAATTTTAAATTTTAAATTTTATAAATAAAATATTATCATTTAAGAGATATGGATGATGTACTCTACACACTGACTTGATAATAGAATAACTCTTAGGCCTGGTTTAATTTCACAAACCTTTCGAACCATTTCATCACATCTTATTTCATCTGAACATCCAAACACCATTCAAATATAAATATTTTTTTTCAACTTTTTCATATAATCATTACCTAATTATTACAACATTCTCAAACTTCTAAACACAAAAAATAATTCAATTTTTTCAAATTTTAAAATAAAAATTATATTAAGAAATTATATTTTAATTATATTTTAACTTTATAATTTGTCTATTCAACTTTTTCTCTTTCCTTTTTCAAAACTCTATAAAAATCTTAACTCAAATTATTTTATTATTATTCAAAAATTATCTCATTACTATTAACAGATTTTTCATCTTAATTCATCTTATCTATACAATCATTTTCATTCCCAACCGCTATATTATAAACAAGGGTAAAATGGAAAACTCACAAGAGCCAAGGTGGAGGTGTGTTAAATATACAACTTATATAATTTCTTTTTGTACAGATAAAGGGATTTGATTTGTACAATCATAATGTGTATCTCTCGTACACTTTCTTTGAAGAAAGTAGGTAAATTTAGAAATTATATGAAAAATTTATTTTTTAATGATGGGCTCATTATTTTTTAAAAGGAAGTGCAAGAGACATACCCTAGGACTATATCGAACAATAAATGCTTTAAACACAAAGGAGTTTCATAAAAGTAAAGTCACAAATTGACGTGACTTGATGTGATATGTCATATTATAAATTTATTTTTATTTTAAAGTAGATTTAATGTATCATATAAAATCACATCAGTTAATAAATTTATTTTTATAAAATTTTTTGAGTGGATGTAGCAATACTCTTCCTTATAATACCTAGTTAAATTTCAAAGGATCATGTTACAATCACCGCTCCTAGATCCCGTTGGGAGGTATCATTAGTTATAGGATTTTTTTTTTTGCTTTTTCATACATGTATTTTTTAACATTTTTAAATATTTTTAAAAATAAAAAAATCACAATATTATTAAAAAATACTTCCTTAATCACTAAGTAAAAAAGAATTAAAAAAATAATAATAATAGCGATAGAATAGAGTGGTAGAATGAAGCGGTGAGAGTAGTATTATCCAATTTCAAATTGATCCATTTGTCAAAGCATATCAATACCAATTATGAGACAATTTGTCAAAACAAATTACAAAATTTCTAAGCAACAATAAAAAATTTAAATAAGCAAAAAAAACTTGGCAAATATATTTAAACACTAAAAAAAAAATCAGTGGAGAATTAATAAAAGCTAAAAGTTCTAAAACTCAATAAAAACGTTTAAAAAATATAATAAAGTTATAAATTTCAAAAAATCACATAATAAAAGAAAAAAAAATAGAAAACGACAAAAAAGTCTTTGATAAAAAAAAATTAAACTAAATTTCTAAAAATTAAAGCAATTGAAAAAGATTTAAAAAATGTAATAAATGAGATAAAAAAAAAAAGTAAGAGAAATGTTAAAAAATGACAAAATTGATAAACAAAACAGAAAATTTAAAACAAACTTTAAACTAAAAAATAACAAACAGATCAGAGAGGGGGGAGTCAGAGACTCAAAGTCGACGCAAGGAATGTTCTCCTTTAATGGCTATAAATATCTTAATAAGTTGCAATGTCATGATCGTAGTCCATTATCCTAAGTTTTGGCTTCATCGATGATACCTATATGCACTTGGGGACTAGAATATGGAAATATTGCATTAGAGTACCTCTTGTGGTTTTTGTAAGTTCCTTCGCTCAATACTGTTTGACTAGTTTTAGATCTCCTTTAATACCCACCTTCGAGCTAGCACTAGTCAATTTTTAATGTCTAGCTTAATTGGAGACTGGAAAAAGCCTCCAATTCTTGTGCGGTTATAATTGATCTTGATTAAATGTATCCATGGATAAAAGGAATAGAAAAAACATGCCACAAATAAATTTATCAGAAACCGAAGAATGGAATACTATAGACTTTAAAAGAATTTACCTATCCTCATAAGTTTAAGCTTTCAAGACAAGCAGTAATTTCATATAGTATCAAAATAAAGATCTTGAGTTCGAACTCTAACTTTACAATCTATTTATTTAATTAAATATTTTACATATTGAGCTCACTCATTATAGGAGAGTTTGACTTATACGTGAGAAAGAATATTAAGAATATAATACAAATAATTAAATCTATATATGTAAATAAACTTAAATCTTTTAGACAAGTGATAATTTAACAAAAGACACTATTTATTCTTTGTATTTATTATTATTATTATTATTATACGTTCAGATTACAACGTGAAAAGAAAGCTTTTTGCATCACATCTTTTCCAATTCTTCTACACAGAAGAATCAGTACCACACAAACACACTCTTGAACAGTCGGCAAACAGGACTAGTACACAGCATTAATGACTGAAATTTCGTTGGAACTGAAGAAATAGTACTACTTGAATTAACATTTAACACCACAGAAGGATTTGAGTGAAATTTCTTTCTGAATGAGAGCAACTTGTGCTTTGGCATATTCACGATTGTTAAAAGGGTTGTACTGTAAAGGGTGTTTCTCATCAACCAATTCTTCAGGCACATGTATCGTCCCCTCATGGAATGCAAACGTCCCCAATGAGTATCTCTCCTCATTTTCCACCAACGTTACTCTATGCAAGCTTGCTTCTATCCTGTCGTTGCTCCATACCTTGCTCATTTACAAAACTTTATTGATTAGTCATCATCTCTCTACTTTTATCATGTGAAACCCATTACCAATACTAAAAAAATACCAAAACATCACTAATTTTTTAGAGTACTGTTATTCTAAGAACGCGTAATTTGATTTGAAATATAAATTGAAAATTTTGAATTTTACAAATCAAATTTGTCATTTAAATGATGAAGATGGTGTCATAGGAAAGCATACCTGGAGAGCATCACCAGCCAAGAATAGAAAGGATGAAGGAGATGGATCGAAGCCAATCCATTCACCATCCTTAGTTTTTACCTCCAAACCCCTCACTCGATTTTGATGGAGTATGGTGGTGAAGTGCTTGTCCGTATGGGTTTTAATCCCTTCATTGTTCCCGTCCTTCTGATGTTTTTTGTATCTTAAAAGCGAGAGAGTGCGAGAAGTAAGCTCCAAGTGAGAATCATAGTATTTTTCTGCGCCATAGTTTTCAAATACCATGCTCGTCACCATCTCATCCAATTCTGTCATCTTCTTCACGTATGCATCAGCACTCTCGCTAATCAATTGGGAAAAAGAAGTGTTACACAATGCAAATCCGAGAATGAAACAGAGGAAGGGACTAAATTATTACCGGACATGATCATTTCCGTTGGGCCAGAAGATATTCGTCAACTTTCGAATCACTTCCGGCGAGGTTGCGTTATCAATCATCATGCGTTCGCGGAGAGGACTCGCGACATAGCCATGGAAAAGCTTTTCAGAGGTAACTTTCTCTTTGGTTTCTGTGGGGAAATCAAACAACTCCTGTGCTGCACCAAAGATAGCCTCGTGAAGCTCTAGAGGAAATTTGTTGCCGAGTTCTGCTGCAAAACAGCCGTACTCCTCGAGTGCACGGCAAACATCGTTGCGAACTTTCAGCCATGAAGTTGTACCAGGTTTCAGGTTGTCGTCAGAGAAATCAACAACCGGAATCTTGGTCTGTGTTTGGACGGCCATGGTTATAAATTTCTTAATTTTCTGAAAAACTAGGAATTAGCTCGAGGGCTGCAAGGCAAAAACTGCATCTATGAAATGCAATGTTACGGGCAGTACCGCTATTTATAGATCATCATGTCTGTCAGTTAAGTGGTGCTGTATGGAGGTAGTGCCCCTGTAAGTGCACGACACTCGCAAAGTTAGAAATTTTTTAAAAATAAATTTATAAATTGACATAAATTTATATAATATATTATATTTATTTTATAATATAAATAATTTTATAATTTAACAATTTATATTAAATTACATTAATTTATAAATTTATTTTTATCAAAAAAAATTGTAACTAAAATATTTGTCTCTCCATATTGACTAGAGAAATGGGTGAATAGAAACATTAGTAGTTAATGAATAAAAAATAGAAACTCCCATGCCGGCATGCCAAGGTAGACAGATAGGTTGTCAACTTGTCAACATTAACTACCGCGCATACATATGACAGTCGAAGTTCAAAAAAAGACACATTCAGATTGCAGGAGCTGTTCGATCTGCTTTCTCAACAATTCATTGTAGCCAAAGTTGATGTTGGTAGCAATTTAAATAGGGGGAGGTTATTAGTTCATTCAACGCCCGAGCCATTTTTCAACAATTCTTGTGTCACTTAATTGAAAATGAGTAAAAGTATAATGCTCAAAGCCTCCACTCGTGCTGCTACGAAACTAGTTACAATGTGTAAATTTTGTGCATGTTTTTTCGTTGGAAGTAATAAGTATCATTTCATTATGTATTCAATGTTAGAATATTTCATGTGGGTTTCAATTGATTGAAAATTATATTTTATAAAACATGTTAGATATATAGCTCTTAATGGTACTTTGGTTAAACCCACTGTGTTAAGTGATCATTTGAGGTTTTATGCACCTTAGTAATATGGGACAATGTCCTATATTTAATGTGATAAATTATGTATGTAGGCCGAGAAACTTAGATTATGTTTGGAAGTTTCATCTTCAATAAAATTCTCATCTCATCTCATCTCATCATTACAACCTTTTCAAATTCCTATATAAAATATAATAAATAATTCAACTTTTTCAAATCCCAATATAACTTTTTCAAATTTCAATTTAACTTTTTCAAATCTCAAAACTAAAAAATAATATTTTAAACTTTAAAACAAAACACAAAATTCTCATCTTACCTTCCAAACATAATCTTAAAGGTTTTACTATGGAAACTTACTAAAACCTTGTGGGCATTTTGAGTCTTTAATGGGAGGACTCTATTTGGGATTTCTCTATAAAAGGCTAGGTCCCCTCTCCTCTCCAAAATTGAAATCTGTTATCAGCTTGTCCCATTGAGAGCTGGTTCTGTGTGAGGAGTAAGGAGATGAAGATCTTTCTCTTGGATTTCAAAGGAGCATCAGCATATTTTCTCCCACAAATGTCTTCCGCAGGTATGATCTCGAAATCAAAATCTATAGGATATGATTCTGTTTTTAACATGTTATTTCGTTATATACAACATTCAATACATTACATAATTTTTCCTTAACAATTAATGATCTATATGATATGGTCCTTCTTCTATCCAACAACATTCATCTTCTACATTTAAAGCCATTTTTGCTAAAATATGTACCACTTCATTCCCTTTTCTATGTATGAAAGCTAAAGACTATCTGTCACTCCTTTTCAACATTATCTTTAAATCTTGAATCACTTGTCCCCATTCTGATTCATCCTCAATTTCAGAGTTTATTGCATCAATCACATTCTTCACATCACCTTCCAATACGACATTCCAAAGGCCCAACTCTCTGCATAGCTCCAACGACCTCCAAAGTACATAACACTACCAGAAAAAAAAAAAGAGGTACTACATACTTCTTAGAAGAGTACATTACAACCATAATGTCTCCCGAGTTGCTTCTAACTATCATCCACATCCTTGCCTTTTGATGTTCTATGTCCAGAGCAATATCAAAGTTGACCTTGCAAGTGTTTTCCATTGGCTTTTCCCATAGGGCCAGTTGACAGTGATGGGGATGGGGATGCAGCTGGATAACACCATAGAGCATGTAGCACAGTTTTCTCTCTTAGACATAGTGGGCACAAAGAGTCATCTATTATTTTTCTATTGTATAGATTAACTCCTGTTGGCAAGGTATTGCTAACAACTTTCCATAAGAAATGTTTACACCCTCCAGACACATCAACATCCTATATTTACTTCCACTACTTTGATGTCCTGCTTTTCTTAGAAGACTCACATTTTCTCTCATTAAGCATTTGTAGGTCACTGTAATAGGTACTCCTTACTAAAAATTTGTTTTGGTGAGGTCCCAAAATTTTGTGCATGTTCTTTATTATAAAAAGTAGATTCATAAATAAATAAATAAAAATTCACACTTCATCACGTTGAGATTCACTACACCACAAGATATATAGCCAAAAGTCTAACTACAATATTGCTGTCATGTGCTCGATCGATCAATGGTTAGGAGTGTAACCAGTCCAGTCCGGTCTGGTTTTGGACAAAATCTTGGACCGAACCGGTATAACCGGTTTTGTATTTTTCAAAACCGATTACGCACCGGTTACCCTCCTAAATCGGTACTTCCGGTTTAACCGGTTTCCGGTCCGGTCCAGTCCGATTTTTCAGTTTTTTTAAAATGTAAGTTTGACATTTTGTCATTAAAAATATGTTTAAAAAAAATTGTTTTAAAAAATCTATTATACTTTTATTAATCTATATTAGACTATTAATATAACTATAACTACAGTCTATATTAGACTATTAGTACAAGTTATAAATTTATATATTAGTATAGCTATATATTAGTATATATTAGTATTAGTGATAAACTATATATTAGTATAGCTATATAATACATGATCAATTACATTTTCATTTTTAAGATCAAACTTTTATTTTATAATAACATTATCTTATATATAATTATATTAATAGTATATGATCAAACAAATTACAAATGTTCATATTTAAAATTAATAGTTTATGTTAGATTTAATAAATTATAATATGAAATTATTTCATATATGATATATAATTATATATAAAAATTTCACATATAATTATACATTATATATAAAACTTATATATTAATATATATATAACATTTTGTATAATTTTAATTTTGTATAAAACTTATATATAAAATATTTTTTTTATATTTTTTTATTAACCGGTTCGGTCCAGTCCAGTCTGGTCTAAAAAATCTTAAAACCAGAACCGGACCGGTTCCAACCGGTTTATGAATTTTAAGAACTGGTTCCAGATCGGACCGATTCAAAATCGGTATCAGTTTACCGGTTTAAATTTACACCCCTATTGATGGTCCCTCAGTTAAGCGACATTGCGATCTCGGGTTCGATTGATCACACGTGATCATGAGACTTGTTTTCAAGGTTTCTTATATATAAACAATTTTCTAAATCTGAAAAAAACATTATTTAAAAAATCAAATTGTTTATTTCTTACTATCGAAACACTATATTTGATCATCTTGTTGATCTTAGAGATTGCCGGTGAGTTCACTGGTATGATAAAGTTTGAATGAATATGGAGAGGGGCTATAGAAGAAACCTAAGGCTCGAGTGAAAGTTTTTGTGATATGTACAAGCTAGACTCATTTTGTCAGTTTTATATAATTTTTTCTTCATAATTCATACGTCACACATCACATATAATTTTATTTTATTTTATTTCTTATCAACTGTGTATGGTGTATATCTTTGATTTTTACGGTCAAATTTGCTTTTGTCTTTTTTCTCTCTTCTAGAATGATTCGAGAATCAAAAAATATTTTGTCAAACTTGGCAAACTGCATGCTTGATATCAACGGACTTCTTTCATCTGGGGAATCGAATATTATTATTCTTTCTACCTTCTAGAATTCGCCACCTTTTTTTTAGTCATTGGTTCGATTAGTGAATTTTAATGTAAGATGGGGAAATCATAGTTTACTCATCTTGAATTGATATTTTTTGTAAAGTATATCATGAAGTACTATATATTAAAATTGTGAATAGGGTATTCTGATCTAAAAAATAGAAAAACATATCATGTCCATCGTGAATGGGTTTGGTTTCCACATTTAGGATATATTAAAATATCTGTTAATAGTAGTGAAATAATTTTTGAATAATAGTAAAATTATTTGAGTTAAAATATTTTATTAGATTTTGAAAAAAAAAATTTATAAAATTAAATAATATATTGTTTGAATACTTTGCACAAAGCATTGGATTAATGCATGTGGACAATCGTATTTCTAGTGTGTAATATCCTCAACACCGTTTTACTGCGGATTTGCTCCCTAATAGCCAGATTTCAATAAATTTCTCTCCTAATAATTGGATATTTTGAGCAATATTGGTAACATTTCGTACGCATAAAAATGATAATTAATTGGCGTTACTATATGTTACTTACACATAAAATAGTTTTGTACTATTTCAAATGGTGTTTTTCATCAACTAATTTTATGGGTGTAATCGGTCTAATTTAGTCTCATTTTAGACATTTTTTAGAACTGAACCTGTTTGAAAATTTAAGAATTGATATCGGATGATTCAACACCGAAACTAAAATTTTTGATTTTTTTAGTTTCGGTCCAATTTGGTTTTTTATTTTTTATTTATTTTATCGATAAACAAAATCTTACTCCAACAAAATTGTAGCAAGTAATTGGCCCATATCTTATATTATTATTATATTACTTTTATGTTATAAATTTAAATTTAAATATTATATCATAATTCAAATGTTATATTAAAAATTATAAGATTAATTTATATTATATCGTAATCAAATGTTATATTAAAATTTATAAGACTTAATAATTTTATGTTATAAGATTAATACATATGAATAATAAGATTAAATTTCATGTTATATTAATTAGTAATTAGCATATAATTTATATAATATAATATAAAAAATCATATATAAATTATTTTATAAATAAATAAAATATATATATATATATATATATGTGTATATCTACTAGTCCGGTTTAGTTCGAATCGGTGCTCTAAATATCAAAATCAGGATCTGTAACACCCCCTTTCCTAAGCTAGGAATGTCACGTGTTTCTTATAAAATAAACCCGACTAGATATCTCATATTTAATAACATGAAATTAACATTTATTTAATAACAAGATTTGTCTAATAAGATGTCTTTCAAGAATTTTAAATGAATAAACTGAATAAAATCTTTATCATAAAAACAAAATTTTATCCTATGGAGTCTGAAATTAAAATGACCGTTCCTTCTAATCTTGGCCTGCCTGCTCATATTCATCATCCTCACTTGGGTGGTTAAAAATATAAAATAAACGAAAATGAATCGAAAACTTAGCAGAAAATTCATCACAACGTAAACGTAAGAAATATAGGATTTTTCATAAAAATTTCATGCTAAGAGCTTAAATTTGATGATTGTTCATGCTGTTGTTTGTGCTATGCATGACAAATTTATCTGAATTAACTAACTGATCTGATTTAACTGACTAATCTGATTGGCCAACACATTTAACCCTATGTGCGAGGTTGTGCATCAGCCCCACGTCTTGCAACCGCAAGGGGAGCCGCTGATAGTATTCTAGTATATTATGGTAGACCACGCTTGAGTCCGTGACTTGTACATTCACCCTAAAACTACATTGATACCATGCATCTGAATAATCATTTGATAAAACTGATCTTATCTTATCTTGTACTTGAACTTAAGATATCTTACGTGTCTTATGCGACATGAGATGCATGACATACTATTTACATAATTATTATTTCTGAATCTAAACATTATGCAGATTGACAAGATTGTATGCTATACTGGATGACATATTTGCATAATTATGACATGCGAGATACATAAACATTGGCTTTCAATAATTGGCTTAAATAATAATTTATCTAAGTTAACATGTGACGATCCTAATTTGTGATCAAATTACTTATTTCGCAGCGCTATTTCCTGAATCTCACTTTGTAACTCGTCACCTATATGAAGTATTAAACGTCACTAAATCTATCTAGGAAAACATGTCCTAATATCTCAATTTAAATTCATACTGTAGAAAATAATAAATATTTTGTTTAATATAAAATCAATAAATGCTTATATCTTAAATTATTTAAATACTAATAATATATTTTAATTTAGTAGGAAATCGTATTGTATTTAAATATATTAAATAACAGTGGAAACTCATTTCATAAAAATAGATATTACTCAATTTAAAGCATTCAAAATAAATTTAAACTCTTTATTAGTTACTAATGAGCTTTGACTATAAAATTTAATAATTAATAACATAGATAGTTTTCTCATATTTTTTTTAAATCATCAGTTTTTGGGTTAACATAATTATTCAAATAACACCAGTTCACTTCCTAGTTCAATTAAAAATATCAACCTCAACCCAACTTAAAAAATATTAGAAAAGCTTCTCTGAAGTAGATAGACCAACCTATATAAAATCAAGTCCAAAATACTACAGAGGATAAATTTTAAGCCCAACACTAGCAGCCATGCATGAGAGCATCCTCATTGGCTTGACTAAATGAGAAGTTTGATTAAAATTTACATAATTGATGTAAAAAATATCTCACATTGAATTGGGTAAATCTAAAATAATTTAGACTTTTACAATAGTGGTTGGTCAAAAATGGAGAACCATAATTGATTTACAAACATTAAAATACTAATTTCTCACTCCAAGCAAATATTAAAATATTAGTTTCTCACTCTAAACAAAAATACTATTTGTTTTGTAATTAAGAAATTTAGATAGAATTTTAAATGAGTTTAATCAAATATTTTTTGTTATTAGCATTAAATGACTTTTGAAAATATAATTTTTTAATATTAATTTAATTAGAATATAATTATTATTAACATTTAATTGGTAGAGATACAAAATGTGATAAAAATAAATTAAATAAAAAAATTATTAAATTAATAATATTTTATTATTATATAAAGAGTGAATGAATAATCCAATATGAAGGTTGAATTTAAATAGAATAGGTAAATGTAAAAAAGTATGATATTGACTAAATTTTAAAGATGAATTTAGTCAAGCTAATGAGGATGCTCTGAGAGGATATGCAGGTAACTCATTTATATAGTTTAGATGAGATGAGATGAGATATTTTGTTGAAAATTGAATAAAATATTATTAGTATAAAATTTTTTAGTATTATTTTTATTTTAAATTTTTAAAAAATTGAATTATTTTATATGAGAATTTAAAAAAATTATAATGATAAAATAGAATAAAATAAAATAATTTTATATATCCAAACCGGACCTAAATTAAAGGTCTACCCTTATGTAATACTAGGGTTAAAAAATAAACACGGCTCCTTTTATTTGACTTGATAGCAACACCTAAATGAGAGAAAAGTACAATGTGCGGCAGAAGCTTTAAATGTCAATCTTGTAATTATGGCAACATAGGTTTGTACTTTTTTGGAAACTGAAGACCTAAAAAGCATATTGTAATTCTAGCAACACATGTTACTTTTCTGAAAATTGAAGACTTAAAAAGCAACTTTAAGCATAAAAAATTCAACTATTGATTCTAGAACCAGTGCACACAGCTTAGAGCATCTATATTGATTTATGTATATATATATATATATATATATATATATATATATATACAATCATATTTATATAATATGACTATAAAATTATCTATATTGACTTATACATATGCATATATATATAGCTAGTTAGGAACAGTTTTTATCCAAATTTGAATAGCGACTATTCACTTTACAAAACGTATTTTAATCATTATTTCTTTCTCCTTCCGCTCTCTCTCTCACAATTTTTTCCTCTTCTCCCTTTCTCAACAACATAACAAATCTTCACCTACACATTCATTTTATTATTATAATATATTATATATATATTTTTCATTTTATTATATTTTTAATATAATATATAAAAAATTATATTTTTTATTATTGCATTTGTATTATTAATGCCAAATGTATATAGTGGATGTTAATTGCAAAATATACAAAAAAAATTGATTTTAGAAAAAAATTAATATGTATAAGCCAATGTGAAAGTTTTGCTTGAATGGCAAAATAGATATGCAAAAGAGGTGATTTTGCATATGCATATACATAAACTAATACTAATGCTCTTACCGAGTAAATAAGAGGCACCGACTGAACAAAGGCACGGTGTGATGGAGTTGGGTCGGATCGATAGTGGGTGACGCGTTCATTGGATATTGTCCAACAAGAACCAAGGAGCGGAGGGATGGAGTTTGAAACGGAGAACTTACGGGGAGGAAGAGACGCGACTGGTAGTGGGTGAAAATCGGTGGCAATGGAGCATTGAGGGAGGCCTCTCCAAAATGTCTTTGAAGGTAGATGGATGAATATTGGTTCTGCGTAAGATGAAGAACAAATCAGATTGTGGGAGTGGTTGTGTGGTTGCTTGATGCTTTTCTGTGATTGAATTTACAAACGAGAGAATTGATAAATAGATGGAAACCATCTTATACGTGTCCCATTCAAAGTGCTTCAAGAAGTTTGCAGGAAAAAGACCCTGTGATCACATCGAAAATAGGGGAATAACAAAGGGGTGACATGGAGTGAAGAATGATTTATTTGCAATGAAATTCAATGTAGTTAAAACTGACTTAGGCACATTTTTTACATTTAGAGAGGATTTGGTAATTCACTAGAGATTCAGTCTAGTATTTACATCCGATAAAAATTAGTACAGATTTTGGATTAAATTTTTTTATAATAATATTCAATAAATATAATAATAATAACAACTAAATGATTTATTTAGATGCCCCAAATATTGTTTTACTTGTTTGTTTTCGGAGATGAGATGAGATGAATTGAAATTAAAGTTAAAAAGTTAAATAAAGTATTGTTAGAATATATTTTTTAATATTATTTTTGTTTTGGGATTTAAAAAAATTGAATTTTTTATTTTATTTTGTATTGAATCTTGGAAAAATTGTAATGATTAGATGAGATGGATTTGAAAAAGTTGAATTATTTATTTTATTGGAATTTGAAAAAATTATAATAATTAGATGAGATGAGATGTTTTCTAAAAACAAACGAGGCCGTATGTTACAGTATCGGAATTGGTTTCTAACGAGTTTTGATTATTAGGAATCAGAATCAGACTGAAGACACCAATTTAATCAATATTACCGATTAATTGATTTTTTTTTAAACCCTAACTAATTCTTCTGTCACGTGTATCTTGTGGTTGCTCCATACATTGGTCGACTTTGGCACCTTATTTTTATCTTTAATAACCGTCATATTTTTTTTGTCGGCCACAAAGAAGAAAAGCTCAGAAGTGGTGAATATAAAGAAAGCAGAAACACCAAAAGCTAGGGGTGTAAATTTAAATCGAAGAACTGGTAAACCGGTCCGAATCAAACTGATTTTACCGGTTTTGAATCGGTCCGGTCCGGAACCGGTTCTTATAATTCATAAACTGGTTGAAACCGGTCCGATTCCGGTTTTAGGATTTTTCGGACCGGACCAGACCGAACCGGTTGATAAAAAATATATAAAAAATAATATTTTATATATAATTTTTATACAAAATTAAAATTATACAAAATATTTTATATATATTAATATATAAGTTTTATATATAATGTATAATTATATGTGAAATTTTTATATATAATTATATATCATATATGAAATAATTTCATATTATAATTTATAAAATATAACATAAAATGTTAATTTTAAATATGAACATTTGTAATTTGTTTGATCATATACTATTAATATAACTATATATAAGATAATGTTATTATAAAATACAAGTTTAATTTTAAAAATGAAAATGTAATTGATCATGTATTATATAACTATATTAATATATAGTTTATCACTAATACTAATATATAGCTATACTAATAGTCTAATAATTTATGTAGCTATATTAATATATAAGTTTACAACTTGTACTAATAGTCTAATATAGACTATAGTTATAGTTATATTAATAGTCTAATATAGATTAATAAAAGTATAACAGATTTTTTTAAAATAATTTTTTTTAAAACATATTTTTAATGATAAAATGTCAAATTTACATTTAAAAAAAATCGAAAAATCAGACCGGACTGACCGGAAACTGGTAAAACCGGAAGTACTAGTTTAGGAGGATAACCGGTGCGTAATCAGTTTTGAAAAATATAAAACCGGTCATACCGGTTTGGTCTAAGATTTTATCCAAAACCAGACTTGACCGGTTAGACCCCTACCAGAAGCTGAGATTTGGTCATCTTTAACTATCGAATGTGAGCTGGTTTTTGAGGGGCTTTGGCTAAAATCTAGACAAACAAATGTTACCAATTCTCACATAGTTTTCTCTATAATTAAATGGATTACTTACCCAATTTATTATATAACATAGTTTTGCTGTTGCATATATAATATCATCTTTTTATTAGATTTTCCCATCATTATTAGGAATATCCCAAGTGCACTTTTATAAGAATAATTATTTTTTTAACCGTTATGACTTGGTTTTACCACAGTTTTGCCGGTCCGATTTAAGGTTTGAATCACTAGATGTAAATAACTTTATTGAATAATGAGATTCTGATAAACTTTTTTAAAGTTATTCGAAGTATACTTACAAGACATTTATTGTCGAGGGCCTTTACACTTTTGAGATTAATTAGGATTTTATTTCTAAATGCTATTTTATTATTTTTTTTTTTTGAAAAACCTATGGATCATTTTTGCCTTTCGACACGTAGAAGTTGTAACCCACCTGGAGTGCAATAATTGCAAAGAGATTATTATAGGGAAATGCTTCTCCCAGAAAAGGTGGTCACCGATTGAATTTTTTATTTTTTATACTTAATTTTTAAGTTATTATTTTAAAATGAATTTCTATTTTTTATTTTTTTAAAAAATATTATTGAATTTAAAAAATATTTGAAAAAAAAAAAAAGACAAAAAAGTTTTTATCTATTCGGTGGTTGGTTTCGGTGAACACCCTCCGTGGAAGTAGCACCGTCCATTATTATAAGAGGTCCCGACTCAGAGTACTTGGTCGTAAGGGCTTGAGGCCCAACGGCCCAAACTTGAGCCCATGAAAACAAACATAAATACATTGATATTGTTCAATTTGTTCTAGCTCGACCGCACCTTAATCGCAAGCCATCCTTGAAATCACGAAAATGCCACTACTCAAGTGCTATAAAGTTCCCAAATCACAAACCCTAGCGATCTCCCCCAAACAAATCAATCCTAACCGTCAGTCCCTATATAATCAATCTCATCCGTTTATCTCAGAGCTCCATTTGGTGTCTCTGCCTCTCTAGGGCTTATATCTCTCTTTTACATTAGGCCTCTCTCAGTCTCGCTCACGAAGTCTAAGCCGTCTCTGTCCCTCTCTACTCTTTGGAGTTAGATCGAGCCTTAGTAATGGTGAGACTCTCGTACTGGGGCTCTATGTTTCCTTCTTTTTGTTCACCATGCTTGAATAGTTGGTTTCATTTGGCTGATTAATCCTTGTTTGTTTGAGAAGTCGGTTCCATTTCTTTACATATTTTTAGCTTTTTTTAGAACTAAAGGTTTGTTTAGAACTAAGTGTGGGATGGAAAGAGGAGAGCTATGTGCTGGTTATTGTTTGCTTGATTGAGAAGGGTTTTAAACACGGGATTGTGGGTGAGTATGGGAGTTTTGTTTGGCTCCCGGAAAAAAAAGGTGGATAAAGGAGAATATTGTCGAATCTTGGACATGCCTCATTTTAATTCTTAGGAATATGTTAATTGCTGTTGAAGCACGCATATTGTTGGAAATTTTTCTAAGAATTGATATAGTTGGCAATTAACCTCTCTCCCATTATATCCTTACATTTTATGCATTTTTATTATATTATTATAGGTTGTTTACACTTATTCTTCCAGTCTTATGGGTATTTTGGCACGGATTGTCTATTACTTCGTGTAGCTTTTTTTTGTATGTATGTAACTGGAAAAAAGTTGTATGTATGCAAACAAAAGACGAGTTATATGGATCTAATTTTGTTACCATGCTGTTTGTTGATATTGTTGGCCTTCTAATTACCTTCTGCTATGTTCTGGGGATCGGCGATTATAGTGGTGTCTTTTTTACATTTAGAACAAGTGTTCAAACAATTTTATTATTCATTACAGGCCTTTGTCAAAGCTCAAAAATCCAAGGCCTACTTCAAGCGATTTCAAGTCAAGTTTAAGAGAAGGCGAGGTATGCATTATGTTTAATGATTCATGGTTATAATTCTGAAGTTGATGTTATTTCTATTCTGACAGTAAGATTTCCTGAATATTTCCAGAGGGGAAGACTGACTACCGGGCCCGGATTCGCTTAATTAATCAGGACAAGAACAAGTATAATACTCCTAAATATCGATTTGTTGTGCGATTTGTATCCTAAATGTCTATAGTAATGTTTATTTCTGTCCCGACATCTTTTTTTAATTGTTTGTTTCTTGTTTAGGTGATCACTAGAAGGAGCTTCTTTCTTTATAGTTTTTCTACTTCCTAATTTGTTGGCCATAGAATTTGATGAAGATTGACAATTTACCATTCTTGTACATTCCATTCGGGCACTTCTTGGTCTTCTGAGATCTTAGTAATGGGATTTATTGATCACACTGGCTATTGGCTAACGTGTTTGGTCTTGAGTTAAACTCAGAAGGGTTTCATTTTGGGATTTTTCTTTTGCATTCTTCTGCGTGTCAAACCTTAACATTGTTACCAGACCAACAAGGATATTACTGCACAAATTATCTCCGCTAGTATTGCTGGTGATTTGGTTCTTGCTGCTGCTTATTCACATGAGCTGCCACATTATGGGCTTGAAGTTGGCCTTACTAACTATGCAGCGGGTATTTCTATCGTATCTCTTTTAAGAGTTTTTCTACTACCCTTAATCTTTTTTGTCTGTTACTCATGGTTGTCTTCTTGTATAATTGAATGTTTGTGATGCATTCAGCTTACTGTACTGGACTTCTTTTGGCCCGTCGTGTCTTGAAAATGCTTGAAATGGATGAGGAGTATCAAGGCAATGTGGAGGTATATTGACATATATATACTATATCTCCCTTGGTCCCCTCCTGAATTAAATGTATATCTGTTTTTCAGCTTTTGTGGTAGTTTTCTTTGTAAATAATTATTTTATTATTAGGCTACTGGCGAGGATTTCTCAGTTGAGCCCTCAGAGAGCAGAAGGCCATTCCGTGCTCTCCTTGATGTTGGCCTTATCAGGACAACAACTGGAAACCGTGTTTTTGGTGCCCTCAAGGTATTGCCAATCGCAGACGTGTCTTTCATAACCTCTTAGTTCTCTATGTTTTTTACATATATTGTTATGACTAGAATTATTAATTGCATGAGTTACTCTATGGTAATCACTACAGGGAGCATTGGATGGTGGTCTTGATATCCCCCATAGTGAGAAGAGGTTTGCTGGTTATGGAAAAGAAAGTAAGCAGTTTGATGCTGAAGTTCACCGCAAGTACATCTATGGTGGGCATGTTGCTGCATATATGAGGGTATGGATTTGTGTTCCATGTCATGCCTCTTGTAGCAGATCATTGCCTTTCAAACGTTTTGCAGTCTCTGATATTAGTTTTAATTGTTCAGCTTTTAACTTATAAAAAAAAAGTTTTATTTGTTTGCCTTTTAACTTGGTACCAGACCTTGATGGAAGATGAACCTGAGAAGTACCAGTCTCACTTCTGTGAATATATCAAAAGAGGGATTGAACCTGATGACATAGAGGAGTTGTACAAGAAAGTTCATGCTGCCATTCGTGCTGAACCCACCTTGAAGAAGGTTGAGAAACAACCTCCCAAGCAACACAAGAGGTGGGGACAGTTATTGATTTATTGTTGCTTTATGGTGTGTATATATGTTCCTGCATATGTACGGAGCTAGTTGCCTCTTTTCATTACTTTTTTCTACATGTGTACTTCATCTTGGGAAAATTTGTGGTGGTGTTCTGACCAAACTCAGTTATTTCCTTGTTTGGTTGTGCTTTTGCAATACTCCAACTGCAAAACCTTGAATTTTGTTTGGCTGTGAATATCATGATTTTTTAAAGCAGAAAATATATTTTTGAAGGTTCCTATTTCTGGTTCTTAACAGGTACAACTTGAAGAAGCTTACTTATGAGGAACGGAAGGCCAAGCTGATTGAGAGACTGAATGCATTAAACTCAGCTGAAGCTGATGATGATGAGGATGATGAGTAGGATTAGTGTGCAAGTGAGGGTTTCATAGATTTTGTTTATCCGTTGCAGTTTAAAAGAGGGACCTATCTATGTTTTGAAACATCTTTTTTCAGAAGATATTTGTCTATTTATGGGCAATTTTGCAGCTTGGATTGTGTGTCGTTTTCTATATGGTAACTAGATTATGGGCATGGATTAAAAAGATGTTTTAACCCGACATTTTCCTAATTTTTTACGCCATTCTGATACCCCGAGACCCTCGCCTGCGCTCTCGTCTTCGATTTTTAGTGATTTCTGCCTTTAGATTGTTCTTTGCTACGATGTTTGCGAAATAAGGTAAACCAATTGTTTGTAGTTGTTTTTCTATGAAATTGATAGGTACTGCGGTCGTTGACGAAGCTCTCTTTGAAGTTTCTAGTTATATAAACATAGGATTTTCATTGTCTGCATCATCAAAGGCTATGTGTAACATACTTCGTTGTTGTGTTCGTAATTTAAAGTTGATGTTCATTTGATTTCCTGAGATAATAGTGCTAATCTAATGAAGTCTCAACTGTTTTTTGTCTCTTTATTAAGTGCTAAAGTTACAAAAATATTTTACAAAAGTAAATTTACAGGTGAAATTATTTTGTAGTTAAAAGCATCTCTGATTTGCATTTTAGGGTTGAAATAACCCCTCCTTTTGTCCACATGCATCGATAAATCAACGTATGATGTTCATGTGACTTCTTAAATGGTCGTGCATTATACGATAAGCTGATTTTAATGATGTCTGTTGTACGCTTTCCGGTTTTGCTATACAATCTCTATCACATTCTATATTTCAAATTTTTTTAAATTTTTAAATTTTTTAATATTTTAAAAATATATATTTTTAATTTATTCTTTTTAAACTATTTAAAATTTTTTATTCTCTATTCATATAATAAATATTTGATAAAAGAAAAAAATTAAAAAAATATAGTGTGTAGAGTGTGGATGAATAGTAAGAAGTTGGGAAAATTTTTTGTTCCTACGCATTGTTTGGGTGGTGTCGTGCGGATTGCATGCAAAAGTGTCCGAGGAATCTCCAAGTGAAAGTAGAAGTAGCCCACGACATGACGGTGGAAGTCTTGTCGCAGGAGCTTCGGTACTCGGTAAAATTCTTTTGGGTTCGGTTCCTCGTCATCTTCTCAAACATCTGAGGGTCTATATGAGAACAACTTTTCATTGTGTGGTGAATTGTGATGTCCGGGCTATTCTTTCATTTGACATCAACAATTGCGAATATCTGCATATACTTTTCGTTTCGATATTGATCCTGTCGTTTGAACCAAACAATTTCATTTTTTGTAGTTTGAAACTACGGAACATTTTGGATATAAATAGAAGTAACAAGAACAGTCCTAATTACATGGGTAAGTCTCCGAAAACAGAGATCATAAGAAATAATCATATAGATAATGGGGAGACACAAGAAATATGTAGAAGCTAAGTAAATCAGAGAGAAGGAAGGGTCCACTAACATGGAACCTTATCTGGTACCAGCCAATGCATCTGCTTCTCATTTACTTCTTAAGCTACCCCAACACCATCCACTTCCTTCATTTATAGGCTTTTTCTTACTACTTGTGAAGAAACAAACACCATCCTACTTACTTTGAACTCAAGCAAGACCAGTCCACAAGGAGAGTCATGGCCCACTCACTAACCCCGTCACCTTCTCCTGCAACGGTACCCATCTCAACAACCTCAAGAAAGAAGACTCAATGCCCATCTCTAGGGTTTCAAAGAGTGTGGCTTTACCATCAAGTTTGTGATAGAGACCTGGATTATAAACTTGTACATCGCAGGTTGGTTTACGTTTTTCAGTTGGAGTTGCTTGTTTTTCAAGTCGAGTGTTTCCTGTGAAGGATGAACAGGTTTTAGAGCTAAGTTTGCGAAGGTAGTATTTAAGGGCTAAAATATTTTTCTTTAAACCCGCTGTATGGATTTCCATGAGTTATGAAATCCATGAGGTATAACTTCATTTTCCTTATGAAGCTTGAACAGGGTTGACATTCGCTAACAAGATACCATATCAAAAGCAGGGGTGCATGCTAAAAATAAATATATGAGTTGAGATGAGTTGAAATGGTTTTAGATTAGTTAAATAAAATATTGTTAGAATATTATTTTTAATATTATTATTATTTTGAGATTTGAAAAAGTAAAATTGTTTATTATATTTTGTGTGAAAATTTTAAAAAATTGTAACGATGAAATAAGATGAGTTGAAATAAATTTCAAATACAAATGAGGCTTAACCTCTTTAAAAGGGAAGATGATTAGTGAGGAACTTATTAGTAAATTCCTCATTTTCCTCGGTAAGAGATGTAAAATCACGGAGTAGATTGTAGCTTGGTAATGAGAAAACTCAGTAGAAGTGTAAACAATAGAACTATAAAATCTATGACATGTCATGGGTTCATGTTGCAGGGCTGTGACATTGGGCCTAGCTGGTGCGGTGCTCGGCTTGAATGTCAATGATCGAAGTGCGAGTGCGGCAGCCAGAAGGCCTCCGCCGCCACCACCTGAGGAGAGGAGGGACCCCAATTTGAGTGGTGTCCAGGCAAAAGTTTTGGCTAGCTAAAAAAGAAAGGAGGCCATGAAAGAAGCCGTGGGCAAGCTAAGGGAGAGAGCGGTTCAAAATGAATGAGAATTATGTCTGACGGTTGTTCTTTTGGTTGTAAACGTTCTGCATCTTAATTATGAAGATTTGGCGTACAATATGGCAAACTTGGACCACTCACCTCGGCGCATCTTTCTGGTTGTTTCGCTTGAGGCAATTAAAAGTGCACAGCTCCTTGTAGTTGTAGGATGGTGAGGCGTTGCACGGGTAGCACCGTGGAAGATGCTTCAGCTTCAGTTCTGCCCAAATGCCTTGCTGTATATAGTCATGAATGGGAATATTCACAGCAAGCCCTTCTGACACAACATTAGCACTTGCTTTTGGGATTACAATCAGAGAACCAACAGGCTACAGAAATCCTAAAAAAACATATATGTCATAAACTCATGTCAGGAGAGAAATGATAGTTGGAGTGTGCAAGTGCCACGCAATCATTTTGAAAAAATTAAATAAATAAGGAACCCAAGGGAAAAGAAAATTAATTTTTTAATAATAGACTCAACTCTTTTTCAAAGTGACTTCACGACGCTTGGACATTCCATGATTGTATATAGCATTACTTATGTCATAATACCTTTGAGAAACCCAATCCTGTTTACATCCAAACCATCATCCTATTGTTTATTCATTATTATATTTTTTCAGTATCATATAAATCAAACTATCATAATACACTCAATCAAAATAGACACCACGATGGGGGATAAAAAGGTACAAAATAGAACAAACGAAATCACACAAATCGATTAAATGGCTTCCTTCCAACCCCAGCAGGTAAAGAAACTGTTGAATCCACACTCAAATTCCCTATTGACTGGAGTGACTGGTTTTCGTCTAACATTCTTTGGGAGCTAGAATCCTTGTTAGAGAACAAGGAACCCTTGTTCCACTTGAAAGACCCTATGCCTTGTGTCGAAGGTAATGAAATTCGCCTGTTAGACTCGCTGCCCGGAGTCCCTGGAAACCTTTCCTTGGGGTTACTACCAGCCCTTACTTTGGCTTTGGCTGAAAATGTTGGAGTCATGTAGTTCGGAACTGAAAATGGTGGGCAGCTCATGAGGCTGTCATCATCCTTAAATGGCAGATCAAAAGGGGAATTGGCTCCACTAGCTCTTGGTCTTGAATACCTTGACAAGCTGCTGTTGCCTAGTGAGGTTCTATTAGCAGGTGGGGTTCGAGCCTGTTTTCCTGTCATGACTATAGTTGATTTTGAGGATTTTGGTGTGGCAATATCCATATTATCAAACCCAGAATGATGTTGCTTGTGGTCACTTGATTGGGGAAGTGGGCTTGGCTTCAACTCTGAATGCGGTCTTGGAGGTGTAAGTTGAAAATTCTTCATTGCAAGGCTTTCGGGTGGATTTGCTGGAGGCAGCTGACGTTCTAACCAGTTCCACCACCGTGAAAATCCCCCAGATCTGATATCCTTTAGAGGTGTTTGACCTGATTTAGGAGTAGCTTTCCACAACTGTTGGCATAGAGAGAACAAAACTCAAATCAGAAGAAAAAAATGAACCAACTAGTGTAATAACTTCCTCTTGAGCTAGTTTTGAGAAAGAAGGAAGCAAATGCCTTTGAAGTTGTTAATGGATAAAGTGTAGGTCAATAGCATGGATACACGCATGCAGAGTCCTATTACAAGCTTGGGTTTACTCATGACCCAAAACATACATGTTACGTTTCTTGGACCTGTTGATTCTGAAGAAGAAATTCTCAAACAACAGAATTTTTGCGTTTACAAAGTTATGACTTTGTGAGGTGCAGAAACAGTGTCTTTCAAACAGCTCAAAATTGTTTGGCTGGTCATTTTGGGCTCTCTACAATGATGGCATTCAAAAAGTAATAGTACTATATGTTTCTTAAAACAGTGTGGCTCTATAGATCCTAAGTCCTACCTAAAAGCTCTTAACTATTGATCACCAAAAAGGCACGTGTTGGGTTCTACACCATGTACAAGAATATGTCCTTAGGATGAAGCATGATAAGAAAAATGGGAATGAGACCTATGACAAAGGAAGGAATGAAAATCAAAAGACATTGTAAATGATGGTAAAGTAAATAAGACCAAATTGTTAATACCGGCAGCCAAAGTGGGTTGTTACACCAATATACACCTCCAGTAACATGGATTTGTCGGTGCATTAATGGATTTGGTTGAATAGTATATTGTAGGAGGGGAGACTATCCCTTGTGATGCAATTGAAGCTGCGCTAGATTAGTGTAAATAGAGTACCTTCTGTGAATATGCATAGGCCATGGCTCTTTCTCTCTTAGCAACTGCCTCAACCTTTTTCTGCAATCTTGCCTCTCTCTGCTCCTTTGTTAGCGAGCTATCATCCCAGTCATCATGGTTACCTGCCTCAGACTAAACCAGTGCACCAATTGTAAATTTTGTTTCTTGTAAAGGAAATAATAACATAAAAAAGCACCAAAGCGTATGTTCTTTTCCACTTTAGACAATCAAATTATCATTGGGTCTACTGGTGAGATTTCAAAAGACTATACTTCTTTATTAGATGACCCAGATTAAGATCCAGAGACAAGATGCATCACAGCGTCAAGTCCAGGTAAAGGGACAGACTTAAAGCCACGCCTTCAAAATGGACAGATCAACCACAATGGACATGGGATAATGAGTTGATTTTTGTGACAAAATTATAACTTATGATCATATTAATCAAATCTCCAATGTTGCACCACTGCCTGGTCGAAGGGGGAGCATTATTGGTTGGAACCATTATGGGTACATAGCTCAAATCAAATTCACTAACCAACCATATGGAAACTTACTGCCTGGCTCGATTTGTCAAAGGTACCCTCCACTTCTTTATCATTCCTGAATTGAGCTCGATGCTGAGCTTGGTTTTCTAACATCTGGATCCTCCGTGTCTGAATCTGAGATTGAACATGCACCAAGAGTTGCATGTATTTCATGGCGCTCATCGTCTGGCGCTTGACATTCTGTCCCCTCACAACTCCCTGAAGCCTCACCAGGCCCTTTAATGCTCTACAGCTTTTCCTTGCCTGTATGACAAGTACTAGTTAGGTGAATTCAGTTATGGACCGATGTTGATGCAGATCATGCACAGTCAAAAGAGGTCTAGAAGAGTCCTTTTTAGTTTTTTTTTTCCCATTTAAATCTCTCTCAAAGGATCTCTAGATCTGTCCTGCATCAGATATAAAGCCATCCAAACCTAAAGTTAATGCAGATGAACATCTATCAATTGCTTCATCAAGCTAACCTCAACCGAGTATCAGGGCATGTTAGAGAACCCTATATTCAAATCAAAGTTGAGCAGTGATATGCCCTGCCTTTCAGTTTTGCTATCTGGAAATCTTGTGTATAAACTAGAGTCTTAGGGAGAACACTGGGCCAACAATTCTGGTCAAATGCAATCCAAAAATAAAGTTTGTGACAGATTCATTTATGGACATACTGGAAAACAATTGCCTTTAACATCAGGAGGCCTCCATAAAATGGATGCGTCTATTTGATAGGATATTCATCTGAGTGGTCCCATGTGGCCCAAGAAAAAGCTTACGAGACAAAGAAAAATTAAAATGGATTATCCTATTTGTATTGGATCTTTATTTGATATTGTCAATATTTGTTTGTTAGATGTGGTGGGACACAACAAAGCCTTGAATAATTTTTTTTTGATATTATCCGTTAACAAGAGACAATGGACGCTTACCATATAACCTCTATAGGTTGCTTGGATCTTAGTTGCTGAAGCATGGTGGTTTCTTAGCGTTGGTTCTGGTCTGTGGCTAATCTCCTTTTGACAAACAGCCTGAGGAGAAGCAGCTCTGGGGGAAGCAACCCTTGGAGAAGCAAGACTAGGAGAGGCAACCCTTGGAGAAGCAAGCCTTGGAGAGGCAACCCTTGGAGAAGCAAGACTAGGAGAGGCAACCCTTGGAGAAGCAAGCCTAGGAGAGGCAACCCTTGGAGAAATAGGAGGCACAAACAGGGATGCGTTTGGTTGCTCAGGAGGTGTGGGAGGCCTAAAAGTTACTTTTTGTTGCTCTTTTTCAAAATCACCAAAAATTTTCTCAATGCTGCTTGGCTCTTTGAATAGAGGAATTAATGAATTGGACTCCCCATGCCTTAGATTTCCAAAACCCTTCTTCTTTTCTTTTGTGCTTTTCTTCTCTTGGTCCTGCAATTTTATGAAGTAATAATGTAAAGAAGGTCCATTCAGTTTGCATTGCATTAGTATTTTTCAGCCTGAAAGTAAGTAATCTTTGCTCTCTGAATCCAGAAAACTGCTCTGAAACCCTAATTGAACAGCACCGTTTCAATGAAATGTATTGTTCCGAAGAATATCTGCTACTTGTTTTCAGACAAAAGAGATAAGTGTAACTCGGTGGTGTAAATTTACAAGGAAAGCAACTCAAAGCAAAAATGACAAGTAATTCAATAATTTTAGCCACTTGTTCTGTGTTGTTACTTATTAACAATGCCTCACCAACAATTTATCTTTTTTTTCAAAAATATTTTTTTACTATGCCATCTCTAAAACTCTAAGACTGTAATCATTATGCATTTTCAGTTTCTTCCCTGCACCCACCCTGTGTAAGATATTAACTTACATTGACTAGCTTCTCCTTAGAATGGTGAACGAACACCCTCTTGATCGCAGAAAACCAACTGCCTTTCTTTCCCATGTTCCTAGCATTACTGTTTCTCCCTGTAAAGGAAGGTGAAATCAAATAATTCAGTGGATGCATCATGCATGTCCAGATATGTATGAGGGCATCTATACTTATGTATGTATGTGTATATATTTGAATCTTCATAAATTATTTATTACATGGCAATAAAATAAGTGGATGGCCAAAACCAACTAAGAAAATTAGCATCAGGAGAACATTGTAGCATATGATTCGTATGCTTGGTCAAGTTCATGATTATAAAATATTATGAATGTGGATTAAGGCTATTCAAAAGTACCCAAAAGTCACATGATCCATAAATTATTGACTTCTTCTCAAATTCCTCTTCCGAAGCCTTTATTGTGATGTGCTTAGTATCCCTTTCCTAATTAACATGGAAAAACACAGAGATCTGAGATGGCAAATATTCTGAGGTGATATTCATTCCTTTAACCCAAATCAACAAGGAAAAACAGAGATATACAATTTGAAGGTATGGGATGCCTTTCAAGGCGGGCATAATTAATTCTAAGGAATTAGTTCAACAATTTACTGCATAGAAGATTAGCCACTGCCACATTGTAGACCAAAAAGATTACACTAATCAACAAGGAGGAGGCCAACTACAAGGTTTATACCGCAGGTTTTAACTACCAAATTGGGGTGATTACATAGCCAGATGGGCCACTTCCAACAACCTGACTGGAAGCATTCCCATTCATTGCATCCCACCTCAACTTCTAGATCCAAACTTTATTTTTAAGCCGCCGTGATTTGTACTACTTTATTTTCTTTTACTTTTGTAATGTTTGCTCATATAAAAATAACTATGAAATGGAGATCAAAGAAATAAAATTATAAAATAGAATAAAAACACCTCCCTTCAAAAAGAACAGAAGAAACAAAAGAAAAAAGTTTCATTTATAGTCAGAGACAAGGAGGGCATGGGAATTGGCAGATTGGATTTAACTTATCAAAAAAAAAGTTGGCAGATTGGATTCAAATGTTTGCATCATGTAACAGAGACACCCTCTAGGATTTTAAATAAAATATGACTAAAGAAGTGGGTTTAAAACGTCAACATCGTTCATCTGCATATAGTTTTGAGGTCCATATTATTACCAATATCTAAATACAAACAAACATATACTGCCAACCAGAATTATCTAATTAGACAAAGAGGAAACAAAGACTTTCATTTTCTTAATTAAGGCAAGAAATCTCCACAAGGTTGAGCCCATTTATCTGTCAGGGATCATCTCACTTAACAACGAACACTTTTGACAAGATGAAAAACCATTCAAGTATTACGAAACGCCGAGAGAGAGAGAGAGAGAGAGAATTTCTTGGGGGTGCAAAAGCTGTTTTTCTTGTAAAGAAAACTTATTTTAAGAGTTTTAAGACAACAATTCTCCGAGTGAACATCCGACATCAGAGGGCAAAAGGGATCCAAGGAATTCAATAAGAGAACTGTCTTAAAACTGAAACATGATTCCAATCCCAATAACAGAAGATGCCCACTTTTAAAAATCCTGCTTTAATTAATTTCGTTAAGAATTCATACGTAATAATCAGATAACATAATTAACATAAACCAAAAGTCTACAGAATTAAATATGGCTAAGGTAACTGAGACCGTACGTACCTTGCAAACCTCCCAACCTTCCAAAAACCCTTCAAAAAGCTGTTTTCAACAGAAAAGAAGAGCAAAGCAGACAAGAGACTTCTATCTCTCTAGCCTCCCTCTCCTTCCTGCGCCACAGGCCTCTATCTTCTGCCTTTCTTTAGCAGTTTCTCTCACTAGAACTTTGAATCGTGTTCTTGCTTGTATGAGTTTACTTTTCTTCCCTTGCCACCTTTCACCTTTTGTGGGATTTATAATTCTTTTCCCTTTTGGCTCCTCAAATCATCATGACGAGAAGGAAAGAGAAAGATGGAGGGATTGGCCGCTTCCTCACTCAATGTGGCCAACTTCAACTACCTTTACTTCATTGGGAAGACTATTCTGCACATCAAAAACAAATTCCCCACTTTAATTAACGGTTAGGTTTGTCACAATGTTTTTGTTTTCCTTTCTCTTTCTTTTATTTTAATGTAATTATCTCATCATCATGATCGTTGTATTTCTGCCTCACCAAGATTATCTCTGCCTTACGCGCCTCTACAGGTGGGTGTAACATATTTGCCAATGGGGTAGGCAGGAGGCATGCGCGAACAGAGAAAGTCTTTCGATAGATTGCGATAATCCAATGAATTGAGAAGCCACTTAGCTCTAGGATTGGCACAACCGTGAATTGAAAAATGTCTATCCGTCGTAATTTTTTTAAAATGAATAAATATAAAATTTTTAAAAAATATATTTTTTTAATAATAAATCTTATTCTTTTTTAATATAAATGTATGGGATTTGTACAATTCATAACAGTATAAATATGTGATGTTTGTATAATTTATGAATATATATAAACAGTTTCATCTTATTATTATAATTTTTATAAATTTTTACACAAAATATAATAAATAATTTAATTTTTTTAAATTTTAAAATAATAATAATATTAAAAAATAATATTATAATAATATTTTATTTAAATTTAAAATCTTCTCATTTCATCTCATCACACTATCCAAACCCTTAGCATTAGTCGTGTTATATTAACCAACTCTATTTATGACAAATGATGATGTCGATACTAGCCCAAGATATCAATGAGCGATCGTGTATCTTAATCTAGATCTAGCAATACAAGGTTATTGTAATAAGACAAAAAGAATTAAAAACAAGTATAAATGTAAAGAAGCAGTTAACTCAATAATTTAAGGTCGAACGTGGCTGGATAGGGAATGCTTGCTGCCTCGATTATTTTGGTCACCGTACTTCATGATTAAATGGGATGAAGCAATGAGCGTTCATGAGCATTTTTTTTACAAAGTATGATAAACAAGTTTAGAGAATGAGATGAAATGAGACTGTTATAAATATTAATAAGATAGTTTGTGAATAGTAATTTTGAGATAATTTATATTTTATAGTGTTATGGGAAAAGATAGATAAAAAATTAAATACAAAATATTATAAAATTAAAATATTGTTAGAATATTATTTTTTAATATTATTTTTATTTAGAGATTTGAAAAAGTTGAATAATTTTTATTTTTTGTTTAAAAATTTAAAAAATTTGTAATGATTAGTTTAAAAAAGTTGTAATAATTAATTTGAAAGTATTTATGTTTAAATGATATTTAAGAATAAGATGAGAATTTTAAGATAACAACTTTTTCCAAACAAGCCCTTAGAGTTTTTTTAATAATTCTATATATTTTTGTACTAAGACCACCCATTCTATTTTCATAGTTAATTTGGTGTGATGGTTATGGCGATGATGTTTTCACGAATTTGTTATGCTTTGATTGGGCATGGTAATACTTATTTGTTCTTGATGGACGTATTGTACTATCTCTATTGTGTAATATTAGATATAGTTATAAATTATATAAGTGTTACACATTCTTTATGAAAAAAGTGTGATCAACTATTAAAAAATTAAATTTTTATGTAAATTTCATATATACTCAATCTTTTTCAAAAGTAGCATGCGTCATTTTCATACTTTATGATTACAAATATTATTTCTCATCTTTATTATAGGTGAGGAAGATCACCCAGCCATCTCTTGTAAAATTTCTTTTAGTTTTGGATTTTGATTATTCAAAATCCTAAAGATTTATTAATCCTAATACATAATACACATGACTAACCAATGAAACGTTATCCATATAGATAAATTTCTAATTACACAAACCCGATTCAAAAAGAAAATTCCAATGGAGGCATTTATGCTCCATATGAGCATTTTGTCTTTGAAAATTATATTTATAAGCTAATTTGGAAGGTATCATTTAAATTGTTGATATGATAAAATTTAATTTTAAAAAAGATTTAAAATTAAATACCATTACAAATCGAATTATATACTATAAAACAATGTATAAAGCTGTCGATTTCGCGTGAGTTGAACTTGCTATACATTGAGGTGGGAGCTAAAACCCCTAACCTGGCTCTCATTGTACGACGAAAATGACAGTGCGGTGCCCCGTGTCGGCCGCACCCACAAGAATGTGGGCCCAAAAACGAGCCCTGTAATATCAGCCATTGGATAAGTATAGGTGTGGTAAGTTGCAGAAACTCAGAAGCATTTGATTATGTTTGCACATAGGTATGTGTAGCATTATAACAGTACTCCCTCACTGTCGGACGCACGATGAGTCCGACGGAGACAAAGCAGAGCTTCTGTTGGCAACCCTAGGTTCTAGACTTGACTTTTAACAGCTTTGGATCTTGTTTTTTCCTAATCAAGCTCCATGTATATATATATTTTTTTTCCTAAAGCAAGCTCCATGTATTATAATTGAAACGTAGGGATTCCGAAAAGTTTTATTTTCGATCCGTTTGGATAATGATATGAAATAAAATGAGATGAATTAAAATAATTTATAAATAATAATAAAATTATTAATTAAAATTAGATAAGATAAGATTAAATAATATCATCTCACTTTTGTATGTAAACAGACCTCGTGCAGCATTAAAAATATATAAAATGAAATGGACACTGAAAATAAATAAATGATTTGTATCATTTCTTGTCAAAGGGAAGCTGTACAAAGTGGTGATTTTTGTTCAATATGAGAAGGGGATTGTAATCCCATGAATAAAGGTTATGGTGAATGGAGTGACTGTATTTTATCTTGAAGTGGCTATTGGAAAGGTCCACTACGATCCTGTGGCAAAAGAATATGTGTAATTCTCACGTTAGGAAAAAAAGTAAGGTACGATTTTTTAATATTATTATTGTTTTAAAATTTAAAAATATTGAATTATTTATTATATTTAACATGGTAATTTGAAAAAATTGTAATTATAAAAGAAAATGAGATGAAACATTTTTTGTATCCAAACGAGACAAAAATTGGAGGCGCATGATCGTGAAGAAAAGCTATTCAATGTAGACCAACAATATACGTACAATATTTGTCTTTATATAATTATGCCATTAGAGTATTTTTATAAAATTGTATTATTTTCTAAAATTATTTTATAAAAACAAATTGTGCCATATCGTTTTCTTGCAATGTATTATTTTCTACTTAATATTGGTTGCCCAAAAGATTTTAAACTTTTCTACTCATTTATAATTCGGAACTTCGATCTAGCTAGGCTGAGTTTTTTTTTAACAGAAAATTCTTCTAACTCCAAACCCAACAAAGAAACATTGACTTATATCCCCAACATTAGTTTTCTTTCAAAACAAAGTGGACAGTATAATGTCAATACCTCTTAAATCTTTGTTTAAAAATCTTAACTTATGATAATTTAATATTTCACAAAAACTCCTTTACAAGGAAAGAGACTAAGGGCTCGTTTGAATGTTGGAAGCATCTGAGTGCAGTTTATTTTTAGACTTCGTTCAACATCCAAACACACGTTTTAACATTCACTGAGTGCAGTTCAATTTTGAACTTCATGAGACTCACAACTGACAAGCATAATTAAAGTAGTAGCCTTGTTTCCATCTCTCTCTAACACTAATTTTGGTGTTGCGCCGACTTTGAAATCAATTGAAAAAGTCGAGATGTGGCCCTTGTTTGTGCCGACTTTCTCTCATATTTTTTTTAAAGGATGATGCACCGGCTTTTTATACATGTCAGGTGAACATGAGTTTGTTGATTGGTGAGACTCATACGTTTTACAACTTCTCATAAAATATATATAAATTCATCTTAACATTTAAATACATTTAAATTCATCTTAAATGAGTCATATAACTCATTCTATCATTTCAACTTACTATTATTTATAAAAAAATTCAGTTCAACTCAACATCTAAATATAACTTAATAATTATATTTAAAATTTTTTACACCATATACTATTTACGTAATATAATTTAGTCACGTAATTTAATTGGATATTTTGGATAGGATTGGAATGGCCGGCCGCTCTTGCCAGAGTCTGTGGATTCGACCAAAATATGTACGTTATCGATGTTTACAATCTGTATTATTAGTCAAATCCTTAATGCCTTACACGTTGGTCCACTCTGATCTTAATCTTAAAACAAGAATAGGAAAAAGAAAAGAAAACCCTTCTCTTCCGAGATGGAGCGAGCGTCTGTCGTCGATGATGTTAGATTCCTCTCGATCGGCTCTCACTTTATTAGAAAAATAAAAAAATCTCCAAAACTTCACCACATTTTTTTTAAATTTTTTTTCTTTTATCAAATATTTATAATATGAATAATGAATAGAAAATTTGAAATAGTTTTAAAAGAATAAACTAAAAAAAAAAAAAAAATTTAAAAATTTAAAAATTTAAAAATTTAAAAAAATGTAAAGTGTGGAGTATGATAGAGGTTGTGTAGCAAAACTCTTATTAATTTTCTCACGATATAAAAATTGAAAGAAACGATTCCCTAATTTCTTATTTAAGAAAGAAAGATAGCATGATTGTTGAAACATAATTAATGTTTGGCTCACTGGTTTTTTTTGTTTTTTGTTTTGAAGAAAGTGCAATTAAAGAGTTTAGCATAGTACTATACTATAATGCACTTCTTTAATTAATTTAAATTTGATAAAAGGGGGCGAGATGCCGAGACGTCATAATTTATTAAAAACACCCACTAGTGACGGAAAATAACTAATAAGTGTGATACAGCTCTTCAATCTCTTCGTATTTGTTTTTGAGTGGCTTATAAGCAAAAATACTAGCTAGCAGGTAAGCTTAGCTAGGGTTGTTAAACTATATTTCATGCTTTTAAGGATATAATTGCATGTAGGTCCAAGAAAAATTAACTACAATTGCATGTGTTTCTTTGCAACCATCATGTGATACATAGGCATGGCCATGCATGCAGATCATTTTTATTTTTGCCCACAATTAATGCATTTGCTAATTTATAAACTTATTTCCTTTTTCCATTAATTTCCCAATATTCAGCAGAATTTTTTACATAAAAAACTAATATTGGAGTGAACTTGAATCCTTTTTTTTGTTTTTTTCTGAGAAATTAAATTTTGGACTCATAGACTGTCTTTGTTTTTCTTATTTATACTCTTCTAAACTACTCACAACTTATATCTCAAGCAATCAAGTTTTGACAACTTGAATCCAAATTAAAATCTAATTTGTTAGAAGAGTACGTAGTTTAAGACCATACAAAATGAAAAGGCAAGATACCTAATTAAGAGGTGCTTAGTGTAATTTTTCTTTTTATATATATAAGTAATTTGGAATATTGTTTTAGTTGAGAACATATAATTAAAAAGAAGCATTAAATCTTTAAAATTTTGGAGAAATCAAATATATAAAATCATCCAACCGAACAAATTAATTCCGGATTTTTTTTCCATAAAATAATTGATTACAAAAATTGCCCATATATATATATATGAAGGTAGCCCGATCAAATAATGAAAAATGATTCCCCCCTCCCCCCCCCAAAAATTTACTATAAACTACTTATAATTTGAATTGAAGAATTCTATGCATCAGTCACTATTCACTTTCACACTTGTAGATTTTTTTTTTTTCATAAGGTATAAGGTATGAAGTAGTATATAGTGACTTATGAAAAGAATTTTTCATTTCACTTATGATCATGCATGTTCCTCCCCTGCCATAACCATTCTACTAAGAGGACTGGGCCCAAGCTTCTTCCTTCTCATAATACTTCTCCTCCTTATAGCTTCCATTTGATTCCTCCTCCGAATTTGCATCATTGCTTCTTCTTCAACCACAAATCTTCTCATTAAAACATCATCCGTCAGAGACTTTCCCCGGAAAACTCGTCTCCCTTCCACACCAAGTCTTGGGGTAGGAATAATATTATTATTTACTCCATCCTGTGACGTGGGAAACGTCGTACTCGACTTTGAGTATCTCGGATAACTGTTACTTCTTCTGGGTGGAATCTGTTCAGCTCGGAAATTAAGCTCCTTGTAGGAAGAGATTGGAGCACAAAGACAAACTCGAGTAAACGTAGTGGTGGCAATCTTTAGAGACCTGCATTTGCTTAGCTGCTTGTTGTTTGATCTAGTATTTATGTTGGAGCTTGCAGGAGTTGGATGATTGATTTCTGTAGTGGCTCTGGAAATGGTAGTACTTCTCCATAATAATATTGTAGCATTTTTCGTTGGGATTTCTCTGGACTTGGAAATGGTAGTACTTCTCCAAACAGTGGCCATCTTCACTGCTCTTTGATACCAGGCCGGCTTCCTATTCATGCGAAAGAAACACGTACATGATGTCATGATGCTTTATTTCTTGATATGTAGCAGCTTCGTGGATTGAGATCGATCGAATCTAAAAGAACTAGTTATTCCAGGAAAGAAAAAAAGGAGCAGAAAGAGCAGACAGTACTGAGGAATCTGAGAGACCCCAAGAACTACACACATGATGCATATATATATTGATGTTTTACAATAGGCAAGAAGGGCAAAGGAGGGTTGGGCGTGATACGTACGCCTTTCAGAAGACATATTAACGGACGCGTGACCTTCGAGATCGAAGAACCATTTTTATTATAAGCAATATATGGTGAAAAAAAGTTCAATTAGTCTGAGTTTGTTTTGAAAGAAGAAAGTTGAAAGTCATGATCTTTGACAAGTTTAATAAACCCACTGAACTCATTGTAAACCAAAAGTGATCCTAATTATTTCTTCAATGGTCAAGTAATTTAGACTCAGCCTGGAGTATTCGTAACGGCCACGCGTTTGGCCCCAAAAGACAGGCGGGCCAAGACCGACTTATGGCTCTGCAGTATTATGAAAAAGAGAAGATATTCGTAGTCATAGATCTCAAGCAAGCGTTGCGTTTTTTTTTTTTTTTCAAATAAATAAAGAATAAATATAAAATTTATATAAAAAAAATAAATTTTTTAATAATAGATCTTACTATCTTTTAAAATGAGCACGTGATACTTATATCATTTATGATTGTATCTAGTATTATTCATGTTTAGTACACTTACAAATTACGTACTATATCAAACTATATCAATTTATAAATTTTATTTTTATAAGATTATTTGGTGGATCTAACCTGACATCAAGCACTTTGTTTTTTTTTTTTTTCTCTTGATAATATATACTTCTTTTCGGGGGCTGGTTTAGGAATTATTTATAAACAATTACCACAGCTTTGAATGATCTAATTAAATGATACCGATTGAGTGGTGCATGCATAATTTAAATCATCTTAATTATACAGTTTGTGACCATGGCCAATATTGTATCGACCATTAAATATTCCAAGAAATTAAATGAATGATCGATGCATAAGGAAGATATCTATAGCTGATGATCATAATTAACGATCGAGGATATGTGCCGTAACGAGTCATGCACCGTATTACATTGACTTATATATGCCAATATCCTCATTTGTTATATATACAAATAAGATGAGACAGAAATTGAAAGTTAAATAAAATATTATCAAAATATTTTAATTTTTTTTTATTTGAAAATTTGAAAAAGTGGAATTATTTTTTATTTTTTATTTAAAAAGTTAGAAAAATTGTAATGATTAGTTTGAAAATATATATATTTAAATAATGTTTAGGAAGGAAATAAGATGAGATGAGATGAAAAATATTTCCAGGAATAATTAGTTAACTACAAAAACACGAATAAACTAATTACGTACTTATTTTATTTTTGTTTATTTTAACTTCTTCCAAATGGTCATAATAGAGTCTATAACAGAAATTGGCTTGTTACAACGAAAAAAACAGAGGCAAAAAGTCTAATTTTATAGTTATATGTTTTTCAAAACTTTCCCTAGCTCGCTCTGTAAATTAATTTTTTTCTATCCCATGAATTGACCAAAAGCTTGGCGTTATAAACAAGAAGATCTAGTACGGACCTCGACTACAATGGTCCATTAATATTTGTTAAAATTTTCAACATTTTTGTTTAATATGAGTTTATAATTATAAGAAACATCAATGTTCATAATAAATTAATTTTGGGTACATTCTAAATATATATATATTTAAAAAAAAAAATCTTACATTCGCTATGAACATTTTTTTAACATAAATCCCTTTGCAGGCTCAAAAAAACTCTTGACATATATTCAACTTCGTTACTGATCACCCAAAAAAAAAAAAGAATTTAAATAACTTAATTAAGATGCTGCATGCATGTATCTCGTGTCTTGAATAAAGTACTACTAAAGGATCTACAGAGATATATAGGGTAATTAAGGATACGTCTTATTCTTTAGCGCCGCCCCTAATATTGGACCCAATGGACAAGCTAGCAGAATGATCAATGAACCTATTAATTAATTACCCATGGCTTTGGATCAGAGGACATGTTCATATTTATAACCATCATGGCTTGGCTTGGCTTGGCTAAAAGTTGTAAAACATGGGATCCGAGAATTGTGATCTCAAGATGATCTCAAATTTGAGAATTTTGCAGGGAGATCGAGAAAAATAGTAATTCTTAGTAAGAAAGGTGGAGATGCAAACAATCTAAAACGATCGAGTACTATTTCTTACCAGAAATTAAAATGATCAAGTAAATCTCTTGAATGCAAGGTTGTGTACAGAACATTGATCAGCACTTGACACGGCAATATATTTTTATAGTATATGTAGTAGAAAAGTTGTAGGAGTAGTGTTTTCTTGGCATACCTTGTGTTTGAGTTCTTGGGATCTTGCATGAACTAAACCAAGTGGAGTATGATGAGTATGCGAGAGCTGTTGAGAAGAAGAGCAAACAAGTTTCATGATCTGGGCTGATCAGAATCATGAAGAGCCTTTTCCCGCAATTTGTAACTTCAAGATGCAGGGGGGCTGGCAACGTCTTCTTTTGATCCTGTTCTCCATTCTTTATTGCAACCCACCCAGCTCCCTTCTTTTGCTTTGGCAGGCATGATTCTTATAATTGTTTTTGAGGGTGAGAGAGAGGGATCAGAGAGAAATCCCAAAGGCAAAGTAGATTGTTGGTAGCTTTTAGTGCAGTTACTAAATAGCCCCCAATTACTTTTAATTAAAAGAGAGAGTTTCTAATTTTTTTTTTTGATGGAAACAGATTCATTTTATTAATGAACCTCTAAAATTACAATTGTGACTTATCATTTCATGTTTAGTTCCTGACTGTGAGCAGCAAATGAGATTTAGTTATATAGCTCATAACATAGTTAACTCCATTTATATATATATATATATATATATTGAATAATATGGCACTATATTTTTATAGTCCTCAAAAGACGAGCTAGCAATGAGGTGAGGTGAGGTGAGGTGCGGGCAGGCACGTATAAGCTGGTCCAGCATGGTGCTAAATAACATGCTAATGGATGGCATCATGATTCAGTCTGTGAGTGCTGCGATATCCAGAATCCCCAAAAACTGCTGCTTAGAGGAAAAGTGTGTGTGTGTTGGGATGGTGTGAAAGTAATTAATGGTTTTTTATGCCAAAAGAACAGTCATCGGGATTTTTTTTAAAAAAAATTATCATGATCATTCGATTTCTGGTGAATTTGAAAAAGTGCTAATTGTTTAATTTGTAAGTAATATATATATATATATATATATAAAAAAAAAAAGAAGAACAGGAAGATAAGGAGGACAGAAGAATCCAAAGATAATAACGGAGAAACAATTTTGACATTTTCATTGATTATTCATCAAAAGTACCTTACTCTCAATTCAGACATCGATCGATCTTTCCATGTTTTTGACATTTTTGTTGCATCTTACGCTTTGCATACAAAGCTTTAGAAAAAAAAAAAAAAAGGAAAGGAAAGGAATGTATGCAAATCTTAATTGCTAAAAAACTCTAAATTATAGGGGATGTAAAATTTGAAAAAGGGTTTTCTAGTCAAAAAGCTATTGGGTTTTCGATCATGATCTTTGCTTTTTGTATATTGTAGACCGTTGAAATGATGCTTCCCCCTATTTTATATTGGAATTCAAAGCTTCATACCAAAGGTGGGAAATTAGGGACACCGATGCATGCCGTGAGACTGTTGACTGGTAATTACTTATGGACTTCCCTGAATTTGATGTGTCATGTGAAAGAGAATAGAGACTCTTTAAAGTTTGGTTCCAACCAAAATTGAGACGATGGGAAGTGATGGGCAGTTCAAAACTTCAAATCCCTAAGAAAAATTACAGCCTACTCTCATATTTGGAGTAAAAAATGGGATGGAAGGAAGGACTTGGTGATATGAACCCGTAGGAATGGAATCGCTTGAACCCACAATTAATTTGAAAACGCATCCAAGAAAGTCAAAATCGAGTCAAATGGATGGAGAATCTAGACCTGTTGAGAACTCGTTTCAAGAACTTAGATTATATCAAAATCTAGACCCGTTGAAGAACCCGTCTCAAGAACCCAGATTACAAAGAGGAACGCCACAAAAGTTGTGATTTACCTTTGATAAGTTCAAAAGTTCAATCAAGAACAAGAGGAGTAAACTCAACTCACAATGAAAATTCAATATTGTCTAAATTTCAAATGAGGTTACAAAAAGTATTTAAACCAAAACTTAATTAAAATCCTAACCAAAATAAAGCCATTTCTTCCAAAATTGCCCCTGGATGAATAGTGCCGCGGCTGTTACAGTACATTACAGTAACTCGACAACAAAAAATTCTTGAAACCCTAGTTCCTAAAAAGTAACTTTCCAAACCTTGGCCACAATACAAGGCATTTCCAAAACCCTAGTTCATAAGAAATAAGACATATGTGGGCAAAAGATCTTTAAACCCAATTATTAGACTAATTCCTATAACTAATAAAATAAGCCGCTTTAATTAAATAAACAATCCAAGGCCTTTAATCACATAAACATAATAATAGGCCCTAATTTATGTTGCACTCTTCCATAGCTTGTATCACATGGATAATCACTGAATCTCCTTCTCTCAAGCCCCTCTTGAATATCTGGCTCTTGCTAGACTCTTCCCAAGTGGATTGCACCAATCCTTATATTGTCTCCTTGATCTTCTTGGCTCTTGATTTTGTAATTGGCCCATCTGAAACTTGTAAAAGATCTTTAAGACTAGGTCCATATTAGTGCTCATCATTCCCCCTTTCCTCAAAAGGATTCGACCTCGAATCTCTACCTACATCAAAGGGAAAATGGTTAGTAACATTGAAAATAGCATAAACATAATACTTACCTGGAAGATCCACTTTATATGCATTGTCATTAATTTTTTCAAGAATTTGGAACGGTCCATCTCCTTGAGGATGCAACTTAGTCCGTCTATGGGTTAGGAATCTTTCTTTGTGCATGTGAATTCAAACCTAATCTCCTGGTTGAAAGATGACACGCATTCGCCCTTTATTGGCTTGGGAAGCAACCATTTCATTCTTTTGGACAATTTGAAGCCATACCCTCTCATGAACTGACTTCACCAATTCCGCCTTCTTTTATCCATCTAAGTTACTCCTACCATCAACAGGTAAAGACATCAAATCTAAAGGAGTAAGTGGATTAAAACCAGAAACAATTTCAAAAGGAGAATATGAAGTAGTAGTATGCATGACCCTATTATATGCAAACTCTATAAATGACAAGCAATACTCCCACCCATAGTCACGCCACATGTTTAAAACCTTTTTTACACCATAATGACCCAACAAACCACATCCATATATTAGCATCTCACACATAAAATTAGTAGGCTCACAATTTATTCTCTTTAAACAAATACCAATATAGTCTATAGGACCTACTAAACGACGCCTTCTCGCACGCTCCATACACACTAGCAAAGTCATCATCATTAGCATGCAATTCCTTATTATATTCAAATCTCAATAACTTTGCATCTAAAATGAAGATAAGAACATACCTTCTTGCTAAAGCATCAACCACAAAATTTTCCTTACCTTGTGTGTATTCGATTACATGAGGAAAAGTCTCAATAAAGTCCTCCCACTTAGCATGCATTCTAGTCAACAACTTACCTTGTTCCTTCAACTGTGTCAATGACTCATGTTCTTCAAAGAAAGGTCTAGGAATTGTCGCACCTGGCATAAAATCATTGTAGTGCTCTATCTCCCTAATATGTGGCAATCCACTAAACATACCGCTAGAAAACATAACCTCATATGCCTGCAACAAAGAGACAACAATGCTAGGTAAAGATACATCAAGTTCGTTAGTATTAAGATTCACCTTAGCATAAAAACTCACTATTTTCTTTGTTTTTCTCTCACTTTCTTCACTCTCTCTTTTTCTTTCCACTCTCTTTTTATTTTTCACTCTCTTTTTCCCTTTCACTCTCTTTTTTCTTTTCACTCTTTTTTTTTTGTCACTATCTTTTTCTTCATCTTTTTTTGAACTCTCGACCTCACTATTATTTTTCAACTCATTCGCTCTTTTTCTTGAGGTCTTAGCCTCAGCCTTATCTTTTTTCTCTCTCTTATTTTCGGTGTCACTACTTCTTTTTTTCTCAATCTCACATTCACTATTACTTTTTAGTTCAATCTCACTTTCACTTTTTCTTTTCTGATCACTCTCACTTTCACTCATTCTTTTTTGATCACTCTCATTTTCACTCTTTTTTTTAGCATCCTCACTTTTCAGTTTCAGTTGGTCCCCTTGGACCTGTGTTGAAGTTAAAGGAGCAAGTTTGATTATTTTTTCATCATTCTCAAAACAGTACATGTTCCTTAACCCATCATGGATCACCTTCCTATCATACTGCCACAGCTTCCCCAACAAAATATGGCTAGCATGCATAGGCACTACATCACAAAGCACCACATCCTTGTATTTTCCAATTAAAAAAGAAACTAGCACTTGTTTATTTACTACCCTAACCTGCCCACAATCACTCAACCATTGTAATTTGTATGGTTTAGGGTGTTTCAAGGTAGGTAAATTCAAATTTTCAACTAAAGTAGTGCTAGCCAAATTAATACAACTCTTTCTCATCAATGATCATACTACATACCTTGTTGTTGATGTGGCATCTAGTATGAAAAATGTTCTCGCTCTGCTGCTCTATATCATTCATCTTAATTTGTGTATTGAGACTACGCTTGGTAACAAGAGACTCACCATACTCTTGATTCTGATATTCATTTTCAACACTAGGCTCACGTCGCCTCCTATCTCTCATGTCCTATAGATTTTTAATTACCACTTCTTGACGATCCATCCTATCCCTTATTTCACCCAACATCAAGTTCAATCGCTGAAATTGTTGTTGCATGACTTGCAACACAAATGATGAGTTATCTACTATCCCCTTTGGTGATGAGTCACCCCTATGAGACATCATAATGTGCTGCACAAAAAGAATGTTTGTGCAAAACCTCACACACTCCTTTACGTGTTTACACTCGAATAATGGTACTCCACTCGTGTTTCACTCTTAAATGGTTTTTTCCTGATAATAGTCTCACACTCTCTTACCTTTTACCTCAAGAGTTTTTCAACTCAAGTTCTTTAAGAACTAATTGAACTTAATTAAGACAATGCAACCTTGTTTTATCCCAACTAGTAATTAGGTTCAAGAAACAAGAACAAGAGAAACACAGAAGGAATAAAATGACATGAGAATCAAGAAAATTATAGGACTGAAACAAGATACCAACTATAAGCTCAATCAACAAATTTCGGATTTTCTATACTTTTTATTTTCTGGATGATTTTTATTTTTTTCGAATTTTTTTTTCCTTCTCCTTTTTTTTCTTTTCTCTTCCTTTCTCAAATTCAATCACAAATAACAAAATTCAATTATGAAAATCAAGCAATTGAATTCAAACATACAAGAATTAACAATGAAGTAGAAGAGAATTAATGGAACGGCACTCCAAGCAATTGACAAACTTAGAGATGCAAGAAACCCTAAAATTTTGAAACCCTAGGTGATGCAAATTTCAACCAAATAAAAAACCCTAAAAATTTTAGAAGCCTACTTTTTGTTTTTTTTAAAAACCCTAGAACAATAAAGCCCTAGATTAAATTTAAAGATGCAAGAATTAAAATATAGAATCAGACCTGATTGAAAACCGAGTTCTGAATACCAAATGATATGAATCTGTGGGAATGGAATCTCTTGAACCCACAATCAATTTGAAAACTCACCCAAGAATGCCAAAAATCAAGTCAAATGGATGGAGAATCTAGGCCCATTGAGAACTCGTTTCAAGAACCTAGATTATATCAAAATTTAGACCCGTTGAAGAACTCGTCTCAAGAACCCAGATTACAAGGAGGAATGCCACAAAGATTGTGATTTACCTTTGATAAGTTCAAAAGTTAAATCAAGAACAAGAAGAGTAAATTCAACTCACAAGGAAAATTCAATATTGTCTAAAACTTCAAATGAGCCTACAAAGAATATTTAAACCAAAACCTAATTAAAATCCTAGCCAAAATAAAGCCATTTCTCCCAAAAATGCCCCTGGATGAATAGTATCGCGGTTGCTACAGTATGCTACGGTAACTCAGCTACAAGAAATTCTTGAAACCCTAATTCCTAAAAAATAACTTTCCAAATAAGCCATTGGCCACAATTCAAGGCCTTCCTAAAACCCTAGTTCATAAGAAATAAGACATATGTGGACCAAATATCTTCAAGCCCAATTATTCTAGACTAATTCTTATAACTAATAAAATAAGCCGCTTTAATTAAATAAACAAGTCCAAGGCTTCAATCACATAAACATAATAATATGCCCTAATTTATATTGCACTCTTCCATAGCTTTTATCATGTGGATAATCACTTAATCTCCTTTTTTCAAGCCCCTCTTGAATATTCGGCTCTTACTAGGCTTTTTCCAAGTGGATTGCACCAATTCTTATATTGCCTCTTTGATTTTCTTGGCTCTTGATCTTATAATTAGCCCATCTAGAATTTGCAAAGGATCTTTAAGACTAGGTCCATATTGGTGCCTATCACTTGGTCTCAGACTTTTGAAAATGGCTATAAGTGTTTGCCATTGGGGTGCTAGCTACACCACTCACACAAGAGGTGACATTGTCTCACCACCGCCCCTGCATGAAGAGGAGGGGGGACAGTTTGGGTCCCTGAAACTTGACACTGCCCCCAAGGTGCCCCCATCAGGAAGTTGGGGGCTGATTGGCCCCACGGTCATTTGCCCCACCCCGCCCACCTATAGTGAAAAACACCAAAAAAATCCAAAATAACACAAACCTATAGAATCATAAATCCATCCACAACAAATCGAATACAACAAAACAATCGAAAACAACAACATATCTAAGCAAAAAACCATGACCACAAATGGTTGTGGGTCTCTTCGCAAACCCACAGCCATTCCAACCCCTTCCTCTCTTCTCTCACCCCTCCTTCTATCCAAAGAAACTTTTCCAACTATAGTAGATGTTATCTTCCATTTCATCGATTGAGCTTTCTCCTGCTTAATTCAATAGGGCTTTAGTAGATCGGTTTTCAATTGGTTCCACGACCATGCTTCAAGAAAGAGGAGAAAAAGTGTGGGAAGAACGGGTGTGCGCACGCATTGGGGGGGGCGCCGCACCAGCGAGAGAGAGACTGAGAGAGAGAGATGGAAAGGAAGAGAGACTGGCTAGGTTTGGGTAGTGAAAGTATTTGAGAATGTTTGTTGTTTAGGAAACTATGCCTTAATTCAAGACCTAATATTCTTTAGCTTAATTCTTGGAATTCCATTGTACAAATTGATTCTAGTTTCCTTTTATGTAATTAGACGTTATGTAAATATTGAATATATATAGAGATTATGGGTGGCAATATGTGACATTACCAGTTAACCAAATACGAACACGACACGTTAAAAGTGGGTTAGAGTTTAGTGTTAACCGGTCCGGGTCAAAACAGGTTGACCCGTTATGACACGTGGACAATGTGAATCTGTGACTCTAATTATTTTCGAGTGACTTGGCGTCACTGTGAAGAGAACTGGAGAGGGAGCGGTGCCACCGTGAAGAGAACTAGAGGGGGGTGGCGACACATCGTTACCGTGAAGAGAATTGGAGAAGTGGAGGGGGGCGATGTGGGTTCGCAACTCAAAAGGAGGAGGAAGAATCTAGAAGATCAAAATGCGAATTGTGAAATTTCAAAAACAAAAGGGGGGGTTGGCGGCTTAGAGACTTAAGTTAGAGTTAGTGATTTTTTTAGTTTTAGGTCTTAAGGGGTATAAAGGTAAATTTGATTTTCTTAATTGCTCATTACGGGTTAGAACAGGTTGACCCATTATGACACGATTGATTAACGGGTCACTAACGGGTCAACCTGTTATAACCCGTAATGAGCCGTTAAGAAAATCAAATTTACCTTTATACCCCTTAAGACCTAAAACTAAAAAAAACACTAACTCTAACTTAAGTCTCTAAGCAGCCAACCCCCCATTGTTTTTGAAATTTCACAAGTCGCATTTTGATTTTCCATATTCTTCCTCCTTTTTCTGAGTTGTGAACCCACGCCGCCCCCTTCCACTTCTCCAGTTCTCTTCACGGTGACGCTGTGTCGCCGCCCCTCTTCACGGTGACGTCGGGTCACCCAGAAATAATTAGAGCCATGGATTCACACTAAGCGCCTCGTCGCCCACACCGCGTCGCCCACTGTAAGTCAATCCAGACTTCATGTTGAGCAAACTGGTTAGTGTAGTTGAAAATGTGCTTTCGTTCTTCTCTACAGCCGATTGAAATGTAAGGGGTTTAGGTATCTCTTAACCTTGTTTGATAATCGCTCATATTTGAGATTTTCCTTTGTTTTTCTTTTCAAATCAAAGCCTTTGTTTGGTTTAACAGAAAGGGGAGACAACTCTGTGTCTCCTGCGTTCAGAAGAACATTGAGGTACAGCAAAAAATCAATGGCCAAGATATCGTTTCGGTCGTCATCTTTTTTTATTAGCGATTTGATTGTTGCTCGTCCACATTTGTTACTTTCATTTTTCGTTTACCTATCAAAAAAAAGTTGGAAATGTCCGTGAGCCTAATCTTGGCTTAGAAGTAGACGTGGCTGATGTGATTAAAAAAGAAGCAAATATTATTGTGAATTATGCAGCGACTACAAACTTTCATGAAAGGTTATACAATATATAATACACTAATATTTATGATGAAGTGATCATTCACTAGTTCGTTATTGGTTTTTGTGGAAAAGCAGATATGATGTTGCTATTGATATAAACACAAAAGGACCTTATTTGCTTATGATCTTTGCGAAGAAGTGCAAGGAAATGTTTCTATGTTGATTGGTTGTAATGATGGATGTAATATATTGTAAAGAAATACCCTATGGAGAAAGAATGGGAATGCACGGGAAGTGTTTGATAAAAAGCTCAGAAGAGCCGTTGATTCATAGCTATGGGTTCTTCAAATTTTAATTGAATTATTTGCTTAGATTTTTTTTATTTTTTTACAAAAATCTATTAGTTGGCATTCAAGATTGATGTGTTAAGGTATTAATATAGACTATATTATGTGCAATCTTCTAAATAAATTAATGAATATGCTCTTCTTCTGTACAAGGAAACGGATCGAACATCATGAATATATATATATATATATATATATATATATATATATATATATATGCATGCTTTGCATGTTTTCTTGTATACTTTATTGTATTGCATGTTTTTGGTAAAACATCAGCATTGACTGTAGACAAGTGGGAGAGATTTTCCTAGTATAAATAATAAATTATAGGAATGGCATGCTGTTAATTGGTTGATCTATTTATTTTGGATGGAATTAGTAGCTCAAATAAGGATGACTAGCGGGTCATAATTTTCTTGGTTTTTTTTCAAATGGGCAAGAAATGGTCAAGACTAATAAAAAGAGTAGGAAAATCATGATGATCTGATTCATAGTATATAATATGATATGAATGCATATCCTGATCTGACTCGAGCATAAAAATTACTCTATTTTCTTTCTCTCTCTTGTATGTATGTATATTTTATATAATATTATATTGTGTACATTTGTTATTGTTGTTTGTTGTCAGATGAGTTCGGCAGCAGGTGAAAATGACGATTTGATTAATTTGGACCCGTTTGACCCAGAAAGTTTTCAAAATGAGGAATCTAAAGCAAAATGAAGAAAACAGTCAAACGTGTGAACTTTTTTTTGAAATGGTTCCTGATTTTGAGATCACTGATGGCAAGCCACGAGCCAAGTGCAAGATGTGTGGAGTTACTTACATGGCAGCGAGAAAATATGGAACCGGAAATATGAAGCATCACATTGACACATGCCCTAGGAGAAGTTCACGAGATATTAGTTAGATGATGTTATCACAAAATAGTGAAAATATTTTGGTAAGCTCTCCTAAATTTGATACTAAACAATATAGAGAAATTTTGGTAGCTGCTATTGTGAAGCATGAATTGCCTTTTCGGTTTGTTGAATATTTGGGGGTGAGATCTTTATTACAATATTTGCGTCCAGATGTTTCAATTATTTCTAGGAATACTGCCAAGACTGATTTGGTTAAGATGTATCATTAAGAAAAAAAATGATTAAATACATGTTAAATGATTCTCCTGGTAGAATTAGTCTAACATCTGACTTGTGGACTTCTATAACCACTAATGGTTATATGTGCATTACAACACATTTTCTAGATAAGAAATGGGTTATGCAGAAAACGGTTTTGAACTTTTCTTTTATGCCACCACCACATAATGGTATATCTTTGTCTGAAAAAATTTATAATTTACTGTGTGAGTGGGGAATTCAACACAAGATTTTTGCATTGACTTTAGACAATGCTTCTTTTAACGATGTTTCAGTAGAGTTATTAAGAACTCAATTGAACATTAAGAAAGCTCTTGTTTGTGATGGTGAGTTATTTTATCTTCGTTGTTGTGCTCATATTCTAAATTTGGTAGTACAAGATGGATTAAAAGAGATTAATTTTGTTATCCAAAAAGTTCGTGAAAGTATCAAGTACGTCAAAGGATCACAAACAAGAAAAGTAAAATTTTTAGATTCAACAAATCAAATGTCTTTGGATAGCAAGAAAGGGTTGAGACAGGATGTCCTCACTAGATGGAATTCTACTTTTCTTATACTTGAGAGTGCTCTTTTCTATTGTCGTGCCTTTAGTCATTTGGAGTTGACTGATTCTAATTTTAAGCATTATCCATCAAGTTCTGAGTGGGAAAAAATACAAAAGATTAACTGTTTATTGGGAGTTTTTTATGAAGCTACTTGTAATTTTTTTGGGATCAAATACCCTATAACCAATCTGTACTTTCCATTAGTGTTTTCGATTTATTTTACATTAAAGCGGCACTCTGAGGGTGAAGATGACTACATGAAGACAAAGTGTTGTAAAATGCTTGCCACATTTGAGAAATATTGGTCCGAGTTCAATGTGTTGTTGGCTATAGTAGTTATATTGGATTCTCGATACAAGTTTCATTTTGTTGATTTCTCTTATACAAAACTTTATGGAGAATGTTCCATTGAGTATATGAATGTTAAGAACAAAATGTCATCTTTTTTCATGGAATATAGTTCTTTTAGTGCTCCCAAAATGACATGTTCTACCATGATTTCTGATAGCACTGTTAGTAGAGCGGAAAGTCAGTTTTCATATAATAATTATTTATTTCAGGTAATATCAAATAATATTTTTAATTTAATGATTTATATTATATTGTTGTTTCATATTACATATTGGTTTGAAATATTTTTATTTATTTTTTGTGTACAAGAATTTGATTCATTTAGACCGATAATCTTTCGGCCCATATGAGAAAAAGTCATTTGGATATTTACTTGGATGAACCTAGGGCAGATAGAAATGCAAAGATTGACATTCTTTCCTTTTGGAAAGGAAATGAATTTCATTATCTTGATCTTACTTGTATGGCTCGTGACATTTTGAGTGTTTCAGTTTCTACAGTTGCATTTGAATCTACTTTTAGTGTTGGTGGGCGTATCATTGATCAGTTTAGGAGTGCACTAAAAGCAGATATTGTTGAAGCATTAGTCTACACTAGAGATTGGTTATATAGCGATGAGCAAGGTAATGTTATTTTTATTTTATTGAATATTAATTGTAATTTTTCAATACAATAATATTATTTGATATAAAACTTTACTATCTACTGATATCTTTTTTTTTTAATAGAAACACAAGAAGAAGTTAAATTGAACGAGTTAACCAAAGATGTAATAGAGTTGGAGAACAACAAGGGCAAGGACTTGGAGGACGCTCCACCTCCTTCTTCAAGCTCTAAATTTGCTTAGATTTATGTTTTTATTATATTTGTAATTGTAACATTAATATATTTACTATGTGTGTTTTGTTTATTATATTTGGGATGTAATTTTAATAAATTATTACAATGTGTGTGGATCATATCTGTTTAGATTGTAATTTTAGACTTGCAGTTAATTTTTAATTTTTTATAGATATTATTTATATTTAAATATTTATATAAAATCAATCAGGTCAAAAGGGTTGTGTCGTGTCATATAGCGTCTGTTCAACCCATTAACGTAAATGGGTTAAAACGGAATGGGTCGAGTCGTGTCGTGTCAATTTAATTCTGTTTGATTAACGTGTCATAACGGGTTGTGTCGTGTCAACCCGTTTTCTTACCGTGTCGTGTTCGTGTTTGAAATTTGGACACGACATCCTTAACGGGTTGTATTCGTGTTGACCTATTAAGTGTAATGTACATACTTCGACACAACACGAATACGACCTGTTAACACGATTTGTCACCCATAATAGAAGTATGCTCACCACGTTTGAAGTGTGGTGGTTTGATCAAATCTTCTCATGGTATCACGAGCCCTATCGGATTAGCATCCTCTTATTCTTTCTTTTTTTTTCTCCGTGGCTGCCGAACCCAACCCCACCCTTTTTCCCTTCAACACCATGATTCACATGGTTACTATCAAGCTTTCCTCCTCTAATTATCTCATGTGGAAGAGCCAATTACTTCCTCTACTTGAAAGCTAAGAGTTATTGGGCCATGTGGATGGCACCCTAGAACCTCCCCCACGTTTTCATCCCCCACCTCTAAGACACCCAATATCAAACACCTGGTGTGGAAGCAAATTGACCAACGCCTTCTAAGCCTCTTGCTCTCTTCCCTCATTGAAGAAGCTATGGCTGAGGTTGTGGGTCTCTCCACCTCACGCAAGGTTTGGCTTGCCCTCGATAACTCCTTCAGCCATCGCTTTAAAGCCAGAGAAATTCGTCTCAAAGACAATCTCCAGTTGATGAAATGCGGCACACGCACGGTCTCTGAGTATGCCTGCAACTTCAAATCCCTCTGTGATCAACTTCACGCCATCGAACGGCCCATCGATGGCACAGATAAATCGCACTGGTTTCTCTGAGACCTTGGGTCTGATTTCACCAGTTTTTTCACTACTCAAATGGCCCAAAATCCCCTACCCTGTTTCGCTGATCTCGTCTCCAAAGCAGAGAGTTTTGAACTCTTTTGGAAGTCTCTTGAACATTCCGTTCCTCCCTCTGCTGCCTTCATAACCACCAACCATGGCCATGTTCGATCCAACTAGAGGAACTCCTCCTCTCACCCGCAACAGAGCCATCAAAATGGCCATGGCAACTCTCCCTCCAACCGCGGCAACAGGCAGCTGAACCAGCACCACCGCTCAAGCTAGGAACACTGTCCACCAAGGTGTCAAATTTGCTGGCAGGAGGGCCACTATGCCGATCAGTGCAACCAGAGATATGCACAGGGTGACTCTGCTGCTCAACTTGCATAGGCCTTCAATGCGTCTCATGTGCTAAATGGGCCCGAGCCTAGTGACTGTTATTTAGATACTGAGACTTCGGCCCACATGACCACAGACCCTTCCACTTTGAACCACTCAAATAACTACACGGGTAAGGATTGTGTAATTGTAGGGAATGGTGCTTCCCTACCCATTACCCATACCGGTATCATCTCTTCAATCCCCAATCTCCATTTATTGGATGTTTTAGTTGTTCCCCGTCTCACTAAAAATCTCATCTCAATTAGTAAATTAGCATATGATTTTTCTCTCTCTGTTAAATTTACTAATAATTCTTTTACTATTAAGAATCGTCAAACAGGAAGGGTGGTGGCAACCGGTAAACGAGATGGTGGCCTATATGTGCTGGAGCACGACAACTCTGCTTTTATTTCTGTTTTTAAGAATAAAGCTCTTCATGCTTCTTATGATTTATGGCATGCTCGCCTTGGTCATGTAAACCATTCCATTATCTCTTTTTTTTAATAAAAAAGGTCATCTTCATCTTACATCATTATTGCCTTCTCCATCCTTTTGTGGTACATGCCAACTTGCAAAAAATCATCGCTTACCTTATGCTCGGAATGAACATAGGTCATCTAATGTGTTGGATCTTATTCATTGTGATATTTGGGGCCCTTCCCCCTTCAAATCAAATTTGAGTTTTATTTATTATGTCATATTCATTGATGACCATTCTTGATTCACTTGGCTCTATCCCTTGCAATTAAAATCTAACTTTTATGATATCTTCATTCAATTTCAAAATTTTGTTGAAAATCAACATTCCACCCGCATCAAAATTTTTCAAAGTGATGGTGGTGCAGAATTTACCAACAATCGCTTCAAAGCGCATATTCGCACCTTGGGCATTCACCATCAACTCTCATGCCTATATACACCCGCCCAAAATGGTCGCACCGAAAGAAAACATCTTCATGTAACTGAGACTGGTCTAGCCCTTCTTTTCCACTCCCATCTTTCCCCTCGCTTCTGGGTTGATGCCTTTAGCACTGTAGCCTACATTATCAACTGCTTGCCCACATCGCTTCTTGGAGGTAAGTCCTCCTTCGAGCTTTTCTATGGTTCTTCCCCAACTATGAAAATTTTCATCTTTTTGGTTGTCGTGTTTACCCTTGTCTATGTGATTATATGCCTAACAAATTTCCTCCTTGCAGCATCTCTTGCATTTTTTTGGGTTATGGTCCTTCTTATAAAAGGTTTTGCTGTCTTGACATCACTACATCTAGGCTCTATATCACCCGCAGGCTCAGTTTGATGAAACCTATTTTCCCTCTCATTCTAGCTCTCATGCTCAACCCATATCATCCCTTAATTTTTTCAATCTTCTTGAACCCATTCCTTTCCATATCGACCCCCCTCCCACCTCCACTATGCACCATTCCTCACACATTACTCCATCCGGATCTAGCCCATGTGTTATTTGTACTGACCCAGTGGATGAGTCTTTGCAGGTTCCTAATTCTCTTGCAGGTCCCTCTTCATCGGTCTAGGATCCTAGCCCGCCATCTGTTGAGACTGACATTGATTCTCCTGTTCCTGTTCACACTCATGTTCCAACATTTCCGTTAGGTTCTCACCCGATGCTCACACGAGCAAAGGCTGGTATTTTCAAGATTCACCATCCAGTGAATCTAAGTGTTTTGGGCTCCTCTGGACTTCTCAATGTGCTTCTTGCATCTACTAAGCCCAAAGGATTCAAATCTGCTGCTAAGAATCTTGCCTAGCTTGGTGCCATGGATGACAAAGTTCATGCCCTGCAAAACAATCATACCTGGATATTGGTCCCTCGGCCTGCTAACATCAACATTTTGGGTTCCAAATGGGTGTTTCGGACCAAATATCTACCTGATGGATCCATTGAGCACCTCAAAATCCGCATTGTTGTCAAAGGCTACACTCAAGTAACTGGACTTGACTACACCGACACTTTTAGTCCTGTTATCAATGCCACTATTGTTCATGTTGTGATTTCTATTGCTGTTACTAACCGATGGCCCTTTCGCCAACTAGACGTTACGAATGCCTTTCTCAATGGTACTCTCACTGAAACTGTTTATATGGAGTAACCTCCTGAGTATGTTGATCCTCGCTACCCCAACCATGCCTGTCAGCTGAAGAAAGCTCTCTATGGTCTCAAGCAAGCTCCTCGCGCATGGTTTCAACGCTTTAGTTCATTTCTCCTTACACTTGGTTTTTCTTGCAGCCGTGCTGACACTTCTCTTTTGTGTTTCATCAGCATTTTGATATTATTTATCTGCTCATTTATGTTGATGACATTATCATTACTGGCAACAATTCTTCTCTTCTTGATAGCTTCACTCACAAGCTCAGTTCTGAGTTTGCTACCAAAGATTTGGGTTCCTTCAGTTATTTTCTTGGTTTGGAAGCCACCTCCACTATTGATGGTCTTTTTATCAGTCAACTGAAATATGCACGGGATATCCTTACTCGGGCCCAATTACTTGATAGCAAGCCAGTTCACAATCCCATGGTTGTCTCCCAACACCTGACTGGAAATGGTTCCCCTTTCTCGGACACCACTCTCTACAGATCCCTTGTTGGTGCCCTAGAATACTTGACCATCACACGGCCTGGCATTGCTCATGTTGTCAATTTTGTCAGTTAGTTTCTGCATGCTCCTACTACATATCACTTTTTTGCTGTCAAGCGCATTCTTTGCTATGTTAAGGGCACTTTTCACTTTGGTCTTACCTTTCACTCTTCTATTGTTTCCGGTGCTTTGGTTGCTTACTCTGATGCTGACTGGGTGGCTGTCCTAACACTCGTCGTTCTACCTCTGGCTACTCTATTTATCTTGGCGATAATTTGGTCTCCTAGAGGGCCAAGAAGCAACCTACTATCTCCTGTTCCAGCTGTGAATCTGAATATTGTTCTCTTGCGACCACCGCAGCTGAACTTCTCTGGCTCATGAACCTCTTTTAGGACCTCAAGGTTCTCCTATCGCAAAAGCCACTTCTTTTATGTGACAACAAAAGTGCTCTCTTCTTAAGTTCTAACCCTGTCTCTTACAAATGGGCTAAGCATGTTGAAATCGATTATCATTTCCTTCGGAACTTGTTGTTGCTTGAAAACTTCGGACACAATATGTGCCTTCTCACCTACAGGTTGCTGATCTCTTCAACAAAAGTATTCCTCGCCCTCTCTTTGAATTCTTTCAAACTAAGCTTCATGTCTGTTCCATTCCAATTCTCAGCTTGCGGGAGGGTGTTAAGGAAACTATACCTGAATTCAAGGCCTAATATTCTTTAGCTTACTTCTAGAAATTCCATTGTGCATTCTAGTTTCCTTTTTTGTAATTAGACGTTACGTAAATATTGAATATATATAGAAGTATACTCACCACATTTGAAGTGTGGTGGTTTGATCAAATCTTCTCATTTGTGAATAGTAGTGAAAAAGTAATAAAAAGATAATAATAGAATATTGAATAGTAATAAAAAGTAGGTGAAAAGTAAAAAAAGTAGGTGAAAAGTAATAATAAAGTAACGAATAGTAGTTAGAGTGTTTGAGAATACTTGAAGTACTCTGGCTGCCAAACCAGGCGAGAGTATGAGAGATGAAGGAGACCAAGAGATGGAAATAAAGAGTTAGGGGGAAGGTTAGGTTTTAAGTTAAACTTAATCCTGAAATGTAATGACTCAACCCAATAATTCTAAGGTCGGAATAGTTATAATTTTTATTGTACCTAAATTATATTTAATAGTTCATATTAGATAAGTCAATGAGTTATAAGTTATTGAGATTAATTATGATTTTTAATTAGACTCAATAACTAGGTTAAATCTCATTTAATATTTAATGAACGCTTTAGACTCGTATTAGAATTTAAAGATCGACCTTATGTCAATTTAAGATCATCACTAATTGAAGTTTCCTATGCAGTCTTAGTCACTGCCAATCTTATATTGAATGATCACGATCGAGACCAACTCGAACTCGTTGGAACCCTCTCCCAAATATCTCTATAAATATTGTCCATTTCGTGTGTTATTTGAAAAAAATAATATCATAAACATCCGTAAGTGCAACGATCGAACCCAAGATACGTGGTCGAGCACCGTGCATGTCCCATATTCACCACACCAATAGCTGACTGCCTCATTTCTCTCCCAGCATCCCCTCATATTTTCTCTCCTCTCTCACGTATGTTTTCGCTCAATCTCTCGATTAATCTATTTCTCTCTTTAGCCAGCGCCGAGCCCATGAAAGGAAATTAGTCACGTCCCGAAAATATCAGATTAACGTTACAAGGTAAATAGCTAAATTATAAATTAAGATTAACATACGTTAGCTAGATATATATATTATTATTAAAGTAACTCTTTAGAAGACATTGTTTATGTGCCGCGCATGTCATGATATTTGCAAGTATGCCATTCAACATAATTCATGATCATATTTCATTTAGCATATTATAATTATGTATGTATTATACATCTCATGCATTTGATGTTGCATAAGACAAATAAGATTTTATAAGATCAAGTGAAGGATAAATATTAGATAAATCAGATAGTCATCCAGATGTATGGTACCAATGCAATTTCAGGGTGAATGTGCAAGCCACAAACTCAAGCGTGGTCTACCATAGTATGCCAAAATACTATTAGCGACTCCCATTGCGGTTGTGGGACGTGGGTCCGGTGCACAACCTTGCACATATGGTTAAGCGTGTTGGTCAGTCAAATTAGTCAAATAAATCAAACCAGTCAGTTAATTCAAGATAAGTCGCATGACATAAGTATCACCATGATCACTCATGATTTTAAGTTCTCAGCATGAAAAATATTTTATAAAAAATTTTATGTTAAGTATGTTTATATTATGATGAATTTCTTACTGAGTCATAAACTTATTTTAGTTAGTTTTATGTTTTTAAACCATCATAGATCAGAATATTTATGAAGGTAGAGCTGCAAGATGAGGCTTAGTCTAGGGAGGCGTGACAGTGACCTAGATCATGTATAGAGATTTTAAGTTATGATTTTTATAGCACAAAATTTGAAATTTAATAAATGCTTTCACACACTCTCTCTTATGATCTCAGTATTTTTAATTATAAATAATTTTATTTATAAAATCTTTGTACTTGGCGTTCTTTCAGAGAATAAAAAAAATATTTTAAAGTTAAGTTCAGAAGTAGCACTCCGACACTAGAGAAATTCTAAAATTGACTTTATTTTTAACCGTGAGGAACGGGGTGTTACATGAAATGACATCATTTACGTCGTTTTATTGAATAAAGTTATTTTTTAATATATATACGTGTGTGCGTGCGTGGGTGCATTTATTTATTTACATTTATATGGGCTTGCACCTAGCCTGAGCCCTGTCCTGACTCCCAATTACGTGCAGGCATCCACCAGTATGCCCCCCATCCTGACCAGGTGAAGGCCATACAGGGTGGGGTGGGGTGGCAGGTGGAGGTGCTCCATCACCAAGCCTTACTTTGCTGCTACTTTTGTTCTTAAAAGGAACCTTTGGGAAGACTACGCTTCGTTTGGTTCCTAAATCAAACCCATCTCATCTCACTCATCATTACAATTTTTTTAAATTTTAACACAAAATATAATAAATAATTCAACTTTTTTAAATTTCAAAATATTAATAATATTAAAAAATAATATTCTAACAATATTTTATCATCTAAACTCAATTCAACTCAATTCACTTCAACATCCAAACACACCTAATACATATTGTAAAAAATGATGTCTATGCTTTTCCATGAATGACAAAAAGCATCATTTTCTCGATAAACATTCAAAAGTTTAATAAAGTAGCATCGTTTATGCCGTGGTAGGGGGGAAGAAAGGAACCTAGCTAGCTAGGCGATCAGTTTGTTTTTTTTTTTTTTAAATGACAACTCCGGCCTATTGATAAAGCCTTACTTGTCGCAGAGCAAAACTATTATTATGCGAGGGATGTGAATGTGACCCTTTGAAAAGTACAATTAGCGGCTCATTTCTTATAAGATGAATTGTAAAAACTATACTTATGTTTTATTTAATTTAAATCCAAGAGGAAACTATTGATTTTGGAATTGTCTGCATGGCTAATATGTTCTCCAAATATAACATATTAAATTAGTTTTTAATTATATGGACAAATCAAATCGAGGGTCACCTCAAGTCATGAGTATTCCTACAATGTAACGAAACTCATGCAACCCCATTGCTCCTTTCTCTGCTTGAGTTTTTCATATAAAAAAGAAGCATTTTACTCTACCAGGACAATCATTATTACATGAAATACAATAACTGTTTGAATGAATAGGAATGACTTGTTAACTTGGATAATATTCAAAGTTTGGTTGAACAAATCCCATGACCACGAGCTTGCAAACTTGACATAAAATAAGGAGCTCCAAAAACAAGTGATTATAAATCCTAAATACAATAAGCTGATTAACTTACTGACGGCCTATTAAAACAGTAATGCTACTCAAACACAAGAAGGGCACCGTCATTAAAATGGGACCTATATATAAAACCTTGCTCAAAGTGTTTTGGCTTCTTTATAAAAAATTTCCAAAATGCTTTGAGTTTTGTCTTTCAATCAATGTTGGTTACTAGTTATAAGTTGTAACGATCCGACCCAATAATTCTAAAGTTATTAATAATTTTTATTTGGCCTAAATTATATTTAATGGACCATATTAAATAAGTCCATGAGCGATAAATTCTTGATATTGATTAAGAGTTTTAATTAGGCTCAATAACTAGGTTAAATGTCATTTCTTATTTATTAAACGAGTTAGATTCATTTTAGAATTTAAAGATCTGTCATTAGAAACTTATTTCAATTTAAAATATCATTGATTGAAGTCCCCCTACGCAGTCTCAGTCACTGTCAATCCTACATTGAATAAATTACTAGATCATATTTTTAATGCACAATCGGCTTCCTTTGCTGCAGTAGGGGAAGTTAGTGCACAATATTGCACATGGTTAAGTATGTTGGCTAGCCAAATAAGTTAGATTATTCAGATAAATCAGATCAGTTAGTTAGTTCAGATAAATCAATCATATGCATAGTATAAGCATATGCATGATCATACATGATTTTAAACTCTAACATTTCATGTTTTATGAAAAAACCTTATGTTAAGTATATCTACGCCATAATAGATTTCTAACTGAGTTATCAACTTATTTTAGTCTTTTTTTTAATGTTTTTTAAACAACCCCAAGTCAGGATAATTATGATGATAAAGCTGCAGGATGAGACTTAGTCCAAGGGGTGTTACAGTGACAGTGGCCTAGATCATGTACAGAGATGTACAGAGATGTTAAGTTATGATATTTATGGCATATATTTTGAGAAATTTTAATAAATGCTTCCGCACACTCTCTTTTATGATCTCGGTATTTTAATAAAAAATTATTTTATTTATAGAATCTTTGTATCCGACGTTTCTTTTAGAATAAAAGAAAATACTTTTAAGTCATGGTTCAGTAGTAGTACTCTGGATCCTGAGTATTTTTAAAAGTGATTTTATTATTAACCGTAGGGAGCGGGGTGTTACATAACTATACATACATACATATATACATATGTCTCTCGGATATTTTATGTGACTTTGATAAGGTTTTATCCCGAATAGGTTACTTCTATACTGCTTAAGAATATATACCGACTGATTTCTGATTTAAGTAACTGGTTGACTTTCAAAACCCACAACCTGATATGCATTTTCTTGAGTGGATGGTTTTAGGCTTATGTTTTTTGAGGAAACCAAGGCAGACTCGTAGGTGGATCTGGCAATTGGTTTAAAGATTTGGTATCGATTTTGACTTAATAGTCTAAGACTTAATAAGTTTTTTCTTTTTTTTTCCTATCAAAATTTTATTTGATCAAAGCATTTTTTTTACAAAAAAGGATTTCACATCAATTTATTTTTGCTTATTTTTATTTTTGTTTAACTTTGCTAATCACATTAAACCAAATCAAATGATTTGATATTACATCAAGTGATAATAAAAGAATAACACTAAAATGAATGATAAACAATAATCTTTTTTAGTTGCAACAGTTAGGGTTATTTTCGTCAAGTCAGATTAAAATTGCTTTCTAAAATTCCTATTTTCATTTTTTGCCCAAATTATGACATACTACTACAGTTCTAATTCTTTCTTTTTGTTTTTGTCACTCTTTTTGTTTATGCAACGGAGGGGAGGGGTTTTGAACCATTTTCCAGTTTTCCTAGAAAATCTGACCATATGTCATCAGGCTCTTGGCCTAGCATCACTTCCTTGAGAGTTCAAGAGGTCACAATTCCAAAATATCAAAGAATATATTCCTTTTCATTTTCATTTTTTGCCCAAATTATGACATACTACTACAGTTCCTAGTTCTTTCTTTTTGTTTTTATCACTCTTTTTTTTTTTATGCAACAGAGGTAAGAAATTTTGAACCATTTTTCAGTTTTCCTAAAAAACTTGACTATATGCTATCAGGCTCTTGGCCTAGCATCACTCCATTGAGAGTTCAAGAAATAGGTTATAAAAATTTAATTTTTTTAAATCTTAAAATAAAAATTATACTATAATAATATTTTAATTTTATAATTTTATAATTTAATTTTTTTTTCTCTCATTTCAAAAATCTCATAAAATATCTTAATTCAAACTATTTTATTATTATTTATAAACTATTTCACTGTTATTCATATATTTTTTTATCTCATATTATCTTATCTTAACATCTAAAAAAAGTATTAGGTACAAAGTTATTTAACTTGATTTATTTGACTAATCTCATTGAATTGAATCTATATTTGACCATAAGACTTATTATTAGGTATTATTTAATTTTTTTACATTTTTTTATTCAAAGAGTCTGCCAAGTTTGTCTATGCTTATATTATTTTTGTGAGAGAATTGCATGAAATTTTCTCTTACAACTCTGGTACCCCTATGTTAGGGTAGATTTTTCTTCGCATGAGGAGGCGGAAGTTCCAATGACAAAGGGCAATTTAGTCACAGTGAAACTTTCAACGATTATATTTTCGTCTCTTCTGAACTGGCTCGTTAAATTCAAGGATGAGCAAAGGGGGAGGGGTCGTTGAATGCGAAAGGATCCTCTTCCCACGCGTTAAATTCAACTATTCGTATCCAGTTATATTCCCAAGAATACCCCTTACGATCCTCCTAAATTCTCGCACTCTCAATCAGGGTTTTGCCGTTATTTCCTTGCCGACTGAATGGCTTTTCGGTAATGGATTCGACAACTATCGAGTTTCAACCTCCATGTCTCTCCAACGGTCCAACATTGACTCTGTCTCTCTCTCCCTCTCTGAAGGACTCTGAGTTGCCCGTCAAATTTAACTTTGTCTATGTACTTCCCAATCCCTCTAGACCCTTCCGATTTTCTTCATCAAACCTTTTAACCCTTCAGTTTATGATCAGTTTCTTTCTCTCTGTGTGTGTTTTTGTTTCGTTCTGGAATTTTTTACCGTTATCTGGCTGGACGTGATGTTGATCGAAAGGATGCTGGATATTTTCGTCCCCTCTTGGTGGGAGATCAAGGTCACTGTTGCCGCTTCGGTATTTGTGATCGTCGCCTACTGGTTCTTCACGTACCGGAGCGGTGATGTCGATGGTGATCGAGCACTCGTCGACGGTAATTCGCCCAATTCTGGGGATACTGATGGAGAAAAGGTCAATTCCTTTCAATTCTTACGTTCTGTTTTGTTCAGCATGTGAATATCAATGATCTTAATGGTTAATCGCGCTAAGTCTTTTGTTCTTATGAGAATTTTTAATAATGAATGCTATGGGCAATGATTAGTGTGAATTATTGTGGGTGTTTGAGAGGTATTGGTTTTCAGGGTGAAAATGTGGTCGATTCATTTGAGATTAACAATATGGTGTGGTTCTTTTATTGGGTCCTGAGAAGATATTGGAAATGAGAGGATTGTAAATTCTTAGTTTGACTTTTCTTCTACATTTATTCGTGTTTCGTCCGAAGTTATCTGTTTGCAAGTTCTTTTCTTTTCTTTTTCTTATTCTTCCTCTCATTTCTTGGATTTTTTGTCATTTCCAAATGCTTCATGGCAATCCTAGTTTTTATTTGTAACTTGTCTTCTAGGAAGGTGAGATTCTTGTTTTGCCGAGAGTGTCATATAGATACTTGTTTGGATTGTCCCGATCAAAAGATAAAAAATATACTTATTTGGATAGTTGCATTGAATAACAAGTGCCTGCTTCCTATTCCTTTCCCGAGGTCGTTTGATAAACTTTGTTTTTAAGGGGTGTAATTGTGGTTTAGAACCTGGTTTTTCTTTCCTTTTATGTATAGATGTTTTATATTTCTGATAGTTTTCATCATCATCATCATTGTTGTTGTTGTTGTTGTTGTTTAATTTTTTATTTGTTTCTCTTCTGTTTTTTAAAGTCATGCCAGAGCTATTTAAATTTATGTTATCTTTTGATACCGATATTGGATCTATATTCTTATCCTGCTGGTTACAGTCTGCACGTACCTGTTTCATGGAGTAATTTTTAACTTGTTTGACATGCAGTTCTGCCCTTATTTTGTAGATGGGCCAATTGAAAGGAGATCCTCAAACTAATTTGGCATACTTAATCAAGGTAAATAAAATCTTGTGATCATGATTTAGTTCTGGTGCTCATTTCCAACCAGCGTTCAGCGTTTATATTGGATTTCATATTGGCTTGATGTAATGGATCTTCTCTTGCTTGCTGATATGAGATGATGTGTGCTGTATTTTTCAGTTGGAATTGTTGGCAGCTAAAAATCTCATCAGTGCAAATTTAAATGGCACATCCGATCCATATGCAATCATTACTTGTGGTACAGAGAAGCGATTCAGGTTACTTAGATCCTTTTCCCATACTTTCCATTTGCATTAATGTTGATGGTTGAGAAATTTTTTTAATGAAATATGTTAAACTCTTCATCTTTCATTGGACATGATGCTTAGTACAATACTGAACTCTGACATAAATTTAACAGCATTGTAGTGGTTATGTGCTTTAGTAATTGACAGAATCAAAGATACTAATGTAACTCTCTCTAACTTATTGTTAAGGCATTTTAAGGCAATAATGTACTTACTTTTTTTATAGGTAAATAATGTCCTTGATATGTGGAAAAAAGGTAAATAATGTACTTACTTGATATGTGATTATGGTTCAGAGAAAGCTTAGCGTAACTTTATGAATTATGGTTTACTACTTAGGTAGGATTAAGGTTCTTAAGATTTGTGGTTACTCTTTTAAAGTTTTAAACTATGGATTATTAGGGTTTGTGGATAGTTTCTCTTTTGAAGGTATGGAGTTATTATAGTTGGCAAATTTTTGGGGTAGTACACAGTTGGCTTCTTGGTATCATGTACTTCATGTGCGCTAGATTATGCATATCCTTTTTCTTTCCTTCTACATTTTCAGGTCTATGTAACCATATGTTGGAATTTGATGCAGAGTTGAGAAAGGGGAAGCTGCATTTTTGGTTTTTTTTCATCTTGATAAGAAATAGTATTATGGGACGTTTGGACACAGAGATGAGACATGAAATTCTCAAAATTCTCAAAACTTCTTCTCAAAACTTTCTTTCCCAAACATCACTCAAACACAAAACACTTCTCAATTTCAAATCCTCAACTTTTTCATCTAATTATTACCTAATAATTATTTAAACACAAAAAACCAATACAACTTTTATAAACTTCAAAACAAAACACAAAAATCAATACAACTTTTTCAAAGTTCAAAACAAAAATTATATTCAAACAATTATTTAAATTTATAATACTTTTTTTCAACCTTTTCTCCCTCCTTTTCCAAAACCCAATAAAACATTCTAACTCAAACCATTTCACTACTATTCACAAAATTCTAAAATATTACAAGTGTCCAAATGAGCCCTTAAAGATAACTACAGATTTTGCATGCAAAAATGAGCTGGACTGTAGAATCCTTATTTTTATATAATAAAAGTAGAATATTCTTGTACCTAAATGTGGTTTAGTTCTAAAGTCTTGTTCTTAAATGGTGATGCATAGCTCAATTGTATCTACTGTTATCTAATTTTAGTTGTTACCATTGTAGTTCCATGGTTCCTGGTTCAAGAAATCCAATGTGGGGAGAGGAGTTTAATTTTTCTGTTGATGAGCTTCCTGTTCAGGTAGTTATAAGACCCTTTACTACTACTACTACTACTACTTCTACTTGGTTTTTACTTTAACATGCATGTTCCTTTCCCTTGAGGCCTGGGCATCAAAACTCTACTTGGGCTTCGCTTATTCTCAAACTTATTAATAAAATTTCTGTTACTTAATAAAAAAAACATCTTAGTGATGTTTCATACAAGTTTTTTATTTATTCTGTTTTTAAATAAAACCTCTGAATTTTATTGTACTGCTCTCATTTGGGTTGGAGCACCACCTCCATACAAAAGGGCAAAAGGCCAGAAACTATACAAGTTGTTGGTTAGTTAGTTTGTTGATTTGTGTACTTGGGGTCCGTCCCCTTGCACACCTAGTGAAAATTTATATTTGGAAAATGTATTTGTTATTGTACTTCATCAATCTTTTTCATATGTAAGCATTGTACTTCATTGCCTTTGAAAACTCATTTTTGTTCCTGAATTTCTTTTTCAATAGATGAGTAAGCAATATTCTTAGACCCTTTTATATTATATTGTTCGAAAGTCCTCTCTTTATCCACAAATCTCCTAATCTAGGTAAAGCAAGAGTTGATACTTGGTCCTGGTTATGAAGGTCAAGATCTTGAGACCTTTCTATTAATTTTATTTGCATATTCTTTTGTCCACGTTGCTGGTGGAAGTTGAACTTCATGATTCCATCTTTTTGTTTAATGTATTCATCTTGTAACTACAATCGAAGTAGATAGTTGATCCCACTGTTTTGGAAATTCAAATTTGTGTTTATGGCGTGAAGGAGGAATGATTACTAAATCCGGTCCGGTCCGGCCATGGAGCGAATTTTTCGGTCCACCATTTGTCCCAGACCGGACCGGACCGGACCTGTAGTTATCGGTCCGGTCCGGTCCATTCGGTCTGGCCTTTTTTTTTTTTTAAATCAATTAATAAAAAAATATATTTAAAATACTAAATTAAACTAAGTGACTTATTAATGTGGATTATGTAACAAACTCAATAAAAAAATATTTTATATATGGTCAATGATAATAAATTAGATGAAAACTACATTATTAATTTATATAATTACTATATAATTAACTAATTGATATTATATATTAGTTGATAACATATTTAAAATTTTATATTGTAAATGGGGATAGGTTAGATGAAAATTACATAATTTATTATACAATTATTATATAAAATAATATATTTATAAAAATAAAAATAAAAATATTTTGGTTCGGTCAGTCCGGTCTGAGAAATCCCCACCCCAGGACCGGATTGAAGACCGAAATACTAATAATTGAGGTCGGTTTCATCCGGTCCATTCGGTCCGGACTGACCGTTTTACAGCCCTAATTATTATTATTATTTTTTATTTTTTATTTTTATATATCTCTTTATGGACATTATAGTGTATTTATGAAGGTTTGTTCTATGAAATCGATTTTCTTCCCCACTTGGTGACATGTTGAATTTATTAATGTTTCACACGTGAAGGAAGAAATAATGTTTTTTTAATGGTAACATAGATTGACATGTTTTGTTTCTTTACTGAGTTTATGAAACTGAATTTTTTAGCCCATCTGTAGTATGTTAATGTGTTCTTCTACGTATATTGTTCTTTTGCATTTATATCTGTGGTAACTTTTTTCAGAGTACACATGCAGTTTATCAAAAATTGATAGCCCACATGTCCATTCTTTGATGGAAAAGTTGTACAAACCAATGTTTTGAATACCGTACCGGATGCCGTACCGGTCGAACCACTGGAACGAAATATTCCGGTACCGGTACCGTTTTGTCTACCGTTTCGGGATAACATTTCGGTATATGAATAAATTATATATATAAATTATATTTCAAAATAATAGTCTATATATAAATAAATTATATATAAATATATAGATATATAAATTATAAATAGCCTAATCTGAATTAAGGGTCAAAAAATGAACTTGTAGTTTGAAAATATGAAAATAAAAAAAATAAGGCCGAAATATCGGCCGGTACCGGCCGGTACGACCGGTATTTCAGCCAGTACGGAACACATGGTGTACCTGTACCGGTCCAGTGGCCGGTACGGAAAATACCGGCTGTACCGGCCGGTACGGTACGGTATTTGAAACTTTGGTACAAACACAAGCTATTGTCATTAAATAGGATTGCGGCGAGAAAGTATGGTTCGAAATACACATTCTTGGGTCTGTTTGCGCTAGGGCTTATATCCCTTCTTTGTCAAGTTTATACCTTATTTGACCAAGAACTTATATCCATTGCTAGTCAAGTATCTGCCCTAGTTTGACTTGACTCGAACTAGATGCTGGACAAATTTTAATTTTGAATAGCCAAAAACCTGGATAAGAAATAACCCGATACAAGGGACCTTCGTTCTCCTATCTTTCTTTCCTTTCACTACTTATCGACAATTGACCGTTACACACCAGGGACAGCCACTAATGGCACCAGTTCTTGCAAGCAATCTGGATAATGGACATTGACGACAGAGCTAACAACCATAAGAGGGCCAATAGAACGAACTGACACTAGTTACAGACGGACCAAACCAATCAACAGTCATGCTTTTGGCTACCGAAAGGTGGTTTTTTTAATCTATCCAATTGTTAAAAACAAATTAGTTTTTTTCCCTTCATTTTTAATGCGAGAGGGATTATATAGCCTTTTATGATGATATAACATGGGCTTACCAATGAGGGGTGTAAGAGTGTCGATTTACCCTCTCATTTTTCAAAATTTTTTATATTAGAAGAATATTGTATTTTGATAAGTAAGAAAAGCTTTATTTAATGAAACTAGGCAAAGCTCATGTACACAAGAAGTATACAAAAGAAGCACCTAATTACATTCTAGAAACTTGAAAAGAAAACAAAAACTCATGAGCATTTCCTCCCTTGAGGACAATAGCCGAGAACCATTGCAGCAAACTAGACAAACAATTTCTAGATATCCTCAACAGTTCACTCTTTGTCGTTGAAGCACCACTCGTTCCTTTCTATCCATAAACACCACATAATACACAAAGGGATCATCCTCCACGCCAGTGTCAACTGAGAGCTTCTGTGCCGCCTAATCCAGCATGCTAGTAAATCCACCACTCTCATTGGCATAACCCAACTCAACCCAGCTCTACTAAGAACCACAATCCATAACTCCCTAGCCACCTCACAATGTAAGAGTAAATGATCAATCGATTCGCCATTTTTCTTACACATGGTACACTATTCCACCACAACCATACCACGTTTCCTCAAATTTTCAATCCTCAAAATCTTCCCAAGTGCAGCTGTCCAAGTGTAAAAAGCAACTTTAGATGGCACATACACCCTCCAAATTGTCAAAATAGGATTCGATACCTCCTTGTGAGGGTTCTCCTCATTATATAGAACAAATACAAGGCTGGAAATTAGCCGAATAAAGTTCCCTAAAACATTCCTTAAAACAAGGCTGGAAAACAGCCACTAAAGCAGTCAATAAAGACAACTACATGGTCCTACTAAGTTATGGGAATCTAAGTGTACAAAATTAAAATTGTATGGTAATCATCTATATCTACATCTACTGCTATATTTACAGCTACTATTATTTGTCAATATTGTTGACACAAATACGCTTCCACGGAAAAGGGAATTGTTGCCGGCCATGTAACACCTTATAATAAGATTTAATAGAATTTTCTGCTCCCTGTGTTTCCACAACATTCGATACCGCGCATTTTCTCCTCAATTCAGAGAATATGAGAAACTGAAAAAATCTGCAATCTCATCAAGTTTCCAATCCTGTACATTTCTGGTGAAAGTAACATCCCACTGCAGTCCCATTAGCATGGCTCAAAACCTCTGAAACAGTGGCTTGTTGATTTCCAATCAAGCTGAAAACAACCGGAAAGATAGAATGGAGGGCTCTCTCCCCACACCATTCGTCAAACCAAAAACGAATTCCTGCACCCTCTCCAACCTCAAACTTAGTATGTTTTACAAAGCTGTCCCACCCCTTTCTAATATATTTCCATAAACACACACCATAAGATCCCCTACCCTCCTTAGAGCACCATCCCCCCAATCACCTCCGTACTTTTGATCAATAAATCTTTACACAATGAGCCCCCTTCCATTTGATACCTCCATAGCCACTTCCCTAACAGTGCCTTATTAAAATTACTCAAGTTTCACACCCCTAGGCCCCCATTTGCAATCGGACAACACACCCTATGTCAACTCACAAAGTGGAATTTATTCTCCTCTCCCATGCCACCCCATAAGAATGCTCTAAATAACTTCTCAATTCGGTTTGCCACCCCAACCAGTAAGGGGAATAAGGAAAGATAATAAGTGAGAAAGTTGGAAAGGGTGCTTTTGATGAGGGTTAGTCTTCCCCCTTTTGATAATAAATATAGACGCTTCCAACCTGGCAGTCTTTTCTTAGCCTTTTCTACAACACCATCCCAAATGTTCTTTACTTTGAACGACGCCCCCAACGGAAGTCCAAGATATTTCATTGGAAGAGAAGCGACTTTGCAGCCCAACAAATATGCTAAAAGGTTAATATTCCTCACATCTCCCACTGGTACCAATTCTGACTTGCCCAAATTCACCTTGAGGCCCGAGACAGCTTCAAAGCACAATAAGATAGCACTTAGCTGGAATCTATCCACTATCAATGTCACAAAAAATGCGAGTATCATCCGCAAATAATAAATGGTAGATTGAAGTAGTACCATTGTTAATATTACCCACAGAAAAGCTAGAGAGAAACCCCCCCCCCCCTAACAACAGCTTCCACCATCCGACTCAATGCTTCCATCACTAAAACAAAAAGGAAAGAGGACAACGGATCCCCTTTTCTTAAACCCCTTGAACTCTAAAAAAAGCCACAAGATGCCATTAACTAAAATAGAGAACCGATCGGTCGAAACGCAATGTCTAACCCATCCACACCACTTATCCCCAAAGCAGCATCTTCTTAGCATATAAAAGAGAAAATCCCAGCACATGTGGTTGTATGCCTTTTCCATGTCAAGCTTGCAAAGAACCCCCACGATAACAATCCTTATACGGCTGTCCATCACCGTACTCATATGGTTAGCTAACACCATCGATATAATTTTATAGATCTCACCTATCAAACTAATGGGACGGAAATCCTTCAACTCATGAGCACCAACTATCTTAGGGATGAGAGCAATGAATGTAGCAGTTAGTGACTTCTCAAACTTTTGACAAGATGGAAATCTTGAAGTACCTGCATAACATTTACTTTCACTATATCCCAACACTCTTGAAAAAAAAGCCATGGAGAAGCCATCTGGGCCCGGAGTTTTATCTTTACACATTACATTCACCACCTGATGCACCTCGTTTTCTTCAAAAGGCCTCTCCAATCAGCTGATTGCACAGAAGTCCAGCTGGTCAAAATTCAGACCATCCAACTTAGGACGTCACTCCTCTATCTCGGTTAGAAGATCTTCACAAATACTGCACTATGTGATCTTGAATCTCATTAGGGGTGTGAAGCACATTGGTACCGGAATGAAGTACCTCAATAGCATTGTTGTGCCTATGTGAATTAGCCATCTTGTGAAAAAGCTTAGTACAACTGTCCCCCTCTTTCAGCACCCTTGATTTTTGCCTCCAAGAAACTTCTTCCATCAACAATACCTTCTCAATTTCAGTCACTATCTCCTTCTTCCTCATCCGTGACTCCTCATTTACCTCCCCTTCCTCCAAAGCATGCAACTCATCCCAAAGCAGATTTTTCTGCACTTCAGTGTGCCTAAAGACTTCATTATTCCACTTCTTTAAATCAAACTTTAGAGTTTTAAGTTTACCTGCCAAAATAAAGCTAGGAGTTCCAGCTCTTTCAGCACCCTTGATTTTTGCCTCCAAGAAACTTTTTCCATCAACAATACCTTCTCAATTTCAGTCACTATCTCCTTCTTCCTCATTAGTGACTCCTCATTTACCTCCCCTTCCTCCAAAGCATGCAACTCATCCCGAAACAGATTTTTCTGCCCTTCAATGTGCCTAAAGACTTCATTATTCCACTTCTTTAAATCAAACTTTAGAGTTTTAAGTTTACCTGCCAAAATAAAGCTAGGAGTTCCAGAAAAGGAGTACGATACCCACCAATTCCTAACCTTCTCCACAAATCCATCAACTGCAAGCCACATATTCTCGAATTTAAAATAACGCCTAACCCCAAGTAAGCCACCACAATCAAGCAAAATGGGATAATGATCAGAACAAACATGGGGAAACCTCTTCTGACATAAATCTGGGTAGTGAGTCTCCCACGAAGGAGAGACTAGAAATCTATCCAACCTTGACCTCCCTCTACTGTTAGACCAAGTATAAACCCCCCTGCCAAAGGAAGATCCACAAGATTCAAATAAAAAATCAGCTCCAGAAACTCTTCCTTAGCCACAGATAACGTAGTTGCACCTGCCCTCTCACTAGGAAACCGAACGATATTGAAGTCCCCACACAAGCACCAAGGCACATCCTGCAAGTGAAACAAACCCGCCAACTCTTTCCACAAAAATCTTCTCTCCCTATCCACATTAGACCCATACACACCTGTAAAAGCCCATCGCCACCCATCCTCAATGGTTTTAAAAGAACCAGCCACAGAATAAGTCCCAATGTAGTCCTCTACTAACTTTACCACCCGCTTATCCCACATCAACAACACACCTCCTGATGCACCCAACGAAGCAAGATAACTCCACCCCACAAAAGCACAACCCCACAAACTACGAATGATGCTTTTATCAATAAAACTCAGCTTAGTTTCTTGAAGACATACAATATCAATTTTCCAGCTATGGAGGAGAGATCTAATACGGAGACGCTTGTTGACATTATTAATTCCCCTCACATTCCAAGAGAGGATTTTAGGCTTCATTTGATGACCAAGATCACCTCCCTTTCAACCTGTCGTAATTAATGGAGCATATTAAATGTTTGAACTCCCTATCCTTTTTTGCTGCCAACTTCAAAGCCATAGGTCTTCCTGCTTCAATGGCAACAATAAGACCCTTAAACTACTCCTCAAACTCTTCACAAGATATCTCCATACATGCCCGTAAATCTTCAACCTTTTTTAAAACCCAATCTGAGGCATTTTTGGTTGAGGCAAGAGACGGGAGAGTGCATATGGGGATCGGGCTACCCACATCCTCATCTAAGCTTTCCCCCCTCATATAATTCCAACTATAAAGCGGCCTCAATCACATCCCCTCCAGAAGAAACCTCTTGTCGTAAATCTCCAGACAATGCCATAAGAGAGCAAATCATCTTGGGGTGTAGAAGATCAGCTGGATGGAGGGGTTTGAATAACAAAGAAACTGGGTCCATCAATTGCACTTCATTAGCCAAAGGAACCATAGAACACAAGCGGATTGCAAACCATTTCAGTCACTTTTCCCCTTACGGCTTCTCATTCCATGATTTCTCCCTCTTCCACCTTCGGCGACAGCGCCGGCTCCAACGCACCATCAGATGACTCGCCGAGGGCCGGCGAAAGTTTCTATGCGAGTGGTGGCACCGTCGGATCAAGAAGTGGCGTCGTTGTGCTTGACTCCCCCAAGCCTCCTTATACGCCAAAACTCCTGACTCGGGCCTTAGCCTTCCAGACCCGTTTCGGGCCTTTCACCAAGCTTGCCCATTCTCTGGATCAACTAGACACTGCTTCCCCTTGTGAAGTCCACCACTGAGCCCGTCCCCCTGACCCAAGCCCAACTTACCCCTATGAAGCCCTCCACCGTCCCCCTGACCTAAGCCCATCCCCACCCCCTTTACTTCCTCAATGCACCGTATCGACCCCATCCCTTTATCCTCCTCAACGCACCGTATTGAACCCACCTCTTTATCCTCCTCAACACACCATATTAGACCGAGTATACTACTTTGCAACTCAACAACTTGAGATTGCATATCTGACAAAGCCTGAAGTAGACTTTCCTTATTAAGGCCAACAACTCCCCTGCCACCACCCCCACTACATTGAGCCCCTGCAGAGACGACAACACCACCTCGCAAGCCAGAGCGAGCAACAGGTCCTTGAGCACAGTCTGGCCTTGGTTTTTGCTAGAGCCTCCATATACGACCAGACAGAAGGTTGAGCTATCGTCGTCTCTAGTGGTGCCGACCCAGCAAAACGTCTTTCTCTGCCAGCCTCCCTCAAAACCTCCACCAGTTTTCTCCACCCCCTCCCATCTCTGTCTTCAGGAATGAGAATACAATTTCGCCGATCCCCCTATTTGTATTCCACCAAAGCCATGAACACCCCTTGGGTGTTGCAACACCTTTGTGCTATGAAGCCCTTGTCTCCTTGATAATGAGCTGTATAAAACTCCCTTCTCCTCACCTTCAAGCAATCTTCCAATGCTTTGGTAAACCACCGTGCCACGACTAACTCCAAGCGAAGATTTTTCACAAACTTCCACCCCTTTTCAGTAATGAGTACCCATCGTCCATCTCTTACTACCTCAAATGCCTTAAGTTCAATAATAATAACGTTCGACATACCCATTTCCCTTCCCATACGTGCAAGAATCACTCAATAAAACGCCCATGAACAACATCACCAGCCAACTAACGAAAAAAAAAAATGAAAGTGTACGGAGAGAGAATAGGGAGGAGAGAGAAAAATGAAAGTGTTATTTGTTACACTTGATCTGAATTGTTAGAAGAATATATGATGGAATAGTGTATTGTTATGTGGTACACTCATCAGAAGAATACCCTCTTAACAATTGAAATCTTAGTCATATGCTTCATAGAAGCTGTTTGTTAATTAGTTTATTGATTGTGTACTTGGTTTCAATCCCTTTTCCCCCTTAGGTTTCTTTCTCAATAAATGAGTATGTAATATCCTTGGAGCTTTTTCTTGGGTCAAAAGGTTGGGCTATTCAAAGGGTGCCCCATCCCCCCCCCCCCCCCCCCTTGGGGCCGATAAACCTTCTAATTAGGTGAAGGCAAGAGTTGATCCTGGGTTTTTAGTATGGGGCCAAGATCCTTAGGCCTTTCTACAAGTACTGTTTCATATTTTTTCATCCAAGTTAATCGAAGTGGTGTTTAATGATATCATTTTTGTCGAAGTTAAAATTGGAACTCCTACATTAATTATAAAGCCTAGTTCCACCTGGTAAACAATCAATGTGGGACTTAGCACCCATGTACTACCATCAAAATCCTCCTGCCTAATATGCAGCTTAATCACAATATTGTATCACAATATCTATGTTTGTACATTTTTACTTTGCTGTATGATTAAAGTCAATATCTCATCCTTAAATGTTGGAGCTCACAATTGACGGAAGACAATGTATATTTGAGTCTAATGATGCCGGGGCCAAGATCCTTAGACCTTTCTACAAGTACTGTTTCATATTTTTTTCATCCAAGTTAATGGAAATTGTGTTTAATGATGTCATTTCTGTTGAAGTTAAAATTGGAACTCCTACATTAATTATAAAGCACAGATCCACCTGGTAAACAATCAATGTGGGACTTAGCACCCATGTACTGCCATCAAAATCCTCCTACCTAATATGCTGCTTAATCACAATATTGTATCACAATATCTATGTTTGATTTTTCCTCAAAGTCAATATCTCATCCTCCCATGTTGGGAGCTCACAATTGATGGAAGACAATTTATATTTGCACTATGCTTCAGAAGGAATTGTTGTAATTATGATTGGAACTCCTAGAATTAATAATAGTAATTCCAGCTAGTAAACTATCAATATGGGATTTAGCACCCATGGGATGCCTTCACTATCATCTTACCCAATTTGTTGATCAGTTTCAATATATTGCATCATGATCTTTATGTTTGTACATTTGGAATTTGCACTATGATCAGAGTCGATGTTTCATCCTTTTTTATGTTGGGTGTTCACAATTATATGAAGGAAGGAAGGAAGATACTGTATATTTTTCTTTGCAGTATGTCGACATAGATCTCTTTGTTGACATACAAGTTTCTTTAAGTGGGTTTCATGTATGTAACTGATATTTCCCTACTGACTAACAGATTAATGTGACAATATATGATTGGGATATAATTTGGAAAAGTGCTGTTCTTGGTTCTGTGACTGTTCCAGTTGAAAGTGAAGGTCAAACAGGTGCAGTTTGGTATACATTGGATAGCCAATCAGGACAGGTATCTTCCTTTTTGTTGGTTTTATTAATTTTATTTTGACGACCTCCTGTATCATTGGTTATTCCTTATAGAGACCAAAAAAACTCTGGTATTTGCTTGTCAGGTTTGTCTCCATATTAAAACAATAAAATTGGCCGTAAATTCTCCCAGGTAGCCTTTTTATATCTTTTTTTTTTTTTAATCAGTTAACTCATTGACCTCTCCCTCTCTCTCTCTCTCTCTCTCTCTCTCTCTCTCTCTCACACACACACACAATAGTTGATTTTTTGATACTTTCCAGGTAGATATAAGTACATGTATTCAATTGGTCTTTTCTAATTTTTTTTTTTCATGCGCTCTAGGAACTAAGCTTAAGTATATGATTGTGTTGATGACATGCATGCATATCTATAATTGAGGGTATTGCATTTGACTTGACTCTAAACTTATCTTTGGTAATAATCTCGTAACTTATCTTTGGTAATAATCTCGTAACTTATCTTTGGTAATAATCTCGTAACTAGGTAGGACCCCTCAAGTATTAATGATGTAATCATATTTGGTTCTTGATAACAATTATTCTTCTATCAAAATTACTAAGATTTTACTATTAGGGCTATTAATGGCTTTGTTGGAGCTCCTACTCGAAGAAGGATTTCTTTAGATAAACAAGGGCCGACAGTGGTTTACCAAAAGCCTGGGCCTCTTCAAACAATATTTAATCTCCCTGCAGATGAGGTGAGTTGCATAGACTCTGTTTTTATGGAAATTGTTTTCTCCTTAGCTCTCAAATAGCACTTATATAACCACAAATGTGTGGGGGTTGCAAGCCTAAGAAATTGTGTCTATTTCAGGTTGTTGATCATAGTTATTCTTGTGCACTTGAGAGGTCATTCTTGTATCATGGCCGTATGTATGTTTCCGCATGGCGCATTTGCTTCCATTCAAATGTTTTTTCTAAGCAGATGAAGGTTAGCCTACCATTCTTCTTTCTTAGGTTGGCCCAATATTGTACTGGTAAATCATTCATTTAAGGAATCAGGAAAATTTCGTTAGTGCAATTTAATCTTTTCAGCTCAGATACCAAATCAACTGGTCACTTTCAATGTGCTCAACTTGCGATTTGGTGCAAATATTTTGTGTATACATTAAGCTCAACTTATAAGCTCTATAGAATTCTACCCGTTAGGGTGCAGTTAGACGTGAAAGGGTGAGTTTAGGATGAACTGTAAACCCTGACATCTTGAATTTGGTTCCTTTGGATCACCTTATTTGTGGTTCTAGAGGATGGGGATGTGTTTTTGGGATTTTCCCCCAGGGATGAGTCCAAATGGTTCTCCCTCAATGGGGTTTCATGTCTTCAAAAAAGTTTTATTTATTCTCAATGTAACGGAGTAAGATTCATGTCTTGGGTTGTTTTTAAAATAAGTAGTTTGATTTATTTGTCACATGGCAATGGTGTGACTTCATTCAGCTTTTTACTGAGGTCAAGTGATGCAGGCAGCAAGAAGCCCATGACAGAGCAATATTAGAAGTATTGGAATTCTTAAAAATAGGTTTGACTATGATACGGGGCCCAGGGTACCCTTTGTAGGTTACATTAGTTATTATTGAGTATTGATTCTTACATTTACTTTATCTGCATTAAGAAGTCTCAGGTCTACTTGATCTTAGGCTTATATAATGTTAGGAGTCAAGGGTATTTCTAGAACTTTTAGATTTCTAAAACAAGTTTCAGTCCATTGGCTGCTATTATGGACTTTTTTATGTTATTAGATTTTATTTGTGGGGGGTTGTGGTAGTAGTTAGTTTGGACTGGTAGTCAAAGCCCATGGATTTTTATGTGATTTTTGGCAAATTATGCTTTTGAGATTTGTGGATGCCAAAAGAACTCTTTAAGTGCATGCATAGGGAATTTGGTGTGATGCTTAGATGCATCTTCTTCTGTTTTTCTAGTAGTATTCCATCAAATTCCAGCCAAGATAAATCTGAATTTCACATATAAAATAAAAATAGTTAAACCATCAAACCACCCATCCATGAAATAGATCCCAAACAACCACTGAATAGCCACTCCGAATCCCAAGTTTTCCCCTTTTCTTATCCTCAAACCTTAGCCTTACCCTCTAGACTAAATATGAAATTGTTGTAGGGCCTTTGGACCCACCCTTGGGGAGTAAACTGCAGATACCTAACCACACCCACCAAAACTATGTAGTAGGTAATTCTGGGAAACTCTTAAGTGTAAAATCAAACTTAGGAGGTCCAAGTCCTACGGCTATAATACCTTGGATTGAGTATAGGAATGTGGTGAATGAGATCCCACATTACTTGGGAGGGAGAAGTTCTCTCCCTTTATAATAATAGTAAGTGGCTATGTGTAACACCCCCTTCCCGTAGGCTAGGTGTGTCACGTGTTTTTCATAAAATAAACCCGGCAAGAGATCTCATTTTAAAAAAAATAATTTAGGATTTATTGCATAAAACTTTGTCTGATAAAAATGTCTTCAAAAAAAACTTAACTGAATAAACTGAATAAATTTATGCCATAAAAGTAATTTATTCTAGAAGGTCTGAAACTAAAATAACTGCTCCTTCTAATCCTGGCCTGTCTGCTCGTAATCATCATCATCACCTGGGTGGTTAAAAACATGAAAACAAACTAAAATGAGTCGAATACTCAGTAAGAAATCCATCATATCGTTAACATACTAAACATAAGGTTTTCATAAAAGTTTTTCATGCTGAGAACTTAAAATTCATGACTGTTCATACTGATGCTTATGCTATGCATGACTGATTTATCTGAGTTAACTGACTGATCTGATTTAACTGACTGTTCTGATTAACTGACTGAACTGACTGGCCAACACACTTAACCCTGTGTGTGAGGTTGTGCACCGGCCCCACATCCCGTGGCCACGAGGGGAACCGCTGATAGTACTCTAGCGTACTATGGTGGACCACGACTGAGTTCGTGGTTTGCACACCACCCTGAACTGAACTGCATTGGTACCATGCATCTGAATGGCCATCTGATTAACTGAACTGATCTTATCTTGCACTTGAACTTAAGATAACTTATGTGTCTTATGACCATGAGATGCATGACATAATACATACATAATTATAATTTCTGAATTTGAACATGATGCGGAATGACATGATCAAATGCTATGCTGGATGACATGTTTGCATATGACATGAGTGGTACATAAACAAAGGCTGTCAATGACTTGGCTTGAATAATACTTAAACATAAGCTGACTGTGATGATTCTAATTTGTGATCAAATTACTTACCTCGTAGTGCTATTTCCTGAATCTCGCTTCGTAACGCGTCACCTATATAAAGTATTAAAAGTCACTAAATCTGTCTAGGAACCATATCCTAATATCCTACTTAACAAAATTCATACTGTATAATCTAATGAATAAAAAATGTTCTGTTTAATATAAAATCAATGAAAGTTATAACTTAAATTATTTAAAATACTAATAGCATAATCTTACTTAATTAAATTTCTAATCTGAAAGATAGTCAAATAAATCTTTTGTTTAACACCATAAAACCAATAAATTCTTATATCTTTAAATTACTTAAAAATACTAATAACATATTATAACTTAGTAAAATATTTGGGCTATTTAAAATAAGTCATAAAAATCTAAATTCTTAAAAGAGATTTACTTTCTTAACATAATTATTTAATCTTATAAGGAATATAATAATTATCAATATTATTTAAATACTCTTAACATATTTCTTTATTTTGAAAATATACACTTCAATAGCATAAATATATCAAAATCTACTATAAAAATATTAGAGGTTCACTTCATAACATAGATTTCAAGTATTTAAAATAAATGATTAACCATTGAAATTTAAATACTAATATAATATCTAATCTTTCAATATTATTAAATATATAACATAAGAAATCTTAAAAATCTAGTTAAATAGTTAACTGGATTATTAATTAAAATATCAATAGTATACAAATATACTTTAAAATAGATTTCAAATTCTTTGAATACTTTCTTATAAAAATGATCTTATGATTAATATTTTTATATAATAAAATATAACTCCTCTTTGAAATATTAAGTCTAATAAAATCACTAAAAATGTTTGAAACATCATAAAATTGGCCCAATTTAAAATTACATATTATATGACTAATTATCCTCAAGTTTTAGCCCACAAAAGAATTGCCCATCAGATTTAAGACAAGGCCTGAAACACTTTTAAAACAAGGCCCAATACATTTTTTAAAACACAAGCTAAACAACCAACACATTAAACTAAGCCCAAATTTATATTTTAAAACACAACTTACAATTAAGCCCAGTATGTATACGGCCCAAGGCCCGATTGCATGAAATACTCTGATGATACAAACTTATTCGGCAGATACAAAGGGAACGTGCAGTGCAATGGACGTGCAGTGCATACGAGAGAACAATAGAGGCTCACCGAAGGAGGAGCTGGCGTGCAGCGGCTATGGGTGGCTGGCGGTCGTGCTGGTCGGCGGTTTCTGACGCCGTGGGTTGTGATCCGATGACCCGGGGTGGTCTACTGCGGTGGTTACTGATTGCTGGAAGGGACAGCGACGTTGGCTCGGCTTCGGGCTTCCCGTCTGTGGATGCTGCGGCGGTGGCTTATCGGAAGGCAGTGGGCTAGACAGGGCTGCAGGTCGGCGGCTTCTGTGGCTGTTTCCGGTGGCATCGAGATGGTTGCTGCCATGGATGATGGTGAGTGCAGCAACAGACAGCGAGAAACGTGCGGCTGTACTCTGTTTTGGCGAAGAGAAAACAGGGGACTATCCGTATGGGTTGTCCGTAGCTCACGGTGGACAGGGGCCGATTTGGGTGGTGCAGAAACCGAGGGATATGGTGCTGTGCTGCTGGGCTTCACACGGGAAGGACGTGGAGGTGCAGATGCGGTCGTGTGCTCACTGGGTGGTGTCCGTGTGGTTTGTTACGAGACCATGGAGCTGCTGCGGTGGAGGTTTACGTGCATGGCGGTGTGAGGCATGGTGGTTTCCGTGGGGTTAACGGCAGAGGAAGAGAAGGAGGCAGCGTACAAGGGAGGAAGGCTTCGAGGGAGGTTACGGCTTGGAGGTTTTCTTCATGAATCATAATTGTGTGCGTGTGTTTCTATATATATATATATATATATAGATGTTAGAGAACCAAAAGGAAACCCTAGAGATGCAGCGTGCATGCGAAGGACACGGTCGATAGAGCCAAGTGAAGTCGTAAACAGCTAGGAATGTGTACGTGCATGTGCAGTGGATAAACCGAACGTAAGAGTTGGTGTAGTTTAGGATTCTTAAAGAGATAGAATAATAATCATATTATAATAATAACAATAGAAATAATAATAATAATAAAATATTTATAGCTATAGGAAAATACATAAAATGTATCTATACTCTATAGCCTAATATTAGGGTCGGGTTGTTACACTATGGTAGTCACTTTGATTGTCTTTTTGGAGTATAGGTTCATATGTGGTTTGGGCCTCCTTGAATCATACTTAATGCCAAGCTCCAACTAGAAATGCAAGACTTGAGCCGTGCCAACTATGATGGAATGGCCTAATGAGGATGTCATGGGAGAGATTGTAATACCCTAGATTGAGAATAGGAAGGTGATGAATGGGATCCACATTGCTTGGAAGGAAGAATTTGTTGCACTTTATAATGATTCCGAGGGGGGGCTTTCCTTTAGTCGTTACAACAACTTTATGCATGCCATTAGACCACTAACCCCAATAGGTTGCTAATATTAATATTTGATGTGTGTTTTGCCTTTTTACCTATTAAAAAAAGGTTGCTACTAGATAAACTCCCGCAACTAACTTCTTTGTTTCCATTGTTGAGAGTTGTCTATTTCCTTATGTGTACTGTACCATTTACTGTACCTTACTGTACCATTTTTAATGTATTTGCCCTCCTTAGTATAAATAAGAAGCTAGAAGAGAAGGAAACATTATTCCGTGGAATTCAATTGTCTATTCTCTTTTACTCTATTTCTCTCATCCTACTCTATTTTCAACTTGGTATTAGAGCGTTCTTGGGCTGTTAGGGTTAGGTCAGTATCAAACAAGGTCACTCACGGCAGCCCGCGGCAAGGAGGTTGAACCCATGGGTCTGATCGAAGCCTTTTGGGAACCCCATTGACCAAGCCTCACGGTGAACTCATGATGTTTGGCTGTAATTTCTGGGGAAAAAAAAAAAAACAACGAGAATGCGATCTGGAGTTGGGATGATGAGATCGGCCTGATAGTGATATTACTGAAGTGAAATCGAAGCATTGACGCCTCTAGTTCCTTCCGATCATCACGATCTAGAGCTGGGAGAACGTCGAAGCCTAGAGAAGGTCACGACAGCCCAAAGATGCACGTCGAAGCTCAACGCAATCTGGAGTTGAGAAGTACGTCGAGAAGCCCAGAGAAGGTCATGGGTAGCCTGCGACATCGACGATGAAGCTTCGAGAAGCACAAAGAAGCTCTCTGCTATTCTGGCGTCACTGCGGCGAAAACCTAGGGTTTTTTCTTTCAAAAAGACTCGGGACTGAACAAGGCATGGAGAAGGAGATTTCAAGATGGAAAAAACGACGTGTCGTGCAGAAACAGGAGCAAAGGCTGCGCTAGTAGCTGCTAAACGACCTGTGGTTTTTTAGGTATGAATTCAGTAAAAAAAAAAAGGAGCTATTTGGTTGGTTTCTATGATTGATCCAAAGAAGAGTGAAGGACAGACCAGTGACAATAGAGTAGAAAGCCAAGTGATCTACTAGAATGAAAAATCCAACCCAATTGTGAAATTAGATGGGCTTAATTATTTGGCTTGGTCCCAATCTGCATTCTTGTACATCAAAAGTAGAGGGAAGATTGAATGGCAAGATCCCCGAACCAAAGTTGGATGATTCTGCTTATGATAGATGAGAAGCTGAAAATTCCACAATCATGTCTTGATTATTGCACTATATGCAACCTGATATTGGTAATGGTTTCCTACTTCTTCGCACTGCAAAAGAGGTGTGTGATACAGCTGCTCAGACCTTTGCAAAGAAAGGGAATGCAGCTCAAGGCTATGCACTAAAGTGACAAATTCATGGGATGACCCAAGGTGAGTTATCTGTGACTGCTTACTTTCATCAACAATGGGCTTTGTGGCAAGAAGTGGATCACTATCAGAATTTTCAGACGGAGTGTACTACTGATTTTGGAAAAATCCGAAAGATAATAGAAGAGGAACGTATTCATGCTTTCCTTGGAGGATTGAATGAAGAGTATGATGTAGTTTGGATTCAGATTCTAGGAAAGGATCCTCTACCGTCTCTTTGGGAGGTTTTTTCTTATGTTCAAAATGAGGAGAGTTGTCGTGGTGTGATGCTTCATTCTCTTCCCCATGATTGATCTGCCTTGCTTACTGCTACTCAGTGTCTTGATAAGCCAAGTAGGGATCGTGATGTTTGGGGGGGGGGGGATGCTGACACTACAAGTGAGAAGGATAAGTTGTTTTGTGATCACTGCAATAAACCACGACATACTCGAGAGACTTGTTGGAGACTTCATGGTCGTCTTACGAGAGGTAGAGGGGGTCGCTTTGGTGGTGGTACTAGGCCGCGTGCTAATCACACTTTGACTGTGGACTTTACACCTACCATGTCTATGCCTAGTCCTTATACTTTGGACCCTAGGGCTTAACAAGGAAGAACTTGACACACTCCGTAGGCTTATGTCTAAGCTGGACTCATCCACCACTGCATCCTCCTCATTTGCTCACTCAGGTAATTTGGCCACATCTCTAAGTGCATCCACCATTGAGTCTAATGATTCTTGGATAACTGATTTGGGGGCATCCGATCATATGACTCGTTTATCATCCCCCCTTTCTCTTCATATCATCTCTGTCCAGGTAGGGACAAGGTTAGAATTGCTGATGGATCCCTATCCTCTGTGTCTGGTAAAGGTTCAATTCCTGTGACTGAGTCTTTGTTTCTTTCAGATGTTTTATATGTTCCTAACTCTACAAATAATCTTCTCTCCATCGCTCTCATTACTCTAGCCTTAAATTGTCGAGTGATTTTTTATTCTAACCAGTGTTTTTTCCAGGACCTAGCCACGAGGAGGATGATTGGCAGTTGTAGCTTGAATGATGGTCTTTACTATTTGGATTCGCAGATCAAGACACCTGGACAGCTCAAACAGGCTTATCCTACCACCCGCATTCACAACTGTATGTCTATGGCATGGCTTTGTCATCAAAGATTAGGGCACCCGTCTTCCTTCTTGTGAGATGTGGGAACTTTCTAAATGGTGTTGCTAAGAGGAAGAATAGGCATCTCTTAGAGGTCACCTGTGCCTTACTTTTTTCCATGCATGTTCCAAAATCTTATTGGGGTGATGCTCTTCTTACAATAGCCTACCTCATTAATCGAATGTCATCTCGTGTCTTGAATTCTAAGACACCTTTGTTACACTCATTGTCTAGCTCCCTGTTTGTTGTGCCTCCAAGAGTGTTTGGTTGTGTTTGTTTTGTTCATGTTCATGGGCCTGCTCGTGGTAAATTAGATCCTCGATCTCTCAAATGTATCTTCTTAGGGTATTCTCCCGCTTAAAAAGGGTATAAGTGCTCTCTTCCACCATCACAAAAATGGTTTGTCACTATGGATGTCACATTTTCTGAAACTCAACCCTATTTTTCTTCCTCTCAGACTTCTCTTCAGGGGGAGAATGAGAGTGAAGAGAAGTCATTTGTGGATCCGTTAGTGACATTTATCCAAGCTAAACCAGCAAACCAATAGCAACCTACACCCTTGCAACCTTTACCTTGTGAAAACCAACAAAAAGAGCCAGAATCAGAGCCACATATTCATAAGCAGGGTGAGCCTCCAGGTGCAGAATTGAGAGTCTACTCACGACGCCAGAATAGTAAGACCGACACGTCATCTACTTGCCAGTCATCCAACCCAGAATCAGGTAATTCTTTGTCTATCCCAAAACTCCTCAACTCCTATTGTTCATGATATGGATTTACCTATTGCACAACGTAAAGGAGTCAGATCTTGTACCCCAGCACCCATTCTCTAACTTTGTCTCTTACCAGAACTTGTCACCCTCATATCGTACTTTTATTTCAAATTTGTCCTCTGTGTCCAGTCCAAAATATCTACAGGATGCACTTAGTGACCCAAAGTGGAGAGAAGCAATGCAAGAAGAGATGAAAGCCCTTGTTAAGAATGACACTTGGGATTTGGTTTTCTTACCTAAGGAAAAAAAGGTTGCGGGATGTAAGTGGGTGTTTTACACCGAAACTTAAGCCTGATGGATCTGTTGATGGACTAAAGGCAAGATTAGTAGCAAAAGGGTTCGCATAAACCTATGGGATAGACTACGAAGAGACATTTGCTTTTGTGGCAAAGATGAATTCAGTTCTGATTTTGCTTTCTTTGGCAGCAAATGAGACTTGGCCATTTTATCAACTTGATGTGAAGAATGCGTTCCTTCATGGAGACTTGGAAGAGGAAGTGTATATGGAACTTTTCTCTGGTCTTGAGTTTCTTGAGGCCAAGGGTAAAGTATGCAAACTAAGAAAAGCTCTATATGAGTTGAAGCAATCTCCAAGAGCATGGTTTGAAAGATTTTCCCAAGTTATGCAGAAATATGGCTACAAGCAGAGTCAAGTAGATCACATATTATTCATCAAGCATACACCATCAGGTAAGATGACTGCACTTATTGTGTATGTTGATGATATTGTGATAACCGGAAATGATGATGAAGAAGTGAAGAACTGAAAAAATACTTGGCCAGTGAGTTTGAGATAAAAGACCTTGAAAACCTGAAGTATTACTTAGACATTGAAGTTGCACTATCTCAGCATGGGATTTTTATCTCCCAAAGAAAGTATGTTCTTGATCTCCTCGAGGAAACTGGGATGCTTGGATGCAAGGCAGTTGATAATCCAGTAGAACCTAATGCTAAGTTGGGAGAAGTTGCTGAAGGAAATATGGTAGATAGGGGCAGAGATCAAAGATTGGTAGGTCGGTTAATTTATATATCCCACACTCAACCAAATATTGCCTATGCAGTTAGTATGGTGAGTCAATTTATGCATTCACCACGTGAGTCTCACATGAAGGCAGTCTATCTGATTCTTAGGTATCTAAAGTCATCACCAGGAAAATGCTTGTTGTTTTCTAAGCATAATCCCTTTAAAATAGAAGCATATACAGATGCAGATTGGGCTGGATCAGTGGAGGATAGAAAGTCTACTTCAGGTTATTGTTCCTTTGTGGGAGGAAATTTGGTGACATGGCACAGCAAAAAGCAATCAGTGGTTGCTAGATCAAGTGTTGAAGTTGAATTTCGAGCTATGGCACATGGAGTATATGAGTTACTCTGGTTGAAGATGTTGTTAAAAGAGCTGAAGGATGATACTACAGAGCCTATGAGGTTGTACTGTGACAACAAAGCAACAATCAGCATTGCACATAACCCAGTGCAACATGATAGAACCAAGCATATTGAAATTGATAGGTATTTCATCAAAGAGAAACTGTGTGCAGGATTGATTTGTACCCCTTATGTGAAGACAGGGGATCAGTTGGCGTACATCTTAACAAAAGGAGTTACTAGCAATATGTTTCAAACAACTCTTGGCAAGCTGGGCATGAGAGATATTTTTGCATTAGCTTGAGGGGGAGTGTTGAGAGTTGTCTATTTCCTTATGTGTATTATGCCATTTACCGTACCTTACAGTACCATTTTTAATGTATTTGCCCTCTTTAGTATAAATAAGAAGCTAGAAGAGAAGGAAATATTATTCCGTGGAATTCAGTTGTCTATTCTCTTTTACTCTATTTCTCTCCTCACACTCTATTTTCAACTTCCATCACTTCAAGTATCACATTTTTCTAACATTTCGTCACTTAAAACCTTTTTAGAAATTAGCCTAGGTTCTTTCATTGGTGCTACCATACATCATCAAGAGAACTGTTATAAAGCAATTTGATTGTGATAGTTCTACATAAATGTTGGCTTAAGTTTTTGTCTTTAATGAGTATGTGCTATGCTATTCTGAATAAGTTATAATGGAAAAATAGTCAAGCCAAACTCCAGCTTCCATAAGTGTTCTTCTATACTTGTTTACTTAACAAAGCCTTAACTTACTTAACGAAGCCTCACTTACATTTTGAATTGGCTGTATGAGTTATATCCTGCACTTTGGCTTTATCTGGGAGCATACATTTTTTCTACAAACTTTAGGGTCTGCAAAAGGAATGAAGTTTCTCCTATTATTCTCTCCATTAGTCATATCTCTTTTTGATGTTTTTCATCATATTTTTTCTCTGAGGGTGCCTCTAATTTGTGTTGCCTCCATATTTTTTGCAAATGCATATCATAAAATTAGTTACCCTCTTCTTGACCAGCTATTGACTGACTACTCAGGAATTCGAATCATTGAACTTGCTTTTGTCATACCAAACTCTTGTTATCTGCTAGGCATTTATTACTCACAAAGCTTTCATGGAAGCTAATTGCATGATGTTGAGGTCGAATTGTAATCCCTACCAATGTGATCCATCTTTATACCAGGGGAAGTAAGCGAATATGGAAGGAACTTTTTGTTCAGACTACAGAAACAACTGTTTCTTAACCCCAAGGGGTTGGCTCAAGTGGTGAAGACCTTGGTCTTGGGGTATCACTCCCTTCAAGGTCCAAGGTTCAACACCTCATGGGTGCAAACAATCATTTGGGGCTCAGTTCCGTGTAGGGAAACTTCCGAGGGTGCGGTGCACGGGATTGGGGTTTACTTTGTAGGGGTGGGTCCAAAGGGCCGTGCCTTGGAGAGGTTCCCCGATATTTAAAAAAAAAAAAAAAAAAAGAAGAAGAAGAAGATAGCTGTTTCTTATACCTATTTTTTTTTTCTATATTGTAACATAAGCATTTGAGTATCATATTTCATAGTGTAGTAATTGTTAATATGTATAATAGATATTTTTTTTATTCTGTTACTTATCTATTTTTCACATCAAGCAATGTTAGTGGTTTCCCTTAATTTTATGTTATTCATCCTCCATGAAGAAATTTTGAGATTCATGTAATCTGAGTTTTTTCACCTAAATTTATATGACCAATGATTTCCTAGATTTTAATTTTGGGATTGTAATTATAATTGTAATTTCCATAAGGGTACGTCATTCATATTAGCTATGTTTCTATTTCCATTTGACAGGTGCTAATACCGTTTGAAGATATAGATGAGGTACTTTTGTCTCTGTCTCTCTCTTAGGACCACATTGTTTAGCAATACATAGTACTGATTTTTATGGATTTTTTTTTTGATTTTGAAGATACGAAGGAGTCAGCATGCATTTATTAATCCTGCTATAACAATTATTTTACGCATGGGTGCTGGTGGACATGGTGTACCTCCTTTGGGTAGTCCTGATGGTTAGTGATTACTTCTAAATGCTTGAAGGGTTTTTTTTTTTTTTTTTTTTTTTAATTCTTTAAGTTTGGATGAACATATTTTGCGATTATATAGCAGTTTTTATGGTCATACTTTCTATTCTTTGCAAATTGTTTCTTAGGCAAAAAATTTACCTAAGAATTTTTTTTAAAAGAAATTATGACTTTTTTAAGATATGCAATGGGTTTAGCTATTTTGTAGGTTGTTTGTCAAGTTAGAATAGGGTGCTAGAGTGTGCATCCACTGAATATAATAATAATAATGGATTTTAGCTGTTGGCCTGATTTTCTGGTTGAAATCGAAATGTATTCTTTGATATTGTTTATTTTACGCATTGTGATTGTATGTCCATTCCTAATTTTTAGTTTTCTTATTTCAGCTTATAATTAATAATGAATCATGTCATGAGATTCACTCCCTAGTCTTGAGTTGCGTACAGCTTCTGGAAAAGTGCCTCTTCCATTAGAATCTTGATTGTATGCTAGATTTACAGTATTTATGAACTCTTTTTCTTTTCTGCGTGATTGTATTTGTTAATTATGTTTGTGCTTGTGAAACTGGTATTGTTAATGTAAAACTTCTAGAATTTTGTTTGGCAACCCTACCACAAGTACGTGTAGCATCTTGGATCTTGGTTGGTAAATTGGTCTGCCAACGTCTTGGAATGGCCTTGGTTGATTTCTGCCTGAATATGACTTTTCCTTTTGTTACAGACGGCAGTTAAGAGATCTACTTTTTGTAGCACTGTTAAGTTGTTCATCTCGGATTGATATGTTTCATTTTACTGAATAATGCTTAAATTTGGTAGTTAGAACTGTAGACAACTAAGTAAGAATTACTATTAGGAACAAAATATCTGGCTTTATATTTTGTTTTGTGTTTTGTTTGTTTGTTTGATTTTACCCCCCCCCCCCCCGGCATAACTTATATGCAAAAGAATGTTCGTTAGTGCTCCAGATAGGCTAAACTTCTATCTTATGGAATTCCATTAATGATTTGGTTTTTATTTGTGATTTTTGTCCCAAGCTGATGACTGTGTTATTTGGGGGCGTTCTTTTAGGGAACACCCATCATCAGAGGGTTCGAATCTTTATCAATAAAGTTGGTCTGTTAAGTTGTGTTTATATGCCTTCATTTTTCTTTGCCATTTTTCAGGGAGGGTCAGATATAAATTTGCATCATTTTGGAACAGGAATCATGCATTAAGAGCTTTACAGCGTGCAGCAAAGAACTTCCATGACATGTTAGAAGCTGAGAAAAAGGTCCATTTCTTGTACCCTATAAGTTCTCTTTTGATATTGTTGAAGGAATTTGCCTATACAGGAGCTTGGTCGTGGATGTACAATAGATGAGCCTGATTTGAAATTTTGTAGAAGAGACTAAACATCAATTAATTAGTAATTTTGAAAGTAACCATATCTTATTTTAGAAACAGCCAGACATTATTCAGTGTGACATTTTGGCATTGTGCAATATTCTGACTGCGGGTTTATAATCAGAGGTCTTTCAAATTTGTTAGGCTTTGTGGGTATCTCATTTTGGCATGTGCTTAATTCGAACATAAATGAATCAAACCATGAAAAGGTTAGCCATTATGTAATTCCAGATTCATTTAATATAGATTCTGAGTTATAGGCTGTTGATGAAACATGCTAATATATATATATATATATATATATATATATGTTGTGCTTATCAATTACTTTGGTGACTAAATTACTAGAATATATTTGAAGAAAACATAGAATTCTATGACTTTGATAGTTTGTTAACCTTGATGATTGATAATTTTTTTAGTACTTGTGAGACTCTGGATCTAGTTTTCATTGTGAACCTTAATAAGGCTAAGGAACTAAACAGGCAAAAAATAAATAAATAAAAAAGAAAAAAAAATGAAAATGTTGCTAAGTTTAGGCTGTTAATATATCATGCTATCTTGCTGAGAATCGGGCACTAGGAGAGGATTATAGAAAGAGTAGCATAACAGAATTATTGGAAACTTTACTCCCTCGATTCCTCATTCCTCTATATTATTATTTTTTCTTTCTTGTTTTCTTTAACAGCTTGGAAATGATGATGAGGGAAAGTATGATTCTTTCTTTGAACTCTTTATATAGGCACACACTTAAACTGTAAACTGCAATGTCCTAAAAGAAATAACCTTTTACATCTTGAAGTGAATTGAGTGAAGTGTAAGCAAAGCAGAGAACTCATGCACTTCTTATGGAAGTGTTAGGCACAAAATAGAAATTTTTATTTTTCATCAAAGTAGCAATTCCATTGATTCATGATATTTAGTTTTTTCACAGCTTTTGGTATATTTGCAAACCACATGCCCAATTTTATCGTTTCTATGAAGCTTGGGTATATTTTTTAGTGCACAGGAAAATTGGATTGATGAACTTTATGTCCATTATTTAATTCATATTTAGGTCCAGATATTTAACGAAATTAAATAGTCTGTGTGGGAGCTTGAACAATGCTCTAACTTTTGTTAATCATCACTTTGTTTAAAAGGAACTGTATGTGCGTTGTATTTAGCAATGTCTGCTTTACTTGGATCATATATGCGGTTGTGCTAGACACTTTGCTTCCAGCTTCATGAGGTTTTTGTCTCAAGTGTGGCTTGATCTTTTAGTGACCACTGCCAATGCTGCATTTGAATCAGTGCATCAGCAACTGTACAGCTTATTGCTGGAAAAGGATACATCTCTGGTTATTGAAGATTACATTGATTCAATGATTTTGAATTTTTATAATGCACTATCCCTTTTAGTTAATTTCCCGCCGTTTATTCTTCATTTCGCCAAGGCTGGATTTCTTATTGTTTAGCTTTAAATTTTCTCTTGATCTTTATACTCTCAAACTGTTTGGATGGTACATGTGATCTGCTGTTACTGTTATGTACAGGAGAAGGCAGAGTCAGCTCTGCGTGCACATAGCAGCTCTGTCAGAGGAAGTAAAACACAAGCTAAGATTCCTGAAGATAGTATGCCAAAAACTGGAAAACTTCAAGCTTTTATCAAGGAAGAAGCTCTAGTCCCTATATACAATGTATGCATTGTTTTTTTCCGTTACCTCGCAGATATAGTTCCTAATCTTAACAATATTAGCTTGCGAGTAATTAATCTTCTCCACAGGATGTCTTTCCATGCACAGCTGAGCAGGTCTTTAATATATTGTTGAGCGATGATTCAAAATTTACAACTGAGTACCGTTCAGTTCGGAAGGATACTAATCTTGTTGTAAGTAACATGCTAACTTATGGTCATCATCTTTTTTTATTTTCATGATTTCGTTGTATCCATCTCTAGCTCCTTTTTTTTTTTTTAATTAGTAATCGATATTATTAATAAAGATAGGCATAGCCCAAGTACACAAGATGATATACAAGAGATAAGACCTATCTAGGTCGAAGTAGCGGAAACAAGAAAATCATGAAAATTCAGGCCATTAAAATCTAAAGCTATGGCCCTTAGAAATAAAGTACGGAAAAATAAAGCTCGAAGTTCCTATGGTGACCGCTCCTTGTTTTCGAACGTCCGGTCATTACGTTCTTGCCACATGCAGCACATGATGTAGGTCGGGATCATCTTCCACCCCTCAATTTGTGGGACACCTCCTTGGAGAGTCTAGTTGGCCAGTAACTCAACAACTGTTGCAGGCATTACGTACGATAACTCCACCCGGCTAAGCACTTTGGTCCACAAGGCTCTAGCTATCTCATAGTGTAACAAGAGATGTTCTACTGTCTCGCCGGATTGCTTACACATACAAACCAATCTAGGATGACAACCTTGCACTTCCTCAGGTTATCGGTTGTCAAGATCTTCCCTAGTGCTGCTATCCAAGTAAAGAAGATCACTTTAAGAGGCACCTTATTCCTCCAAATTTTCCTCCATGGGAACTAGTTGTTTGGTAAAAGTGTAAGGGACTTGTAGAAGGAGTGAACCAAGAAGGCACCCTTACCCGCTGGTGTCCACCATAGCCTATCAACTTGTTGTCCATTCGACACCACAAAAGATAATAGGCTGAAGAGAGTCTCAAAGTTGTCTACTTCCCAATCTTGCGCCACTCTACTGAACATGACATTCCACTGAACTTGGTCCTCTGATTGAAGCATGAGGTCCGCAACTGAAGCTTCTTGATCACGTGCCACTCAGAATACAGCTGGAAATGAATCCTTTAAGGCCTCATCCCCGTACCATATGTCCCTCCAAAACTTTATCCAAGAACCCTCGCCCAACACTAATTTAGAATGGCGATTAAACACCCCCCCCCACCCATGCCTGATGTGCTTCCAAAGTCCAAACCCCCACTCCATAAGCCCCATTTACCTCTCCAGTACACCAACCACCCCACAAGTTTCCATATTTACAATCAACCACTAATTTCCATAGGGCTTCTGGTTCCATGTTTTACCTCCATAACTACTTCACGAGTAGGGCCCGATTGAATGTTCTCAAATTTTTCATACCCAACCCACTTGACGAGATTGACCTGCACACCTTATCCCAACTGACTAAGTAGAATTTGAATTCTTCCTCCAACCCGCTCCATAAGAAATCACGATATAGTTTGTCAATCCGAGCCACCACACTAGCTGGAATAGGGAACAAAGACAAGAAATATGTAGGTAAATTAGAAAGGGTACCCTTAATAAGAGTTAACCATCCACCCTTTGACAAGTACAATCTCTTCCACCTTGCCAATTTTCTTCCTATCTTCTCGATGATTGTATCCCAAATGGATGAAGCCTGTGAGGTAGCTCCCAAAGGCAATCCCAAATAAGTCATGGGGAGAGAGACTACCTTACACCCAAGTATTCTAGCTAATTGTCGAGTATTGCTGATGTTCCCCACTGGCACTAATTCTGACTTATCGAAGTTCACTTTCAAGCCTAACATTGCTTCGAAGCATAGTAAAAGTGCCTTTACTGCCATTAACTGGTTTTGATCTCCCACACAGAATAACAGCATATTATTTGCAAAAAGTAAATGAGACAAGGTAATAATGCCCCGATTGGGGTCACCAATCGAGAAACTGCCTCAAAACCATTTTAACCACCGCCGATATCATCCTACTAAGGGCCTCCATGATAATCACAAATAAAAGTGGGAACAGCGGGTCTCCTTGCCTTATGCCACGAGAACTACTAAAAAAACCAATGGGGCTACCATTAATCTAGCTCCTAATTGTAACTAGATGTTCTCAATTGTATACTTCTTGTGTACTTGGGCTATGCCTAGTTCTTGATTTAACAAAACTTTATTTTTACTTATAAAAGAATTAATTAAAAGAATTTTTTACTTATAAAAAAATAAATATATTTGGCTAATTAAGTAACGAAGCAAATGGACTTATTCCATATGCAGCAAAACAGTGATATAGATATCAGTTGTGCACACCTTTTAATTGCCTAATATGCTTGGGCAGAGCCTCTGCGAAACTGTACCACTATTAGGTCACAAGACTCAAACATGGTTTTGGTGTTGATGGCTTGTTCAAGGTGTCTCAGTTTATTCCCTATTTTTTCCTTTGAATATAAATATCGAAATAAATTAATGAAATGGTCATGAATGTTATTAAATCCAAGATTCAAGATATATGGGAATCTGATGGCAGAAATATGTATAAAAGCATTTGCAAATAAATCACTATAAAGGCCACGTTTGAGAATCACAGACGCCATAGTGTAACACCAACCAAATTTTTATGGATGAATAGGGAAAAAGGTAGCATTGTTGGGACATAGCCAAGTGGATTCAAAGATGGCAGTGTTCTTGTCTCTGGTTTAGTAATCATTAAGTCAGCAAAAAACTTTTCTCTCCGTACACATGGAAAAAATATGTAGTTTTTTTTTTTTTGATGCCTGGTTGGTGATTCGTTAATGGAGTAATAGTCAGTGTTAGTATGATGGGATTCAAAAGTTCGATTGTGATTGAGTCTAAATTTTTCATACTTGTGAAAGAAGGATTTCTGTTAAGAATCATAGAAAGAGGGTGGAAAGGAGAGAGCACTTTACTACTGGGTAAAAAAATAGTGCAATGGCTTGGAGGAGCTGTGGAGGAATGCTTGAGTGAGGAAATGAAGAATTTTTATATAGAAACTAGGGAAGGATACCGCAGTTTTATAGCACAAAAGTGTTCAAATCGTCGAGGGCAATATATAGTGGTGACCGAGTATTATGAGGGAGGAAGAAGAAGTTTCCTATTGGTACCTGAAGGTTAAGGGGGGAGGGGATGAAGGAGATTAAGGGAGGCTCTGTTGGAGTATCCATTGGAAGGGAGAAACAGAGAGGGGTTGCATGGAGGAGCCCGATCATACAAGGAAGCCCTTGTGCAGGCAGTGCCGCTTCGTGAACAAGGAGGTTGAGAAGGTGGTGTGAGTTTTGATGACAGAAAGCTGCATAGAGTCCCTCTGGGTGTACGCTATGGGGGCTATGGAAAGGAGCTTGTCAGCAGAGATGAAGGGGACGTGAGGCATGTTCTGATTGACATGCAGGGGCAAATGAGGCTGGTACAGATGAAAATGGATGAGGTGCTTAGGAGTGTTGGGTCTAAAAAGGAAAATAAAGGGGGAGAGCATTGGGAAAGGGGTTGTCTGCCTCTGAAGGGCCTTCTGAGGCCCATGGGAAGAATCAGAAGCAGCCCATGGGTAATCCATTGGGTGCAAGAGTTGGGCCTCAGCCCAAAGACCAGTACGTAAGGAAGGCAGGCCCTAGGGTTGTCTCCAGTGGCAAGAGGGATGGGTGCTCACCTCCCACTACGTCGCGATGCATGCCTCCAATGGAGGTGCAGCCGGCGGCGACACAGAGGATGTCGGCGATAACGGTGGTGGCCTCCAATGAAGGCCAGCCAGCGTTGAAAATGATCGGCGAGTCTAGGTTGGTTTCTACAATATGCACGGAGGAAGTCTTCGAGGATGGGGATGATGGCGGTGGCCTGAAGATGCTGGCGGCGACACAGAAGACGCCGATATGCACGGGTGATGATGGCAGTGGCCAGAAGTTGCCGGTGATGTCACAGATGAAGTTGAAATGCACAGGTAGTGGCTAGAAGTTGCCAACAACGACCCAGACAACGCTGATATGCAAGGTGGAGATGCAGAAAGTGACCGGTGAGCCCATTATGGCTTCCTTGACATTGTTGGGGGGTAAAAAACCGTTATGTACAGATAACACCGAGATGCACACTATGAACTTACCCGCACAGTTATGTGATGACTCTGAGATAGATGAAGAGGAAGGGTTGGGCTCGGATGGTTTATCACATCCCGATAGTGAGCAAGCCACTATGTGTGATGAAGAACATTCTAGGAGTCTCTCTCAGGCACTAAGTGGACAACTTGGGCTTGAGGATATTTCGTTGGTGAAGGAGACTCAAGGTTTGTTGATGGACTACAGGGGGGGTGATCTAGTTCCCTTGAGTTACATGTTGCTAGTTCATTATAATGTATCAGATTGGGTATTTCATAAGGTAAAAGAGTTACAAAAATACATGGGGTTGGAGTGTGAAGGCCTATGAGGAGCAATTTATGGCACTGCTTACAGCCATTGAAGTTGGACACCAATGGCACAAAAAAGCTAGATCAAAAAAACAACGCAAGTTGAAAAGATTGACTTGGTCTATAAACTCTGAGGGTAGCTCCAGCAGGGGCAGGTCAAAAGGGAAGGGGCTGACTTTCTCTCAATGAAACCCAAAATAATATCGTGAAATGTTCGTGAACTCAATGAGGCTAATAAGCGTCTCCAAGTAAGAATTTAGGAGGTGTCTTGTTGATGTGGGATAATAGACGGGTGGTGGAGAAAATAGAGGAGTTTATAGGGTTATACTCGATGGCATGCTCATTCAAGAGTGTATCATATAATTACTTGTGGGCTGCAAAGTGTCTATGGTCCAAACTTAGCAACAATGGAAAATTATTGTGGGAAGAATTAGCTGGAGTATATAGCTGGTGGAACCTACCTTGGTGTATTGGGGGAGACTTTAATGTTACAAGATTTCCAAGCGAGTGTTCGGGAAATAGAAGAATGAGGCCAGCAATGTCAGAATTCTCGGAGTGCATCTTTGATTTGAACTTGGTGGATTTGCCTCTAGCGGGTTGTTCAGCCACTTGGTCCAACAATCAAACTTGGTCTCGTTTGGATCGTTTCTTAATATCACCAAAATGGAAAAATCAGTTTCCGGATGTATGGCAAAAGCAAATGCCTCATCTTTGCTCGGATGATTGGCCTATTATGCTTGATTGTGGTGGTCTCCGAAGAAGAAGACGGTATTTCAAATTTGAAAAAATGTGGCTGAAATCAGAAGGCTTTGCAGAGAAAGTGAGACAATGGTGGTCCTCCTGCCAGTTTCAAGGTACCCCCAGCTTCATCTTAGCGGGTAAATTGAAAGAGCTAAAAAAGGATCTGAAGCTTTGGAATATGCATAATTTTGGAGATATAGAGGAGCGCAAGAAAAGCAAGGTGATGGGGATCCAAGAGTTCGAGAGGTTACAAGAGACTCAACCTCTTTCACAGGATGAGTTAGCACAAATGACTATGTTGGTTGCAAACCTGGAAAGGATTATATTATTAGAAGAGACGTCATGGCGTCAAAAATCGAGAGCCTTGTGGTTGAGGGAAGGAGATCGAAGTACCAAGTTTTTCCATAAAATTGCGAACTCCCATCGGAGAATCAAGAATATTGAGATGCTGAAAATCGACGGTGTGGAGTGTAAGGAAGAGCAGGTTATCCACGATCATGTAGTAGACTTCTTTGAACAGCTTTTAATCGAGTGGGAGGGATGGCGACCTACCCTTAATGGCCTTGCTTTCGAAGCCATTGAGCCGAATGATGTATCTCTGATGGAAAGGGCTTTTGAGGAGGCGGAGGTTTTCAATGTAGTGAGGAAAATGGGTAAAGATAAGGCACTGGGGCCTGATGGTTTCTCTATGGATTTCTTTCAAACTTGCTAGGAAGTTATTATCTACCATGACAACCACCACGAGAAAAATGAACATCACAGTTATTATCTATCAATTGTCCAACAAAAATCAAATTGGTAGACAAGCCAGGAGAGACAAAAACATCAATAATAGGAAGAGCTCAAATTATCAACAGCAGTAATAGGAAGAGTACTGCCATCAGCAATCTGAATATTTTGTGTGCCTTTATACTTACGAACACCATGAAGACCCATTGTATTAAGTCATATGATTAGAAGCACCTGAATCAACAATCCAAGAAGTTGAGTTAGTACCCGTACCTTGTAGGCCTAAGGCCATAAAAGCAGACACAATCATCTGTTGGACCATTGTTAGTGTGAGAACAGATGAATCAGAGCTTACAGTGGGGGGCGCAGAAGAAGACAAAGACTAAACAGAAGCCTGAAAAGCTTGAGATTGGCGATTCTGAGGCTGCACTCAACAATCTTTGATGATATGGCCTTCTTTCTTGCAGTAATTACAAACTTTCTTAGGACAATTGCGTGCAATGTGACCAAACTCTGTGCAACTAAAACACTGCAACTTATTCTTCCCTCTCTCTTGTGCTGCATAGGCTACAATAACAGTTTCAGAAGTCATACCTATCTGAGTGGAAAGCCATTGTTCTTCATGCAATAAGTCTCCCAAACAAATATCCAAAGAAGGAATCGGATTACGGTTCAATAAACCAGCCCGGACAAGTTCAAATTCAGGCTGCAACTTCATCATGAATTGATCACGTTGACTCTCAGCATGAACCACTTGAAGAGCTGCTTGTGCCTCCAGGGGAATCTTAGCATGAACAATTGCAGAATATTCGCTCTAGAGATTAATAAAACCAAAATAAAATTGTTCAATGGTCAAATTACCTTAACTGTAATTACTAATTTTCAACTCCAATTGGAACTTCCGAGCACTGTCATCTTGGTGATAAATACGGTGGAGATAGTCTCACATAGCCTGGGTCATAGTAAAACAACGAAGATTGGTCACAAGATGGGGCTTAATCGTCTTCAACAGCCAAGAAACCACCTTAGCATCCTTGACCTCCCATTGTGCAAATTAGTAACAAATATGATTTGATAACTCTTTTCCTTTCAAAAACATCTAAACTGAAATTCTCAAGTAGGAAAATCCTTCCCCGTAAAGCGAACAATAGTATTCTCAATAGACATGATGAAAGACACGTAAAAAATAGTAGCAAATCCACCCAAAGAAACCAAAATAGATGTTGATGGCCCAAGAAAAGAGACAGCCCACAATAAATCAAGGCACGGTAAGTAAAAGACCAACAGCTGGCCTAATAAAGCAGCCCAACAAAGGTCAAGAGAGGGCCCACAAGAAAAATGATATGCGGAAATACCTTGCCAGCAAGCAAACGCCAACCCACAAACACAGAGAGCTTCCCGAAACCCACAAAGCACGACAGAAATGGCCGATGGTCACGCAGCCACCCACAGACAACGTCGACGGCCACAAACGGTGCCAACAGCCACCTATAGACAGTGCCAACAAACACCACAGACAGCTCCGAGAACCACATTAAAATGCCAACAAACCCACAGACACCAAAAACAGCAAACCCACCACTGAGAACACCCAAAAACAGCCGAGAACCACCACAGATAGCTCCGACTCCGCAACCTAGAACACCAAGAGCAAGAAAATCTTGCCAAAATAGAGGAAAAAAATTTTCCTCCTGTCGCTCACGAAGGATTTAGACCATAGAGATGAATATTAGAGTAGGGGCTCTAGTACCACGTCAAAAATGGTCTGAATACCCTTTCCATAGGGTTTGCTTTCATTATATAGAAGAGATTTACATATTGATTGCCAGAATTCCAATGCCTAAATGCTATACAAGGTAAGTATTTCCAACATTATTTACAACCTAATTATCTGCTATATACAATCTAGATATGAAGGAAAACATCCCTAAAATAGTACAAATCAAATCCCGTAACACATGTTAACTAGAATTTCCTTCTCTACCTTTTTGGGAGGTGTGGTTTTGGGGAGAGGTGGTGGTCATGGATTCGTTGGTGCATATCTACTGTGAAATTCTCAGTGTTGATAAATGGCAGCCCAACTGGTTTTTTTCATAGCACTCGAGGACTAAGACAATGAGATCCGTTGTCGCCATTGCTGTTTGTTATTGTGATGGAGGCGCTTAGCAGTATGACCTCGGCTTTGGTTCATAATGGTTTCGTGGATGGCTTTTCGATAGGAACCTCAGAAAGGGGAAACATTAACGTATCTCACTTATTGTTTGCAGATGATAGATTTATCTTTTGTGAGGCTGATCAAAATCAAATTCGTGCACTGAAGGCCCTGCTTCTTTGTTTTGAAGTTGTCTCCGAGTTGAAGGTGAATTTCGACAAATCAGAGATTGTGCATATTGGAGGTGTTCCTAATCTACAACAACTGGCCAACACATTGGGGTGTAAGATAGCCTCTCTTCCAATGACTTACCTAGGCCTTCCGTTGGGGCTCCTTCGAGAGTATCTTCTTTATGGGACACTGTGGTTGGGAAAGTAGAGTGTAGACTGGCGAGATGGAAAATGATGTATTTGTCAAAAAGTGGTAGAATTACGTTGATTAAAAGCACTTTATCTAACCTACCAACTTATTTTTAATCATTGTTCCCTATACCTGCAAGTGTGGTGGTTCGAATTGAGAAACTCCAATGTGATTTCTTGTGGAGTGGAATGGGGGAGGAGTTTAAGTTTCACCTAGTCAAGTGGGAGAAGGTATGCCGCCCCATTTCTAATGGTGGTTTGGGCATTAGAAGCTTGAGAATCTTTAATCGGGTGCTACTTGGCAAGTGGTTGGGGAGATATTATAAGGAACCAGAAGCCCTATGGAAATTGGTGATTGAGAGCAAATATGGAGGCTTATGGGGGGGATGGTGCACTAAAGAAGTAAGGGGGACATATGGAGTGGGTTTATGGAAACACATTAGAAGAGGATGGGAGGTCTTGACTAGACACACTAGATTTTATTTGGGTGAGGGCTTCAAGATTAAATTCTGGAGAGATATTTGGTGTGGTAATAGCACTCTACAAGAGATATTCCCTTCACTGTTCAATATTGCTAGTGCTAAAGATGTCTCAGTGGCGGAATTCATGGAGATAGCAGGGGCAGATCCATTGGAACATCACCTTTAAAAAGGCTGCACAAGACTGGGAAATGAGTAGCTTTGAAGATTTTTACTGCCTTTTTTACTCCACAAAACTGAGCATTCAGCAAGAAGATTTAATGTGGTGGATAGCAGATGATAAAGGGGTATTCTTGGTTCGCTTTTTTTATAAGGCTCTTACACAAGAACCCAAAACTTAGTTTCCGTGGAGAAGGCTTTGGAGACATAAGGCGCCTCCCAAAGCAGCTTTTTTGCGTGGACAACCTCGTTGGGGAAGATTCTCACAACTAATAACTTGAGGAAATGAAGGTAATTATTGTAGATTGGTGTTGCATGTATAGAGAAGGGGGAGAGTCTGTAAACCATCTTCTACTACATTGTGAGACAGCTCGGGTATTATGCATTGAGGTGTTCTGGAGATTAGACCTATCTTGGGTTATGCCGAAGATAGTGGTGGAAATGCTGGCCAACTGGACAAATCTAAGAGGCATGCAACAGATTAAAACTGTCTAGAAGATGATCCTTACATGCATTATGTGGTGTTTATGGCAGGAGCGTAATGACAGGACATTTGAGGACAAGGAGAGATCACAGGAGGAGCTGAAAGATTTATTCTTTAGAACACTTTGTACTTGGGCCATTGTTGTTGACTTCAATGGCATGGACCTTCATGATTTTCTTGTCTATAATGTGCCTACATAGTAAGGGCATGCTCTTGTTTATTGTACATGGCACATGGCTATGCCTATTATTTGATCAATAAAATTTTTTTACTTATCAAAAAAAAAGTTCGCAATGTAGTTTTAAGATAATATGGTCTTGGAACAAGAAAGGACGGTAGAAAAGATTTATGAAATGGTTATTTTCCTGAAGAGTTAATATTTAAAATCACCAGGAAATTTTTGGATTTCTCTCCCCCCCCCCCCCAACCCTCCTCTATCTACATGCATAGTATACACACAAGAGGATAATACTTTCTATTGCATTCTTAGCCCTCAAGAGGGTAAGTTTTTCCGTGGAAAAGCATTACCGCTTGGGTGACATTACTTGTGCAGATGGCAACTCTAATGAAGATTTTTAGGCTACGTTTAGATGTTAAGATGAGTTGAGTTGAGTTATGAATAGTAGTATTTTGTGGGTCTCATTGAGATGGGTTTAACATTTTTAGATTGAGATGAATTTAACTTTTTAGGTTGAAATGTATGAAATAGGTTGAGACGGTTTAAATTTTTTATGGGAAATTGAAAATACTTGGGAATATTATTTTGAGTTGAGTTGAGTTGGTTTCATCTTCCAAACATAGCCTAAGGGTCCATTTGGATACTTAGAATATCTCAGAATACTATTGAATAGTATTGAAATAGTTTGAGTTAAGATGTTTTATGGGATTTTGGGAAAGGAGAGAAAAAGTTGAATAAAAATATTATAAAATTAAAAAATTGTTTGAATATTATTTTTGTTTTGAAATTTAAAAATTTTATATTATTTTTTGTGTTTTGTTCGGAAGTTTGGAAAAATTATAATGATTAGGTAATGCTTAGATGAAAAAGTTGAATATTTGAATTTGAAAATGTTTTGTGTTTGAGTGATATTTGGAAAGAAAATATCTAAGAATATATGAGAATACTTTAGTATCCAAACAAACCCTAACTATGGATAATCTAAGGAAGAATCACATCTTGGTAATGGATTGGTGTTGTATGTGCAAGAAGAATGGGGAATCAACCATTATATTCTCTTGCTTGATTGTAAAGTGGCTAGGGCATTGTGGAATTCGTTTTCATTAATTTTTGGGATGAAGTGGGTTATGCCTAAATGGGTGACAGTTAGTGAATTGCTAGAAAGAGCAGATGAGAGCAGTCCATGTCGGGCAGAAGTTTGGCGGATACCATTATGCCTAATGTGTGGTGCCTTTGGTTGGAAAAAGGCCCCTTATTTCTCCTTAGTCTAGTGCTTTCTCTTGTATATTTTTTTCTGTGTGCTTGGGTTGTACCCTGCTTTTCATGAAAGTCAATTCTCTTATAAAAATAAAAGTTTAGGATAGGTTTGGATAGTGAGATAAGAATTTTTTATTTTAGATGAAAGTTTAAAATATTATTTTTTAATATTATTATTGTTTTAAAATTTGAAAAAGTTGAATTGTTTATTATATTTTGTGTGGGAATTTGAAAAATTTATAATGATGAGATGAGATGAGAATTTTATATCTATCACTAGATTGGTTATCAAGTTGACTTGTGTTAGGTTTGTAAACCCATGAGGTTTTTTCCTTATCGAAGGTGTATGTCTTATGTAAGACACAAAGTTTTCTATAAATCCTAAACACACTTGATTTTCGGGGCCGTCATGAATTATTGATGCACATTGGTCTAGGTACAAATGGAGTCATCATAACTTTAGGAAAAGACCAAAGTTTTGAATACCGTTTCGGTAACCGTTTTAGTTAAAGCACTAGAACGAAATATTTCTGTACCGGTACCGTTTCGGAATAGTGTATATATAGATAAATTAATTATATATGTATAAATTATATTTCAAAATAACATTAATGCAAGTCTTAAAAAGTTAAAACTCATTTATAAAACTCAATAATACTTATAAGTTTTCAATCCAACTATTAAAAAAAATAATCACTCATCTTCATCACAAAAAAGAGAGTAGGGATTTGATTTTCAGTCCTCTAGAAAAGGGAATTAAAAAAAATTAAGAAAATAGTATTAAGATGTGAGAATTGGAGTGAAAATTACGAAAATATACTGAAAATATAAAAATACAAAATTTCGGATGATACGCTGAAAACCATCCTGTACACCGAAAACTGGCCGGTATTGACCGAAATGCACCGAAATGGCTGGTAGTTGACCCGGTACAGAACGCCTATCTCCCCCGTGCCGGTTACTATTCCGGCATAGTAAATACCAGTCGGTACGGCCCAATATTCAAAACCTTGGAAAGGACACCCTACTGAATTCTAAGCTTCAGTGTGTTAATACTTATTTGACATTCTTCTAGATAGGAGCCTCTCTTGTATACGTTCTGTGTGTTTCCGCTGTTTAATAAATATTTTTTACTTATCAAGAAAAATGATTTTTTGCTATTCAATTTTATAAAAGTTTATAATTTGTTTTGAATTTTTGGTAATCATGCAGTTTTTCTAATCACCGTCACCAATGTACTCTTCATATTTTCTATCATCTTTTTACTTAAAAAGGCACATTCCCTTTTATTGCCTTTCTTTATTTTGCACTTATCTGTACTAATATTCTTGTTTCTTCGACATTAGTTCCTATGAAACTTAATTGCCTAATGTCCTGAACCAAATGGTGTAGATGGCCTTCCAGTTATGTTGACTTTGATGTGGTTATGCTATTTTCTCGGCTCTACACCAACCACTTAAGAGTTACTGAATTACACGTTCTTACAATGTTCCGTGCTAATTTTAGTGACAATTGAAGTGCTTTGTGCATTTTGAGCTAAATTATCAAAACTTAAGCTCCTCGAATGTATCCTAGGTGCACATTGTGTTGTTTTAGTCCCGTTTGGAGTTGGAAGAATAAAATTTTAGCCTATTGTTTGCAGTTGTTCCCATACCATATTAATGAATGAGGGAATATTTCTTGTGCTCATTACATTAATGGTTTGGATAGCAAACTCAGCTGCGTTTTTTAGCAAAACAGCTAACCAGGACCTCTTGTGGCCCCGGGCATGGGAACTCCAGGAAATGATGTTACTTTGACTCTGGGCAGCTGGGGGTTACACTGATCTCAGTAATATTTTCACAAGTAATAAAACTTCATTGAAAATGCGGAAGGCGCATCGAGGTACACAAGATGTTTACAAGAGAGTCACCAATCTAGAAGTAGAAAAAGACACAAGAAAATTATGAAAAGGTAGAGCCCATTAAAGTCCATAGAGGTTGACCAAAGAAGAGTGTCAATAAATAAAGTTTGAGCTCCTCCAGCGTCTATACACAATACTCAAAATTCGTATCATTCTTTTCCCTTAAAATACACCATACTGGGTAAGTAGGAACCATCTTCCATACTACTGTGTTTGTGGGCTTCCTCCTATCCCTTTCCAAGAATTTAAAAAGGTCCACTGCCCTTCACAGCATGACCCAAGCCAAACATACATGTCTGAAGAAGTCTTCTATAAAGCTCTAGCCATCTCACAATGGAGTAAAAGATGGTTAACGCCCCATTCCTCTTGCACATGTAGCTCCAATCAATCACCATAATGAGTCTTCTTTTTAAATTATCCATGGTGAGAATCTTTTCTAGATTTTCTGAGCAAAAAACACAGCTCTCAACTCTTGAAGGGGCCTCTTGTTTGTTAAATACCTTCCAAGGGAAGGGATTGTTCTCACAAGGGATGAGGACGAATTGTGAACATCCCTTTCTTGGAAGGAACCCAAATCAGTTTATCTTCCCCTTCTCATCCCTAATAAGTAGAAAACAGCCAATCTAAGTAATTTTAAAGTACTACAGTGCAACTTTTTTACCTTGGGAGTTTGTCTATAGTTGCTGGTGGTGGCTATATTAACCTGAGATCTCATGCTACTCTTATGCCATCTCCAGATGGGACAATGGCATGCTGCAGATGAATATGATGGTCAAGTCAGGGAGATAAAGTTCAGATCCCTTTGCAACAGTCCAATGTGCCCACCAGACACTGCCATGACAGAGTACCAGCATGCTGTTCTATCACCAGACAAGAAGTTGCTGGTAATACATCTCGTCCTATTTTTAATTTGCTTAGTTTTTTGTTATCATAATCACCTAACTATGATAACTTTTCGTATGACAAGTGGAGGTTAAAATATTGGGTTTAATTCCGTGGTACTTGAAATGTATTTGCATATCTGAAAATAATTCAAAACTTCCTATGATTCTTTTTGTTGCTCATATACAGGCATCTTCTTTAATTTTCTTTATCTTCGTGGCTTCATTGATTTTTTTTTTAATTTATTAACTATGATGAGAGTTTCCCTTTCTTTTAGGTGTTCGAGACTGTTCAACAAGCACATGATGTTCCTTTCGGGTCCTACTTTGAGGTAATTAATATTTTGTGTTGTTTGCATCTATATTCTCAAAATACTAGGCAGTAATAAATGTAAGGAGTAAGGGTAAGAGAGATGCAGACTCAGGCTCAGTTTGGATACACAAACATTCTTATCTCATCTCATCATTACAACTTTCCCAAATTCTCATACAAAAATATAATAAACAATTCAACTTTTTCAAATCCCAAAATAAAAATAATACCAAAAAATATATTCTAAAAATATTTTATTCAACTACTATTCAAAACATCTCATCTCATCTCATCTGAACTGTCTATCCAAACCCAACCTCAGTATTTTAATAAGTAACCTCACTGTCTACGTCATTGCCTCAAGCTAGTACTTGAGAATTTTCAAATTCACTATTCAACTTTTTTCAAATGAAGATTGAAACTTATTACACATTTGAGCAATAATGCTTTAAGGAGTTCGTGTAAAACACCTTCTACACTTACAATCACTTTAAGAATGGTGATTTAGTACTTATAAAAAAAAAAAAAGAATGGTGATTTAGCTATTTCCATGTGTAGAGCTCCTACTACACTCACAAGGGTTATACACACCCTTTTACATAGGGGTGTAACCGGTTCAGTTCAGTCCAATTTTGGACATTTTTTAGAACCAAACAGGTATACATTGATTTTGAAAATTTAAAAACCGATACCAGACTGATTCAGTACCGAAATTGGAACTTCTAGTTTTTCCGATTTAATGGATAAACTAAGGCCCAGTTTGAATAGTGAAAGTGTTTCATCTCATCTCATCATTACAATTTTTTCAAATTTCCATATAAAATATAATAGACAATTCAACTTTTTCAAATTTCAAAACAATAATAATATTAAAAAATATTATTCTAACAATATTTTATTCAACTTTCAACTTTCATCTCAACTCAACTCATCTCAACTCAGTATCCAAACGGCACCTAAATCATACTCCAACAAAACTTTAGCAAGTGATTGGCCCATATCCCTCATTTTATGTTATATTAATTTTAGTTATAAAATTAAAATTTATATGTTATATCAAAATTCAATTGTTATTGTTAGAGGACATGGTTATAATTAGTATAGTTTATGAGTGTACAATGGTCATTTGTATGTAGTATGTATAGGAAGTTGATTGTTAATGAATATATGAATTCATCTCTCTCTCTATGTTTGACTACATGGTATCAGAGAAAAGTGTAGTTAGCTAGTGGTGGTTGTGCGACGGAACTAGTGGTGGTTGTGGTTGTATGACGGAGTTAGTGGTGGTTGTGCGACGGAGTTGTGGTATCACTGTCGTTGTCTATGGTGGTTAGGGGCCGTTGTCCTCTTCGTCGTTGGCGGCCGGTAGCTGTTTCAAGGTGTTTTCGGTGACCTCAGGTGTCTTCTCCGGTATTGGGCACCAGAATCGAGATCGCCAGCGTCTTCTATGCACACCGGTGAGTCTCCCGCATCAGCTGCCAGAAGCCCTATTTATCACCGACGATGTCGACGTCTTGGAGTGTTTGGTCGCAAGTCTCTACTATCCTATCCTCAACTGCGAATGCCCCTAATTTGGGTAAGGTCTTACTTCTGTCCAAAATAACGTCTATTTGGTAACACGTATACAGTAAACTTATTCCTGTTTAGGATAAGTTATCCTCGTTTTGGATAACTTATTCCAATTTAGGGTTAGTTTTTGAAGTCGATATCGGCGATACCCGAAACACACCCGATACAGGCCGATACAATCCTAAACATACCTGTTTAGACCAGAAACAGAGCGGTTCAGACCTGATACAGGCCGATTCTGAACCGATACTTGCTTGTTTCGGCTGGTACAGGCTTGTTTCGACCAATGCAGATCCGAAATTTGGGTTTCTAATCGGGGTTTCTACTTTTCCAGATTGTGTCTCCCAGTTTTTCATCCATATCTCATATTTTGTGTGAATTATTGTCTCCAAGTTGAATTGTTGTGATACTTTTCTCCATGACAACTAAATTTGAGTCAATGTCTCTTTCACTAAACATTAGTATACCTATGACTTCGGTGAAGTTGGTGAAGTTGAATGGAAAAAACTATATGTTTTGGTCAAAATTTGTTGAAATATTACTTATAAAAAAAAAAAAAAATTCTGTTGAAATGTTTTTGAAAGGCAAAGGTTTTCGTCGTACTCACTTGGTTAATCCAATACCTGAGTCAGCTAGTTCTACATTTGCTCAATAGGAGCAAGAAGATGCTCAAATATTGTCCTTATGTTGACCAGTATTGAGTCTAATATTTGCAACAGCTTAATACATTTTGACGCCGCTCAAGAGGTGTGAGGCATCTCAAACAGATGTATTTGGGTGCTGGGAACATAACCCGTATGTATAAGTTGTGTCAGCAATTCTTTGGGTTGGAACATGGTGCTTTGGGCCTGGAAGAGTATTATTCTTAAGTGATAAGCATATGTGAAAAACTCAAAATGTATCAACTTATCACTTCTGATGTTTCAAGTATGCTAAAACAATGAGAAGATTTTAATGTTGTTTGGTTTCTTGTTTGCTTAAAACCTGAGTATGAGTCAGTGCGTTCTCAAATTCTGACAAGTCCACAGCTTCCCTCATTTCCTAATATGTTCTCCCGATTTCAGCGAGCCACATTATCTTGACAATGATCTCAATTTTCTTCAGATCATAGTAATGAGAGATCTGTTTTAACTGCCTCCTATGTTGCTCCTGGTGGGCGTGGAGGCCGGAGTGGTAGAGGTGCATGTGAGGGACGTGATGCCAGAGGTAATCACACTAGAGGTCGTAAATCTCGTAAGTGCACTCATTGTGGTCGCACTAACCACTCGGTGGACTATTGTTGGGATCTTCATGGTAAACCATCTGGGTCCGCTAATCAAGCTATTTGCCAAGATGCTACATTACCGTCAACAAGTTCCGACCCGACTCCAGAGATTATTAGCATATCGAAAGATGAGTATGATCAGTTTTTGGGTCGCACATGAGCGACTTCATCTTCCATAGCTACTCGTGCCCATTTAGGTACAGCGTTCGCATGTCTTGTCTCATCTACTCAAGATCCATAGATCATTGATTCAGGAGCTAATGAACATTTGACCGGATTTTCTTATTCCTTATCTAAGTTAGATACTTTGACATCTTCAAAGAGTGTTACTCTTTTTAATGGTTCTCTTGCTAAAGTTACAGGCATTGGATCCACTAAGCTCACCGATTCTATATCCTTGTCATCTATTCTATATGCTCCTAGTTTTCCCTATAGTTTGTTGTCCATTAGTAAAATTACTCAAACCTTTCAATGTTCTGTGACCTTTTATCCCTTTGTATGTATCTTTTAGGATCTCAAGACGGGGAAGACGATTGGTACGGAGCATGAAGCCGGTGCTCTGTATTACCTTGATGTCAAACAGTCACCTACTCGAGCCCTCACATCCTCATCATCTGCTTTTGAATGGCATTTTCGCCTTGGACACCCATCTCTTTCTCTTTTGAAACGTTAAGTTAGAAATCTTGAAAATGTGTATTCCTTTCCTTGTGAAGCATGACAGCTTAGCAAACACCATCGTGTGTCTTTTGCGTTCAATTTAGACATGGTTGTTAGATGTTGTTAATTTCGGTCTGAATGCCCTTTCACTAGGGTTTGTGCATTAATATATAGGGTAGAATTTTACACAAGTGCCAGATTTCCTGCCATCAATTCTGGCCAGGTTTACTAGCGTGATTCCTGGTTCCATGTTTCCAGGATTACATGTTTCCAGGTTTCCTGGCTTTATGACTATTTACAATATTAAATCCTAAATCCTATCTAAATTCTATCTTAGTGACATCCCCCCTCAAATTGATGCTGGGAAATCTAGAAGCATCAATTTGTTAATCAAGAACTGATGTCGATGCCGAGAAAGAGCTTTAGTGAAAATATCAGCAGTTTGAAGTGTAGTGGAAATGTGAGGAAGAGTGATCACATGCTTGTCAAAAGATTCACGGATGGAATGACAATCTACTTCGATGTGTTTCATGCGCTCATGGAAAACAGGATTAGCAGCAATCTGAATAGCACTGGTATTATTAGCATGGAGAGGTGTGGAATGAAGTTGAGGAAAGCCAAATTCTCCCAATATCCCACGAAGCCATGTGATCTCAGAGCAAGCGGAAGACATAGCACGATATTCAAACTCAATGGAGGATTTGGAAACTCTGTCTTGCTTTTTACTCTTCCAAGAAATAAGTGCATTGCCTAAGAACATGTACCACCTAGTAATAGAACGACGAGTATCTGCACATCCAGCCCAATCAGCATCACTATAACCCGTTAACTGTAAGGAAGATTCTTTAGGAAAGAACAACCCACGTGTAGAGGTTCCCTTTAGATATCGGATAATTCGCCGGACAGCTGCTAAATGAAGATGTCGAGGGGTTTGCATAAATTGACTGACCTGTTACACAGCATAAGAAATGTCAGGACGAGTAATCGTCAGATAATTCAAACTCCCAACGAGCTGCCGATACAAGGATGGATCTGAAAGAAGCTCGCCTTCTTCTTGATGAAGCTTGAGATTTACCTCTAAGGGAGTAACAACAGAGTTACCCGCTTGGAGGCCAGCCAATAAAATTACCTCCTGCGTGTATCTGTGCTGATGTAACAATGTACTAGTGGAAGTAATCTGCACCTCAAGGCCAAGAAAGTACTGTAGGGGACCTAGGTCTTTCATGTGAAAAGAGGCCTTGAGATGCTGTTGTACTTTCTGAATTAATTTAGTATCGGAGCCAGTGATTACAATGTCATCAACATATACCAGAAGCAATACAATTCCTGCAGAAGTCTTGCGAAGAAAAAGAGAGGAATCAAACTGACTCTGAGTAAAATGAAAAGCAAGTAGGGTAGAACGAAATTTATCAAACCATGCACGTGGAGCCTATTTTAATCCATACAAGGATCGGCGTAGCCGACAAACCTCTGAAGAAGGTGTCACAAACATGCCGGGAGGTGGAGACATATAGATCTCTTCCTTCAGATCCCCATGTAGAAAAGCATTCTTCACATCCATCTGCCGAAGAGACCACTCTTGTGATGTAGCAATTGCCAGGATAGTCCTCACAGTAGTCATTTTGGCAACTGGTGCAAATGTCTCTTCATAATCGATACCATACTCCTGCCGGTTCCCAAGAGCCACTAGACGGGCCTTATATCTGTCCAGTGAGCCATCAGATCGGAACTTGACTGAGTACACCCATTTACAACTAATAGGTTTGACATCAGAGGGACAAGTCACAAGATCCCAAGTGTGATTCTCTTGAAGAGCTTGGATTTCTTCTTGCATAGCCTGCTGCCAACATGCTTGGGTGGCTGCCTGGGTATAAGAGTGAGGAACAGAAACAGTTCTGAGAGTGGCAGTAAGCGAGGTATGAGGAAAACTATACCTATCCTGTGGATGTGGAATCTGCGTGGAACGCCGAGGTATCGGAACCGTAGAATCAGGTGACGGATCAGCGTCTGGAAGGGGTGTGGAAGAAGGGAGACGACGTCGATGATACACCATTCCTGGTTTATATCGCTCAATAGAAGAAGACACATTATCAAATGCAGGTAGACGAGTAATAGGAGGATCATTAACAACCTAAGACTGAAAGAAATATTGATTTTCAAAGAAAATCACATTCCGGGAAATCCGGAATTTGTTCGCATGAGAATCATAACAAACAAATCTTTTTTGAGTAGGGCTATACCCCATAAAAGCACATGTGACTGACTGGGCAGCAAGCTTGTGACGATCAGTAGGTGGTAGATGAACAAAACAAATACATCCAAAAGTATGAAATGATTGATACTCAGGAGATATGCCAAATAATCGAAGATAGGGAGAATCATAATTTAGAGTGGCAGTAGGCAAACGATTGATTAAATAAACAGCAGTAGATAAAGCTTCTACCCAAAACTTAGAAGGTACCGATGAATCAATCAGTAAAGTACGAACGACATCTAAGAGATGACAATTCTTACGCTCAGCGACTCCATTTTGTTGAGGGGTATAAGGACAAGAACGCTGAGAAATGATCCCTTTTTGCTGAAGATAAGTCTGAAAGGAATGAGACATGTATTCCCCCCCTGAGTCGGAGCGTAAGGTTTTGATACAAGTACTAAACTGTGTCTCAACAAGCGCAACAAATTTTTGAAAAACAGAGAACACGTCAGCTTTAGAACGGAGAAAATAGATCCAAGTGAATCGACTATAATCATCGATAAAAGTCACAAAATAACGATACTGCCCATGAGAAATAATAGGACTGACACCCCAAACATCAGTATGCACAATCTCAAAGCAAGTAGAAGCACGACTACCATGCGCAGGAAAAGGTAATGTTTTACTTTTACCAAGACGACAAGTAGCACAATCAAAAGATACAGGAGACGAAAAAGAATCTTTATTCCCCAAAAAACCATGTTTCAAAAGATGAGTTAAGACAACAGAATTAGGATGACCCAATTTCTTATGCCATAATTCATTATTATTGGCAGTAGCCGTACAAGCAAAAGAAACCACATTAGGAATAGAAAACTGTAAGGGAAATAGATGTCCCACTTTAGGCCCCTTCGTGATCACCGTCCCCGACACCTGATCGTGCACAAGACAACCATCACGAGAGAAATGAACACCACAGTTATTATCCACCAATTGTCCAACAGAAATCAAGTTGGTAGATAATCCAGGAGAGACAAAAACATTGCGAAATGGAGAACCCAAAGTACCAACAGCAGTAATAGAAAGTGTACTGCCGTCAGCAATCTGAATAGTTTGTGTGCCTCCATATTTACGAACACCATGGAGACCCGTTGTACTACCAGTCATATGATTAGAGCCACCCGAATCAACAATCCAAGAAGAAATGGAGTTAGGATCTATACCTTGTAGGCCTAAAGCCGTAAAAGCAGACACAATCATCTGTTGAACCATGGCAGGTGTGAGAACAGATGAGTCAGAGCTTACAGTGGGAAGCACAGAAGAAGAGGGCTGAACAATAGCTTGAAAGGCTTGGGATTGGCGATTTTGAGGCCGCACTCGACAGTCTTTGATGAGATGTCCTTCTTTCTTGCAGTAGTTACAAACTTTCTTCGGACAGTTGCGAGCAATGTGACCGAACTCCTTGCAACTAAAACACTGCAACTTGTTCCTCCCTCTGCCTTGTGCTGCATAGGCTACATTCATAGTCTCAGAAAAGATTTTCTCAGAATTCATACCCATCTGAGTGGATAACCGTTGTTCTTCACGCAATAAATCTCCCAAGCAAATATCCAAGGAAGGAACCGGATTACGATTCAATAAACCGGCTCGAACAGGCTCAAATTCAGGTCGAAGTTTTATTAAAAAACTGATCACGTTGACTCTCAGCATGAACCGCTTGAAGAGCCGCGAGTGCCACGATGGGAACCTTAGCATGGATAATAGCAAAATATTCGCTCCAAATATTAATAAAACCAGAGTAAAATTGCTCAATAGTTAAATTACCTTGAGTGTAATTGCTAATTTCCAACTCCAATTGGAATTTTCGAGCACTGTGGTTTTGGTGATAAATACGATACAGGTAGTCCCACATAGTTTGAGCCGTAGTAAAACACCGAAGGTTGGTGACAAGATGGGGCTCAATCGTGCCCAATAGCCAAGAGATCACCTTAGCATCCTTGATCTCCCATTGGGCCAATTCTTTTTCATCAGTGGGAACTCGGACAGAATTATCAATATGATTTGATAATTCTTTCCCTTTCAAGAATATTTTAAATTGAAATGCCCACGTAGAAAAATTATTTCTCGAACAATAGTATTATCAAGAGACATAATAATTCTTCTTGATAATTTCAACAGCAGAAAATAAGAGAAAGCCCAAATAGTTTCAAACAGCCAAAAAAAACCCAATTAAAAGACCAAAGCCCAATTAAAAGACCAAAGCCCAAAAAAGCCCAATTACCAACGTGCCACAGATTGATGATCACGCCCAAGAGCAAGCCCAAAAACAAAAACCCACGGATTGATGATCACGTCCAGACACCCACGGCAAGACCCATGAGAGAATTGCAGCAGCCACACCAGGAGAAAATCCCACGGCAAAATCCCACGGCAAGACCCACTATCGACACTGCCGACCACCACAGAAACTGCCGACCCCCACGTAGCTACCCACAGAACCAGCCAACCACCTCACAGCCACCCACGATGTCGCCGACTCCCACAGAGAACACGGATCGACACACAGCAATCACGGAGAGCTCCCAATCCCGTCAACCACCACAGAAAATGCCGAAGGATCACCAGCAATTACCGACAGCCAACGTCGACTGCCACATATGGTGTCAACAACCACTTAGCCACCCTCAGATAGTGCCGACAGACACCACAGCTGGTTCCAAGAATCACCAAAGATTACCGAAAACGTTGAACCCACAACCAAGAACAACCAACGAAAATCAAGAAACAAAGGAAAAAGAATTCCTTCTGTTGCACGTGAATGATTTAGACCACAGAGATGAATATCAGTGTAAGAGCTCTGATACCATGTTAATTTCAGTCTGAATGCCCTTTCACTAGGGTTTGTGCATTAATATATAGGGTAGAATTTTACACAAGTGCCAGATTTCCTGCCATCAATTCTGGCCAGGTTTATTGGCATGATTCCTGGCGTGTTTCCTGGTTCCATGTTTCCAGGATTACATGTTTCCAGGTTTCCTGGCTTTATGACTATTTACAATATTAAATCCTAAATCCTATCTAAATTCTATCTTAGTGACAGATGTAACCTGAGCACTTTTACTGCACATGCATGTTCTTAAATGTTTTTGGAGTGATGGTATTCTTACTGCGTCACCTTATTAACCATATGCCTTCATCAGCTCTCGATGGTTCCTCTCCCCTCTCCATCTTGTTCCCTTCCTCTCCACCTTTTTCTCTCCCTCCAAAAATTTTTGGGTGTGTTTGCTATGTTCATAAACTTGGCCCAGGCTTTGATAAGCTTAATCCACGTACTACCAAGTGTTTCTTCGTTGGTTATTCCAGGACTAAAAAAGGATATCGCTGCTATAGTCCTGCTCTTAGACGTTACTTCACTAGTGTTGATGTCACCTTCTTTGAGTCCATACCCTATTTCTTGGCAACATCTTCGATTGTTGAGTGTGATCTTCTACCATTACCTACACTTATCCTTTCTCCTACACACTCACCCACTTTTACCCAATCCTCCTTAGTTCCTTCCCTTGTTCCTTTACAGGTGTACTCGTGTCGCATGCAGCCCCGGGCTCCCATGCCTCCACCAACCTTGTCTCCATCTTTAGATCCTGAGTTACCTAGTGCTTCAGACTCTCCACCTATTGCTCTCTGAAAAGGTACTCGTTCTTGTGTTACTCAACATCCAATTATCCAATATGTCCCCTGTCATGCCTTATCTCCATCTTTTTCATGCTTTACTTCTTAACTTTCAAAATTTTCTGTTTCTAAGATAGTTCAGGATGCTTTATCTTATCCTAAATGGAGGACAGTTATGAAAAATGAAATGGATGCTCTTTGCCATAATGGGAAATGGGATCTTATTCCTCTACCACCTGGTAAACACCTTGTTGGTTGTAGATGGGTATATATAATTAAATTCCATCCTGATGGTTCTGTTGAACGTCTGAAAGCTCGCTTGATTGCTAAGGGTTACACTCAAACTTATGGCATTGATTATGACGAGACTTTTTTCCTGGTTGCCAAAATTTCTTCTATTCGAGTATTGATCTCTCTTGTTGCTAATTTGAATTGGCCCTTTTTTCAGTTGGATATTAAAAATGCATTCCTACATGGCAACTTAAATGAGGAAGTATATATGGAGCAACCACTTGGGTTTGTTGCTCAGGGGGAGTATTGAGGTAATGTGTGCAAGTTAAAAAAGACATTATGGTTTGAAACAATCTCCTTGAGCATGGTTTGGGAGATTCTCTGATGCTGTATTAGCATTTGGTCTTCATAGATGCCAAACAGACCACTCGGTATTTCACCTACACAGTGATGCAGGTCATATCTTGTTGGTTGTATATGTTGATGACATTGTAATTACTGGGAGTGACTCAACTGGAATTACTAGGCTGAAACAATTTTTACATGATCAGTTTTAGACAAAAGACTTGGGCAAACTTAGATACTTTCTTAGAATTGAAGCTTTTTCAGATACTGATTGGGCTGGATCTCCTTCAGATAGAAGATCGACTACTGGATATTTTACCTTTGTGGGAGGTAACGTGGTTACATGGAAGAGTAAGAAACAAACAGTAGTAGCTCGGTTTAGTGCAGAAGCTGAATACAGAGCAATGCCTCACATTACTAGTGAGCTGACATGGTTGCAACACTTTCTTCAAGAGATTGGATTTCCAACTCCTGTCCCTCTTCAGTTACTTTGTGATAACCAAGCTGCAGTGCATATTGCGTCTAATCCTGTATTCCATGAGAGGACTAAATACATTGAAATTGATTGTCACTTCATTCGGGATAAGATACTAAGTGGTGACATTTCTACACCCTTTGTGAAGTCTGCTGATCAACTTGCAGATATGTTTACCAAACCACTGTGTTGTAGTCTGTTAAAACTTATTTGTTCCAAGCTAGGTTTATATGATATATATGTCCCAACTTGAGGGCAAGTGTTAGAGGACATGGTTGTAATTAGTATAGTTTATGAGTGTACAATGGTCATTTGTATGTAGTATGTATAGGAAGTTGATTGTTAATGAAGATATGAATTCATTCTCTCTCTCTATGTTCGACTACAGTTATATTAGAAATTATAAGATTAATTTATGTTATCTCATAATCAAATGTTATATTAAGATTTATAAGATTACTTTTATATTATATCAAATGATATATTAATTTTACGTTATAAGATTAATAGACATGAATAATAAAATTTTAAAATTTTATGTTACATTAATTAGCAATTTAGCATATAATATATATAATACAATATAAAAATTTATATATAATATAAAAATCTAAAAATAATATATATGTACCGGTCCAATTTGGTTCGAACCGGTTTTCAAAAAACTCAACCGGTTTTGCTAAATAGGAACCGGTACCAGACCAGACCGGTTCATTGATTTCCCCCTTTTTTTTACGGCCCTACTTTTACGGTTACACAAAATCTAATAGTGGGTAGGTTATCAAAGTACACTCCTCAATGAGTGAAATGAAATAATACAGCAAAAATTATCTCTCCCTCAAAATGAATAAGTGATAAGGTTAGAAAAGAATACTAGAATACTAGAAAAGAAAGAATGAGAGCTTTCGATGAATGAGTGTTGAAAAGCTTGTAATTATTGTGTCTTTAGGAGATCCCGAATGAGCTATTTTATAGATATATGAGAGACTTCCTATTCAAATTTAAAAGCTTATTTCTATTTAGCAACGGTAAAAACAACATCATTTACTACTTATAAAAAAACAAACAACATCATTTAGTTTTCAAGATTTTCAAACACATCGTGCAAAAAAAAAAAATGACATCAATCATATCTTGCACATGTTTAAAAGGACATCAATCAGTTTTCAAATTTTCAAACTTCCAAGCATATCATGCATATGTGAAAAAAATGCAAATTTATTTTTCATGAATTCTGAAAAAACATTTTTGTTCATTTCTTGTTCATCCTTGACTTGTTGATGTCTTTGAGCTATAACACTTCATGATGTGATCAATTTGAGACTCCTTTATGTTTGAACTTGTTTGTGGTCATCAAAATCCATAAGCAGTTGTGAAATTATATGATGTTCGAAACCTTGGGGTCAACAATCTCCCATTTTTTATGATGGCAAAGACTTATTAAAACCTTGATATTAGAAATAATAATTAAGCTCCCCCTGAGAATATGATGTAGGATAGAAGTGAGAAGAAGAAATAGAAGCAGAAATATAGCAAAACAGAGAAGAGAAGAAAACCAGAAGAGAAGAAAGGAAGAAGAAGAAAAGAGAGGGAAGGTGGCGGCTATAACAAGCGCTCAAATTCTCAATTCATAACCTACCTCTAATGTTTCTTTACAAAGCCTTAAATAGTAGGGTAATACAAACCCTAAATAAAATAAATAAAACATTAATAAAATAACAATAATAATAAAACATGAATAAAATGACAATAGTAGGAGATGTCCTCATCAACTCTCTCGGGGTATAAAAAGCTCGACTCTGTCGAGTTGACAAATCACAACAAGGCTGCAATCAATCTGGATCAAGCTGCTGGAGTGTCTCTCTGGGAATCCATGTACAGTCGGAATCAGGTTGATCTACCCAACGAACAAGGAAACGATGAACCTCTCCATCATTGGTCAACAAAATCTGTTCATCTAAAATAGCATCAATTTTATCTTTGTGTGCTGTGATAGATGGTATTGGATTAGGAGTGACAAAAGGTTCAGGGTCAGGGTCCACAGATGGAGGTAGAAAAGGATCACTAGAGGGATTGAAATGGCCTTTGTAAGCAACTAAGTCCTCAACATTGAAAGTAGAGCGGTAACAAAATGTGATGAAAGATCAATGACATATGCATTTGGACCAACACGCTTTAAAATTTTAAAAGGACCAGCACAACGTGCCTACAATTTGGAAGCGGATCTAGGTGGACACTGTTCCGGTCTAATTCAGATCATAACATAATCCCCAACCTTAAATTCAACATGTCGTTTATGCAAATTAGCTCGAGGTTTATATGATGCATTACTGGTCTCAAGTTGCTCATTGATCTCAATATGCAAGTCATGAAGATGTTGAACAAATGCCTTAGCTGACATAGACACACTAGCATGTAGGGACAAGCGAATAAGGTCTAAAGGCTTCCTAGGTTTATAGCCATGAACAACTTCAAAGGGACTTGTACCTAAAGACCAATTCACAAAATTGTTATATTCAATTTGAGCTGTAGGGAGGATCAAATCCCAATTTTGAAGATTTTCCTGGACCAGACATCTTAATAAATTGCCAAGACTGCATTTGACAACTTTAGTTTGACCATTCGGCTGAGCAGGGGCCACTATTGGAGACTCCAATGGGACCTCCATAACAACCACAACAAACATAACAGAATCACCAACGAGTGTACGCTCACACTCTGTAGGGTTAATGATATTTAGTCCTTTCCGTTCCACAATTTTATTTGCTTGTTGTGAGCCAACAGGTTTTGGGGGTAAAGGGTTGAGACGAATCTTCTTTCCGTTAAACACAAAGGACATGAATTGGATCGACCATGGATGGTCACATCTAAGTCGAATAACCAAGGCCTACCAAGAATGACATGACCAACATCCATAGGAATGACGTCACACCATATACGATCCTTATATTCTAGGAACTGGATAGGCACTAGACAACGCTCCTTCACAACTATGGAAGACATATCAACCCAAGAGACACTATTCGGCTGGGGGTGAGGAACTGACTGCAAACCAAGACGGGACACAGTAGTCACAGAAACCGTGTTAATGCAACTACCACTATCCACAATGACTTTACAACCCTTATTATTGATTTTGATATAAGTATGAAAAATTGCATGACGACGCCAATCATCAACATCTTTGGGTTGGGTAAGGGTACAACGTACAACACTTAATCGAGGTGTGTCGGAAACAAGGGGCATAGAACCTAGATCCACAGGAAGGGTCTGGATACAGCCTAAGAAGGTATCCTCATCATCACCTAAATCATCAAACTCTTATTTTCCTCAATGACTAGGGTTCGACTAGGACAATTGGAAGAAATGTGGCCAAAACCTTATATTTGAAGCACTGCAAGCGGGAGGAAGTCCTAGAAATTTCAAGACCTTTACCCTTATTTTCCCATAAGGGGGAAACATTAGATGGTGGAGGCCCTAACAGAGACTTAGGGGAAAGAGTGGGCGTTGGGGTGATGGGAGGGCGGTTGTCACCACGCCTTTCATACGGAGTCCTCATAACCGACTCATAGTCTCAGACTAAAGAGTAAGCGTGGTCAAGAGTAATGACACCCTGAAGAACAAGCTCATGCCTAAGATCATCTTTTAGGCCTTGTCTAAACCTACTCAAAGTCATGACCTCATCCTCAACTATATGACATCTCATTCGGAATTTGTCAAATTGAGTGACATACTCAGTCACTGGCCGATTGCCCTGTGTAAGGGCATTCCATTGGTCCAACAAATTACCCCTGAAAGATTGGGGCAAGTACTTCTCTTGAAGACGACATTTCATTTCTTCCCAACTTCCAACAGGAGGCGCATGACGCCTCTCAAGGAGATCCTCTACACTTTCCCAAAAGAGTTGGGCAGTGCCAGTTAATTTCAGATTAGCAAATTGAACTCTCCGATCCTCAGGGACCCTATACCAGGTAAAGAAACAATCCATATCCCTAACCCATTGAGTAAAAACTCGAGGATCTAGGCAACCATCAAAAGTAGGGGCATCTAGCTTAATGTTTCTAAATAAGCGCTCTTCATGGCGAGTATGAGACTAAGTACCCTGACGTAATGGTCTCGTTCTCACTCACGATCATAATCCCTACCCCCGCGATCACGTCTAACATATTGTCGATCACCTTGTCGATGAGGATGGTTTTTATTTTGGGACGCTTCAGAGTTGCCAGACGAATGAGGGGGTTCCTCAAAATTGTTCAACCTAGCAGCTAGGTCCCTGTTCTCCTCACGAGTAGCAGCCATCTCAGTTTGGATAGCCGCTAATTGAGTCTATACATGCTGCTGGTTAGTGTCTAGTTGAGTTAATTGTCGGGTGAGGGCATCAAATTGGGAAGGATCCATGGTAAAGGTATTGGAACTAGAGGTGACAAGACGACCACTACGCAATTGCATGCAATGCAACACTAGCTAAATGAAGTGCAATGACGAGATCAATGAACAATAAGTGCAAGCAATGAAAAATATCGACTGAGCAAAATAGATTTTATTTTTTTTTTGGATTAAGTAAATCCAAAATACGGCAAACAAATAATGCTGATATATATATATATATATATTTTTTGGAAGGACAATTAATGCAAAGATGAAAAGTAAAGATTCGGGCTATGAAAGTGAGAATGGAAACACAAGAAATAGGAAGTAAAGCAAATGCGGGTCTGGCTGAATTCACTACGGTAACAGCACCAGAAACAATTGATACAATTTTAAAATAAACCGCTAGTGTAAAACCAGAAAAAGAGATAGTAAAACTCCCTTTGCTCGTTGAGAACTGTGCACAGTCGGTGAAAGAAGTCTCTTATAAGGAAAAGCTGATGATAGTGCACCCGACTCTTTCTTTCTTTCTTTTTTATTTTTATTTTTATTTTTGGCACCTGCTGTCTCTAGGTATGTCTGCACTAGGAGTCCCGCGAGAGGAGAGACCGAAAGAGAGAGAGACGTCTGCTAGAGGAAGAAGAATCGGAGCCGAGATTTTGTGTTTCCGGCACCATCTGCCTCAAGTTTGGTGGTTTCGGCAAGGTCTATTTTTGCCGTAGAGGCTTATCAGCGTGGATTTGAGGTTTGCTGCCTTGTGGGATTGATGGGCGTCACAGCACCGGCGATGGAACTAAAGCAGTGGCAGTAAGAGCAGAGGACGCACGGCTTGGAGGTAAGGCCGAGAGGGGAAAAAAACCAGATGGAGAGGTGGGGGTAGCGTAGTTTACTGGTCAGTGGTGTGTGGTCTGCTCAGGATGTGCGGCGGAGGAGCCTGGGGGACGATCTTGGGGAAGACAAGAGGCAGATAGATCATGGCTTGCCTTGGCGGCGAGGGGCGCCGTTGATTCCAGTGGTCTCTGTCGGTCGCGAGAGCATTTGCGGTAAGGTATCTGGGTTTGCAGAAATGATGAACAATGTGGGTTCGATCTAATGTTTGAGAAAACACTAGAACTGGCTCTTGATACCAAATATGATGTAGGATAGAAGTGAGAAGAAGAAATAGAAGCAGAAATATAGCAAAACAGAGAAGAGAAGAAAACCAAAAGAGAAGAAAGGAAGAAGAAGAAAAGAGAGGGAAGGTGGCGACTGTAACAAGCGCTCAAATTCTCAATTCGTAACCTTCCTCTAATGTTTCCTTACAAAGCCTTAAATAGTAGGGTAATACAAACCCTAAATAAAACATTAATAAAATAACAATAATAATAAAACATCAATAAAATGACAATAGTAGGAGATGTCCTCATCAGAATATGCGTTAGTTCCTGAAGCAATAGGTATATATATCAAGTTTAATAACAACCACAAGTGCATGAATGCATAAGCATTAATAATAGTTTAATTGATAAAACCTTGATATCAATAATAATGATTAAGCTTCCCCTGAGAATAGTTTCTAAAGCAATAGGTATATATATCAAGTCTAATAGCAACCAAAAGTGCATCAATGCAGCATTAATAATAGTTCAAGGAATATTAAACCAAGCATGTATAAACTTTTTCCCATTTTGGCATCATAAAAGGAAGTTGTAATTTTGGCTAGAAACTGTTGAAGATTGCATTCGAGTAAACCGCATGGAGTTGAATAATTGGAGTTGTTCTGTTCCAAACAAGCACTGCAAAGCTATGAGGCTAGCTTTGACGAGTCAGTTTTGAAAGGTTCAAATCCTCTTGATATTTTTTACAAGAGAAACGCTTCGGGCCGGTGTCTCCTACAAGGGTTTATTATCGGAGACCAATGAGTACATGCCACGTAAGGACTTGATGAAGACTATGGCCTCTCAGCGCTCCAGGGAATCCTTTGTGCATTCCCCCACCCCCTCTCTCTCTCTCTCTGCTCTCTCTCTCTCTCTCTCCCGAACCTTCCATCTGTAGAAATCCCTCTCTCTCACTCTCTCCTTCCCTCTCTTTTTCTCTTTAATCACCAGCTTTCAGGCCATGGCCGACTGGAACTCCTTCATCTTCGGAACATTACCAGCTTCTTCTTTTTCTTTTTCTTTTTCTTGCGGTAATCATCTCTCTCTCTCTCTCAAACACACACTCGCTAGTGATCCAACTAATTATAAATAGTGTTTTTACAATTTTCCAATGATCAGGAACAGTTGATTATAAAGCCAAACTCCGCCCTCGGAGTCGTATAATCGTGGCGAAAGGTGGTAGGAATCGCTGCTCTTTCGGGGCCAACACCGAGTCCTCTACAACAAATTGAAGTTTGTCAAATGGAAGAAACTTCTGAATCTGTTTCGTCTCCACGTTTACCACTCATACCCATTTCGCGAATTCTGAAAGGCATCCCTCACAGTCCTCACTTTCTTCAGCTTCGGAGCTACTCTGAAGTGGCAAGGAAGAGTTTGATGGCCGGGTGGGATCGAGCATTTGAAGAAACAGTCGAAGAAATCCATACTCGAAGACTTTTCCAATTTAAATTAAGTCACAAATATCCAATCAGTAGCAACATCAGCCGATGCAAACACAAACAGCAGCAGCAACTTCCACAACTAAAATAGTAGCCGCAGCTATGGACTTCCGCAACTCCAACATTGATCAGCATTAAAAACTCACGCAGTTTGTAACCACCTAAAATGCTTGTAAGGGGCTTAACTTTTGAGTTAAATTAAAGCATCATTGATTCTTCTGGTTGTACATAGTAGACCAAAGAAGACCATGGGGTCCAACTTTTTAAACAAATTTATTTGTTTAAGAATTGAAGAAAATGAAAAACTCTCTTTGTTACTTTGGAGGAGCTTCAGAGTTTGGGCTACAATGTGTTTCGGCCAAGGAAAAGATTAGTGGAATTAACCAAGGTGATGGAGGAACTCCAGCTGTACAAAATGTGGATTCGGCGATTGAAGAGCAAGGCCGAGTCTCATAGAATGGAAAAGTGTAGGCTGGAGAGTGTGATTTTGAGTCAATCACGAACATAAACGTGATGTCAGGCTAAAGATTTCGATTTTGAACTTGGACAATGAGAGTAGACCATTTTACTTTCAGATTTTAGGTTAGGATTTTCGTGAAGGAGAGAGAGGGAGAGAGAGAGGGATTTCTGCAGATGGAAGGTTCGGGAGAGAGAGAGAGAGCAAAGAGAGGGGGGTGGGGGACTGGGGGTGGGGGTGGGGGTGGGGGTATGCACAAAGATCCTTACGTGGCATGTCCTCGTTGGTTTCCGATAATAAACTATTGTAGAAGACACCTGTTATAAGTTATTCTCTTTTTACAACAAAGATTTTGTGAAGATTTGAAATCTTTGAATTTTTGCTTTTAAAAGGATCATCCTTACCTATTAGATTCTCATGGAAGAAAAAAAAATCACCTTGTTCTTCGACCTAGTTTTTTTTATCCAAAACAATTTTTACAACTGGACAATTTTCTTCCAATAATTTTCCTGACTTGAATAAGGAACTCTTCACTTCCCAACCACTAATTTTCTCTACCAAGACTATTAACGATATGATAGGAATAGAAAGACATTTGATTTACAGGATTTATTTTGAGGTCATTACAGAATCAAGGATTCTCAGTGCTCAATATTACGGCATTGTCTCAGAGATTACAAGCTAGAGTGAGTGAGATTGATCAGCATAACATTCAGATTTTGGAATTGTGTTAAATGCCTATTGATAAAGACAGAAATAATAGAAAGCTAAAACAAGAAAACAATGAGTTGAAAAAGTTGACGAATAGGTAGACTCATGATTTCAACTACCAGTAGAAGAGCTGGAAAGAGAGAGAGAACATAAATTTTTGGCATACACGAGCGGATAATGGCAAGAGTTTAGGAGAAAAATAATATTTTTTTTAGAAGATCAAAAATATGTGGGGACAAGTTGGATTTAATCCTGCTGGTCTAGCAAAACAACTTTTGACGAAATGAGTCTATCTATCTTGTAATTGTTGGCCAAGTGAGATGTGAAGTGATGTGACGTTTTTGTCTTAACACTGATATGTGCTCATGTTTTTCTTTGAAAGACAATCTTGTGCATATCCAATTTGCATTTAATCTTCTTCTTTGCATATCTATAATCAACCTGCATTTTTACTCTGCATACTTACTCTTTTAGCAATAGCCCAACAATCTTCTTCTAGCAACCCTTTTCATCAATATATGGGGTTTTCTGCCCATCAATCACCAATTTTCTCAGCATTTACCGTAGGTACCATGGTGGAATAGGAAAGAGATCCGGCCAATAAGTCAAATGAATGGGTCATCTATGAACCGGTGGCCCTTGGCACTCAATATTCATCATCCATTGCTACATTTTCTCGGCAGTTGCAAGTTAGAGAAAATGATGTTGAAAAGCTTAACGAGAGAAGTTCTATAGTCCAACGACTAATTCATCAGTCTAATATAAAGATAGGAGCATTAAGACAAGAAAATAAGCAATTGAAGTCTTTGATGGACTCTTCCTTTCGATTGCCTGATCCTTTAGATAGAGATAACATGCATATATGTGAAGAGAGAGCGTTAAAAAATGAGGTGAAGAACCTCAAATTTTTGTAAGTAATTTTGAGATAATAAAAAATATTTAACAAATATCCATAACATGCATCATTCCTAGTTCTACGAACTAGTTGTGTGTGTTTGTGAAATCTAGTACAATATCACCCTTTTGGTTAGTACTAGAATGTTGTATCGGGTTCTTTGAAAGATTTATAGTACTAATATTATCACATTTGCTTGGAATGCATACATAAGTTTAAAATCTTCAAGTTTTTGCCTCAACTTGAGCACAACAACTACTTGCAGCAATATATTCTACCTCAATAGTAGATAGTGCAACAAAATTTTGCTTTTTACTAAACCATGAAACAAGTGCATGATCTAAGAAATGACATGTTCCACTTGTTCTTTTTCGATCAACTTTGTAACTAGCATAATTTGCATCTGAATAGCTAATTAGATCAAAAGAAGTGTGCTTATGATATTATAACCCTAGATCAATTGTACCAACAGTATGTCTAAGAATTTTTTTAACAACAATTAAATGAGATTCTTTTGAAGATGATTGAAATCGTGCACATAAGCATATACTGAACATAATATATAGTTTACTTGCTATCAAATATAGTAAGCTACCGATCATATCTCGATATACTTTTAAGTCGATTGGCTTACTGTTTTAATCTTTGTCAAGGTTGGCGGATGGGCTCATAACCACTCATTGGTGTTCCAATTTCCTTTGTACATTCCATTCAAATTTTTTGAGTAATTCTTTGATATACTTTGATTGATTAATGAATGTTTCATTACTTGTTTGCGTGATTTTTAATCTAAGAAAGAAGTTAAGTTCTCCCATTATGCCCATCTCAAATTCCTTTTGTCATTTTTTTTATAATTAATAAGAATTTTATTACCAAGAATAGGCACAACCCAAGTACATAGAATGTATACAAAGAAAAGACCTACTACACACTTTTTGGCATATTCTTAGCGAAGAATTGACACATCTTTTCATCAGTAGCACCAAATAATATGTCATCTACATAAATTTGAATTTAAAGAATATAAACCTTTTCATGTTCAATGAAAATGATAGTGTCGATGTTTGCTTTTATAGTTACGCGAAAGCTAATAGTGGGTAGGTTATCAAATACACTCCTCAATGAATGAAATGAAACAATACAGCGTAAAATCTCGCTCAAAATGAATAAGTGATAAGGCTCAATACTAGAAATGATAGAACGAGAGCTTTTGATGAATGAGTGTTGAAAAGCTTGTAATTGTTATGTCATTAGAAGATCTCAAATGCGCTATTTTATAGATATATGAGAGACTTCCATTCAAATTTAAAAGCTTATGTCTATTACCTGAAAATACTTTGGGAATAATTTCCTTATATTTTTCTGACTTACACGAATTCCTACTTATAGGAACCTCAAGAAATCTAAACTAGGAAAAGAACAACTAATTAGTTTACCTAATAAAGATACATTCCTAATTTATAATCATTGACTAATTACTACCTAATTTACAGCTATACAATCTTGGTAACTATACAATTTTGGTAATTATTGCTCTACCTTTCTGATTTTCCAACACTCTCCCTCAAGCTGGCTTGAAGATTTCTTCCATAGTCAGCTTGCCCATTAAAACATCAAATTGCTTCTTGTGCAGTCCCTTAGTAAATACATCAACAATTTGTTCGGCAGTTGAGATGTATGGCATACAAATCATCCCACTGTCAAGTTTTTCCTCGATAAAGTGTTTATCCACTTCTACATGCTTTGTTCTGTCATGAAGAACTGGATTGTGGGCGATTGAAATTGTTGCCTTGTTATCGTAGTATAACTTCATGGGCAACAAATCTGAAGCCTTCAACTCTTCTAACAATCTTTTAATCCACATAACTTCACAAATACCATGAGCCACTACTCTAAATTCAGCCTCTGCACTACTTTTAGCAACCACATTTTGTTTTTTACTTCACCAAGTAACAAGATTTCCTCCAACAAAGGAACAGTATCCGGATGTTGATCTCCCCATTGTGTAGGCTTCAATTTGTAGATGTCCACGTTTTTTAAAAAGTAGACCTTTTACAAGAGTCCCCTTCAAATATGTTAGAATTCTGTAAACTGCTTCAAAATGCTTTGGTCCAGCAAAATGCTCCGGTCGAGGCGAATGCATGAATTGACTAATCATACTTACAGAAAAAGCTATATTCGGTCGTGTATGAGATAGATAAATCAACCTTCCAACAAGTCATTGATATTGTTCCTTGTTCACTACACTTTCGATCTTAGCAGGTTGTAATTTTGTGTTGGGTTCCATTGGTGTTTCAGTTGTTTTACAACCAAGCATACCCGTTTCTCCAAGCAAGTCCAGTACATACTTGCGTTGATTGACAAATATACCTTCCTTGGACCTCGCAAACTCCATTCCGAGGAAATACTTCAACGCACCCAAGTCTTTGATCTTGAATTCATCAGCAAGCCTTTCTTTTAGTCTTTTCAGTTCGGCACTATCATCTCCTATCAGGATAATATCATCCACATAAACAATCAAAGCAATTTTACCTTCTTTTGAATGTTTATAAAACATGGTATGATCTGCTTGACTTTGACAATATCCGTGACGTCTTACTGCTTTGCCAAAGCGTTCAAACCAAGCCCTCGGGGACTATTTGAGGCCATATAATGCCTTTCTTAATCTGCAAACTTTATCTACACCAAGTCTTTCTTTGAACCCCGGTGGAAGACTCATAAAAACTTCCTCTTCTAAGTCTCCGTTAAGGAACGCATTCTTTACATCCAATTGGTGTAAAGGCCAATTGGAATTCACGGCGAGAGACAATAATACTCGAATTGAGTTTGTTTTGGCTACAGGGGTGAACATCTCCTGGTAGTCGATTCCATAGGTTTGTGTAAAACCTTTTGCAACAAACCTCGCCTTGTACCTTTCTGTACTGCCATCAGCCCTGCATTTCATTGTAAAAACCCATTTGCACCCTACAGTCTTCTTGTCTCTTGGCAAGTCAACTATCTCCCACGTGCCATTCTTCCTAAGAGCGTTCATCTCCTCAAGTACTGCCAGTTTCCAATTCGGATCGTCTAATGCTTCCTGGATATTTCTTGGCACAACAAGTTGAGAAATATTTGAAGTAAATGCTCTATGATTATTGGAGAGTTTTTGGTAGGAGATATATTTGGCAATAGGATATTTAGTGCATGTTCGGGTTCCTTTTCTTATGGTAATTGGAATATCAAGATCTGAGGTTTTATTTTTTGGAGATACTATAGGATCTGAATCTGAAATGGGAGCAGAAGATAAAATAGGAATAGAATTAGATAAAACAGGAATAGGAGAAGAGTTACCTGAAATATTCAAAGAGCCATTGTTCAGGGATTCTGATTGATTCTACACTGGGATGATAGGAAGGTTTTTATTTCTTTCAGGGACTTTTTCTAGTAGAAACCAGAAGCTCAGAATTCGGATTAAAATTATCCTTTTGTAGTATTTCCTTTTTTGTTAGTAAAAAACTTGATTCTGCCAATATCAGCTTCTTTTTCCAGAAAAAAAACATAGTGATTTGTGAAGAGGATTCGGAGTCTTGAGAAGGAAAGTCAGTGATTATATTGGGTAAAGGAGCAGATTTTTTCCAAAAATTATCTTCACCTATTTTCTCCCCCTGAAGAAAATTTTTGGTAAAGAATGGAGTATTTTCTAGAAAAGAGACATCCATAGTAATATGGAATTTTTTTGTTTGAGGGTTAAAACATTTATACCCTTTGTGGTTAGGAGCATATTCTAAAAAGACACATTTTTTAGCTCTCAGATCTAATTTAGACCGAGATTTATTTGGTATGAGAACAAAAACTGTGCAACCAAAAATTTTTAAAGGTTATTCTGAATGAATTCTAGATTCTGGAAATTCCTTTTTTAAGCAATCTAATGGAGTGATATACTGTAGAACTCATGTAGGCATCCGGTTGATCAAATAGGATGCAATCAGAATAGCATCTCCCCATAAATATTTTGGAATATTCATATAAAACATTATAGTGCGGGCTACTTCAAGCAAATGTTTATTTTTTCTTTCAGCTATTCCATTTTGTTGAGGAGTATCATGTCTGATTCTGTTGTTTCCTCACAGTATGCTGCAGTGGCATGCTGTTGAAGAGCTTTCTTTGATAAAAGCCAATTTTGCAAATTGTTCATATTGAAGTTGTTCCTTTGGTATCATCTGTAGTTAATAATTACTCCTATAAATGGGATTTATTATCTGAAGGGAAGTAGACGTACACAAGAATTTTATTTTTCAGTTGTTTATGTTGTTTCCTCATCAAGCGTACATAATTTCATTTTTAAGAAAATAAAAGAGTTAATGGTTAATTCCACAAGTCTTTGTTTTTTCTGCTGCCATGAGGTACAATTATAAATTCATATTTACATCTTTTCAATTCACCATAGACCGATTCCTGTTTGGATTTGGGAGTATTGCATACACATCCTATTCATGCTTATTATTTCGTTTCTGCTACTCGTTTTGGTGGCCTAGAATTGTTTTATTGTGGAATAAGGCTTGATAGATGGAGGATGGGGGATACAGATTATGGAATATTTGTAGCAATAGAAGATTTTTGTTTCAGTAGTAAGTTCGAATCTTTGGTTGAAATTAGATCATTTTGATTGTTGGCCATCTGCAACTTGTGTGTGACAAGCTATGAATTCGACACAAAAGGCTGGATAGCAAACTTGGTATTAGTTGATAGTTTAGATTTATTCCTTGACAATTACTTGACAGTAGACCAGGGTCATTGACCATTGAAACTTTTCACAAGTAGACATCATTTTTTAGGTCAGATTAATAAAGTTTTGATTTGCAAAGGAAACTTTTGATTGATTTATTTGCTACAATTCTTTCACTGCTTTATATGGGACATTAATTTTGTTGGAGTTGCATCAGGTCCACTGTAGATGGTGTTTGGTGACAAATGCTGAAAACTCAAGTAATATAGATATTAAAGTGGGTAAGTATTGGATTGCCTCTCATTTATCTCTTTCACTGACATTGATATGCATTTTGCGATAATGTTGCAACTGAAGTATGTAAGGTGAGATGAGTGGTGTCTTATAGTTCCTTACTACCTTAGCCAATATAGAAAGTTTAAAGATAATATTAAATCTTGGATAAATTTAAGCCTATATTGACCAAATGTACTTTTCATGTCAAATTTATATATAAGCCTAAGCCCTATAGTTCCCCTTTTAAGGTATATGGACTTACCAAGGAGTAAAAAAAGGGTGATCCTTGCTCTCATTCCAATTTCTCATGCAACCGTCATCCATAGCCTAGTTCACATAGGTGAGGTTATAGTTTTATGTGGAGTTGTAAGCAGCTATATTAAGTGTGGGTGTTAAGAGTGTACCATGGTTCAATGTATTGTTTTTAATTGAAGTTGATTAAGTGGCATCTCAGTCAGCCTCTACTGGCTGCCTTATGCCATGAATATGTGGTGTCTGTGCACTCACAGGGCATGGAGTGCAACTTCATAATTGTACAGTAGTTAGATTTGATCAAGCCCTTTATGATTTCAACTAGTCAACCAGCTCACATCATCATGATTTCTTTGTAAAATATTCTCATAGATCAACATGTAGCTGTGCATATGGGTTTGACATTAATTTGCAAATGTTGTAGTATACTGTGGCAAGATTCAAATGTTTCTAGTCTCCTATCACTTCGTTGAACACAAAGTGTTTTTCCCCCTATTCAGGAAGTTAGTTTTTAATAGAATTGGTGGTAATTTGGGCAGGCGCTCACTTTAAGAAATGGTGTGTGATGCAATCCAAAATTAAGGCAGGGGCTATCAACGAGGTTGGTACATATTTGATTAAAGCAAGCGTTCTCTATTGGGTTTTCCTGATTGCTCATAATTGTGCATTGTCTTTCAAAAAGTGGATGGATTTTAACCGTAGCTGATAATATGGCATTTTGATATTTATACAAATTTTACATGCCCTTAATGTAGTACAAAAAAGAGGTGGAAGTGATGTTAGAGGTGGCACGTTCGTTTACCAAGTCTATTACTGCTGGTGGGGCTGACATTGCTCCTTCCTCTCCCCCTGTAGCTCAAGAAAACAGCTAATATTTTCAGCGACCAAGGTTGGGTTTCCCTCTATACTTATGCATCGGTTTTGTAGCTTTTGTCTTTATTATTTATGAACAGGAACACATATGTAGAGCCACCAAAGTTCCTCTGTATTCTTAATGTAATCGCACCCGGGCTCTTTAGGAGAGAACTGGAGTTGTATATTTGTGTAATCCTTTTCATGTAATGTGCAGATCTCAGTCACAGTAGCTTTGGTAAAGTTTTATAAGGCGTCACAGTAGGGTCACTTTTAGCTATGATGGTCTCAGATTCCATATTTTTTCTCCTTTTTTCCTAGAAAAAAATAAATGAAAGAACTTCTTTTTGGAACCTGAAACTAATCGTATCCTGTTCTAATTTTTATTTGTTTTCATACTTTGTTCATTGCCCTCATTTCTCTTCCCAAAAAATCCATCAACTTTTACTCATGGCTATTGAGATTCAAAGCCATAGGTTAACGTATAGTGCAGCTGCTGATGATCTCCTTTTAAACTCTTCTGCTATTGAGGGATTTTCAGGTGATGAAGCTCCAATTGAGATTCTCTCCAACTTATTGACCCAAATGGAGGATGGTCTAATATACAGAAGTAGACGCACGCAGCATTAAAAATGTTCATGGGAGAGGTCTATACTCAAAATTGGACCATCCAATTCGGTCAGAAAATTGGAAAAATATCTCAATTCATATCACCTATAATAAGTAGGCAGTTTTTTAGCAAAAAACCATTTTGTAGTGAATTGAACATTAACTGATCATGAAGTTTTTTACCCTATTGGAGTGGAATGCCTACGCGTAATAATCATCCAATGCCATTGCTCGTTCCAAACGTAAAATACATGCACGCTATGGTTCGATTTGTATGAAGATCAACTCAGATCATTTAAGATTACCTCAACACTCAAATGTTATCTTGATAGATGCATAATTGCATGACTAATTATCATTTTGTTACTGAGAAACGTGATCAAAACTTACGTATTTATGTATAGATTTTAACTTGTTTGCTTTATGACTATACAAAGAAAATTAATATGAAACAAATTTGTTGCTTTTTTTATCCTCGAGAAATGCTACACAATCTCCTACTATTCACTCACACTCCACACTCCATATTTTTTAATATTTTTTAATATTTTTTAATTTTTTTTTAATTTTTTTTTGAATTTATTTTTTTTTAAATATTTCAAATTTTTTATTCACTATTCATAAAAAAAATATTTGATAAAAAAAAATTAAAAAAAAAAAAGTGGAGTGTGGAGTGTGGTGAATAGTAGGAGGTTGGGAAGATTATTTCTGATTAGAAACTGATTAATTCCAAGGGATTTGCTTTAACAACCTTGGCCAATAGCATGGATGGAGAGTTTACCCATTGATGCCGGACAAAATTTAAATTAATTTTGGTGGCTAGTTTTAAAAGATAATCAAAACAGAAAATACGAGATTTGTTCAAAATATAGAGAAAACAATTCTGAAAATTATTGATTAATAGTAAAATTCACAATTATTTTATGAAATCCACAAGCCAGACCTATATAGTTGCAAAATTCAAAATTATGATGGTTCTTTCAAAAATGGAAAAATCTAAATTACTGTATGAAAATTAAATACATAAATAAACAAAAATCCTACAAGAAATTTGGCCAAAATCGATATCAGAATAACTTTCATAACTTGAAATCAAATATTTACTAACAAGGCAAGAATGAGTATAGATATATGACTTGAGAAAAAATAATTAATATCGTAAATATATGATTTGGGAGAAAATAACTGATATTATTATTAAGTTATTTGAGGGAAAATAACTTATACTCCATATCAATTTAAGTTTGCACCATTCTCGCTGGGTTGGAGAGAATTCGCTCTCGAATTCTAAACTTTCTTACCTCAATCTTTTGGATGTCCAATTAGACCAATCTTTCTTGACTTTTGTTGTATAATCTCGATGATTATGAAAAAACTAAAATTGATTTGATCGGCTTAAAATAAAATAATATTGAACATCTTATACTTCAAAATTAAGTTTCTAATTTCCCACATCTCAAATCCAAAAAAATTATTTCTCATAGGTGAATTTGAGAAAAAACCTCAACTCCAAGAAAATGAACATTGCTAATTGTCTCAAAAGTTGTTTTATGATCTTCAAAGTTCAAAAGTTCACCACCATTTTCCTTTTCCAAAATTTTTATGTTTTCAATAAAAATAAAAATAAAAATAGTTACCTCATCCACTAAGTTATCTTCATCAGGATAGATATCGTAGATTGGTATAGAGTTCCATCTTATGAAAGAATGTTCATCTTCAAACTCTTCTTTTTCGAAATAGTAAATTCACTTAACCTCATGCAATAAATCAACAAAACCTTCAGCCTCAAGAGTACCAAGAAATTCTAGTAAATCAAATTTGAAACTGAGGTCCCCATGACGCTCCTCCCTACCATGGTGCTTCCAGAATAGAGCACGATTGTGATATAGGTTCTCAAAATTGGAATCGGAATCAAAATCATGATTTTCCATTTCACGATCACCGATATCTTGCGCCGCTAGACGTGGGGTTAACTCTTCAACCTATTTCTATAAATTCTCAATCATCACCTCTTAAACACTACGATTACGGTGCAGGACTTCCTCGTTCGGAACTTGTCCACGACCACCAGTCATGAAAACTGATGAGATATAATCTTATAAAAGATGCTTAAGCTCTGATACCAATTGATGCCAGACATAATTTAGATTAATTCTGACGATTAGTTTCAACAGATAATCAAAACAGAGAAGACAAGAGATTTGGTCAAAACACAGAGAAAACAACTCTAAAAATTATTGATTAATAGTAAAATTTAAAATTATTTTATGAATCCTACAAGCCAAACTTAAATAATTGCAAAATTCAAAACTATGATGGTTTTTTTTTAAATGAAAAAATCTAAATTATTATATGAAAATTAAATATATAAATAAATAAGAATCTTACAAAAAATTGGCTAAAATTGAAATCAAATCACTTTCATAATTTAAAACTAAATATTTATTAACAAGATAAAAATGAGTATAAATATATGATTTGAAGAAAAATAACTAATATCGTAAATATATGATTTGAAGGAAAATAATGATATTATACGAAAATGATTTGGGAGAAAATAATTGATACCGGATTTGCACCACCCATTTACTAGTCTAGTCTAGGAAATCAAAAACCAAATCAACAATTTTCTCCAGAGGAAAAGAAAGCATCAAAATGAAGTAGATTGAGGTAGGCGGTGATGATGAATCCATTTTCTTTTGTTTAGATTCTAGAACGTTGCGAATCCGCCGCTACTGTTTGTTTCGTGGAACTTGAACGACACCGTATAACAGACAAAACGCAGGCTCGCGTCACCGTTTTTGGCAGTCTTCTTAGGAAACGGCAGTGTTTGATGTCTGGACTCTGGACTCTGGACTCTAGGTCTGACCCAAACTTTTTGACGAAATTCACAGGATCCTCGGAGCTGGGAAGAGAAGAAGTGGGAAAGTTTTTGACGCGGAGAATTAGATATATCAAGAGAGATGGGGTTGTCGATCTATATCTTTTCTTTGGTTCTGCTATTTTCTCTAGTACCTTTTGGCTTCACAAAAGAGCAACTGAGCTCAAGGGAGTGCGAGGATCTGGGTTTTTCAGGGCTTGCTCTTTGCTCCGATTGTAACACTCTTGCTGAGTATGTTAAGGACCAAGGTAACCTATCCAAAAATTCATTTTGTTACAAGACGATTGGTCGGTATGTTTTCTATTGAATGGTAGCTTTCTCTGAGAATCATACGAGTTTTTATGTTTACAAGTTGCATTTTTTGTTGATCTGCATTTATTTAATTCACTGGGATTTCAAGATTCTGTTGTGATATGTTTTTTTTTCTAATAAAGATTTGTTATTTTAGGTAAGTGTTGGGAATTTGGACCTCTCAAATTCACTTCTTAGGATCCACCCTTTGCAGGAATATAAAAAAAAATAGAGAAATAATAACATAAGAATTTACGTGAAAAACTCTCAAAACAGGAGAAAAACCACCAGACCTAGAGTAGAAAATCCACTTTGTAAAATTGTTACAATCACAGAATTTTTTTCCTTACTCCAAGAACACCCACATAGTTTTTTTCATTAGCAAAATTTTAACTCTCACATCTTTCCCTTTTACGAAAAAGGCCAACAGATGAATTTTCTTAGAGTCACAAGTTATTAACTAAGCCTATTACTGGGATGCTTAACCAAGGAGGCTAAGCCTCCTTTTATAGGCCTTGGCCTTGGCTCTTCCCTTACTCCCCACCAATGTGAGACTCCAAAGAGCAACACCCAACAATCTCCACCTTGCTACTTTGGCTAGTCCCATAGCCACGCTCCATCACAATGAAGATCTTCATAGCTTCCGCTATCATGCTTCATCATAAAGTATATTCACTCAGAATAAATCAATTCCAAACATTTCACTTCAACCAATGTCGAAAACAACCTTGTTAAAAATTATGGTGTAACTTCCACGTTTAGCTTTCCTGGAAGTTCATTAGCCATCGACATGAATTTCCATCACACCCTGCATCAATGTCAAACCAATGCCTGTGTGCAAAATTGTGGATCCGTTAACATTAGCACATCCTCTATCATGACAATTTTGAGATTTAGCAGCATGCTATGAGGATGTACATGTCTCTTTTCAACAGACATCGTCTTCCGTGGAGAAAGACACAACGGTAGCTTCATTACCAATATCTCCATTTACTGACTTGGAGTCACTTGCCGAACTTGCTCCTTGTACTAGCCTTTCATCAGTCGCTAGTATCACTGTTGACTTCAGGGGTTGGTCTGCCCTTCAACGCCCTATGTTATCATGATTGATTCAAGACATCCTTGACTTGAACTTGCCACAAGTCAAAATTGATTCTCCCCTCAAATTTCTCTACCTCAAATTTGTTAGGATTTGAAACCTTACTTCCTGACATTATCTCAATGAATTTTACATAGAAATGAATAATACTCACTAAGTTCGTTCCCAGAAAAGACTGGAGTGTCACAATGGTCCCACTTAAATTCCAATCCCCAAGACAGAACCTCTTTAGACAGTATGTATCCACACTACCACACCAAAGCACCACCCCAGCAAAAGGACCTAGGCTCTAATACCACTTGTTGGGAATTTGGACTTCCCAAATTCACCCCTAGGACCAACCATTTGTAGGAATATCAAGAAAAATAGAGAAATAATAACAACATAGAATTTACGTGGAAAACTCCCAAAATTAGGAGAAAAACCACCAGATCCAGAGAAGAAAATTCACTATGTGAAAATTGTTACAATCACATAATTTTTCTCCTCACCCCAAGACACCCACATAGCTTTTCTCACTAACAAAATTTTAACTCTCACCTCTTCCCTTTTTACAAAAAAGGTCAACAAAGGAATTTTCCTAAAGTCACAAGTTTCTAGTTAAGCCTATGACTGGGTTGCTTAACCAAGGAGGCTAAGCCCTCCTTTCATAGGCCTTGGCCTTGGCTCTTTCCTCACTCCTCACCGATGTGGGACTCCAAAGAGCAACACCCAACAGTAAGTTACCCCTTTTTTGCAGGTAGTGGAATGCTGATTTCGTTCATGCACTGTTAGCATTCCTGTTTGTTCATGTTTTTGCTGTACGAAGACTATTAATTATGTGATTTTCTAGGTTTCGAATATTTTATGGGGTGTAGTATCATGCTCAATTTCTGCTCCTTGTATACTTCCGGTGAACTTCGTTAATGTCTTTATTTCAATAAAATTTTACTTTTACCTATAAAAAAAGATCATGCTCGATATACAGCCCGAGGGGTTGTGTAGTGGTCTTGAGGCGACCTGTGCAAATCGGATATCGTGGGTTAACTTTGCACTCTCACTCTTGGAGCCATTAGACAGGAGAATTTATAGTTCCTGTGAACGTTGTGTTTTGTACATTTGGACAAAGCTCTAGCAACTCAGGCCAAGATCTTCACCTGCAAACACAAAGAAGAAAATGGGCTCGGGATCGTCCGGGGAGCCTCCGATGCCTAAGTTAGTCTCCTCACGCGTATGGTGATAGTTTTTTTATGTAGAGTTCAGAGAGAGTCCTTTGTACCTAGGTAGGGTGCTTTTATACTAAGTCCCCAGGGAACATTTTTTTCCTTGTGTCAGGGTTCAGCCATCCCGCCTGTGTTTGTAATGGTCTGGGATTTTAATGCGACGTAGTCTCTTGAGGCAAGGTCATTAATGCGGCAAGACTCCTAAGATGGTGCCATTAATGCGGCGTGGCTCCCAGGGCAAGTCTGTTAGGGACCTCGGTCAAGTCCCTAAACACTAGGATCTCCACGCCAAGGGCAACTTGGTGATGACCAAATCTCCGTTCCTCTCTTGCTTGATTCTCGAACAATGGTGGCTATGGTGGCAATGTGGACAAGGTGAGGTTAAGTGTTTAGGCTAGGATGAGTGTATGGAATGTGGAAAATGGCTAAGTGTTTGGGTGGCTAGGCTTGCATGGAGTGCACGGCAATAGTGGCTTGCATGGATGGCGCCATTTTGGTGATTAGGGTTAGGGTTTGGATGATGTGGCTAGGGTTATGGGTTGGAGGCAACTAGGGTTGCCGTGGACTATGGTGGGATTAGGTTTGACGTGGTCTTTGAAGATTGGCTTAGGATTATGGGTGTTTGATGCAAGGTGGATGGCTTGAGGGTTGCCCTTGATGTTTGGGCCACTTGGATGGTGATTAGGATTGTTATGGTGAAGTGTAGCTAGGGTTTTGTGAGGTGGCTAGGGTGGATTTCGAGATTTTGAAGAATTGGCTTAGGGTTGGAGTTTAGGATGATGCTAGGGTTTGGTTGATGGTTTAGGGTTTGGTTGATGGAAGATAGGTTTAGGGTTTAGGAGATGGAAAATAGGTTAAGGGTTTGGAGGTCGGCGGCTAGGGCTTGGCCGAACAGTGGTTGAGTAATTTTAGGAAGTTTCCTTAAATCTTGGAATTTGAATATGGGTTGGATGATGGCTAGCCAAAAGAGTTGATGGAGTCAACTAGGGTTTCCAAGTATGGAAACACTAATATAGAAAGAATGGTGGCAGCTAGGGTTAATTCAAATTAGGCAAGAGTGGCCAAATTTGAATTTGAATGAGGAGGGAATATGTGTTTGGTAAGTGGCTAAGTATGAAAAGTATGGGGATTTCGGTTTTGGCTTGTTTAGGCAAGTCAAAAGTTGGCTTGGCTGTTTTAGGAAAGGGAGATTTAAGGAATTGAATGTGATTGACAATTCCTTAAATCTAGGGATTTGATTTGGAAGAGGTTTGGGATGATGGGTAAGGTGGCTAGGGTTGATCCTAAATGGTAAGAGGCATGGGAGTTGTTGGGAATTGAGAGTTTGACTAGGCCAAAAGATGGATTTCGAATTTTGATTATTTGGAAGATGGGATAAGGATTCCTAAGTGGTAGAAATTACCTTGTGGGAGTCTAGGTTAATTCAAATAAGGCAAGGTAATTTATGGTAAGTGGACTAGGGCAAACACTATAGTGGGCGAGACTTAGTGTTTGGGTGGATCAAATGAGGCAATGCGTGGATGAAGGCAATGAACAATGGATGAACAAGATGATGAACAATATGAGCATTCAAGATCAATGAATGAACACAATAGAAAAGTATGAACACTCAAGAACTTGAATGAACACAAGGATAAAAACAACTTTGATTCACGAATTTCACAAAGTTGCAAACAAATCAAGATAGATTGGATCACACCTATTCACGAATTGCAAGGTGATGATCCTCTACTAGGGATTCACGAATTTCACCTAAGTAGCCCAAGTGCTAAGCACCGAAAAGTGATCTCAAGAACAATAGTCTACCCACTTAGGGAATTTGCCAAAAGATGTGAAAGAAATGACTAAGGGTCCTATTTATAAAGGTTACAACTTGGAAACTCCCAAAAGGTCCCTTTGCAATAAAAGAAATAAATAAAATAAATAAAATAAATAAATAACATAAATAAGATAATGGCATGGACCACATGGCCGTGGCATGCATGAGCCAATGGTTCGGGTAAGGGGTGCATGGGGGTCGAACTCTGACTTGTTCTCATGCTGAAAATGCAATTTTTGAGGTCTGGCTTGACTGTGGCTCGACCTTGGCTCGAGCCAAGTTTCGCTCGACACTCTGCTTGACTCCGCTCGAGCGAATACAACCAGAGAGCTCCGCTCGAAACTCGCTCGACAGTCCGCTCGAGCCAGTGTTTGCTCGACACTCCGCTCGACTCAGCTCGAGCGCAAACAACCAGAGAGCTCCGCTCGAGCGATATGTGTGCGTATGGCCAAGGTGCAACTTTAGAGGCGGTTTTACTTGGGTTCCTAACAAAGTCGTAGCAGTGGGTGAACGGCGTAGTCACTTCTAGTCCCCTCTGTCATAGAATAGAGGGTTATCCACGTCTTCCATTCATCTACTGACATAATTCCTTGATTCTAGGTGTGACAGGGAAGGCCAAATTTGGCGGGTCCCATCTGTCCCCTGTGTATGGTTCCCGTGTTACGCATCCTTCTTTCTTTGATGTCATCTCGTGGGCCGAACCCCTCTAGGGGGCTTTGGGGCCTCAGAATACTAGGACTCTAGCTGGGCTGGGACCCAGTGTTGAGCTCAGGCCCAACCATAATGGGCCAACTGGGAAATTCCCCTCATAGTTCCCCTCGAATTATCCGAGGTTCACTTGTTAGAAACTCCTTGCTAAAGGCATGTGCACCCAAGGATTAGTCTGGACTTTGTCTCAGACACTTGGTTCCTATAAAATAAAGCGTTATTATCGGTTTAACTTGAAATTTGAGGTAGTTAATGGATTTTTATCAGAAGTTCATGTGATTTGCTTCCAAGGCATTACTGTGTGAGTTTTGGATAATAATTAGTTCTGGCGCATTCTTGCGTTTAGTCTTTTTAAGTTAGCCATTATTTTCAAATTTATTTACACATTAAAAAGTAATAATTAGTTCTGGCGTGAAAGAAGTAGAAGAATTCTAACGTGATACATACCTTTGAGTCTTATAGATGTAATACAAAGATCTTAAGGCTATGTTTTGTTTTAACAGAAATTTCTCTCTTGAAAATTTTATAAGAGAGATTTATGGTGGAAATTTTTAATTTGATAAAAGTCTAAAGACTCGTCTTCTTCTTCAAACGACTGAAAAAAAAATTGTAACATAGTCTTTTACAACTAGAACTAGTAATTCCATAGTCTCATGCAGTTGACTAGAGAATAGATGATGGGATGTGACTGCCTCTTATGAGTTAAACGACCAAGATTTATAGATTTGTTGATTAGGTTGTTCCTCAACTCTTTGAGTTCTATTTGGACTTAGGTTATGCTCTTAGAGTTCTGCATACATAAGATTTGTTGCTTTTACCAATGTTGTAGATGTGCTAAAGTCGAATTTGGTTGTAGATTTGGTATCAGACTGTTTGAAGTGTTGCACCGAGGATTCTGATGATTCCATGAGCAAGGTATGGATAAGATTTCTAGGTTTCTAGAAGCTAAAACTTGTGGTTTGCATTTAATATATTACTTACTTTTTATGATTTTGCTAATCCTAAATCTGTCTACAAGTCAAAGGATTCGTTATATAAACAATGATGTGGATAAAACAACAGGCTAATCTGTTAGGTAAAGAGTGACCCACTGTGGCTATAATTTTTTGCTTATTCACTCCACTCTTTTTGCATTCTTTTCTTCTAATTATGAATAATCAACGTAGTTTTTAAGTTTTTAGTCCAATTTGTAAGTAACAAGAATGTTCATAAAAATTTGTCAATGAAGTGCAAGATGCTTAAAATAAATTTTAAAATGAAGTGCAAAATGCTTTAAGAAAAAACACTGCTAATGGCAGTCCCAATCAAAATATAGGGATTTTTTTTCCTTTCTGGACCTTTTTATGCATCTTGATAAGCTCAGTGCCATGGACTTAATTTTTTGCAAGCATGTTCATCCTCACGGATTTACCAATGCTATGTTTTGATAATATTCTAGAACTCTCGCTACTGCAGTCCAAGAGCCGTTTACATGCTGCGGCTTTCATGACATGCAATCCTGAAGATTATTTTCACATGTGATAAAAAATAATAATAATAATAATTAAAAAAAAAAAAAAGTTCTCATGGAATGCAATCTTGGCTTCTCAAGAATTGCTTAGTCCATTTTCGTACTTATATTAAATAATTGATACTAGTTTTTGAGATAATTTCCTAGAAGTCGGAGAAACTTAAATTGAAAAGAAGTCTGGTTAATTTTAGGGTTAGCGAGGCCATTCAAAGAACGGTGCATCATGGTTGATTATCCGGTTTTGGTTTAAGATGGTATTCTGTAATTAACTTCGTGGAACTGCAGATTACCTATTCTGGTGCTGTACTGGAGGTCTGCATGAGGAAACTGGTTTTCTATCCTGAAATTGTGGGCTTCATTGAAGAAGATAAGGATCAGTTCCCTTCAGTTAAAGTTCAATATATTTTCAATTCTCCACCGAAGCTGATCATGCTGGACAATGCAGGACAACACACGGAAACCATAAGGTTAGCTTATTTTTGTTAGTGTTAACTGTTAAGCACTGTTCTCTTCAATGGACGGATAGAAATTTTTTTCGAGAGAGTTGCTTGATCTGGTTGATGATAACAGAGTGATAATGCTGAAAGTTCTTTGATCGCCAGATGTATAAAACTTGCGGCTTGGTTACCGTCATACCTCCCCTCCCCTTTCATTTGTCCCCAGTTTGTCATGTACCATAGACTGACCTCTAGGTTACCCAGCTGATGGTTTCTGTCTAGCATGTGTCCAAGTGTCAGAAACATTTGTTTCCCAAAATTCTTATCATTGTAGAGTGCCTGGTTTGCCCTGTCTTTAACTTTGTTAAATCATGTTACATGGAGCCGTTATGGAAGTCGGAATTGAGGCAGTCAAAATTGCATAGGTCTTGCCTTGATCCAACTTCGGTCGCTACCTGAACCACATACTGTCTCAGGGAGTTTGGAATTCATAACCTTACCCATACTGTCTCTGGGTAAAAATCGAAGGGTCCATAGTTCTGTGGTAGAACATTTGACTGCAGATCAAGAAGTCACGGGTCTGAACCTTGTTAATATATTCCTTTAAAATAATCTGGTTGGAACAAAGACCCAACTAACAGATCTTGACTTGATCCTGTATTGGTAGATACCTAAACTCATACCTTAGAAGTGGCATTTTAGTTGAGATCAGATGTAACCCAATTTTGGCATTAAAAATACAAGCATCTGGTTTTAGGTTTTTCCAAGTGAATATCGACTACAATGTTAATTTTAATTATATCTTTGATATTTTATTTGCATCCTTTAGAGGAAAAAGAATAAGTTCTATGAACTTTTCTTATTGGAACTTTTTTCCCCTTGTCACAGGATTGACAATTGGAAACGTGAACATATACTGCAATTCTTGAGAGAGAAAGTTAAGCCCACATCAGCAAACTGAGTGGTTTATTTTTGTTGTGTTTTTACTCAGGTCTGTATCGTAATAATTTCAAACTTCCAGACCCATTTTTGCATAATTTATGAGAATATCAGAAGAATGGAAACAACTTATTTTCATATGCCTGTGTTTACATACAATAGATGTGAGTTAAGATAAATCAATCGTATCAATGACAGATGCCTCTCTAAAACATAGCATGTACTAGGCAGAAGATTCCGTGCCCGTGAAGACCCAACAAAATTACAAATTATTATCCTGATAGATTAAGGACTCACTATTTCATTCCGGGACCGGAAAATGAGATGAGATGAATTGAGATGATTTGTGAATAATAATAAAATTATTAGTTGAAATTAGATGAAATAAGATGAGATTTGTTTCATCTCACCTTTATATCCAAACAGGCCTATCTATGATTTTTAAAATAAAATCTACTTATCATCTTCACAATACACGTCATATATATTTTTTTTTTCTTACCAAATGTGTGATGTATGGATGATAAGTAAAAGAATCTAATTAGTTAGTAGGAATAAAATAAAAAATAAAAATAAGTGTAGTGTGATGAGTGGCAAAGCTAAATTTTAAAATTTGTGATTTTTCTTCGACTATTCCATGTTCACAGTTCTATTGTCGTGATAGCTTCAAAGGCACAAGTCTGGCAAGCATAGCAATTAGACTTTGGATTGTCCTTAGCCATTTAGGGCCTATTTAAAGTTGCATTAGGAATCTTAAAAAATATTTAAATAGTCTTAAAAGTTCTTTAATGAAAAATTTTAGTTGTTTGAGTATTAATCTAGCTAAAAATTACGTTTGAGAAAATCTTCGGATAATGAGAAAGGAAATTCAAATTTTAAAAATCCTGTCAATAGATAAAAATACTCGTACAATTTTTAGATAATTACAATTTTTAAACTTTTAAAAATAGGATCATAATTTTAAAAAAATCAAATAATCATCAGAAATTATTTTTTTAATTTGTTTTCAAACAAGTATAACATATTTAAAAGTGTTTTAAACCAAATAGTAAATAAATTTTTTAATAGTACTTATTACTTAAAAAGCTATAAGTCCTAAATATGTACTTAATAAATGGCATTATCAGCAGGAACTTTTCTGATCACCCTAGGAAGGAATTTATATAAATTAATATATATCCAGCTCCATGTATCAATTGCTTTGTTGTTCATTATCCTTGTACAACTCAAGTTTCTAAATAGTAAATATACATAGAAAGCTTTTACCATTACCATCTTAAAAATCAGGATGGTGAGGAAATTGCTTTCAGACTGTGTAAAAGATTGCCTATTCACGTTCCAGATTTCCATGATGGCGTTGTGGTGATATTTTCAGTCACAAATTTGCCTCTGCCCGACAAAACCTTGCTGCACAGTAAAAGGTTGGTTGCCCTTTACACCACCACTCTGGCTACATCAAACTTCAATACGCTTTCGTTTCTGAGCAGCAAGGTCTCAAAGGAATTGAGAAATAGCCTTCTCAAATCTCGGAGAACTTGTCTTGATGGGGGCCCAAATATCGGCGCCATTGCTTTGAGCAACTCCCGCAGTGCAAGAAATGGGAACGAGACATAAACCTCGGCTTCTCAAACTGTTTGGTCCTAAGTCCTGGAGACAGAATAACCAATGCCTTTTATATTCTAGTCATAACTCTTCACCAACGGCACTTAGATTGCAATAATTTTTCTTTCACCATTTATGTAAATATTGTTTAGATAAATTCTATACCACAGAATGACTAGTTTCGTGTCCATGGGTTCCAACCGACTACACTGAGTGTCTTACTACCATTTGAAGGTACCATAGAACACCCTTTTATCAAAGATGATTGCGGGAAATAAAAAAATTTGGACATTCCATGTTAACCATATCCTATAGCCATTCAATTCATGGCTGCCTCATGCTCACCTGCATTATACTTCGGTTACTTTGGAGATACGGAGCACTTAACACCTGAAAGCACCCAAAAGCAATGAGATTAAACTCACATCTCCAGATAATAAGATAGATACATATCTCTCAGTGTCAACTAAATATGGACAAGACATCAGTAGTTCCAACTTCAAATGTTATCACCACAAACATGGTTGCATTCATTGAACAGTTTCTAAGGGAACAACACTTGGCTGCTGATGATAGTTCAGAAAGCCAAAGCAGGAAAAGGCCAGACCTTAACTTGTTCATGAAGGAACTGTATGTATTCCATTGCCTCCGAAAGGACAGAAGCTGTATCTGTCTGCAGTGAAATCAGAAAAGCTTCAAAAAGCACAGCAATGGTGAACTCTATCATAGAGAGCTTTAACAGATGAGCTATGACCAAGATACAGCAAAATATGTCCCGAATAACATCCCTTTCCTTTTCTTTTCTTTTTCTCTAGGGCAGCCCCCATTAGCATTCACTTTACAGTCATTACAGTAAGTTAAAAGAATTTACATAGACTCTATTGGAGATGAATGGCCGGTGAGAAGTTCATAGAGTCAATTTCCTAGATCAGTGCCTTTAATAGGACTCATGATTTAATTAAAAAGATCAATTTTCCATATTTACCTTCCCATATGGTGAAACAAGCTGTTGTAGAGCCACAACTCGCTCCCCGAGCTTCTCCTTCCTCTCCTATTGTTAAAGCAGGCAAATAGAAATTATAGCATAAGAAAACTACAGATATCAAAGTGAATGATATATTCCTAGCATGCTACTTCCATCTGGATAACATCCAAGCGGTAGTTGGGTTCATACAGATTGAACCAGCTCCAAAAGGGAGTCAAAACTGCACTAGGGAGGTAGGTGAAATCCAGTTCCAATAGGGAGTCAAAACTGCACTGGGAGGTGGTTGACTTCTCAACCATCTTCAAGAAAGGCATTCAGATGTTCTTCATAACAAGTTAGCAAACGTGGCTACTAAGGCACTTGACCTTTCAGCATTCATTTTATATTCGGTAACTACCCACTTTACTTCGTGCATATTTTTACAAGGAGACCATATTCCAACAACAGAAAGATAGCAGGGGAAAAAAGGAAACGGCGCAGAAGAAACCTTAGCAGACAGATCAGCCTTATGTCGTTTGGATGTAAGAGAAGTGAGACTGCTTTGCTCAACAGAACAGGGGCTCCTTTTGTGCTCTGTCATCCTTCCTAATTCTAACCCTTGTTCTCCCTAGTTAGAAATAGCAATAAGAATAAGTCTGGAAGATAACAAGACAAGAGGCAACAAAGGCAATCAACTTGCATGTCCACACTCCACTTGGAAAATATATAGATCTAAACAAGCCATCAGTGAAATATTCCCTGATTGTTGGAAACTTGCACCAGACTATCCAGAACAGTTCATTATGCAAATGTTTTAACTGGAATCTTTAGATCAAAGTCTATAACATACTAAAAGGTTTCCAAACAACCATAACTTATGTCCTTTTCTTCGTTTTCTTTTTTTTCACACAAGGCAGCAGAAAACAGACAGAAGATGAGACTGAAATGCATATGGGGGAGTACCCCCATCAAACAAAAATCCTGGAAACCTGTAATCAAATATTCATGAGGGAAATCAAATTTTTAATGGAAGTCCAATTGAAACCTCATGCTGGGTGAAATTTTGTCTCTCACCTCAAGGTCACATGCTCGAGTGTTCCAATCCTAGTCCTATTAAGAAAGGCATAAAACATCCACACATGCACAACTTGCAGAACACCCGTGTGGAAATACCCAAGGTAATAATAACAAATTAAAGCTGACCATCCAATGTGATTGACTTTACTTTAAGAAGCATCCTAGTAAGAGCACTTATCAAAAAAAGAAGCATCCTAGTAAGAGCTCAACCATTTTTACCCTTTTATATACTATATTAGCATCGACACCATATCTTAAAATAATCAAATTTTATATGGATCGTACACGAAACCATGCAAAAAATAATAACAATACAACATTATTGAAGTTCATATCATAAAAAAACCAGGCATGCAATGTTTTGGTCAGAGGTTAACCCTCAATTTAAAACACCATATAATATACATATATCTAATGCCATTCTTACAACTACGCAATTAAAAAGTATATCATCAAATGCAGACAACAGGAATCCACGAAGAACGGTATTGCCTACACTGCGTTAATATAATACAAATAATCAAATCAAAGTATATATAGTAATAATAATAATAAATAAAGTTATAATTGCCAAAGCTATTTCATCAGTAATACTCTCTCCACTGAATTCTTTCAAATAGGCCAAGGATCCACGATTTTATTAATCACACCACACCGGCAAGCCAATCTGAAAATTAATTGGGTTTCTTTATATGATACAAAATTATGACAAAAAAAAAATCCTTTGTGGGTATGGTTCGGAACAAAACGAATTAAAAATTTTGGATTTGATCGGCAAGATTAAATATTCAACAAGGCATGCCGTAAATTCATCCAAGTTTGCGCATATGATCCGGCTACCCACTTTTATTTAATAGCCTTAATAACATGTTAACGAATACCATAAACAGCAAGAAATCCACAAAGCGAGAGTATGTCTGGACTACAGACAATGTCATAACACAAGCCCAACCGTTCAATCATTCAAAACGAAGAAGAAAAAAGAGGAGAGAGACAGAGACAGAGACAGAGAGAGAGGAAGAAGAAGAAGAAGTAGCAGCAGCAGTAGAAGTACTTTGATCAGAAGGTTAACAGGGCATCATTGAAAAAAAAAAGAAAAAGAAGAAGAAGATAAAATAAGCGCATAAATTGGGAGGAAATAATGAAAGGCTTAAAGCTTTGAGAACTTACAGAGTACTTAAGAGTCTGCATTGCAACAGGAACTCACGATCATCTACAACTTTTTAAGCCAAACCCTTCAAAACCCACCTCAGAAATTACCCAATCTACGCGAAACGCTAATCGAAACCAATAGAAAAATGTCCTGTATTGATGTTTCTACTTTAATTATTCCCGTCAACCTAGAAACAAGCTAGTCTTTTTTTTCCTCGTCTCTTTCTCACGGTCTATTAGTTTAGACAAGTGCTAGCTAGTGCTTATTGGGTTTTCAAACAAAGTAGTGAACTTTATGCAAAATCCATGTACGAGTCACGGAATAAGCTACGAACTTAAATTCGCTGAAACCATGGAATTGGCTGGCATATAGTGCTCCAAAGGGGGAAAAAAAATATTTATACTGAAATCTTTTCCGAGAGATGAAATCAGTTGGAGAACAGGAAAATGGTGGGAGAACGGAAGGTACTGAAACAGAGTAAGGGAGGGAGGGAGGGAGGGAGGGAAGGAGAGAGAGAGAGAGCGTGTGCGTATAAGAAAGCTAGGGGGAGAGGAGGAGGAGGGCCTGTGAAAGTGTTTTATAGAGTTTAGTTTAGAATTTATATTTTTTAATAATTAGTAAAAGGCTCTGAAATAAAATATGAATATGTAGTATTTATTTGACAGCTAATATACAACAGCGTAGAAAAAAAGAGAGATTGAAATATTTATTTAACCATACATAAAGTTTCTGTTCCAACTATGGTTGAAATATTAAAAAAAACAAAACAATGTCTACTTGTTATCCCAAAACAATGTCTATTGAATCATGAGTAATGGATAATAAATCATGTTTTTAATTATTTATATCATATTAAAATAATAAAAATATGATGGTAAAATAGATGATAAATAGTATTTCTCTTCAAATAATAATAAAACAAAAACTACTCTTCAATAAAGGCGAGTCTCGTTATAGGATGGTAGGAAGATGATGCAGCAAAGACTATTATATAGCAGTGCTATTTTTAAAACTCGAGAGAGATTTTTTAGTTTTATTTCTTAATTATTTTATGAAAATCGTGGGACTCCTAAAAAAACATATTTAGATTGAAAAAGAATCTATGGTATGTAGTCAGTGGGGTTTATGAAATAAGTAGAACTCAATAAAAATGTTAAGAAAAAATTATCTTTAAGATATTGTTACTGGAAAACTTATCGTTCAAATGATCCTCTTGATGTAGTACCACCACATAATGCCACTTGATTTAATCAAAATAAATAAAATAAAATAACACAAAAAGATATGAGAAAACTTGGAGGCCGGTCCGTCTATTCTTTTTCAACAAACAGCCTTCCAATAGCAGTCCTCCACGTAAGCCTCTATTTTACATATTATGCATTTGCTTAAATTCGATCAACATCTCATACAACTCTCCCGTGCCTCCATCACTTTTTTCGTCTTCCACTCCATTCCAATTCAAACTCAGATCTCAACTCCACACTCATCCTCGATGACAACTCGACTGTCGCGATTAATAATTTCGCAGCATACAGAACTTTCGTTGTGGATATTAGCTAATATCGGATTTCAGCCGCACAAGCCAAGTAACTCCCATCAATTTGTGCAGCACTGCATGCTGTGAATCTAAGTGATGGAATCAAACTAAATCGTAAGCTTGGAATGATTGATGGTTCTTCCTATAGTTTTGTTTTTGTGTTAGAAGGACCTGATTTTTTTAATGACGAGAGCATGCAGCAGTTTAATTGTTCCAACGAATGAAGAAACTCCCCAGTAAGATAGCAGATGTTGAAAATTGAAAGATAGTTCAACAACACAATGTTCCTCTAATTTTGCTATTATGATTGGGGTGGCCCGAATAACAGATGTTCAGGTCCATTGTCCACAACGAAGATTTTAAAATTTCACTTGCTTATGAGAATGAAGATCCTTTACCACCCGGTGTCGCTTCTCCCATATTTACTTAGTATGATGTCTCAGGTTTGACTGATGCGAGTGAGAAGTAAGATAGAAGGCGAAGCAGGCCAACGAGGAGGTCTGTGCAGGGAGGTTAGTGGATAAGAAAGAAGGTGAAAGGACAGGCAAGAGAGGGTCCAGATTGGTTTGTGTGTGGTGAATGCATTTTGTTTGGAATGAATTGGCGGGGGCGACGAATTTTTTAAAATGTTTAAAAATACTAAAAAAATATGAATAAGAAAAATTTTAAAAATTAAAAAGAAAAATTTTACCTGGCATGCCCAGCAATTATTTTTGGGCGACATCCTAGCAGTACTCTACATTTAAACTCATCTTAACATCTAAACACATCTAAAATCATCTTAAATGGACTCACAAAACTCAATCCACTATCTCAACTCATTACTATTCATAAAGAATTCAACTCATCTAATCTCAACTCAATTCAATATCTAAACAGACCTAAGAGCATTCATATTGGTCTATGTATATATATATATATATATGTAAAATCATATTTGCATAATATGACCCTAAAATCACCTGCATTGACTTATGTATATATATAAATTTAACTAGTTATGAACAGTTGCTATCCAAATTTGGATAGTAATTGTTCACTCCATCAAACATATTTTAATTGTTATTTCTCTCTCATTTCACTGTTTCTCTCTCAATTTTTTCCTCTTCTCCATCACTCAATAACATAACAAATCTTCACATACACATTCATTTTATTATTATAATATATTATATATATTTTTTTCATTTTATTATATTTTTAATATAATATATAAAAAAATTATGTTTTTATTATTATATTTGTATTATTAATATCAAATGTATGTAGTGGATATTAATTATAAAATATATATAAAATTTTGATTTTAAAAAAAAATTAATAATATTTTATTATTATTTAGTCTCAAATATACATAATCCAATATGAAAGTTTTACTTGAATAACAAAATGGTTATGCAAAAAAAATAATTTTACATAAATATATATATATATGTTATATATATATATATATCACTCTGATCAAAACAGTTGATGTACGTATGTCCTTTTTTGGCCGCTGGGCATGCCCTAGGCAAATTTGTGTACGTACAATATATATATAGCTAGCAGATACATGCATGCAGGTCTCTATCATCCACCAGTTACCACGGTTTAAATCTTAATTTTGTGTTGGATTTCTCGTACTTGATCTTCCACGCATGATATCCAAAGAATTACTGCAGAATAGAATTAGCAATTCCCTCGTACGTACGTGTTAATGTGTCTCAGAGAGAGAGAAAGAGAGAGAATTATGGGCATCTTGAGTTCATATATGTTGTTGGCCAGTCTCAATATTTGACCTGGAACTAGAAGTAGAAGCTAGCTAGCTAGCCATTTGCAAATTGCAATGGCGCTCGATTAATGGAGTCTTGATCACGAGAATGAATCCAACCTGAAATTATGCCACGAAACATGGTTTCTGTTCCGTATAAAGCGGGTTGAATATGACATCAATCCTGACCGATTTACTACTACATTGGCTGTATGCATGTGCTTCTAACATTCAATGTCACTCTCAAGTAATTGATCGATCTCCCATCCTAATATATCTATCTTCTTCTTCTTCTTCTTCTTCTTCTTCTTTTCACATGAATTCAAGTTTCGATATTCATTTTAGTGAAAACGACAATTTATCTTCTAATTAATTCAAATTTTCATATCAATGAATGATATGTTTTTCAAAAGCAGTAATCAAATCAACATACATATCATTTCATTGGATCATTAGAATCAAAATATTATAATAAACCGGATGCTAAATCCCATGTGAGTGGGGAAAAATGCATGATAAGCTAAAAGTCTCGATTATTCAATGGAGTTGGTTAATAATGTCAAAGTTTGATGGATCATGGGGTCAACATCTCCCAGCTTCCCTTTGTTGGGTTCAAAAAGACTCGTAGAAGCTGGTGCAAAATCATTGTCAAGGGCATCCAGATGCTTTTCACAAAGAAAACAACCGCGACCCCATATTCATTCTTTTCACTTTCTTAATGATGGTGATAAGATACCTGCATCAGAATCACTGTTTCTAAATTTGAAATATTTTTCTTTTAAAATAAATCTAAGCCTATTACATAAAAGCATATCAATTTATTAATTTAAATACTTTTTGTAATTGTAGTATTTTTTCTTAAAAAAAAAAATCGAAGAGATAATAGATCAACAACATGCATTATTTTAAAGGAAAAAATTGTTATGCCGTCCAATATTTACGACTCCATTTGACTGCTCAGTGATTTTATTTATTTTTTTTAATTTAATGATGAAGGAAGTGATTTTAAGTGTATTAATATATTTTTTATTTTTTAAAAATATTAAAATATATTAAAAAATAAAAATAAAAAAATAAAAATAAAAATTATAAAACTAACTAGCAGTATAAACAATCGATGCTACTCAAGCGGCAGGATACCACCGCCCTATTTTAAAACACTGGAAAATAATGTACCTCTTGACTTCTTCTTCTAATGACAAGATTAGCGGCAGGATTACTTGGAAGCTTTATACTTTGTCGGGAGATCTTTTGCTATTTAACTTTATTTAATGCAGAGATTATCTTTGGTGGATCGCAAAAGGGTGCATGGTTTATTTTAAGTAGGGTGAGTTTGGTTTCCAAGCCAAATTCATCTCATCTCACTTATCATTACAATTTTTTCAAATTTTAATACAAAATATAATAAATAATTCAACTTTTTCAAATCTCAAAATAATAATAATATTAAAAAATAATATTCTAACAATATTTTATCATCTAAACTCAACTCAACTCAACTCACTTCAACATCCAAACGCACCGTAGTATCCTGGTGGAGGGAAAAGTTCAATCAATCGAGGTCTATATAGCTACCTATCTTGTCCAGCTTGATGAAACGTTTACGTACTATATTATCATTCCAGCTATGTCTTACCACACAAAGTCCAATCACAATAAGGCAAACGTTTTTTGGGGGAAAAAAATCTACTCAATCTCTAGTATACCTGTCGCACCACGCACCTCACACTTCATGTGGCGAATTCGGTTTGTTGGCCATGTCAGTCGTCACGGTTCTTCTCCCCTCACTCTCCCGAGCTTCTCTTACCCTAGCAATATATATTTATGCAAAATATTCTCTGTCAAACTACAATTCTGCTTTTTTTTTTTTTTTTAAGCCTGTTTTACACAAATTGTATTCTTTTTTATTTTTTCTTTTCTTTTCCTTCCAAGGATGTCAATTTATCATTCTTGATTAGTCTCTGCATTGGGATTTTGTTAATATATAATTAAAATAATTAAATTTATTTTTTCTATTAATTAATTTTTAAGACAAGTAATGATTTAATAAAATTTTAAAGCACAAATTTTAAATTCAAATTTTGACTCTATTTCATCTTCTTTAATAATTTAGGAGAAGTCACGATTTAACTGATTTTAAGATATAAATGACAAAAACTCTCGAATAAATTGTAATTTTAAAGTAATGACAGATATAGTTTTAAAGTGTGTAAATTCCATGCTTCTTTCGAAAAAAAGTGAGATTCATTATCAAAAATGTTATTTTTTCATGTGAATTCTAAATTTATCTTTTTTTTTTTAAATAAAGTACATCAAATTCGCACATCTTAAAATTATAAATATTATTTTTCTTTTATTAATTTGGACGGGTTGATTTGACATGGGTCTTAACAGATATGAAGCCCAATACTTCAAACAGCTAGTGTTCATCTATTCAACTAAGTGACTCGGCCCGTCATAGCCCAACACACCCACTTCGCAGATCACTTCGTTTTTGGGCTAAAACTTTATTATTATTATTATTATTCGGATTATGGTTCAGATTACTTAAAGGTATTATACGCATATTTAAAATATAAAAAATTTTATTATCATCTCTGCACATTATTTTTTTTATTAAATATATAGTATATAGATGATGAGTAAAAAAATTTAATAAATTTAAAAATAATAATAATAATATAATATATGGTGTATGGAGATGATGAGTAATAAAATTCTTAAAATATAAATTATAATGAAATAAATATATAAAATAGTTCGTACAATTTTTATTGAATATTTATCTAATTATGAATTCAGCCGTGCTACAGGAAGCCCATTAATAATAGCACGAATTGCGGACGTGAATACGTTAAAAAATAAAAGCAATATAGAAGCTTCTTCTCCTCGCGTACGAGTTCAGCATATCGCCCATCCACCCACATAACTTCTCGAGTTCAGCATTTCGCCCATACGCTTCTCGTTTATCGTTCCGCCTCATACGTTTCGCACAGCTTCTCATTCGTGTCAATCGGGAATTGCTTCTCAATGATTTCTTAGCAAACGAAGTGGATGGATGACTCCAAAGAGCCATCTTACGAAAAGATTATAGCATACAGAGACAAATATATTGGATTTTTTATATAAGTGAGATTTTTGGTTAACAAAATCCTCAATAACTTCTGGATGTGGGACTTTGCACGTGCATTTTTGTCAGTGATCTCGAGGGGAGAGACTCGTAACATAATTGCATAAACAAATCACTTTCAGGACATAAAAAAAAATTCTTTAAGTCATGTTTGGATACTATTAGGGGGTAAAAAACAAGAAACAAAAAAGCATGAGGACCTAGACAAAGGGCCAAAGGAGGAGTTAGGGGCCAAGATAGTGGAGACCGTGATTTTAGGGAATTTTAGCCAAAGACAGGAATAACTGCCAGGAAAAATGGAAAAATGAGGGTACATGAAGCAAATTCGATGGAGAGAAAGGGGTCCGGGTGCCCTATAAAAGGGGGAGAGTTCTTCTTCTACAGAGTGGTTCTTTGGTTCCTTCTTTGGCTTCTCCTCCGAAACTAGATACGTAGGGGAGCTCTAGTGAAAGCTTTCATTCCAGTATATTTATATTCAGGATTACAATTGTATAGCGAGATATGAAAGGCCATTAGAGACTGTAAACAAGAATATTGTAATGGATCTCTCCTCCCCAAACACCCGTGGATGTAGACATTATGCCGAATCATGTAAATCTTTGTGTTCCTCTCTTTATCTTCTCTGCACTTATATTTTCCATTCATTATTATGGATGTACGCACTGACACCGTACGACCGCACTAGCACCCAGCCGAGGGCTCCTAATAATACTAATCGAGACCTAAACCACCCAAGTGGGCCGGGAATGACTATTTCTCCCCTTTCGGTCTGTCGAGCGATTTTTAGGGCCTCAACAATTAGCTTTGTCTGTGGGATCTGATCACTTTCTAAGTCGGATATGGGACAAGGACGATTTCTCAGCACACTAGATAAATCATCGGACGAACGAATAAAACTCTCCCATATGAGTATTCTTAATTTTCTTAACTTTTATATTTATGAAAAAGGGGCAAATGGAGGGCGAGGAAAAATAAAATCTTTCTTGCCTAGGTGAGGGACTGACTGAACTCCTTGCCCTTGCACCCGAATCTTGCACTTCCGAGTTGGACAAATATTTAAAAGTGCACAGTGGCCACAAGGCAGAGTGCAGTACACAGGTCGGCATTGTGCACTTAAGTGCACAATGCCATGCACATTGGGCGTGCATGAATGCACGTCTATCGTGCATGCACAATGCTCGAGAGCCACCTGATCAGGAGTCACTTGCTAAGGGAACCACATGCTCGGGAGTCACCATCACTACCCCTCCTACCTAGGAGCCATCTAGACCAGACCAAGCGGCTCAAGAAGCTCATGCACGGCAGCCCACCAGCTCGAGACAGAACTACCTTTTCGGGAAACCCCTGCTCAGGATGGACCCTCACCTTGCTTGGGAGTTACCCTCTCGATATCTCATGATCTACTCGCCACCTCCTCTACCCAGGGCTCCTCTGCTTTTACTCGAGGCCCAATGGCTCGGGAAAACACAGCTCGGTACCTCACTTTGCTTGGACCCACCTGCGCGAAAATCACAATCAACAGCAAACAATTTTTAGTCAAAGTAAAAAAATTGACCACATCAACCAAAAACCCCCGGTATTGTCTCTCAAAATTTGTGTGAATTTATTTTTACTAACGAAATTACTTCTTGTAGCGCGAGCACACCAATCATGTGGCATCACACTCTGGTGGAGCGATTTGGCATGAATGAACACCTCCGTACTCGCTGACCCCCCCTGGGTCTATAACCATTGCCAATGGGTTATCTTTGGGAAGGAGGCTGTCACGGTTTGAAGACATCTGCCCTACATGGCGAGAACACAACGGCGGAGCCTCCATCCAGACACTCAATACCGTAGTGGTGAGTGGTGCACACCATGCATAGTGTAGGCAGAGAAGAAAGTAGCTGCCGAAGACCCACTCAGAAGCTCCCGCATGCCGGTGGAGACACCACCAGCAGCCACCAAAGCCACCGGCAATTTCTGTCTCCAGGAGTGGTGGTCCCTGGCCACGATTGAAGCTCCTCACCTCCATCACAGCTCCTGACCACAGGTGGCAAGTTTTCAATAGTTGATGGAGGTCAAGCTGTCGGAGGCTCACTTGTTGAGTTCGTGAGTTGGCAGGGGCACCACCGACAGTCGCCAAAACTGCCGAAGTTTCTGTTACCTACGGGGTAGTTCCTTCCTCACGTGAGCCGCTCACTTTAGAAGAGGAGACAAGTGGACGAAAAACCAGTCGCCTAACCACTCAAGCAGGTTGCAAGTTACATCGATCAATGAGGCACATCACATAACAAAAATTTGTCGCACACTGAGTTTTCTTGTCACGGAATTTGTCAGTGCTCGCCATTGGTTCTCAGGATACTCCTCACCACTCACTGAGATAGAGCCTTCCTCGCTAAGTGGGCGCATACACAAGGAGAGCTCTTACCATATACGAATTTGTCAATGCTCGCCACAGAAGTTTCTCACCATCGGTTCTCGCCACTAAAAGATGACCCATCGCGATTCCTTGCCACAAAATGCTGCTCGTCAATTACCCACTCACAAGATACTCCTCGCCACTTACTCACTGAGCTAGAGCCTTCCTCGTCAAGTGGGCGCATACACAAGGAGAGCTCTCGCCATATACAGTATTTTCCACCCAATAATAATAATAATAATAAAATCAATCACTTGATGGTGAACAACTTCAATCAAGGAATAGTTGGATGCCGCAACCAAATTACTCAGGTCCTTTGGTATTGTGAGCATCTCACGCCTTCATCAACACTGGAGCATGGCTACCCGCAGGCATCACCCGTGTGTAACCAGTCTCCGCCACACTCAAGCGAGATAACCAAGATTTGCAAACCTCATATTTTTTATTTGGATTATTTAATCTAACTTGTTTGGTTTTTATTTTGGTATAAGAAGAGCTCTAGCCCCCGCCATAGAGTACGGTGTGGTGCAATTCAACAGGCGTGGAGGTCACAGAACTCGTAACCCCTCTTCAAGTTAGCCACCATGGGCGAGTCACACACTCGCAGAGGTCACAAGACCCACGACCCCTCTCTAAGTTAGCCACCATGGGCGAGTCACACACTCGCGGTGTAATTGCCAGGCGAGAAAGGTCAAGAACCACCCGACCTCTCCAAGTTAGCAACCATGGGCAAGTCACACACTCGCAGTGCAATTCAATAGGCGCAGAGGTCACAAGACCTGCGACCCCTCTCCAAGTTAGCCACTATGGACAAGTCACACACTTGCAGTGTAATCGCCAGGAGTGAAAGGTCAAGGACCGCCATACCTTTCCAAGTTAGCCACCATGGATGAGTCACACATTCACGATGCAATTCAACAGGCGCGGAGGTTACAAGACCCACGACCCCTCTCCAAGTTAGCCACCATGGGCGAGTCACACACTCGCGGTGCAATCACCAAGCGGGAAAGGTTAAGTACCACCCGACCTCTTCAAGTTAGCCACCATGGGCAAGTCACACACTCGCAATACAATAACCAGACGGGAAAGGTCAAGGACCGTCCGACCTCTCCAAGTTAGCAACCATGGGCAAGTCACACACTCGTGGTGCAATTCAACAGGCGCGGAGGTCACAAGACCCGCGACCCCTCTCCAAGTTAGCCACCATGAGCGAGTCACACACTCACTGTGCAATCGCCAGGCGGGAAAGGTCAAGAACCATCCGACTGCTCTAAGTTAGCCACCATGGGCGAGTCATACACTCGCGTGCAATCGCCAGGCGGGAAAGGTCAAGAACCGTCCGACCTCTCCAAGTTAGCCACCATGGATGAGTCACACACTCGCAGTGCAATCGCCAGGCGGGAAAGGTCAAGAACCATCCGACCTCTTCAAGTTAGCCACCATGGTCGAGTCACACACTCATGGTCCAATTCAATAGACGCAGAGGTCACAAAACCTGCAACCCCTTTCCAAGTTAGCCACCATTCGTGGTGCAATTCAACGGGTGCGAAGGTCACAAGACCTTAGCCACCATTCGTGGTGCAATTCAACGGGCGTGAAGGTCACAAGACCCGCGACCCCTCTCCAAGTTAGCCACCACTCGTGGTGCAATTCAACGAGCGCGGAGGTCACAAGACCCGTGACCCCTCTCCAAGTTAGCCCACAAGCGTAGGGATCAGCACACCACATGACCCTTTAAAAAGATTAACACCCGAAGGGTAAAATTGAATACTTGTGACACAACTAGAGCAAGTGCAAAGGGTGAGCTGGAACCGGGTATCTCCTGATACACTCCACTTACCAAGGTTACAATGTCGAGAGCATCTCTGGCTACACTTATTCTCTAAGGCTACACAGTCGAGGGTCTCTCTTGCCCATCATCGCGGTCCAGGGTATCTCGCGCTACACTCTCATCGCCAGAGTTACGTGGTCAAAACACTCTTCTGCTACACCCACATCTAAGTGTCTCCAATTGCTATAACCGCTTTGCACGGGTGTCATTTAGGAACAAGTCAATGGACTCAGCAACTAAGATTGGTCTAGGGGGTCGGCGGGCACCCTAACCACTTAAACGCGGATTGCTACAAACTCTTACATCCATATCAAAAACAGAAAAGCAATCACGGCACAGGAAAAATCCAATGGGCTGCCAAAAACCCAAAAAACGATCACCAAGCACGAAAAATATACACACTTTACTAAAAACATTTACATACCATCACTATGCAAATGTTCTCACAAACAAACTTCACAAAAGCCCATCCTCGAAGGCCCTTACTACAAATCTTACAATCCATTATTGTGGGCCGAGCCACTCGCACTCTATGAACCATATCTCTATATCTTGAGTTCAGAAATATTTACAGCTCACGCCAGAGGGACAAATAAATTCGGACAGACTAGTTCGGTTGTATTTTTACCTTTTAAGATTCTTAAGGTCTTCTTTTAAAGCAAATCACCCTTAAGAATCATAGGGTTTTGTTAGGGGGTAAAAGACAGGAAACAAAGAAGCATGAGGGCCCAGGCAAAGGGCCAAAGGAGGAGCTAGGGGCCAAGATAGTAGAAACCGTGATTTCAATGAATTTTGGCCAAAGTCAATGACAACTGCCCTGAAAAAGGAGAAAATGAGGGCATGCGCAACAGATTTGGTGGAGAGAAAGGGGTTCGGGCGCCCCATAATCATTCCTGTCAATCAGGAATTGCTTCTCCATGATTTCTTAGCAAACGAAGTGGATGACTCCAAAGAGCCATCTTACGAAAAGATTATAGAATACCAAGACAAATACATTGGGTTTTTTATATTCAAGTGAAGATACGCATTTCCTTCATCCTATTATGATTTTTTGTTAACAAAATCCTCAATAACTTCTAGATGTTGGACTTTGCACATGCATTTTCATTAGTGATCTCAAGGGGAGAGATTCATAGCATAATTGCATAAACAAATCACTTTCAGGGCATAAAAAAGACTCTTTAAGGCCTGTTTGGATACTGCCAGGGGGTAAAAGGCAGGAAACAAATAAGCATGAAGGCCTAGACAAAGGGCCAAAGGAGGAGCTAGGGACCAAGATAGTGGAGACCATTATTTAAGGGAATTTTGGCCAAAGTCAGGGACAACTGTCAGGAAAAATAGAAAAAAAAGGGTATGTGTAGCAAATTCAATGGAGAGAAAGGGGTCTGGGCGCCCTGTAAAAGGGGGAGAGTTCTTCTTCTACGAGGTGGTTCTTTGGTTCCTTCTTCGGCTTCTCTTTCGAAACCAAATACGTAGAGAGCTCTAGTGAATGAGATACGCAGGGGAGCTCTAGTGAAGGCTTTCTTTTCAATAGATTTATATGAAGGATTACAATTGTATAGCAAGATATGAGAGGCCATGAGAGACTATAAACAAGAATATTGTAATGGATCTCTCCTCCCAAAACACCCATGGACGTAGGTATTATGCCAAATCATGTAAATCTTTAAGTTCATCTCTTTAACTTTTTTGTACTTACATTTTCCATTTATCGCCATGGATGTACGCATCAATACTGTACGATCACACCGACATCTAGCCGTGGGCTCCTAACAACACTGATTGAGGCCTAAACCACCCAAATGGGATGGGAACAACTCTTTCTCCTCTTCTGGTCTGTTGAGCGATTTTTACAGTCTCAACAGATACAAAAACAATTTCATCTCATCTCATTATTATAATTTTTTTAAATTTTCACATAAAATATAATAAACAATTCAACTTTTTCAAATTCTAAAATAATAATAATATTAAAAAATAAGATTAGATCAATGTGAAGTATTTTGTTCAATTTTTGAAATTGTTTTATGACATAACTCTGCGAATATCTGGATCCAAATATACGACTACAAATTTATACTTCGACGAGCTCTCGAGGCTTCATGACCATTTGCAAGAGAGTTGTACTAACAATGTAGGATTGTTATTTGGTATGGCTACGAGGATGAAATCCAAATATGATAAATATTGAAAAAATATTGAGAAGAAAAATATATTAATATTTGTGGCTGCGATCCTTGACCCCTAATATAAATTGGTCATTATAGAATTTTGGATTAGGGACGTCCTCAGAGAAGAGAAGGATAGAGAGTTTATTAGATAACTGAAAAGTGATATTGATAACTTATATAGCCATTACAGCAACAATGGTCAATCTTCTACCGCATGTGGTAACTCCTCACACTCGACCAACTCGACATCTTCCTTAGATGACATACATGCACAGAGTTCATCTGTTTTAGTATGGCGGTATCATCAAATCCATGCATTGAGGAATATTATGCAGTGTAGGTCTAGAATTGAGTGATAGATTATGGAAGATGTCGAGGCACCTAGTGATGCATTTCATTTATTAAGTTGGTGGAAGATTAATTCCACTAAGTTTTTAGTCTTTTTCCGAATAGCCCGAGATGTTCTAGACATTCCTGTCACTACGATTGCCTCTGAATCGGCATTTAGCACCAAAGGTTGCGTGTTGAAAACTTATCGGAGTTCATTGGTACCATCAATTGTGGAGGCCCTCATTTGCACAAAGAACTAGCTAAGTGAAATGCTCATTAGACTAGATATCGTTGATGCCGAGAGCTATAGTTTTGAATCGGATAACTTTATATTTTTTAAAATTATTATTTAAATATTTTTAATGTTTTAATACTTAACTTCTATTTTTTATGATTTTGTAGACCTAATTGTGACTCTAGCATTATTGTGGATGATTGAGACGGACACACCGTGCCCGTGGGATGGAGAACCCCCTTTATTGGTGAGAAAAGAATTCTACTACTTATAGCCCTATTTTACATTTGAATTAGATAACATTCTTGTGGTTTACTACAACGCAAAATCACTTGCTTTTCTCCACTCCATGAACACCGGATGAAAAGTGTTTAGTTATTGAATGGCCTATGACCACAACAATAGCAGTTTTCAGACTGAATGGTTGAATGTGATTGGACTCTTGGAAGATGAATGGCTACGAGTGATGAATCAGGAAAGAAAATTAGTGTCAAATTATAATTACTAACTTGTAGTTTTTATTTTATTCTAATATATTATTACATTGTACAATGTAATTTGGTGGAGAATTTTGATTGTTTAGTTAATGTTTGGTTGTGATTGTTCTAATTGTTTAGGGGCTGCTTTGCCTTTTTTATTTATATTGTGTTTGTTATTGTGCATTTATTTCTCTTTGATTTTGTAATGTATGTAATTTAATTATTATATTTTAATATTTTAATTTATTTTTACAATATTTTTTAGAAACCCACTAGGGTGTGTAGATATTGTTTCTACAGTATTTCAAAAGTTCAAATATCTTAGTGGGCATGGGCTTTCGAAAGTGGCCTAGGGATTTGGAATTGAGCTTTGGGGTTCGGAAGTGGGCCCAGAGATCCATAATTAGGCCTTGGCCCAAACACACTCTAATTGAAGTTTTGAACTCCGATCAGAGTCGGAGTCGGAGTACACGATTACCTAGTGAGAGAGCAGAGGCAGACACTCTGACTCTGTCTGAGTTGGAGCACACCCCTATATTTTACGTAGTAAAATGAAAGTAAGATGAAAACGTGGTGTATAATATTACCCATAAATCAAAAGTTGGATAAATAATCTAGATTCATGTTGACAAATAAATAGAGTAGCGAGTTATTTGTATCCATTATGCAATTCTTTGTAGACATTTTATGCTCTTTAACGAAAAAACGACGTAATTAGTTTCCAAAAAGGAAAAAAAAAAAAACACTTTTGGGCTTTGCTTAGCTTTGGTTAATACGGTGCCGTAGCTCACACAAGCACGTGGCTAAATTGCTAACGAATTTTATACTTGCTATAAACTCCGCAGCTTTGCGGTAAACTATAGAGCTGCACTGCACAAGGTCGACTTCCTCTACGTCGTCGGTTCCTGGCTCTCCATTTATCGCCGGTAGCACTCTCTCCGTCTCCATCATCCGGATCGGTAAACGTCTCTCTCTCTCTACACGCTCTATGTCGAACTTGATGTGATAAGCTCCATTCAATTTCTTGAGAAAACGTACTAAAAGAAAGGAAACTAAGGAATTTGAGTATTGTATATTTTCTCGTGTAGGAAATGATGAATTAAAAGCTCAAAAGCGAGTATTGTGAAACTTTTAGCACGGTGTTTATTGATTTATTAGTTAGAATTAAATGATGGGAGCTATGCGTAAGAGAGAGATGGCAGTGGCAGGACAATATCTTAAAGAGGCATTGTAGATTTAAGCCCTTGTATTCCATCCGATTAGAGAAACATAGAATACTAACCTTCAGGTTCATTATCCGATCTTAAGTTGATTTCCCACCTCAAATTTTGGTGGTGTTAGTTTTACGCATAATTGTGCTAATCAGATAATCGAGAGGGAATTTAAATGATAGTGGGGGCAACAAGCCCAGACAAAAAAACGAAATAACTCAGTCCCTATTCATCGATATAGTTTTCGAGTGAGAAAATGAGTCCCTAATGTCACTTGAAAAAGTCCAATTTTGTTTAAATGAAGTTTCATCTTGGATCTCTGAAGCTTGGAGACAGCTATTCGGTGCTTTACAATGTTTCACAAGAAAATAATGAAGATTTTAAGCCATAGAATAACAATTAAAAGAAAGAATTGTCACTTCACAGGATAACTCGCAGAAATTTTGAAGGCAAAATAACTTATCTAGCAGTTATTTGTCAGCTAAAGTACTTCATTGCTAATATTTTCGATACTAACTGGCTGAAAAATAAAATATTATCTGGCTGAAGCTGTTTTTTTTTTTTTTCCGAAATCATCTGTGCCTAACACCATCTTTTGCAGTCATTTTATCAACAGGGTTGCCTTCCGCTCACATATACCTCTGTTAGCCTGCTATGGCATCCAATGACCCCTCACTAGCTTTGGAGATTTTAGGTACCTAATTTTTGTTTTCATTATCATAAGCTCTATATTGGCTGTCTCTTATTTTTCTTTCTCCTCTACCAGTTAGGGGACCAGAAGGATTTTGTCTCTGGAACGGGCCCCCATTCAGCAATGGTCAACCTGGTATCAAGATTGAAAAGGTTCCTTGCAGTAATGCAAAGTTCAGTGAAGATGGATCCAGACTCATGGTGATGAAATCTGATTCTGTGATTAGCATCTATGACTGCAGAAGCTCCAAAGAAATCAGATCTTTTCAAGTCCCCAATGTAGCTGCAGCCAACTTGTCCCCATGTGGGAATTTTTTTCAAACCTTTCAAAAATCCTCAACTCCACAGGACAAAAATGTGAATTTATGGAAGATTGAGACTGGTGATTCTATTTATAACCACTTTCAAAAAAACATGACAACAGCCACATGGTACACCTAGTAGAGTTTATTGCACTAGTTTTTTACTATTTCGTCTGGAAAAATTTTACTGTATGAGTTTATTTTACTATAGGCCTAATAGAGAAATTAAGGTCAATTTTCTGGTAAAACAGAGCTTGTGCCTGTTTGGAGATCCTTGTTTTGAAAAGTAATTTCAATTGTTACTTGTTCTGCCCTTCAGGCCCTCAATTCGATTTAGCTCTGATGAAGCTGTTGCATGTCGACTTGCAACTAATGAGATCCAATTTTTTGATGCTCAAGATTTCTCCAAAGGAGTTGTCTATAGGCTAAGAGTTCCTGGAGTGGCAGCAATTGAGCTTTCTAAGGCACCTGGGTCCCATGTGGCAGTATTTGTTCCAGAATCTAAGGTTTGTACTCTGTAGGCCCAGACTGATTTTGTGGGCTGTTTTCTTTTTTCTTGACATATGAAGAGATAACTTGGAGTTGCATGGGAATGAGTTCAATTGTGTCCTAACTCCTAAGTGTATGGTATTCTGTATGCCTTTCCATTTATGTGGTTGCAGACTGGATAAACTGGATTCCCCTACCCTACAAACCGTGAACTGGGGCATGCATCCTATTTTGTGATACTGCCTTATTCCATTTTGTGATAACTGGGGATCTTGAAATGCTGAGGTTGTTCATCGGGGTTGAATAGGGATGGAATATTTGGTGAAATTTTTACAAATATATGGGAAAGATGAAGAACAAGAGATATACACTTGTCTTAGATATTTTCTATTCTGTATATACATAAAGTGTGTTGATATAAATGTACATATGCATGTACGTATAAAAATCACACGTAAGCAACCTGAATAAGCTGTTGATGCTAACCACAACCTAAAATAACAAAGCGACTAAGCTAGCCTGAATGTACCGTGTACCAGGTGTAGGAGCTATCACATCTCCATAGCTGTATGACAAACTCTAGTATGCCATGTTCTTGGCAACTTTGTTGCATATCAGGGTTTTCTGTTTTTCTTTCCCATCTATTGGATCTTAACTATGTCATTATAGGAAAGAAAGTTTTGACTTCTATGTCTGCCTTTTGTCACAAGATAAATGAGATGATATTTGATAGCTTGCTGGACCTTGTTTTTGGGGGTTGAGTTTATTATTTTAAAATCCTGAAAGAAAGCAGCTCAGCATCTATCAAGTGTTTCAAATGAAGAAAATATTGAAAATTAAATTCATTTGAGTCAGTTATTTGAAAAAAAAAAAAAAAAATTGTCATGATATCAATCGTATGGCAATATCAGTCAATTAATTATTTTGATTGATTTGTCAATATATGCCATGTATGGAGGTTCAGTACATCCAGTGGATGGCCTAGCATTCATTTATGCTAGAGTCAGATATGATGATTTCATTTACTGGTGACATAGCAAGCATCTGGAAATATAACTGATATTCAGCTTTCGTATTTGAGGTTTTATTTCATTATCAATTTATTGTATCCCATAAGAATGGGAACTGAACTCTATGAGGTCGAATCCCCCATTGTTCCTCAGTAGCTCAATGGTAGTGGTTGGCTATCAACTGGCTGATCATAGTTTCAAATGCATGGTTTTGAATTATAGAAAGGTGAGGTATCCTCTAAGTTGTACACTCTACGTATGTAGGGGGTTCCTGCCAGCATCCAGATATTTTCCTGTGGAAAAGATTCACAGAGTCAACCTATTGCTCGTCGGAGTTTTTTCCGGTGTTCAACAGTGCAATTAAATTGGAATCGTGGCTCATCTGGACTTCTAGTTGTGGTGCAGTCTGATGTTGATAAAACCAACCAGAGTTACTACGGAGAATCAAAGCTAAACTACTTGACTACAGATGGGACATATGAAGGAGTTGTGTCTCTTCGTATGTTCTAAGTTTTACTATAAATCAAATAATGGTTCTAACTGTCTGCCTGCAACTGATCATTGATTAACCTGGCAGGTAAAGAGGGTCCTGTTCATGATGTTCAGTGGTCTTACTCTGGTTCAGAGTTTGCCGTTGTTTATGGATGTATCCTTTTTCTCTGTTTCATTACTTATTTCAGAGGAGAGGTTTCTACTGGTGAAAGAAACAGCGTTTTATTAATTTGGATGAGCATAACCCATAGGCCATATCTTTATTCTTTACCCTTCAATGTTCCAGCTTGTGGTTAAGTTATCATCGATTGGCCCCCCTTATATGGGTTTCTATTAATAATTTCTAGAAAGGCTCCTGGTGGTAGAAAGTCAATTTGTAAATCTTTTGATTGATAAGACACTAGATTTTTAATTTTTTATCATTTTTCATTGCACTTTATTATGCTATTTTTTTTTTTGAAAAACTGATAAGACAGAGATGATATCCAGTTTTGAGCCCCTCTACTGGTGATTCTCTAGTACTTAGCATCTGTTGATGGTGTTAGTGTCAATGTGACAGAACAAGGATTTTGAATTACTGAAAAGATTTTCCTTTTTCTTTATCTTATATGGTTATGGCTGTTAACGTGTTTGATGGGAATGCAATTGAAAAGGAAATGGGTTGTTTTTTAATCCGTTTGTTTTTCTTGTCACCTGTTCTGATCCCTTGTTTTCTCAATTGGCATTATTATTGCACTTATCCTTGACTAATTTTAGTTATGCCCGCTAGAGCAACTGTGTTTGACAAGAAGTGTAATCCTCTGCTTGAGCTTGGAACAGGCCCTTACAACACCATCCGCTGGAACCCAAAAGGGAAATGTATCCTATATTGAAAAACAAATTGATCTCCTTTTTCGTTGAGAGCATTAGAAATTTATACATCTATTTTGTGGGTTTGAAATAGTTCTTGATAGAAAAATAGTATATATTTTTCTAGGAAAAAAGAAAAGAAAAGAAAAGAAAATACCTTCCAAGTCTGTCGCCTTAATTCTCCTGTTTGCAGTTCTATGTTTGGCGGGCTTCGGTAACTTACCTGGTGACATGGTATGTAATTTAGATGCTTTCTACTCTACTGTTACTCCAGTTGTCTTTTGAAAAGGGATCACTACCTAGTGCTGGTCCCACTTAAGTGGTGTACTTGGAGGCTTGGCTTGGATATGGTCTTACTCTCAGCAGTTTTTGTATGGAGTGGCTCCTTTCAGGACTCTATACGCGCACTTGTGCTTGACAGCCAGGGGATTTTACCGTAGTCTTGGTGATTAGAGGGGACAAAAAAGAATTAAAAAAGAGTATCAATTTTTATTTTTTATTTTTTTTTGCTTTCCATAATTTGCAACTCTTATCCTTCTAAAATAACATAAATCAGCCATGATTTTTTCCCTGTAATGGAAAAAAAAAATTCTAAAACGGATTTATTTTTTATTTTTTTATCATTGATCGACATAATATGTTAATTTCTTTAGAATTTTTTTTGGTCAATAGGTATTTCATGTCCTTGGTTGATAATTGTTGGACAGAGATGTCAATATTTTTTCTTGGATATTATCATTAGTGGCATTTGGGACGAAGAATCTATGGTTGATACTTCTACCATATCTCTCTTGCTTGTTTCCCACCTTGTGCTTTTTTCAGCTTTTTCTCCGCTCTTTGGGATTAAATTTTTTCTTATTGAGAAATCGAAGGAAAAAGAAAAAGTTGAAATTTAGAGGGTTGCATCTAGCCTTCTACAAGCACTCTTATATGCATCTAAGGATTCTTTTTCTTTTTCTTTTTGGTCCTGAGAGGACTTATCATATATTGGTCGTAATCTCAGAGTTCATATATGTACTTGTTTACCCTATAGGCATTTTGGGACTACACAGAGAAAAAGCAGCTTGGTACAACTAAGGCTGAATGGTCCGTTACAAGTGAGTGGTCTCCAGATGGCCGGTATTTCATGACTGCAACAACAGCTCCAAGACTACAAGTTGACAATGGGTATGTTAATCTTTATATACTGTGTCAATGTGTTTTTGGGAGAGGGCGTAGTTAGTTAATAGATACATGCCATTAAATGGTTTATACCAACTACCAAGGCATGCTTCCCACATGTTTATCTGGAACTGTAAGTTTGAAGGCTTAAATTTTTATTTTGGCTGATCAAGAGCACCATCTCCAAGTAAATTCCATTCTCTTTATTATCATTCCATAAGAAGTCTTTTTTTTTTTTGATAAGTAATAATTTATTCAAAGAAATAGGCATAATCCCAAGGACATAGGACGTATACAAAGGAAACTCCTACAACTTCCAAAAACGAAAAGAAACTGACACCAGAAAACTAAAACAGGTGCAGAAAATTATCCTCCATTACAAAAGCTTTAACCCAAGAACTCAATGTACTCAAGAAAAAATCCCTAAGATCTCCCAATGAGCGTTCTTTATCTTCGAAGCATCTCCCATTTCTTTCAAGCCATATGCACCACATAAGACAAGGAGGTATCATCTTCCAAACTCTCACTGCCTTCTTACAGCCCTTCATACCCTTCCACCCTACCAATAAATCCACCACTTCTCTAGGCATTACCCAATGTAATCCTGTCCAACTCAAAACCTCATTCCACAAGAATCTTGTCACTTCGCAGTGAAGAAAAAGGTGATTTACAGATTCTCCTGCCCTTTTACACATGACACACCATTCCATAAGAAGTATTAGTTGTTGATTCGCAGGAATAATTTTTTTCCTGGTATGTAATTTCAATCAGACAGTCCATCTTATATTGATTTGATTGTTCCATTTGGTGGTATTCTCCATGGATTGTGAATAATTCCAATGAGAATATCCTTGCTGGTAGATTACAGTTTCGACTTGTGGTACTTTAAATTCACATTTTGCTACTAAAGTTAATGATGCTTTAACTACAAGGCAACTCGCACCTTAGGCATTTGTTCTAAGTCTTGGCATAGCATGTAGGAAAGAAGTCCTTTGTGATTTGAAAGGAAGTGCCTACTATTTATACTTGAAAAGCATCAAATGGAAGTAATAAAATTCGTATATTTTCCCATTTCTGGTTTATATACAAGCAATACTAATGGTGGCTGGGACTTGGCCTGATGATGTGATTCTGATAAACTTATTCTAAACAAACCACTTACTGATTTTCCTGTTCTTATTTAGGATTAAAATTTTCCACCACAATGGGTCCTTGTACTTCAAGAAGATGTTTGACAAGTTGTACCAGGTCAGTGTTGATTGTCAATGTTCTCATATGTGCTTATAACTTATACCCCCTGATTATTTAAGGAAACTATCTATACAGGTCGATTGGAAACCGGAGTCACCTGACAAGTATCCTGAAATTGTGGAACTCATCAAGTCTATTGACTCTTTAAAGGTTGAAGGCACCAAACCACAAGGTTCTGTCTTGTATTTTGAATCTTGAATTTTTTTTATTTATTTTTGGTTGTGTACGTTTTTTTCAATTGCAGAGTCTAATTGATTTTCAGGACAAGGGTCAAAATCTTCCCAGGCCTCCACAAAAACCACCTCCAACAACCCATCTGCACAGAAACCTGCAGCATATCGCCCGCCACATGCTAAGAATGCTGCTGCCGTTCAGGCAGAGGTATACACTAGCTACATTTGGTTTCTTTATCCTGAATTGTTTTGTTTGTTGGAACCTAAGGCGAGACCGTCATTTAGATGTCTTTTGCATTCATGGTCAGACCAAATATTTGTGTGCAGACACAACATACAACAAGATTTTCTATATTTGAGATTAGTTGATTTTGTATTTACATAAGACACGTTTCCTACTGCTTAGATTGAGCTTCAGTTGGATTTAATTAATTGCTATGCATGGTTCTCATAATTTGATATTTTTTTGTAATGACAGCTATTTGGGGAGAGTCCTCAAGAGTAAGTTCAATCCGTATTGATCGGTCATTTGTTCTTTACATTCATGGTTTGAACTTCATTGTGAAATGCTAATGGATTGTTTGATTAATTTAGAGCAACGAGCAAGAATGCTTTGAGAAACAAGAAAAAAAGGGAGAAACAGAAGGAAAAAAAGGCTGCTGAGGCTGGTGGTGGTTCATGATTATATGCAGGAATGCTTTGAAATGGCTACCAAGTGCATCATATACATTTGACGCACTGAAGCATGACTTTGATACTTCAGGTGTGAATGCCGCTGCAGTAGATTCTTCTTGATCAGGTTTCAGCGGGTATGGTTCTCGAGCGGGGGTTCAGCTTACAATTCTTGACCAATTTTGAGGTCGAGAAAATAAAAGCATTCAACTATAAGCATGTTGTCATGCTGTTTTGGAAGAATTGTAATATTACTAGACGAGTCATAGATCTATTTATTTTAAGCAATATCGCTTATGGAAGAGTTATTTTCAGCAGTGTCGCTTGTTGAAAGAGTTATTTTGGGCAGTATCAAAAGCAGGTCGATTATTTCGAATTAAAGCTGCATTTAGGACTACCAATTGAACTAAGCTCTTCATTAAAATTCTGACCATTTGAGTCGCAGCCGGATGCCATCCTATAAATCTCTCTTATTTGAAAGCTTGCTCACCATCTCTCTTTACAGTATACTTCCATAATAAATCCCATTTACATTCGTCTTTCCAACAGACTGCCCACTTTCTAATCCTCAATTACCATTAGCTGAAGCCAATTAAACATGATTTCGTTTTCCACGATTTATTTTCTTCGAAATCAGCATACGATGATATGGCACGATCAGAACAAAGAAGGTTGGCTAAAATTACTTGAAAAAAAATGGAATGCCTATGCCAACAACGGACGTAGAAGTTGTGCAGTGACCGCAGTTGGGGCACTATTTCTATAGTTTATGTCATCCCAAAACTTGAATGCTCAACGCGAACATTAATACAGGAACCAACGTATAATAAGATTGGCATAGGGGAAAAACATGAAATAAAGAAACGGTATCTAGTTCTTGAATCTGACGCTCCGACTGGTTCCTATATTAATTCCAGTGGCTTCCCCACCATATGGACCACTAGGTTTCCTAATCTCCTGCACCTGCCCTTTCCGACGATTTACTTTTTTCTTGTGTTGTTCCTGCACATTTTGAGAGAGAGAGAGAGAGATTAGTACGTTTGAGGATGACATGATTGGCTGTATCTGAAAAATTGAATTTATGGTGTAATACCTTGTACTTCTTCCTTGGATTTTTGATCTGCTTCTTACGATTACGAGTCAACCCCCGGTTCTTCTCCATCTGTGGCAAATTTGGCAAGAAAAATGATAAGAGACCAAAGACAGTAATTCAATCTCACAACCCAATAAAAGCACTAATCGTGTATGAGTTTATACTCCAAACGAATCAGTTAAGGTTATAATTGATGTTTTTAGAATCATCGATAAACCTGAAGAACTTTTCTTTCCCCAAATAAATTCAGATCTCATTCACCAAATGCACTCGTCACCCTCTCATACAAGTGAATTAACTCAATCTAGGATATTACATCTCCCCCAGTGAAATCTCTAATGTCCTTCAGACCACTCTGTTGTAGCTTCTCAACCCCCATGGCTTAAGACCCACGCTTTTGACTACAAATTGTCTTTGATACTATTTTTAACGACCCAGTGAAAGCACTAACCACATTTGTACTTGTACTCCATAAGGATTGGTCAAGATTACAGTTGGAGTTAGAATAATTTATAATCCCAAAGACTTCTACTTCCTAGATAATGTGGCATCCCATCACGACCCCATCATACAATCAAACTAACTCAATATGGGGGGGTCTTATAGTCAAGATCAAACAAGATGGTGAAAATAGGGATGTGCTCACCTGATAAGTGATCTGGCGTTTTCCATCTATGGTTTCAGGCAGAGATGGGACTGCTGAGGTCCTGCAGAAGCAAGCATGTTTTGAGAACACAAACAGAACCAGGGGAAAATTGCTGTGTAGCAAAGGCCATTTAACAGTTCAATTGAAACCATAAAAATTGCAAGAGACCTACTAACAGTGATAATAATTATAATGAAACACATGCACATAAACAGACAGAAAGAGAGATATCGATCTCTAGCACTCAAGATATGCCTATGAGGTATAATGTAGCTATAAGACACGGATGAGTTATCATCCCTGTTCTTAAATGTATTAAGGAACACAAGTCTCTGGCAGATGAGATAAGAAACCAAGCAACCAGACTATAATTAGTTGGGAGGTCGTAAAAAGGTACCAGCTAATCACAGTGCAGAAACACACCTTGAATACATCTCAGCTTTAGCAGCAAGTTTTGCAGCTCTTAGTTTTTTGACTTGTTTATAATACTCATCTTCTGAATCTCCTGCATCATCATCCTCCGTGCCAGTATCTCCATCCTCCAAGTCAGCATCCCCATCCCCCATTTCAGCATCCTCATCAGCATCAATGTTGCCAACTTTATCTCCAAACCCATCCTGAGATTTGATTCCAGCTCCAGCCAACACTCGAAGCTCATGCTTCCTCCGCCTTTCTCCAATATCATCCCTCATAGGTAAATCATCATCACCAGAAACCACCTTCCAGCAAAGGAAAACCAGAAAAAATTGCATGCAAATATTATTTAAATAGATACATACTTCGAAAATTCTTGACACAATCAACTTCCCACGTCTTGCCCACCTCCTTTTCATCTTTTAGCAGTAGTGGGACATCTTATCAGAAAGAGGAAGAATCTCATATTCACAGAGCGAAATAAAAGGTTCTCCTGAAATTACAACCTAAAATTCCATAGTTCCAGAATCCCTAGGTTGCAATTAGAGGTAAATACATTAAATCCTAGACCAGAACTGTCCAGATATAATCACCCACGAGAAAAACCAAAAACACTAACTCTGATAGTCAAATAGTCTTTCTTTTGTTCTTTTTTTCAGAGCTAATTTCAATAGTTTGATAGTCAAAATACAATAAAGTTGGTATCCATTTCTAGCTGCTTACTTGTAACTAGGTGCTTTTTTGTATATTTTCTGTGTACTTGGGCTACGCCTATTTACTTGATTCAATAAAACTTAATTTTACTTGTAAAAAAAAGTTGTAGGTTGCAGGAGGCAGGAACCACAGTGGCCTGTTGAAACATTCAAGGAGGAGGATCGGTGGTTTAACAGCAAGTCAAAAATTCATTTCACAAACATAAGACAAGGCAGCATTTTCAAAATTTCAAGTTCAGTCCAGCTAAAAAATGGTGAAATAAAGTTTTCAATGTTGAAATCAGTAGTTCTCATTCTACTGAGAAATTTAAAAATGTTAAGAATAGTAAATAATTGAAGCATAATACCAATAAAAAATAATTGAAGCATAATACTACAAATTAATTAGTTTGTCAGATCAAAACATAAATCCTAAAGCAGCAGGCACATCGGTTTTAGACATGCCAGGCAGTCTCTAGTCTGAACCCATACAATGGTGGACAGGACGCATGCAAGTCAACATCATGCTCCAATCTTGGATGATAACCAACATGGTCTGTGAACTTGACATCAACATGTATGACCGAAAAATGCTTCATCGCAAAGATCCACAGTAATAATTTTGACTTTGACTTTCGTTCATGCGGGCGGTTAATTAAGTATGAAGTTAAGGTCTGCATAAACTCTATAAAAGGCCAACCGAGAGGAAGTCAACGAGTTTTGTACCTTGGGCTTATTCTGTTTAACAGCAACAATTTGGGAAAGTTTGCTTGAGCTTGAAGGATCATTACCGAATCTTGTGGATCCCACATCTATAGCATCATCATCAAAATCATTATACGTCACGAGCTGTCTGTTCCATACCAGCTTCATTGAATTAGTCCTCACAATGTGAGAAAGAAGCAAATCATAAAGCCTAGGAGAAAAACTGTACCCATTAACCGGTTTCAGATGTTTCTGGGCTTTATTAGGTTTAGGAACTATGGAGCTAAGAAAACCCTTCTGCTTCAATCTTTCTTCAAGGGCAGCTCTTACTTTTAACATTTCCATGCTCTGACCACCAACTTGGTCACTCTGCATATTTCAACCACCTTTTTTCATGAGAGGAATTGTAGCAACAAATGTCTTAAAAACATAGGGAAAAAAGTAAAGGACATGGCCACTGTAGGACGGAGGAAAAGAATTATGTAAACCCCAGTTAATTTGGATTAAGGTTTAGTTGAGGTGACTTCTAATTAAAAAAAATAAACAAAAACAAAAAAACCAACTGATTATGAGAAAGAAAATAAAGGTGAGAACATCAAAACTGAAATAATTTCACCTGACGCTTGCGCTTTCCTGCTTTGTTCTCCTTATCCTTCAAATATACCACATTTTCAGACTTGTTTGGGTCATGCAGCTGCAGTAGTAAAAGAAAGCCATACGTAAACATGAAAGATAATCACTTGAAAAACAAGCACACATTACTGAGATAAAGTCAAAGTAGTAATTACCATTGTTGCTTCTTGGGTTTCAACGGAAGGATGGGGATCCTGATCAGTAGTATTCTCCTCACCCAGCTTTACTACCACATCAACCCCTTGATTATTACTGAGGAATTTCTCAAGTTCGGATGGAAGATTCCCATCAAGTTGTTTTATCTGTTTAGTGGAGCAAATATTAACAAGTTGCAAGCTATGAGTGAAACTAATTTCACCTTTGAAACTACAAGCAAGTAATGGACCACAACAAATTTATAGCTGTTATAGTATTTGTGCACAAAGTGAGAGGAAACAATCTGTAGGAAAAAAAATTAGTTATATAACCAAATTTTAAAAAATATATAATTTTGGGAAAACACCAATTTTTTCATCATTATTTACTGAGCTTATTTTTGTTGTTAACCATCATAACAATAAACTTGGGTCCTACCTGAATTTTCTCTGGCATTTTATTGCCAAAAGAATATAGTACAAGCAAGACCAGAAATTGAAGTACTTGGCTTTAACAGTCATCTTGTGTTGCAAACATGTTAACAACTTTTCTTTTGCAAATCAAATTAGATTTCATTGAATTCAATAGAATAGGCAAACTTTAAGATGACTTACAGGTAACCATTCAATAATAGTACCTATCTGGAAAAACAAATACAATTGTTAAGCTAGCAGAAATATAGATATATTAACCTTTTAGGTGCCTACCCAGCATTGAAATAAGAGAAGTGCTAGGCCACAAAGAGATTACACAAAAATAAACTCACAAACTTACTTCTATTGTAAAATAGATCTAACGAATCACATCAAGCTATATCAATTTATGAGTTTACTTTTGTATAATCCATTTGTGGCTAAAGTATTTCTCTTGAAATAAATCCTAATATTTCTTTTCCATCGGTACCAATGATCCCACCTCAATCTCATTATTTAAGGAAAAAGTGACATTTGATCTAAAGCTGATCAGCTGTAATAAATATTACCAAAATTTTCAAACAGAAATGAATTAATTTTCGATGTTGCTTTAAATTTGGATTGTTCAAGCAGCACTCTTGGCATGGGACTTATCCAGACAATGAAAAGCACAGAATAGCCATGGTGTACCTATTTAACCAATTTTAAACATTATCAAGGAGGAGAAGTAACCTTCTTTTCGAAGAAGGGGCACAAACGCTTGCCACATACATTCGTATGGTATCAACAACGGTCAAAAGTGAAAAGATAAGGCACAGTACAAGCAAAAACCACATTTTCAACATTCATGAAAATTAAATTATTATTTTGGAGCAAAAAACCTAATGCTTATAGAAGATAATTAGTCTTTGGAAAGAGAATGGAGGACCTTGTCCAATAAGCTCTTGATCTCTACAAGGCGAGCTAGCACAGGATGATCACGAATGGGCTGCCCTTCAGACTTGAGAAGAAGATAGAACGTTATAGCTTGGCAATAAGAGAGCAAAAGAAGCTGCTTCACCTCCAAATAGCGGATTCCCCCTTCCATCAGGGTTTCCCCGTTTTTAACCTTCACAGAAGTGGAAGTAAATAAACTAATCAAACATCTTACAACACACTTTGGGTCAGGAGTGCGGGTGGGAATGGAGCAACTGCCCCAAGGTGGGAGGATCCGTTCATGAGGACTCCATCAAAAAGAGGGAGAAAAGAAACAAATAGAAATTATATAAATCAACATATTAGATGATTTAAGACAAACTTACAAGTTAGATCTACAAGTATGTTAATATCCAAACTTAAGAAAAACAGGCTTGTTTTGTTGCGTCTTTGGAAAACACAAACAATATGTTTTCAAAGGTTTTTTTTATTCCTAAACTAGAAAAAGAAAAAGATTTCAGTATGCAAAGTGTTGGGAATAATTTTCTAAAGAACATCATTTCTTACAACACACTTCGATATTCTCTAAAACCAGCTACTTTCAAGAATAATTTTCTGAAAATACATTTCTTATTTATCTTTTTTGTTGGGAATATATGGTTGTAAAATGAGAACTAGAGAGGTCCTTAAGAGCATCTTTAAAAGGAGAAAAGAATCCATCACATATACTAATATCTCGTGTCAAACTACCAAGAGGAACCTATTATTGACTCCTGGCAGATGCCACAGATAAAAAAAATAAAATAAAAACAATATAAGGCCCTCTAAATGCATAGATTCTGAATTAGGAGATAAATCAACCCACTTCCTGGAACATGCCATGTAAGTTGTCCTCATTGGAGCACTGCAAATTACTCCTCTTGTAAGAAAATGGAACAAGACGAACGGATAATACCTTACTCAGAAGTGGATTCACTTTACTTTCAAGCTGTTCAAGTGCATCATTGAGCTCTGATAGCAAACCAACTAATTCTGGTGCAGAACTGTGGGATAAAAATATTATCACGCAAAAGCATAGGATATTGAACTGCAGTAGTTGGTAAAAGCAGAGATATTTTCAATGAGAAGCACACATTAAGGCCCCAAAAAAAACAAAGAAAACCAGAAAAGTAATTTATGAGCATTCGTAAGCAGCATAACTAGTGTAAGAACTAGATAATATAAAAACTTTGACTGTGAATGAATGTACACGAGCTCAAAGCTTTCTTTCCCGATACACTCTTTCTTTGGACAACTTCTATAGACTTTTCTGTAACTTTCATTATTTTCTTATATATTTTTTCCCATTCTAGATGGATCTATCATCTCTCTTGTATACATCTTGTATAATAGGGTTGCGCCTTTTGTGCTTTTTCATAAAATTTTTACTTTTAAAAAAATATAAAAGTCTACAAATGCCAAAGATAAGTATGTAATTCTTTTAAAGACAACAAACTTATTGCCTTCTTTGTATTAAGAAAAACAACAAATGATAAGCACCTCCTGTTTTTCATTGGAAAAGCTGAACCACGCTAAAAGGGGCTCTACTAATTTATTGTTTTTATGAAGAAATCTATAAGCAATTTACATCACATCTTATAGCATAGGTATAAAAGATATAGCTTAGAAATATAAAAATCAGCAAACTTATATTTGTAATAACCATAAAAAAGAAAATCAAACTACCTATATAAAACATCCATTTGTTCCTCCCTTGATAGAGCATTTAAATCTTTCTTAACCTCATAAGCCATGCCCATGTCATCTATGGCTTCTTTTCTCACTGGAGGTTCTTTTCTGTTTTTTCCTTTGGTCGATATTTCCTGTGCAAGCAGAGAAGTCAGGTCACGTCATTCAAAATAATTGGTTTTTTAGATGTCCCTTTCTACTTATCAGGAAAAGTTATTAACTATAGCAGCACAAAGGGAATAATCCAAGTTAAAAAAAAAAATGCCTAGGGAAAAACAGAACACAAGACTAAGACCAAAGGTTTAACAAACTTTTCGTTATCAAATTCTTTTTTTATCAAGGAGAGAATTGAAATCCCACCTCTAGAGTTAATTCCCTGTCACTCTCATCTTCATTAACATCTTCAAGGCCAAAGTCTTCCATTGATAAAGATTTTGCTTTCTGCCTCTGCAATTTCAAAGCCTCTTCCTCCTCTATTGCAAGGTCCTCATCATCACTTGATTGTCTCTTCATCAAAAAGTCAGAAATTAGAACTTGCCATCACTTATGAATTCACTTATGTTCCTCTGAATGCAATAAGAAATTCGTTGGCAATTGGTTGCCATTAAGGTAGTAATTTATTTGTTCTAGAAATATATACAAAAGAAAATTACACTTTGCACCTTTGACCTACCACCAAGTTTTCAATTTGCACCATTAATTACCATAATGGGCAATTAGCACCAAATCTAAAAAAATTTGGCAATTTACATCCTCAGTTAAGATATGACCATTAAGATTGTGCCACGTGTCCTATTTTTCATCGATCATAACAGTACAATCTTAACTGAGTGCAAATGGCCAGAATTTGGTAATTTAGGGTGCCAACTGACAATTTTGATACTTTATAGTGCAAACTGAAAAAGTGGAGGTAGTTTAGGGTGAATAATGTAGTTTTTCCTATATATTAAACATATATGGATAGAAAGTGAGAAGGGAAGGGGGGAGATAGGACAATCAATTTCAAATCATCACCTCAAAATCACGATTATCAGCAGAATAATATTGATTCATTTTTCCACCCCATATGGCTTCTTGTTCATCCTCATCCTCATCTTCATGCATGTCATCCTCAACACCACCAAACTTTTCCCGTAAAAATTTCTGTTGCCTAGCAACTACAAAGAGTATTCGCAATTAATAAAAGTTGTAATCCTATCAGTGTAACAGCCAAATAGGTATTCTACATACCCCTAGATGATTTAGCATCCCATCACCAACCACCCCATCCCCCCCTTCTGAAAAAAATAAAAAAGATTCTCCTTGGAGTAAATGCTCTTATTTCACCCAAGAAAGATATCAAACAATGAAGCTATAAATGTAATCTTTAATGTATCAGATAAACTGATCTCCATATTTTTTAAAGATTAAGAAGATATTGAAATTTCATACCACGTAGCGCATCCCACATAAACCCATCTACAAAAAAGACAACACCCTAGCACACAAGGAATATATAGATGATAACTTGTTTTAAACATTTACACAATCTTTTTTTTATAAGTGAACATTTAGCACATAATCTAATCATATTAGTGAAATAATTCAACATTATTTTTGTAAAAATAATGGGAATTGTTTTGTACAATTTTTTTATCCATTAGTATTAAAAATCACATTTTCCAACCAGCCAACCAATCAAAATTAAAACATATAGTGATTAAATGGAGGAGGGGATGAATTCATGCGTTGCATAAAAAGACTCCTGATAAAAACCAGTGCAATTGCTTACCAATCACACCCGCCCCCTCCCTCTGGTGGTTCATAGGGTTTCCTGAATATTTCTATACCTGATTAAAGTATATTCTTGCTGAGCCATTAGCTGACACATTTTCCATAATTCACCAAATTTTAAAAACATGAATATGAAGCGATAACTTATAACTTATAGTATTTCTAGCATACATGTGCAAGCATGTTGACCCATGTCAAACCCAACAAGAAGAATATATTTCCATTGAGTGATATGATGACTTAATATAGATATATCTTTTTTTTTATAAGTATGATGACTTAATATATTTTACTTTTTATTAAACTAAATCATCCTGGTACAAGCTTCGCTCTGTTTATAAATGCATTTTTTCAAGTGTTTTTAGCAAAAAAATTTTTTTGATAGGTAATCAAAGATGTCGTATTCATAGAAATAGGCAAAGCCCAGGTACACATGAAGTATACATGAAAAAAGCCTAGCTAGAGGTTACAATAGAAAGAAGAAGATCATGGACACTACATGTAAAAGTGTTTTTAGCAAAAAATGATCCAGACAAACAGCTTCAGCTATACTTTCAAATTAGAAACCACTTAAAATTATCAAATGCAACAACAAAATGCAAGGAATTGCAAACTATCTTCCTTACTTTTTGCAGCAAAGCCAGTTTCTTGGGTATCGTCACTGATATCGCCATCGTCCTCCTCCTCCTCATCACCATTGACACCCTACAAGCAATATTAACATTAACTGATGGCCTGAAAGGAAAAAATACAAATGGAAATGCCACAGCCTGTTTAATGCTTATGCTCGCTCAAACAAAATCTAAAAATAAGAGCAATGCCTTAACTTGTTTAATGTTTCAGTGTTATGTATAATACAAAAAGAAAACAAAAACAATAAAAGCAACCTAAATTTTAACTCATGTATGATAAAGCACCCAAAAGTTTTCCTACAACTCAAGTGAAACCTATAGCATTCTCAATAGAATAATACACATAATACCTTCAAACTTTCAAAGCACCTATTAAAACTTGATGGAAAAGGGGAAACACAAACCTTGAGATCAAAGACAGGCAGCTCTTCTTCTTCATCTGAGTCCCCAACACCAACATTCACATCAAGTGGAACAACATCCCTCTGCTTGTGAACTGCAAACGCACAGGATTTCTTTTAGCATCATTATTTTCTCCTTGACTAACAATAGGACAGAAATAAAATAAGAGGACCCATTCCCATCCTCATTTATTTTTTTGATAAGTAAATTTTTTATTAAACCACGTAATTAGGCATAGCCCAAGCAATGCCAAGCTTAGCAAAAACCTCATCCCACAAAGCCTTCGACACATCACAATGGAGAAGAAGGTGATCCACCGATTCACCACCCCTTTTGCACATGAAACACCAGTCCATTACAATGATACCGCACTTTCTCAATTTATCCATCCTCATTTCTTTCCACTAAAATAGTTATCAGTTTACCAAAGAAGGAAAAAAATGGGACCAAAATCATTAGAATCCAATTAATATTTTGTCTTCTCGACTAAAAACAAGTACCAACACAAGATAAGTGTATCCTTCATTCGATAACATTTGACTGTGAGCAGCACAGAAACAATGAATAGAAAAGCATTAAGAAAAGCATAGCATCAAGCACCAGCTCAAATTTACTTTCTTGCCTTCATGTGAGAAAGTGTTATCGAACCACGAATAATTAATTGCACGAATAATAGCAAAAAACTTACAGGCGTCGATTTCGTCGTCCATGTCAGACAATAGAACGTCATCGTCGCGGGCAGTCCTCTTAGGTTTTTTGTAGTCTTTCTTCTGTCCCTTCCCTCTCTTACCCATTGCCTTACAAGGATTTCGAAAACGCCTGCAGAATAGATTTAACTTACACAGATTATGAAATGAAATAAAATAAATAACAATAACAATAACAAATTTTCGCATTGGACTCTGTTTGCCTGCATTGAAAACACTTTCTGGGAACAAATATCAACTCAAAAAACGGAGAGTTGCGTTTTCTATAAAATCCCAATCATGAAAAGAGTGCATATTTGAAAAACAAGTTGAAAAATTGACTTACCTTTCGGTGAGGATTTGAAATCTCTCGGGTAGTCTCAACGCTCAACACTGTTATCAGAAAATGTCCCCAAAACCCTGGTCCCTGAGTGGTTAGCGAGTAGGGTTTATGAATGATGATATCATCGCCGTGCTTGGGGGTTGGAGATTGAACTAGGCGAGTATAGGCCCATTACCATCACGGGCCCTAGCCCTAATATGGCCGAATGCCCAGCCCAATTTCCATCATTTGATCTTCCAATTTTTTTTCAATCAAAAAAAAAAAAAAAGTAAAAACTGGAAGGAAATGTTTTTATATTTGTAAGGACAGACTGAGAGTATTCAATTAATAAAAAAAATTTGATGTTTTAGTACTTTTATTTTTAACATTTTTGAGTTGATAGATAAAAAAATATTTAATATAGTTTATATTTTACATCAAAAAAATTAATCTCCATCTTGTTTGAAATGACAAAGGAAATAATTTGTATAGTTGTAAGATGTGAATGACTTGTAAATATTCTTTTAAAAAAAATGAATAAATTTAAAAATTAAATAAAAAAAATATTTATTAACAATTGAAATTATTTTTTTATTAAAAAAGTATGCAATTTGGACACGGCTAGGGTGTTGCCCGGCATGTACCGCTTGGTATGCCCCTAGTGTATTTGAATTTTTTTTTTCTTTCATTTTCTTTTAAATATTTTTTAACATTTTACAATAAAAAGGCCTTTAAATTGATGATGCGAAAAGCTTGGAATTCAATGCAAGGAGTAACATTTTTTTACTTGGGTGAAAATCTTTCTTGGCACAATTCTCTAATTTGGGTGATCAATAAAAGGTTCTTCGTAATAGTCCTTGGACTTTTGATAAGAGTTTAGCCCTTCTCCAGCATTATAATGGGGATCTTAAACCATTTGATATTAAAATGGATTTTTCCTCGTTTTGGGTTCGAATTTATGATTTACCATTAAAATGAATGACGGGTGAAATTGTTAAACAGATTGGTGCTTCATTGGCATTGTTGAAGATATTACCTTGCTGGAAAATTCTCTAGAGCGGGGGATTTTTTAGCGAGTTCGTGTTTCTCTGGATATTAATAAGCCATTACCTTGAGTAACGCAAGTGGTACTAGGTGATTCTCATGCTGTATGAGTATGGTTTAAGTAAGAACCTTGAACTTTTTAATTTGGCTTTGTTAGTAAAACAAGGTTGGCAGTTGATTCAAAATCCTAATTCCCTATTATCTCAGGTTTATAAAGCTAAGTATTCTCTTTCACAGATTTTTTCATTCACATTAAATTGCATCAATCGATTGTACGTAAGGATATCATTTTTCTTGGAAACCTCCTTTGCAAGGTATGGTGAAGTTTAATTTTGATTATGCTTTGTTTCATTCTTCTGAATCTGAGAGTGTGGGGGCTATTTTAAGGAATGATAAAGGGGTTGTTTTATTTGCTTTTTGTTGGAAAGAAGTTGGGATGTTTGAAGTGGATGACATTGAGGCTTTGGCTGCTTTGAGGTGTTTACAGATGATCTTGTATTTGGGTTTCTCCAGTTTGTTATTGGAAGGGTATTCTTTGCTTGTGATTGAACTTATTGTCTCTAATGAACCTAACTATTCCTAACAATAAAAAATAATATCTTAGATCTAAAGACTTATTTATTCTTTTGATAACTCTAATGTACTTCATGTTGGGAGACAAGATAATGAAGCAATCCATTTACTTGTGAGACATGCTCGTCTTGTGTATGATACAGTTCGATGGTGGTCACAATATCCAGATTTTATTCAGTCTAGAGTCTTACTAGATGTTGATGTATAATTACATGCTTCGTCATTGCAATGTTTCTTCTATTCTTATGAATGAAATTGTTCTAATAAATATTTTTTTAACGTCCTTAGCCATTAAGAACAAGAAATAACATCACCAATAATCACTTCCTTAATTATTAAAAAAATCAAAAACCCATGTGGTATTATTGAAGAGTAGAATTAAGGGGGTAACTATCATTTTCCACTTGAAATTTAGACATGTGATTACTCAAATGGCAATTTCTATGCATACGTATACACTCTCATCACAACGTCATCGTTACTGGGACTAAGCTTTGTCTATTCACATCATAAGAATGTGGGAGTCTAGGTGTTCTCAATAGTTAGTTATAAAAGAGCCAAATACCAGAGGGAGGAAGAAGAATGAAAGGATGGATATAACTATTAATACCCTCTTCTCGTGTTTGAGTCCAAAGGTTATCCCTCATAATTTTCTTTTCCTTTCCTTTAAGTTGTTTTTATAGTACCAAAGTCTTTTTGTAAAAACTTCGAAGGATTGTTTGTTAAATTCTAGTGGAGACAACATCAATCTGAAAGGAATATTCATTGGCTTAGTTGGTTAAAGATGTGTTCTTCAAAGATCCGAGGTGGTATGAGTTTTAAGAATCTTGAGCTTTTTAATTTGGCTTTGTTAGCAAAACAAGGTTAGCAGTTGATTCAAAATCCTAATTCCTTGATGTCTCCGGTTTATAAAGCTAATTATATCCCTTCCACAAATTTTTTTAATTCACATTTGGGTAGTAAGTTGTCATATGTATAGAGAAGTATTTATGCTGCTAAATCTCTTTTGCTAGTTGGGGGTATTTGGAAGATAGGAAAGGTTGCTGATGTAAGGATAAGTCAAGATAAATGGCTCCCAATTTTCTGGTTACCTGAGTCTTGTCCACCAAATTATGTCATTCGTGATAATTCAAAAGTTAATATACTTATGCATCAGCCTAATGATTATTGGGATGTGCATTTGATTCAATCTACATCTCATCATTTTGTTGCTAATGCTATTTTATAGCTTTCTTTATTTTCAAGGGATTTGGATGATAAATTTGTATGGCCTGGTGCTAAAAATGGCTTGAATTCAGTAAAGTCTGGATATCATCTTGCTGTCACATTATTTTATTTTACTGTTAGTGAGGGTAGTTTTGATTTCCAGAGTTCTTCATCCTTTTGGCGTCAATTTTGGAATTTAAATATTTTGAACAAATTTAAGAACTTTGGGTGGAGAGCATGTAAGGATAGTCTTTGTACAAAACTCAATCTGCTATAGAGGGGTGTTATTTTTAATGCATATTGTTCTCTTAGCTCATTGGTAGTGGAAGATTGTTGTCATATTTTTAGGGGCTATCCAGATGTGAAGAAATTGCTGTCTGTATGTTGTCCTTTTGTTATGCCTTTTCTGGAGACTGTGAGTTCTTATTTTGATTTGGTAAGGGTTTTGATGCAATATGATATAACTTTAGTTTCACGTTTTTATTACTATTTATTGGGGTGTTTAGAAAATATAGGAATATGAAGTTATTTCAGAATTCTTAATGATGTGGTTGATAATTGTTTGGCATTTGTCGAGGGGTACACTATCATTAAATTGCATCAATCGATTGTACGTAAGTATATCATTCTTTTTTAGAAATCTCATTTGCAAGGTATAGTAAAGCTTAATTTTGATAGTGCTTTGTTTCATTCTTGGGGTGTGGGGGTTATTTAAGGAATGAGAAATGAGATGTTTTATTTGCTTTATGTCAGAAAGAAGTTGGGCTCTTTGAAGTGGATGACATTGAGCATTTGGTTGCTTTGAGGTATTTACATATGATCTTACATTTGGGTTTATCCAGTTCGTTATTGGAAGGAGATTCTTTATCTATGATTGAACCTATTGTCTTTAAGGAATCTAAATTGTCTCTAAGGAACCTAACTATTCTAGACTGAGAAAAATAATATATGAGATCCAAAGATTTTTTTCTTTTTTTAAGAACTTTGATGTACTTCATGTTGGGAGACAAGATAATGAAGCAGCCCATTCACTTGCGGGGCATGCTCATCTTGTGGATGATACAGTTTAGTGGTAGTCACAATTTCCAAATGTTATTTAGTCTAGAGTCTTATTAGATGCTGATGTGTAATTATATGGTTTATCATTGTAATGTTTATTCTATTTTTATGAATGAAATTGTTATTAAAAAATGTACATACATCCACGAGCATTAAAGAAAAAAAATACAACTTCATTAAGGCCTATTTTGGTTTCAAAAACCTTTTAAAACTATCTCATATCATATTATCTCATATTCAAACACCATTCAAATACAAAAAATTTTCAATTTCAAATTTTTAAAAATTAAAAATTTTCATCTAATTATTACCTAATTATTAAAACTTTCTCAAACTTTCAAATAAAATACAAAAAATAATTTAACTTTTTCACATTTCAAAACAAAAATAATATTTTATCTCTATTTTAATTTTATAATTTTTTTATTCAATTTTTTCTCTTTTATTTTCCAAAATCCCGTAAAACATCTTAACTCAAATTATTTTACTATTATTCACAAATTATCTCATCGCAATTCATAAATTTTTTATCTCATCTATATAACCAAACAAAACCTAATAATCACTTTTTTATTGATTTAAGTAAAAATAAAATACATATTAAACAGTAGAATTGAGGGGTTAACTATCATTTTCCACGCGAATTAGACATGTGATTACTCAAATGACAACCTCCATGCATACTTATACACTTACATCACAACGTCATTGTTGCCGCGACCGAGCTTTGTCTATTCGTATCATTAGAATGCGGGAGGCTGGGTGTTCTCAATAGTCAATACTAAAAGAGCCAAATAACATAGGAAGGAAGGAAAAGGAACAATGGATATAGCTGTCCTCTTCTTCAGTTTGAGTCCAAAGGTTATCACTCCTAATTTTATTTTCCTTTCCTTCAAGCGTTTAAATATTTTCAATAACATGGTAGATTTTTCTTTTGCGGAATGAAATTTTGAGTAGATGATGATAGTAAATCGCAAGAAGCTCGTGGGTGGCTATGCTCCAAAACTTACTTGCGGAAGCTCTGATTTTTCACGTCATTTTAGATTCGATTCTCGAGAATTTCGCGCAGGGTATCCGTGCACTCTGAATACTCAAAGGTTTAACTATCCTAGTTTTTGCTAATTTATGTACATATTTCTTAAACTTGTTTCTTTCCTATTTTTTTAAAAGTTAACAGAAATTCGAAGTTGAGCAGGATAGCCTGGATAGGGCATGGGAATGGTCATTCTTTGAATATTTTAACAAACAATGAGGAATTCTTTCTTTTTGGCCATGTTTAAACAGCATATTGACCGTTTAAAGTGTAGTATGGGAAATCGTTAGAAGGTTAATTGGAACTGAGCCTGTGGTATTTTGGTGTTTGTTTTATGCAAGCTAAGCGACTCTCAGAATTTCCATCATAATTTTGCTTTGACCTTGGAGGAAATTGTGGAAAGCTTTCAATCTATTTCGGTTTAGATAACTTTTGAACAAAGAAGTTGGTAGATTCCAATACAGTAGGCATCACTATAAGAATTGGGATGAGGTCATTTATTGGAATTCATTAATGTTTCTCATTTAAATGGCATCATTTTTAGTTCCTTCATAAAGTGGGACACCTTTTTTTGGAGAATGAGTTCATATAACGTGCAAGACTTTTGGGATGTTTGCGTTTAGTTTGTTGTTTTGTTTCATGTTTCCCTTTTATTTTTCAGGATAAGTCATGAACATCTTCCTCCTGTTTGTGCCATATTATCAGGTGTGACATCCCACTCATTCTCTTTCAAGGAGCACCTCTGGTTACCATACTATTGTTTAATATTCTGCAAAATAATGATTTGAGTTACTTTCTTAGGTGTGGAAGATGTTGGAGTTTCTTCTAGTTCCCATATATTGTTTCATATTCTGCCATATAATGCTTCGAGTTACTTTCTTAGATGTGGAAGATGTTGAAGTTTCTTCTCAATTGGATGATTTCTCTGTCACTAGATCGAGGGTCAGTGATGCTCGAGAACTAATGGTAATCCAGGACATCTAGGCCTTTATTGTTATTAAAATGATCTCTGTTGCAGATATGTTCATAATTAGTCTTTATTATTATGGATTTCGACTGCAATTTGTATTTGTAACTTTTTGTTGCCAGATAAGTGTTGAGGTCTTTGGTGCCAGAACTAAAGCAATTTTTGAGAGTGTTTTTGACAAAATGGTCGCTGCAGCCCAGCCGATCCCTGGCTTTAGAAGAGTAAAAGGAGGTAGGAACATTCAATTTGGGGGATATCTTATAATGGAAAGGCTCATTTCTTTAAATATCTCTCTTCAACTGCATATGGCCCATATGGGTCATCTACGAAGAGTCACCATGGTCCGTGAAGTGGCTTTCAATGTTTAAGTGGCCTCTTAAGGTTGGCTAGTATGGAGGAGAACCAAAGTGGTTTTGAGTGTAGGGACCTCAACATGCTCTGACCATGCACTTTTTGCCACCACTCCTGTGCAAATATTTGCCTATAGTATTTGACATTACATTCTGCTGGGTAATTATGATGCCATACATTGGTGGCTTCTATTTTTGGTATTGTCACATTCACCATTGCTTTTGGTGACCACGTGTTCCTTTTGTGGCATGGGTTTTATTCTTTGATATGAACACATGAAACTCGGAACTGTTATATAACAGATCTGTAAAAAATGAACTAAATGCTCTTTATATATAATATATGATAAGGATTATAAGTCAGAGAGTGGATATCCCCCTACATTATAAGAAGAAAAAATAAGTTGATTGGGGATGAGAATATATTAGACTGGTATAGGGGACACACAAAGGAGAAAGAATTTCAAAGAGAATAGCTTCACTGCATAGCTGTGTCCATTGAGAATTTGTGGCAGCAGTGTACTCTGTTGCTGTCTTTGGTTGATTATACTCTCTTTCCAAATGCTGAGCTCTTCTATTTCTGCAAGCTGGAATGCTTTGTTAAATTAACTGTAGTGTAGATTGTTAAAATGAGAACTAATGATTGTTCTACATCACTTTTGTTCTACACAAGGAGCATATTTTTGTAATTTCTTTTCTTTTTTCATTTTCCTCAAATTTTATTTTGTCATGTCCTACTCTCAATGTCTTAACATTTTTTTTTTCTTATGATTTCCCTCCTTGGCTATTTTGTCTCTGACCAACAATTTGAGGATCATCAGGAAAAACACCAAATGTAAGTATCTGATTCCTTTAATTCTGCTGCTGCCTGCAGCCAACTTGTTTAACTTACTGTCGTTGGTAATTTAATTGACAAATGGTTTTCAAGTGGAAGCTAAGTGAATATGTCTTGCTGGGGCATTCTTGGCACACCGTCCACCCTAACCCTTACCAGCCACACTTGATGCATGCATCTTATAGATCAAACACCCATCCAAACCACCCAACAGAGATGCATTTATGTGCAGATACTTCCACTAACACAGACATCCATGCATTCAAGTGTATGTCTCTGTGTTTTTGTGTGTGTGAGAGAGATACAACAGACACACAAGCATTGTGGTTTCCTAATTTTGTTCCGTGGAGACTGGAGAGGGTTGCATTACTCTCTGTTGTTTTTTAGCAGATACCAAGAGACATTCTGTTAGAAGTTCTTGGACCTTCTAAAGTTTACAAGCAAGTAATCATGGAAGTAATCAACTCTACCATTGCTGAATATGTAGAAAAGGTAATATGTATTGAATTATTTCTATTCACTACATATTTTTTTGAAATACATATTAGAATAATTTGTCTTAGTTGCTTTATCTAAATAATTGTTGCTGGCCACTTTACTCATAAAAAAAAAAAAGAACTTATCAAAAAAAAATTTGTTGCTGGCCACTTTGATTTATTGTCATTGTATTAGTCATGCTCTAATATTAGTAGGCAAATTCTTTGAAGTGTATTCGAATGCTTGTACTGGATGTTTTGAATTTTAAATTTTCAGTTTGTAGAAACTTAGTGATAATTTTTATTTATGATAAATATTAAACCTTGGAAATGTTTAGCAAAATTTGACCTTTCCAATATCATAGTTCCTGTGTTATTGTAGACAATCAAGCACTAGTGCATCTTATAGTGGTAACTGTATGAGAAATTAATGATCTATGAGGGGGTGGTGAATGTCACTTGTCAACCGAAAAAAAAGAGTGGGTGGTCAATGTCACTGATGATAGATAGCTATACTATAGATATGCAGTAAATGTTCACCATGTTGCCACTGTGCTCACTTATAATTGCCGTTGTTATGGTGGGAATAGATTTCTTCAGTGCTTCAAAGAACTCTGTTTAGGAGAGAAAAATGGGCATCTTCTTTCTAATATTCATGCATTTAATAGTTGGAGCAAAAGTATATGAGAATTTCTGAAAATTGGGGCATGTAATATTGATTTCCAGCATTTTTGTTTAAAAGGTTATGCATATAACTGTATAAAAAAAAATCCTGTGTTTCAGTGTAAAAGCAATTTTTGCTGAATAGAAATGCAATGCCTGTATATGAATGATCGACCAGTTGATTGGTATTCAACTAACGGTAGTTTTTGGCAAGATAAGGTATTCTGAGTGAATGCCTAATATTTCTAACCTAAAGTGAATTTCCGATGACACACATCATCATGTCCCTCTTATCTCTCATTTAAATCACTTGCTCCAAAAAAGAAATCAAACATGTAATTATTGGTTTTACTAAATGAGTATTGTTACCATGTTGTTCCTGTTATATCACTCATTTTGCCTCATTGACGTAGCACCATGCAGCTTATTAACAAAATAAAAAAAAAATATATTCAAAACAAAATGGTGTCCGCAAACACAAAAAGAGGAAGATTGAAACCCTAAGTTCCCTCTACCCCTTTTATGTTTGTATTTTTAATTTTTTTTAATAAGCTATGTGGTGCCACATCAATGGAGCAAAGTGAGCAGTATAACTGAGGTGGCATAGTAGCATTTCTCTTACTAAATATCCATCAAGTTTTAGGGTATTGTTGATTTGTGATATATATTCTAGAGAACTCAATCCTCAAGAGAGTAGGTAATCATGTTCCTGGATGATCCACTGCTAGGAATGCAGTTCAGCGTCACTGTAGGTCAAGTACATGAAAAATGGTTGGGATGATAGATGAACAATATTAGGGAAGCAGAAAAGTGAAGAGAAGTAGAGAAGAAATCCTACTTCACTTTGTAAACATACAAATGTGGTGGAGCCTAAATTTAGTTCCTTGCTGTTTTAAATCGTTGCAGGAAGGTTTAAAGGTCGGCAAAGACTTGAGAGTAGAGCAAAGCTTCGAAGATCTCGAAGTAACATTCGAGGCAGGTGAAAAATTCAGCTTTGATGCAGTCATTCAGCTTCAAGAAGCGAACTGAATATCATTTGAACTTTGATTTCTATCACAGATTGTGTATGTGTTTAAGTAGATTCCTTCCCTAACTCTTGCCGAGGGTCTGTGCACTCCCGGATTAGCCGATAATTTGTTTTGGGACCCAATAAAAAAAAAAATTAAACAAGTAGATTCCTTTCCTTCCATGAGTATTCACAGAGCATATTTCTACCAACTATATAGTATTCGCTGCAATCAATCGTGTAAACCTTGATTAAGAAAACATGAAAAGGAAGGGAACGAATACATCAACTCAGTTAAAAGACTACTAACTCGAAGAAACTAAATTGGTTTTGGGGCGACTTATACTTTCACTTGTCCCACTAGTTTGGACACTGGGTATTTTTAAATATTCTCAAATATTTTCGTTCTAAACCTCACTCAAACATAGAACATTGTTTTAATTTCAAATATTCAACTTTTTTGTCTAATTATTACTCAATATTATTTCACTACTATTTATAATCTATTTCATTACTATTCTAAGAAATTCTAAAGATTTGTTTGGACACTTAGAATATATCGGAATATATATGAATAGTAGTAAAATAGCTTGTATATATGATATTTTATTGGGTTTTAGAAAATGAGATAAAAAAAATTAAATAAAAATATTATAAAGTTAAAATATTGTTAAAAATATTATTTTTTTAATATTATTTTGTTTTGAAATTTAGAAAAAAATGTATTTTTTGTGTTTTGTTTGAAAGTTTGGTAAAATTGTAATGGTTAAATGAAAAAATCAAAAGTTTGAAAATTAAAAATATCTTGTATTTGAGTAATATTTGAGAAAGGAATAAAAATACCTGAAAATATCAGTGTACACAAATAAAGTCTTAATGTCCAAACAAACCCTAAGTATAAAACCCGAACACCTCACGTTTGGCCCAATTTTGATTGTGCTCTTAAGTTTTTCATAAGCTCGATTCTGTGCGGTCCAACTTATTCTTTTGAGATCGGAAACCCATAAATGAGGTAAACTTTTATGCGCATAATCGAGAATAATTAATACATTAATTACCTCCACAAAATCCGATTCTAACCCAATCCTAATTAAATCAGAGAGTTCTGTTACTCGCAGTAGGTTTATAAATACATTACTTATTAGCCACACTGCGGCTAATAATATGATTTTTTAAGAGTAATATTTTACACCATATTTTTATCTCATTTTCATTCTACTATGTAAATTATGACATATTTATTATTATTAAATGATAAAAATAAATAATTATATAATAAAATATCATCTAATGATAATAAATGTACCACGTCGTACATAGTGCGGTGATATTACAATGTATAGACTTTTTTTTTTTTTTTTTAAACCAATGCCCACATATTGAAATGGTTTCCAAAACCTCAATTACTAGATAAGCCTGAACCCGATCCTAATTCTATTTTGAGTTTAGATTACAAGATAGTCCAAGAAGACATTGTGAAGTGAAATTGAACGCTAAGTATTGAATTATTAATGGACATACAATTTCGCATTGCCTTTCATAAAACTAAGGTTGTCTGTAACTACTTATAACATTTTATACAAGAATGGCATGGTTGCTGTGTTTGGTTTACATATCAATGATCATAGTGAAAATATTAGAGTATTACTATTGGGTTGTCTGAAAATTACCGCTTAGATGATTTTCTTGATGTCGAACCACCATGTATTGCTACGTGATTTATTAAAAACAAACATATTCAAAACAAAAAGACATTTGAAAATAACAAAAAAAAAAAAAACTAAATTTCAGATCCCTTATATCATTTTGTGCTTTTGTTTTCAATAAATCACATAACAACACATAGTGATACCATATCAAGAGAGTCATCAACGATAAATTTCAGATGTACAACAACATTATTCAAAATATTACTAGATATATTTCAAACAATAAACATAAATATTTACTTAATATGAGTGACTTTTTTTTTGGAGGGGCTTCCTCATCCTCCTCCCTCTTCTTCCCTCATTTCTCTATTCACTCATCTTGTATATCAAGATTTCTTTTTCTTAATTTTATTTTACTTTCTTCAAGACCAAAAAAGATAGATCTATAGCTTTCTGAACTCTCAAGAAACACGCTCAGCACAAGTAGATTCACAAGTCAAAAATCATTTAGAGGAAAGTGATGGTTTTGTAAAAATCATCGCGTGTGGTTCTCGCATGCCTCCCACATTTGTGCGTGGTTCTTATGCACCATCCCTTTTGGCAGCTCTTCTCAACACATGTCTCAAATTATCGGACTCGCCAAAGTCAGACCTTTCAGATCTGACATTTGTGGCTGAAAAAAGACAAGTGTGTTACCTTCACGGGTCGTCACATATTCCGAAATTTATCGGAGTTGGTCCAAACTGTAATTCTTCCTTTTTCACATATATTTTACTGCTTTTCTTGTTGATTTCCTTATTGTTAATTAAAATAAAAAAAAGTTCATTTCTCGGACGTTTGTCTATAGAGATTGAGTCCTCTCTATCTATGAAAGGTGAGAGTCGAATTTCTGTTTAGGCATAAAGTGTTGTCTCTTGTACGTTTGTTTGTCGATAGTATCGATAATAGTGAAAACCAGATCAGTCATAAAAGGAAATAGTAAACTGGCGGAGCTCCAAATGCATTATTTTGTTTTATGATGTTATGTTTGATATGAGAATATTCTAGAATTTTTTAGGTTATGGATATAAGTTTATCTGATAAATAAATGATTACACTTTCTCTTAAAAAAAAAAAATAGTGACTTTTTTATTAGATGTTAACCAATTGGAGAGGGACGTGCATTCACCAATCTAAAGTATTAAGCCTGACGTTACAGAAAGACAAAAAATTGTAGAGAAACCGTCTAGATCTCCCCGTTCAGGCTCAGTCAAAATCCTTTGATTGATTGAGCACAAACTTACAAGTACTCAATCTACGCGTCCCTGTGAAATTATAATTCTCGATTCAACGGCGAAAGGGTTTTGCTTCTCTCACTGAATTTGAGAGAAAGGGACTGCTAGGGATTTGGGTCGGCGATTAGATCTCAGCCACAGCCTTCATCATGGTTATTCTCTTCTTTATGTTCCTCTGCCTTTTTTCCATACGACATTTTGTTAATCTAAGAGTTTTTCCTGTTGGATTTAAAAAAAAAAAGGATGTTCTGTTATTGCTGATCCTGTTCTCCAATATTATCACTGCGAGCAATAGGTTTCGTTGTTCAAATGTAGTGTACTAAATAATTTAGGCGATAATATTGTTGCATATGGATTGTATACGTATGGGTATAAGTCTTTATTTGTGCATGCATGTCTAGATTGTATTTGTTTGCAATGCATGAACTCGTTACTTAGCCATTCGGGACTGTAACCTTAAAATTATTATTATTATTATTATTTTTTCACACGTGTGGTTTTCAATTCCACAGACCAATTGGGAAATTATTGTATTATTGCTTTTTGTTTAGTTATAAATGAAATGGTTCTATATATTATGAACCAGGGTTTGGATTTATTCAAATGTTTGTTTTTTTTTTTTTTATGATTGGCACCGGGTGTCCGAAAACAAAGTCCCGACTAATCGGGGTGCACAGATCCTTGGCAAAGAGTTTTCCGCAAGTGTACCTTGGGTAATTCAAGGGGAAGTTCTCTAGTCCGATGACCCCTAGAAATTGTTTGCACCCAAGAGGATTCGAGCATTAGACTTGGAGGGTGCACACCACCAAGACCAAGGCTTTTACCACTTAAACCAACCCCTAGTGGTTCAAATGCTTGCTCCCTGAATGATTCTGTGTTTTATGGGTTAAATTATAATGCCATCGTTGTTATATGGTGAAGATATCCTCTTTCTGGGTACCTCCATTTGCAGTTGCTTTTGTGCATGCTTTGATTCCTTTTTGTGATTGGGCTAGCAGACTTATCTTTCTTTCCTGTCCACCTGAAATATTTTTTCAGGTTCTTTTACAGCTAGACCCATTCCTCAATGAACTGACTAGCATGTTTGAGCGCAGCACTGAGAAGGGCTCTGTTTGGGTTACCCTTAAGCGATGTATGTGTCTTCTTTCCTTTTCATTCCATTTGTTTTAATCAGGCTGATGAATTTTTGGGTGGTCTGCTTGGTATACTAATCAATGCTTTTCATTCTTGTGATCTCTTAGCATCCTTGAAGTCTAAGGTTCAGAGGAATAAAATGGCTACTGCTGGTGAAACGATTGAGTATAGATGCCTTATCCGTGCGACTGACGGGAAAAAGATGATTTCGACTTCAGTATGTAGTCTTGACAATTAATTTCAGTTGCATTCTCTTCCATTATTGACCTTTATTTTTCAGAGTTGAGATTCTAGGCATGTTCTGGAATTGGGTAATGTATAACTGTTTGTTTGTTTTTTTTTTTCTTCTTCTCTTTCACCATAGGAAATTATGCACTTTTTATGTGGTTTTGAGTGCTGTGATTTCTTTTTTGTTTCTTTAGGGGTTTGCTGAGTTCTGTTATTGGAAATTGGGTTCTAGTTTTAGATCTGAGATCTGAATGATGCATCGTTCTCCTTTTTATGTGACCAATATGATCCATTCATATTCACTTGTTGCATTTGTAATTTTTTGTATCTTAGGAATGATAGTGCTTTGTGGAGGTTTGAAGACCTTCTATTTTAGAGACTGTTCTTTGAAGCATCGGATTTAGAAGAGAGAGTAAACTGCAGTCCTGGTGTTAATTTAGGAAAAGTTAGGTGGTTGATTTTTCCCCTTGATTTGAAGGAAGGTTTTCATAAATGCTGTAAAATGATAATTGGAGACTCATAAGAATTAGTTAGAATGGAATGTCTGGGATAGATCAATAGATTGATGAGGGAAGGATGAGATTGTAGATTTGGGTACGAAAGTGGGCGAAACTTTGTTGCTTGATTTGGAAACTAAAAGAAATATGAGTGATTAATTCTCCAGGGTGTGTCTTACATCTTTGAGGAATTTGTCAATAGTTAGTTTTTGATAGTTTGTGTTGTCATATTTTCGTGGAGTAGGGAGCCTGTGGAAACCTTGGTTCAAGATAAAGGGTTGATTAGAATATGAAGACATTGTTCCATATATTGTGATTGAGGAACTAGCCCATATGGTTTGGATGGCATGATACTGAATACTACAAGGAATGCTGAGATACGCACTTTATACATTTGACATTTACTTTTCCCATGAAAAGTATGCTTTGGCTATTCTATTTCAGAAAACTGATGCTTGGATTGTGCACTTTCTTTTTAAATTAAAATCAAAGGTTCTTGGGGGCACAAAAGAAAAAAGAAATTGAAGACGCCTTATGCTTTTAAATATCGTCATTCTAAAATCAAAGTTGCAGCTGCATGGTTGTGGCAGCTTTCGTCTCTTCTATTTAATGATAGATAATTGTTGGTAAGTGTGTCCTTGGGTCAAGAAAACTTGATGCTGTCTGGGTCTGTGATTTATTTTAGAGGTGATGGTTCATTTGGTCATTGGAATATGCATTTTTTAGGATTTTTTTTTTTTTTTTTTTTGGTAATTTGAGATGTGTTAGATCGCCCACCCTGGGGCTCAAACCCACGGCCACAAGGTTAAGAGCCTTGTGCTCTACCAAGTGAGCTAGATGGGTTTACTTTTATATAGTCGACAATTGTACCAAATAGGTCCCATTATTGACCTTTTTCCTAAATTGGACCAAGTTGATGGACATTCTCGGTCATTTTGCTTGTGGATATTAGTGTCCATTTCCTTTGCTTTACTTACCAAAAAATAGATGTTAGTGCGCATTTCTTTTTAGTCCCTGGCTAAACAGTTTTTACTGGTTTTCATTGGAAAGGTTGGAGCAAAGGATCATCAGCGTTTTCAAGCTTCGTATGCAACTATACTCAAGGCCCACATGACAGCTCTAAAGAAGAGGGAGAGAAAGGATAAGAAAAAGGCTGCAGAGAGTGATAAGAAAGAAAGGATTGCGAAGAAACCCAAGAGGGTGTAAATAACTCCCCCTTTACCTTGTAGTCTCTCATCTTTTCTTAAAAACAGAGAAAAAAATTTAAACAAGAACAAAAATTGTGTCAACGTTGAGCAAGTACAGGGATTGAAGAATACGGGTTTTTGTTTAATTGCCCTTTTTTTTAGATGTTACCCTGTAATTGACGATATTCTCGTGATTTGATTGCATTGAGAATTTGAAAGACTTTGCATGGAGTCATTTATAACTTGTGTTTGAATGAATGTGAAAGATTGATTGGATATTTTGGTTTCAGCTTGTTGCATGGTAGAATGAATTGTGTTTACAAATATCCCGGGGCCAACATCAAAACATACATTGTTCATGCCTCTTCTGCTTCAAAAGATAAGTGAGAGTAGTATGTTGTTTCGGATTTACATATACCTGCACAATGCAGAATAATGTCTTTACAGAAACTTCATTATCATTTTAAACTTAGCTTTCTCGTTAATGTTGAACTGATGGCATGGGTCCAATATGTATGCTTCATCTATTTTCGATGAACGACCGGCCCCTGCCTGTTTCGTCTCGGAGAATTTCCAGTCTTTTTTCCAGACCAGACCAAAATGGTTAATAGTTTACAATGAGTATCCTATCTTTTTGGACAGATTTGGCTCGTTTTGGCCCTCACTTCACGAGATATGAAGTTCCCGGAGTTCCTGGTTATGTTGGGGATACAATGAAAACACTTTTTACCCTAAAATGTACATGCACATAAGAGCTCGAACTGGGTTTTACCTATATTGTTGCTCTAAAATAAAAATGAAAATATAGGAAAAGTATAGCACACAGGGTCAGTAATATGTTGTAGTGATAAGTCCTAAACTGGGCTAGAATGCTATGTTGCTGACTATATATTTTACGACTCTTTCAAATATATCGAACTTCATGCCATTTGATCAACCATTTAAGGTTCAATGCATAGAAGATAGTAGATACCTTTAAATTGCTCAAATTGGAAGTGTACAAACCGAATTGACACTATTGTTCAAGGGTGGTATTTGTTAAAAAAACCACTTGGAAGTTAAGATAGCAAGTCACCAGAATCATAGTAATTTCTTCTGGAGCTGGGTACCTCAATATTATTTTAACAAAGCAACTGCAAACCTTCATATTACATCCTTTTCTTCAACCTTCATCATTTAAATCGTTGACAGCACCAACTAATGCAAAGTGCAAAGCTGTGGCAGGAATGATCCAGGCAAAGCACAGGAAGTTCTTCCCCGCACCAAATATTGTGGGTAACATCAAATTTCTATCCTAGATTTTAATTGCTTTTCACTACTTGTAATCACAAAGTTCAGCCACATAAGACTCTCAACATGTCTAAAAGATAAAACCTCGTTCATGAAAATTTTACCAAAAACTGAGACCATCTTGCAACACTGACAGGAAATGCAATAATCTGAACAGAAGGCAGGATGATACAACTGAATTCATTATTCTTGATCAGAACTTGATTCTAAAGCCCTAAGGAGACGACGGTATTTTTCGGGGCTGTCCCACCAAGTTGTGGTGTTGATAATTGACTTTTCCAACCAAAGTGGATCAGTCTTCTTCTTCTCAGTCAGCTTCTTGTAGAACCTTCCCCACTTGTACATGGCACGCCGTAAACGAGCACTCTTATTTCCGCCAAATAAATACTTGATGTAGTCCTTTGCTAGCCGGGACATCTCCTCACCGTTGATGATGTAAACATACTGCACAAAAAAAAAAAAAAAAGGAAAAAGAAAAGAAAAGAAAAAAGAGCAGTGTTACCCAATAGAGCCTGCAGAAAAGCAGCAGAACCTGGATTCCTTCCAAGTTCTCTCTTCCAGTTATACTTGTTCTACAGAGAACGCATCATTATTAACGTTACATGGATGATAGATAATTCAGGAATTCAACTCTAGTAGAGCCCCTACATGGCGTTTATTTAAACAACATACAGGCGACCCTTGCTTTAAATCTGAGCACAATTAATCTAATTACTAAAACCAATTCATGAGATCAGGTCACTCTTTTGAGCGCAATCAAGATTTTTCATTCTTCATGCATGAAACTCCAAGCCAACATTACTGCATGCCCATCGCCTCCTCCACGAGGATGATCCAATGGATTCATTGCAACACCAAGAACAATGGGGCGTCTGCCTAACCACTGGCTTTGTCCAGCTTTTCTAAGCTTACGTACACCATGGTTAAGATTGAAACTCTACAAATAGTAGCTCGGCATTGGGAATCAATGAGTTTTTCAACACCCGAAGGTGTGCAGCCTAAGAGAGAGTGTAGTTCCAACATGCTAGTTTATGCAATTTAGTTAAGCTCTTAGCTCGTTTTCTGCACATCTTTCCCTCTTTTACCTTCATCTTGGCATATTCATTTCAGTTATCCCTCTCAATAGAAGGATATGCTTGAAACTAACCCATTGCAGTCATAAGGAAGTTACCAAGCACTTCTTAACATAGGGGTGCGTGTGTGAGTGAGTGAGTGAGAGAGAGAGATGAATACCATAAAAATAAAGCCAATAGTTGCTAAAATCACTTGCAGAGTTTCATCAATGATTCCAGCAAGGCCTTCATCCTCTGATCCACCAGAAGCATCTCCACCACCACCACCACCAGCAGCTCCACCACCTGGTGGACGTATTCCGTCACCGCCACTATCATCATAGTATCCTTTCTTCTCAATCCGCTGCCGTAATTCATCTTCTAAAGACTTTCCCTTGAACCTTCCGATAACATTCTGAATAGCTTTCCATGGAGAACCCTGATGGAATATGTGAAGTTGAGAGAAATGTATACAGTTTCCCTGATAAAATATTATTAAGAACTCACTCCTTCCCTTTGCGTAGATAACAGGTCCAATACTCAACTATAGACCACTGAAACATGATAATACATCCTGACAATGCCCTTCACCATGACCACAAAAATTTTTCATGGACTTTACTTAGAAAGAACTATAACTATATAACATAGCACACAAATCTAAACATAAAGGCTTCAGAAAAAAATGACAAGGTCCACAAAAAGGGGAAAATTATGATACTCGTTAAAATAAAGGCTTCAGAAAACAGCAGAAGACCCAGTAGGATTAAGAAAATTAAAAATGCTATTGTACTCAAGGGAGGGGCTGTAAACAACTTCATGTCTTCGCTTGTCTAACTATTAGAATGTAACTAGGTGTTTCTTTGTATACTTCCTTTGTACTTGGGCATCGCCTATTACATTGTGTTATAATAAAATTTTTAACTTATCAAAAAAAAGGATTAAGAAAATTAAAATGATTGGGTTCAGAGATAATTTTTCGTTTATTCTGTAAGGCCCAAATGGAATGGAGCCCAAAGTGTACCGGGAGTAAAGCTTTCAGCGATATTCACAGTAAACAAATAGCAACTATTAACAATAATCCAATAACGATATAGAAAATCAGGCAAAAGTGCCTCTTACCCCATTGCCACCTTCCTTGTTTCCTTCACCTCCTAATGAGCAAACAGGCATGCTTTGCTGGTAATTCGACACAGCCATGCATTGCTGGTGGTATGATGCATTGGCGGATAGCCTCAAGGAAGTTCTTCGAAGACAATTATCACGGATGGCTAAAATACATGGTTTCGAAGGTAGGCGGTGGGATTGAGAAATAATTCTAACATAGGGTTTTGGCCTGCAGGCAGTTATCTGCGTGGTGCTCATCCTTCAACAAAGAGCTCAGCTGCTTTCTAAATCACACATCAAGCTCCAACACCTATACCACCATGCTTCAAACATCATTGAACCACAATTTACCCCCGATATGTGCATTTAAATTCCTAACATCATAGCAGGCATACATTTCCATATGCTATTAACTATGATATGGTACAAGTATCATTTTTCCACTTGAAAATAAAAAGATTAAACTTTTCCTTCATACAACCAAAAGGGTTTTATAGTCCGAGAAAGTTAAATAACTTTACTGAAATATAAGAAGTTTACTCATTTAACTCACTTTCAAATAAGATCATTAATATCCGTAAGAGTTAATGATAATTGATGGACACTAAGGTGGACCAAATCATAAAGATCCTTTACAAGTTTCAGATGGAGCAATCACAAGATCAAGAACTAAGAAGTGCAAGAAAACAATACAAGGATTGGTGCAATCCACTTGGGACGAGTCTAGCAAGAGCCGAATTTTCAAGATGAGTTTGGAAGAAGGAGATCCAGTGATCAACCACGTGATACAAGCTATGGAAGAGTGCAACATAAATTAGGGCCTATTATTATGTTTATGTGATTGAAGGCCTTGGACTTGTTTATTTCATTAAAATGAGCTTATTTTATTACTTATAAGAATTAGTCTAGAATAATTGGGCTTGAGATGCTTGGCTTACATATGTTTTATTTCGTTGAACGAAGGTTCCAAAAGTTATTGTAGCCGAGTTACTGTAGCCGCAACACTATTCATTCAGGGGTATTTTAGGAAGATTGGAGATTTATTTTGGTAAGGATTTTAATTAAGTTTTGTTTTAAATACTCTTTGTAGTCTTATTTTAAACAGTTTATGAAATTTGATGAATTTATTCATTGTGAGTTTAGTTTATCTCATCTTGTTCTTGAATGAACTTTTGAGCTTATCAAAGGCAAATCATAACTTTTGTAGCGTTCTTCCTTATAATTTAAGTTCTTGAGACAGATTTTTCAACGGGTTTAGATTTTTATATAATCTAAGTTCTTGAAACGAGTTCTTCAACTGGTCTAAATTTTCCGTTGGCTTGATTTTGATTTTCTTAGGTGAGTTTTTAAATTGATTGTGAGTTCAAGAGATTTCGTTCCAACGGTTCATATCAATAATGCTACTTAACAAACCGACCAGAAAGCTCCCGGAACACAATCAAATCAATAAAAAAACTAAAATTGAGAATCATAAGAAAAATACATTAACACAAATATACACGGGTATATGTCTGCACAACAGCCTGGGGTTCAGGTTGCTACACTGTTCAACGAGTTTCAAAAACGAAAGACGGAGAATAAAAATCAAAAGTAAGTTCACAAGCCAAATTTCGAGTGCCAAATGGAAATGGTAGTAGGAGAGAGAGAGAGCTCACCGTTCGTTCTGGACCTTTGGGTTCACCGAAGACAGTCGGGTGCTGCCGCAGAAGGAGAAGAAATGAAGAAAGAGAGAGAAGATAACGTGACGAACAGGTGAGGAAGAGCCTGGAAGAGGCTGTGGGTGGCCGGCCAGGTTTGATGTGTATTGGGCTGTTATGGACTAATCTGGGTTTTATCTTATTGTGAAACAGTTAGCAAGGTGGCCCAAAATTAGTGGGCCTAGAAATCGAAGCCCAATAAAACAAATCTGCCCTCGTATAAATTCTCTTCAGCCGACCTGCTCGCTTTCAAGTTTCCACTCCGCCCATGGATTTTGAATCTAATTACGAGATTGCCCGCACCGCCGAGTTTCTTCTCTCTCGGAACTTCACCAGAGTCGCTTTACAGGTTAACTTCCTGAAAACCCTAGAAAAACCCTCTTATGTTTGGAAGCTCTGTGATTTTGTTTCTGAGAAAACGAGAAGAGAATCTTTAGTCCCTTTGTTCTGGAAGTAAAAAAAAAAGAGAGAAGCAATTCACAGAGAACAAAAACCAAATAAATTGAATTCTTATATAGCCTTAAAACCTTCCACTAGTCCTTATCTTTATCCTCTGTTTGGTTGCCGAGAAACTGAAGGAGATGGAAAGGAAAAGGGTTGATTGTTTTGGGGAAAATTTAGATGCCATGGATTTCATGGGTTGGAGTTGCTATTGTTTTCAAGGACTATTTATGGAAACCCAACTCTATACCTGAATTTATTCTGATAAGTATACCTGGATTTATTTCAGTTATCTCAATGATCAAAGAGAGGTTTAGGGCTTAATTTCATTGCTCGTTAATCGAAATCAAACTCTGTTTTTCTCGAATTTCAGTTCCCAGATGAACTATTGAAGGATTCCACGAGAGTGGTGAGAGCTCTGCGCGACCAACTTCGGTCACTGAGAAAATGTGCCGCCGAACAAAATGGAGGCAACAAAGATGTTAGATTGTTTGTGATGGCAGACACAACATACGGCAGTTGCTGCGTTGACGAGGTTGGAGCGTTGCACGTTAATGCCGAGTGTGTTGTACATTATGGGCACACTTGTCTCAGCCCGTGAGTACTTGTTGAAACTTTCGGTGATCTAAATGCTAATTGCTGTGGATGTGCTTTGCATATTAATGTTTAGGCAAAAGAGTTGTATACATACTGTACCTTATTCCGTTAAGTCATTCAATGTTTAGAGAGACAAAGAAACATTGAATACGGAAATATTAAGCCCTTTGAGCAGACCAGTTGTGGAAATATATAAATTTTTCAATGTTTATTTTGAATGCCCATGTCTCAAATACTGTGAGAAAATAAGTTATGCTTCTAATTTTGTTGTAATGTCGTGCCTTCCTTTCTAGTCATTGGAGTTTGAATTAAGAATTGTAACACCAGAATTGGTTTTAGCTGTGTGGTTTTCTCTGCTACTGTAATACTTTTCTTTGTACTTCATGTGCCATTCTATTGAAGGCCCCATTTGTGTTTGCAGGACAACAACTCTTCCTGCATTCTTTGTCATTGGAAAGGCTCCTGTTAGCGTACCCAACTGCATTGAAAGTCTTTCAAGTTATGCTTTGACCAATGACAAGCGTATCCTAGTATGGAAATCTACTTGAAATAATTTTTTTTTGATTTCTAGACTGCTAACTTCTCAATAAATGGACGATGACAATGGAGATGTGGCTATTTACTGTACACTTATCATTTCTTTAAGTATGCGTTCTTTTACTTAATAAAAAAATGAAAGAAAAATTCCTTTGTGATATACTACCCACTCAATTACAATGCCAAGGAAACCACAATATTGATAGGACATCTCGCTAGGTGGCATTGAAATCCTGTTTGTAGTTTGGAATTGTTCATTACTTTGATAATGGGAATGATTCTCTCTCTAGTTGCATTTTCCTTTACATCTCACACTTTTTTATTTTTTTATAAGTAAAATGAAAATTTTATTGATACGAATGAAGTAGGTGAAGCCCATGTACACATGAAGTATACAAAAGAACACTTAAATACATTTTAGGAACCAGAAATTAAGAACAGAAAATCATGAACACTAGTTCCATTAAGCACAATGGCTGAAAACCATAGCAATAATGTGTGTACAAAAAAGTTCTAAAGTTCCTCCATTGTACACTCCCAGTCTTCAATGCACCGAACATTCCTTTCTATCCAAATACACAACATAATGCACAAAGGAATCATCTTCCAAACTGCTGCTACTTGGGGACAGCCTTGAATCTCCTTCCAACAAGCTATTAAATCCACCACCCTCAAAAGGCATAACCCAAGCCACACCAACTCTTCTAAATATCTCATCCCACAACACTCATCACCCCACAATGCAGTAATAAGTGATCCAATGATTCTCCATTCTTCTTGCAAAAATAACACCAATCCATAACAATGAGACCCCGCTTCCTCAAATTGTCCGCAGTCAAAATCTTCCCAAGAGAGGCGGTCCATACGGACAAAGCTATTTTGGGAGGCACACAAGACCTCCAAGTACTCTTCCACGGGAAAGGAACCTTACCATGTGATGATGGCATCTTGTAATTCGATCTCACTGTAAACCGCTTGCTCCCGTTAGGCCTCCACTACATCCTATCCCCATGTGCCATTAGCCTTCCCGTTGAATATATCAAACTGAAAAATTCTGAAATATTATCTATTTCCCAATCATGAATATCCCTATTAAATTGAACATCCCACTAGTGCGAACCATTGGAAAATGCCATTAGATCCGACACAAAAGTATCTCTATTGACAACAATGTGATAGACTATAGAGAGCGCAAGCTCCACACCAAATGTCGTGCCAAAATCTGATTCTAGAGCCCTCACCAACAACAAAACAGATATAAGTGACAAAACTCTTTCAACCCCTCCTAATAAATTTCCATAAGCGCACCCCCCCCCCCCTCTTCCATTTCGTTAGAATACCAACCCCCCAAAGCACTTCCATGTCTATGATCAATAACCTCATTCCAAAGTGATTCCCCTCCAAATGGGACCTCCATAACCATTTACCCAATAGGACTTTATTGAATGTCCTCAGGTTGCGCACCCCCAAGCCTTCACGAGAGATTGGAGAACAAACTTTATTCCAGATGGAACTTTGTTTCCTCCCCCACTCCCAGAAAGCCTGAAAAAAGTTCTCAATCCTATTAGCCACCCTTGCAGGTAAAGGAAATAAAGATAAATAATAAGTGGGGAGGTTGGATAAAGTACTCTTAATTAATGTGAGTCTACCCCCTTCGATAAATACATCCGTTTCCAACTAGCCAACCTTTTTTCTACTTTCTTAACAACTCCATCCTACATGGCTCTAGCCTTAAATGTCGCCCCCAACAGAAGACCCAAATATTTCATAGGCAAGGAAGCCACTTTACAACCCAAGAAACTTGCCAAGCTATTGATACCAGGCGCCACACCCACTGGAACCATCTTGCCAAGCTACTTTCTCACACTTTTTTTTTCTCTATTATTTAATAATTAAACTATTTGCTTTGCACATTGGTGGCAAGAACCGTTACATAAATTTGTTTTAAACATTGTTTACGTAACTTTCCTAGTGCAGGTCCTTTATGGGCTGGAATATGCTTATTCGATAAAGCATATAAGAGAAGCATTGGTAGAGGCATCAAAGTCATCTGAGTCCAAATCCAAATTAGAAGTCTGTTTTGCCGATGTTAGTTGTTCAGTTATTAATTCATCTGATGATCATAGAAGCTCCACTGGACTTGTGGAACCAGCTGGTGTTTGTACCGATGATAACATTTTTGGGATGGCACCTGATAATAGATATAAGATTGGGGGCTTGGTCTGGACTTTACCTGAAGGACACAGAATGGAGGACTACTTGCTTTTTTGGATTGGTACTGACAACCCAGAATTTGCGATTGTTGTACTGACATTTAATGGCTGTGATATAGGTAGAGAAATTACTATATCCCTTATATGTCTGTCGTGTTTTTGATAGTTGTCTGTCTGTTGTGTTGACAATTCAGCATTTGCGATGTCCCTTTTGAACATGCTAAAATAAAGTAGTTGCTCATGCGTACACATAAAAGCTAGTTGTTTTGCGTGTCATCTAATATTTTTAAATTGGTGTTGTTTTACTCATCAAGAATATTTTGTAATGTTGGTTTTAGTCAGATACAATCCAAAAGAGAACCATTTGGTGACAGATGTGTCTCAGCAGAAAAGGATTCTTAAGCGCCGGTATTATGTAACTTAATCTTTCTCCCCCCCCCCCCCCCCCCTCCTTCCGCATTTCACTTTTGATATCTTTTTCTTCTTAAAAAGTGTATCGATTCACTTGTAGCATGGAATTCTATCCATTATAGTGTCCAGTACTTCTTTTGCGTTATTTACTGTGGCAATTTTTCCTTGCAGATATTACCTAGTCGAAAAGGCTAAGGATGCTAACATTGTTGGGATTTTGGTGGGAACTCTTGGTGTAGGTTAGTTCCCCTTGAGCTATCAATTTGTACGAGTCTGTTCTGTGTTGAACTATGTTGTTATTTGAAATGATTCATTTAATTTCTTATTCTTATCAGTTCATAAACTATTGATAATTATGTACTTATGGGGATGTCACACTGAGAAGGATTTAAGTTGTATTAGTATCTTTTATGTGTGTATGGTTATTTTATTTCTCTTAACTCCTTGTTTGGTGTATGATTATGTAAATCTTGATGAGATCTCGAAAGTTTGCTGAGATCTCTTCATGCTTCTTTCATAGTTTGATGCAGCAGCACAATCTGGGTACTGAAAGTCCGAATGTTAATTTTCTTGTACTGTTTTCAACATGATCTGTCATAGTTTTATAGTTTTCCAGTGACAGCAGATTACGACCAGCGATGACAGAATTTTCGGAGTGTATTTTCAACCTGGGTTTGATGGATATTCCTCTCATGGGTGGTACTTACATGTGGTCCAATAATCATACGTGGTCTAGATTGGACAAATTTTTAGTATCATCAGAGTGGGAAACTCATTATCCGGAGCTTTGTCAAAAGAGGTTGCCTCGTCTATGTTCAGATCATTTTCCATTATTACTAGATTGTGGAGGTATTCAAGGTGGGCATTGGTATTTTAAGTTTGAAAATATGTGGCTGAAAACTGAAGATTTTGTGGAAAGAGTTAGACAATGGTGGGATTTTTATCAGTTTAATGGCACTCCTTACTTCATTTTTGTAGGTAAACTGAAAGCTCTAAAAAATGATTTAAAGCTATGGAATATTCAATCTTTTGGTGATGTAGGAGATCATAAAAAGGCTATGCTAGAGGAGCTTCAAGAAGTAGAGAGGACACGAGAGGGGTGAATTCTATCTGTGGAGGAAGCATCTCTGAAGGCTGAGTTAAAGGCAAAATTAGAAAGGGTGGTGTTATTGGAGGAGATCTCTTGGCGTCAAAAATCAAAAGCTTTATGTTTGAAAGAAGGAGACCGCAATACAAACTTCTTTCATAGAGTGGCAAACTCCCATAGGAGAACTAATACTATTGTGACGCTGAAAATAGACGGAGTGGAATGTATGGAGGCTCCGATGATTAGGGAGCATGCTGTGGGATTTTATGAACGCTTACTTTTTGAATAGGTGGGATGGCGGCCAACACTCGATGGACTAGCCTTTGAGTCCATAGATCCACATCAGGTTTTGTGGCTGGAGCGACCCTTTGAGGAGTTAGAGGTCCACACCGTTATAGGAAAATGGTTAAAGATAAAGCACCTGGTCTCGATAGTTTTTTCATGGGATTTTTTCAAACTTGTGGGATGTGGTGAGGGCAAATTTAATGAAAATGTTCTAAGAATTCTTTTCAGTCGGGAAATTTGAGAAGAGCTTCAATGCCACATTTATAGCACTCATTCCTAAGAAGTTTGGGGCTTCCGAGGTGAAGGATTTCCGGCCTATCAACCTTGTGAATGGGATATATAAAATTATTTCTAAGGTGCTTGCCAATCGTCTAGGAGAGGTTTTGGAGAGGATCATTACGAAACCCCAAAATGCTTTTGTTAAAGATAGGAAAATTCTGGATTCAGTCCTCATTGCTAATTAATGCCTAGACAGTAGGCTAAAATCTGGCCAACTGGGAATCCTATGCAAGCTAGATATGGAGAAGGCGTATGATCATGTAAATGGGAGTTCTTACTATATGTGCTTGGGAGGTGTGGTTTTGGGGAGAAATGGTGCTCGTGGATTAGATGTATTTCTACGATGAGGTTTTTAGTATTGGTGAATGGATGCCCAAATGGTTTCATTAATAGCTCTCGGGGCCTCAGACAAAGAGATCGTTTGTCCCCACTCCTATTTGTTCTTGCCATGGTGGCACTTGGTAAAATGATTCTAGCCTTGGTGAACAATGGCTTTATTGAGGGATTCTCAGTGGGTGATCCTAATAGAGGCACTATTAACCTATCTCATTTATTATTTGTAGATGATACACTTATTTTTTGTGAGGCATAACAAAACCAAGTTCGAACATTGAGGGCATTATTACTTTGTTTTGAAGCGGTATCCGGCTTGAAAGTGAACTTTGATAAATCAAAATTGGTGCTGGTGGGCAATGTTCGTAACATCAGGCAATTGGCTAGTATCCTTGGATGTAAGGTTTCCTCTCTTTCCATGAACTACCTTGGTCTTCCTTTGGGGGCAGTTGCAAGATCTATATCGATTTGAGATTCAATGGTGGATAAGATTGAACGCAGATTGATAGGTTGGAAGAGATTATATCTCTCGAAAGGCAGTAGGACCACCCTTATGAAAAGTACTCTTTTCTAATCTACCAATGTATTTTTTATCTGTATTCCCAATTTCAGGAAGTGTGGCGAACCGTATTGAGAAGCTGTGTCGTGACTTTCTTTAGGGTGGGATAGGAGAAGAATTCAAGTATCATCTAGTCAGGTGGGATAAGATATGTTCTCTAGCCTCTTTGGGTGGGTTGGGCATTAGAAATTTGAGGATTTTCAATTGAGCCTTGCTTGGGAAGTGGCTGTGGAGATAGAATACGGAACCGGAAGCCCCATGGAAGTCAGTGATCAACTGCAAATATGGGGGCATGTGTGTTTTTTGGGGGGGGGGGGGGTTGCACTAGGGAGGTTCACAGGGTTTATGGAGTGGGAGTTTGGAAACACATTCGAAGGGGGTGGAGGAGCTTTAATTGACATACTAGAATGGTGTTGGGCGATGGATCTAGAATAAAATTCTGGACTAACCTATATTGTGGAGACCAAGCTGTAAAGGATTCATTCCCATCAGTCTTTAGGATCACAGGTGAGAAAGATGCATCAATGGCTAATTGTATGGAGTTATTTGGGGACCTAGTCCAGTAGAATGTGAATTTCACTAGAGCTACCCAAGATTGGGAAGTTGGCAACATTGAGGAGTTCTTTGCTCATCTATACTCCATGATGCCGAGAATCCAAGGAGCAGACAAGATGTGGTGGATTCCCACCGGTAAAGGTACATTCTCGGTCTGCTCCTTCAATATGTCTCTTACACAACCAAAGAATACGGAATTCCCATGGAGAAAGACATGGAGAAACAAGGTGCTTCCCAAAATGACATTTTTTGTTTGGACAACAACACTAGGTAAGATCTTGATGACGGATAATATACGAAGACGTAAGGTAATCATAGTAGATTGGTGTTGCATGTGTAGGAAAAATGGAAAAACTGTGGATCATTTACTTTTGCATTGTGAGGTGGTTGGAACGTTATGGAATGAAGTGTTTAATAGAATGGACTCAGCTTGGGCTATGCCTGCCACAGTGATAGAGCTCATGGCCAATTGGATAAATCTACGAGGTCTCCCACAAATCGTAGTGGTGTTGAAAATGGTCCCGATTTGTATCATATGATGCTTGTGGAAGGAGAAAAATGACCGGATGTTTGAAGACAAGGAGCGCTCACTAGTAGAACTTAGATTATTTTTTGTTAGCAATTTTTTTCTTTGGGCCACAACTGTAGATTTTCGTGGCTTCGATTTTCACGATTTTCTTGTTTCTATTACTTTGCTCTAAATAGGTGTGACCTTTTGTATACCATCTTGTGTACTTGGGCTATGCCTATTCATATCAATATAATTGTTTACTTATAAAAAAAAAAGTTTTATAGTTTTGAGACAATTCGATTATGACGAGATTCATGCGTATCACCATTTTTTTTTTCCAATCAAAAAATTTATCCTAGTCAGCTAGATGTCTAATTAATTCTACAACTGTTGATGCAGCTGGTTACCTTCACATGATTCACCAGATGAAAGACCTGATCACAGGAGCTGGGAAAAAGGTCTATACTCTTGTTGTTGGAAGACCAAACCCTGCAAAACTTGCCAACTTTCCTGAGGTAAACTGAGATAGATGCAAGTCGATTTCAGAATGTGCATGTTTATTAAAAAATGTCGATTTTGCAGTGTGATGTTTTCATTTATGTGTCTTGTGCCGAAACTGCCCTTCTGGATAGCAAAGAGTATCTAGCTCCCGTTATCACTCCATTTGAAGCCATGCTTGCTTTCAACAGGTACTGGATGAAACATTCTTTGTGGTTAGATCTTAAATTCTAGTTTCGAACTTTCTTTACCCTTTATTGTTGTGGTTTATAAACTGTGTATTAGCGCTATGTCTCTTCTTTTTGTCCTGGTCTTTTTGCCGCATCTGAATTTTGTTTTGTTTGTAATGTTGTGAAGTCTGAATGGTATCATGTTTCGTTTGGATGTTGAGATGAGATGAAAACTTTGTGAATAGTAGTGAAATGGTTTGTGAATAGTAGTAAAATGGTTTAAGTTAAGATGTTTTCTGAGATTTTGGGAAAGAAGAGAGAAAAGTTGAATGAAAATATTAGAAAGATAAAATATTTTGAGAGTATAGTTTTTTAATATAATTTTTGTTTTGATATTTGAAAAAGTTAAATTTTTTTTTTGTCTTTTGTTTGGAAGTTTGAGAAAGTTATAACGATTAGGTAATGATTAGATGAAAAAGTTGAAGATTTGAAATTGAAAAGTATTTGTATTTGAGTGATCTCAACATCCAAACGAGCCTAATAGTCAGATCATTTTTTGGGGCCCAATTAAATGCTCCATTGGGAAAAGAGGTCATTGACGCTAAGGATGTCAAGACTTGTCAAGTTTAAAGCTGTCCTAACACTAATTTAGTAAGGAAACACTAAGAGTGAAGTAAATTCTTTTGCATATGGGTAAGAACCAAAAAAAGAAAGAAAGCTAAGACGGATGTATATGAGGAAGATATCAGCAATTAGTGATTTTATATTTTTTTTTTTTGATAAGTTTATATTTAACTAGTTTATTCCAGCATTTGGTACTTATTTTTCATCCTTGTTTAAAGTTCACTATGTCCATGCCTCAGAGGAAGTCAATGGACAGGAGCGTATGTGATGGAGTTCCGGGATTTGATCAATTCGTCTCTAGTGGAAGTTAAGGAGTCAGAAGAAGCAAGGTTTTCATTTTTGTCTGGTGGATATGTAGAAGATGTTGATCTGCAAGGTAGTTATCTCTTTCCTTTGGTTCAATTTGTTGCAATGGGATATCGTCAAGTGGTAAGTGGATGGATGACTTTGGATAGGTGATAGATATTTTTCTGTTGAACATGCATGAGAAGTCAGAAAATGCTCGCATATGTTTTTAGACGGCTAGGTGTTTTCTCTTATATACACCCAGTACACTTGGTTATGCCTATTGATATTAACACATTTTTATTTATAAAAAAAATGTTTTAGACGGCTAGACAAGTTAGAGACTACTTCCACTGTATATATATCTCAGTTGAAGTCTTCTAGATTAATATAGAATGATAGACTAAAAATTACAAATTAAATAAGATCCACTAGAAGGTTTCCTCTTTGTCGAGTGGTATATAAATTGAAAGCTGCTTCAAACCGATTAAGATTTTTTTAATGAATGTTTGTATCAGTATTATATTCTGTCTTCTACATTGTTTTTGGCTTAAAAATTTAAGGCAATGTTAGACTTAGAAATGTTGGATGGATCTATGCGGTTAATAAGTTCCTTGACTCAATTAAGGAAGCAGATAACATCTAGTGTTGACAAGTTACTTTCTTTGATAGATTTTTGAGTTTTTTTTCGTATTTGGTTTGTTCTTTACAGGAAAAGAAATTGGTAAGGAAGACAAGGGAACTCTTGCCTTAGCCAATGCAATGGAGAAGGTTCTGCAGTTGCGTGATAACCCAAACTCTTTAAAAAAAAGTACAGCAAGATCTGGGCCAGAGTATTTTGCAGCTCGATCTTACCAAGGTCTGGATATACATTATGACAATTCCTTGCCGGAACCGTATTTAATTGGGAGGAGTGGGAGGGCATCAGGATATGAGGATGAGAAAAATAGACAGGTGGAATTATGATGAAACACGGGGAAAAAGAAAAAGGGATTATGAGCCCCAAGATGGGTCAAAGCTTGAGAAGCAGGTTCTTAAGCAGCTCTCCCGCATGTCGGGAAAGATCATATGCTGCAAATCTCCCAGGAGGAGGGTTATGAACCTAGGCAAACCACTGGATCTGGCAAATGGGGATTCATCATTTTCGCTGAACCTGAGAGGTTGCTTTTTTCGTACTTAAAATACATTTGTCAGCTATGGAACATCTGTATCAATCTTATTTGAGAGCATTCGCGAAATCTGGTGCAACCTGATCATCCTATCGGGGGTTTGTCTTCATTTTTGTAATTTGCTAGTTTTAGGATGGGAACTGGGTTTGTTCTTGTTTTTCGTTGTTTTGAGGATTTATTGTGAATCACATAAGATAACCTGCTTCAAGGTCTCAGATTTATTAGTTTATTTGATTTTACATGAGTTTCTTTCGTCTAAAATTCCATGTAAAAATGGCGTGATGGCATAATGGCCTATTGAAATGTTTATGAGAAATTCTTCAGACAGGACCCATTTTTACACGGGAACAGAAATTGAAATTGTTAATGCAAAATAATTGTTTTGACAAAACTGAGTTTAATTGACTTGTAAATATGTTCGGTGAAATTGGACAAAATTCGTAGAAATAACAAGTTTATCAGATTTAGTGAGATAGACTTGGTTCCGTTTGGATAGTGAATGTTTCATCTCATCTCATCACTATAATTTTTTTTTAATTTTCACATAAAATATAATAAATAATTTTACTTTTTCAAATCAAAAGGGTCAAAACAATAATAATATTAAAAAATAATAATCTAATTATATTTTATTCAATTTTTAACTTCTATCTAAAATCATCTCATCTCATCTCATTTCACTTAGTCAAAATAAAAGAATGGCGCTTCTAGCCGGTCCGGTTGATTTTAACCAAGAAACAGCCCTCTACTAATTATATGCCACATTAGACATTACACATAATAGATACAAGATTCACCCATAGAGAATCACAAGCTCACACAGCCCCCTTTCAAAATTGTTTCTCCCTTTTGAATCACTGTCCATCTCTTGCCGACGCCCACCTCTCATTTTGACGCCCATATTAGTGATATCAGACAGGCCTACATTCAAAGAAAAAGAACATATAATAAAGCAAGAATTTGGCTACAAAAAATTGATTGCTCCAAAAAAGAATGTATAATAAAGCATGTGCGTGGAAACAACTCCGCCATTTTCAATCTATTAAAGCATGCATCCAGCTACTTTGAATTGGTTATTTAGTTATTATCATTTTTTTTTAAAATTTTCCTCGGTTCTACTTTTGGGCGGGCTAAGAATAAATTCGATCCATTAAGAAAAAAGAAACTTATGCAATTCTGAAAATCAAAGTTCAAATGAGATCCGTTGAATCATAACTAAAAATATACGAAGAAAAAGTGAAATAAAAGACTAAAGAAACGGGAGTGTAGGCATGTATGACCTAAATCATGGGTTTTCTGATGATTGGGACCATTGGTTTGCCTTGGAAACTGGAGGAAGCGAAGTGAGCCAGGATGATTCCAATCATCTGACTCTGAAATCTCACGGATCTGCATGCAGAAATCACTACATAAGCTCCAGCCGCGGCCGCAATGGCAGCTTCGGCCAATAGGCCCTGCATGAGCCATGAATTGGTGGTGTTGTTGGAGCCTCAGGAAGAGGAAGTGGTCGATGTGGGACTCATCGTTTAGTAGTTCAAAACTTCAACGCAAGGTTCTCTCGGGAACGGTCACATAGTTGAATAGGTGTGCCTCATACGTGGCATCATAGGATTGATGGACTGTCTTTATGCTTTTATAAGTCCGACCGGTTTTAAGGTATTCTCAATAAAATAAAGTACCATAACTTTTGAATCCAAAATCAGATGAAGGTGATCTTGGTGGCTTTAGAAAGCTCATTCAAAGTCCTTCAACTTCACTCTTTACTCCAATTCCAATGCTTAACTGGTTCAAAACAATTCAACAAAATCTAAATTGAATAGTGCTTTTGCAATCAAGATTTGAACTAACTTTAACCCTACCTATTTCAGGATAATGAGGCACAATTTTTATTCGGGACTTGAGCATTATTTTATAGATCCTTATTTATTGTCCCCGAGAGAAAATCCTGGTGAGATACCAAGCCTAAAAGCCAAACAGTCTGCTCTCCTATATACAGAACATCACCATGTTGATATATATTTTTTGTTTTTATCACTTTGTTCTTGAGTTGATGCTCTTGAGTCCATTGGTGTGGACATTTTCTTTTGCCGAAAGGATTTCCTTGTTTCAGAGATCGAGCAGGTCACTCGTGAGACTGCAACAAAAATTTTGTGACCGTCTCAATCTGATTGTAATTAGTTAATTCTATAGCATATTTGATCAAGGGCGCCAGTGATAACTGAGAACTCGAAGTTGTTTTTCTTTTGAAGAGCTCTTCAAAATTTTTTCATGACCAAAATCTCGTGTCCTTTTTGCTTTTATTACTTTTCTAGATTTTGGTTTGGTATCTGTGATTCCCATATATATTGGTTTGATTTGTTAGTTAATTCTCCGTTAGTCTTGAATTTTTAGAAGTATGCATAGGAAATTGAAAGTGATACTGTTACTTTCAGCACAGTGCTAATGCTGAAATATCTTGAAAGTACTTCAACTCAAATTGATTCATAGTTAGGTGAAGGTAAGGCTGCAATCAAGTTGAGCTAAATGTTTGGAATTGGTGTGAAATATATAGTCGAGTATCTCTCCAGCTTGGTTTTAGTACATTTGTTTCAAGAGAAATATCGTTCTTCATTCTGAACTTTGTTATGAGCTCTATTCTTATTTGATGATATAACACATTTTAAGTTATTCTGTCTATATAGCTACTACTTAAATGAAGAGCCATTTAAATTGTCCCGCACCAACATATGCGACTAGAGATGTCAAAATTTAAAATAAAGAGTAGTAGCATTTCTTCTAAGAACTTCGCAGAATTCATTAACCTTAAAATTTCGTAAGGTATGCGGCAACCTTGATATATGATGTTTGACATTGCAGAATCTATGATCATTTAGAAATTAACTTCTATCTTTTTCACTATCATGGAAAGCATGTGGCGGCCTCTACTAAAGTCTTCTGAAGTTAGTTCCCTGTTCCACAAAAGTCGTAGACGTATGTTGCAAGCATTATTGAGAATAATCTCAACACATACAAATAGACAAGGATAAGATCAACTCGGAAAAATTAAGCTTATTGCATATGCAATATCCCTAGTCATGAATTAAAAGTCGGAGACTAGCAGCTACTTCCAAGATATTTGAATACAAGTGAAAGTCTTCTAGATCGTATTCAAATTAAGCATGCACATGGCCTTTGAAGAGATGTGTCAAACAGGATTTTCCTCAGTCGGTCGATGATAATAATGATCATGGATTTTAGTGCATGATTTGGTTTTTTTTTTTTTTTTCCTTGAAAACGACATTCCAAAATGAATTATTCTGTACGTTTTCTTTTCCGTTCCCAACTTCCCATTCAATTGTTTTTTTGTTGTTGTTGTGTTGACTGGAAAACGATCGAGAGCGGACGTCTTGGGTGGGATATGATCACCTCCCAGTGTTTTGAGTTTGCGTTTGTGGATAAATTTAAAGCAAGCAAGCAAGCTAGCTAGCTGCTAGTGCTAGGTACATGCATGCATGGTTAATTGAGAGTTGGGACATGATGAAAGTAGCCATGTCAGAAACATGAAAGACTTGCATGCATTCATATTCAATGTCAGTAGTAGTCATCTTGATCTTGGACTAGCGAGCTAGCAGCCTGCAGGCCGGCCAGGGGTTTCCATTTGCGTCTTAGGACTTGCGTTAATGATGTTGACTATTAAATATTAGGAATACTTTTCACCCCGCGAGTTACGGGAATTTAATTTCATATATTTATGATTAATATTGATTTTGGAACGTTTGGATTCATAACTTTTCTCAATTCATTTCAATTCATTTTATTTTTATCATTATAATTTTTTTAATTTTACATAGGATATAATAATTTTTTTTTTCAAATCTCAAAACAACTTTATCAAATTTCTACACAAAATATAATAAATAATTCAATTTTTTTAAATTTTAAAATAATAATAATATTAAAAAATAATATTCTAAAAATATTTTATTCTACTATTCACAAATCATCTCAATTCATCTCTCAATACAAACATTCTAAGTCGATCTTCATGATCAGTATATTCATGTGTATATATTTATATATATATATCCTGCATGCATATTATATAAAGATATGCTAAATTCGTGACAATTATTTAATTAGCACTAGTCGATTTATAAGGCGTTGATGGAGGAGGAGGGTTGCCATCGATATATATATATATATATATATATATATATGAGCATTAATGCTAAATTTACAATAGATTTTACAAAAATAACTCATAAATTAACGAGACTTATATAGTTTGGTACGTTAAATTTACTTTATAATAAAATATCTTTATAATCTGAGCAGTTTATAAATTTATTTTTATGAGATTCTTTTACGAATGAAACATTTATATAGATATATATATATATATATATATATATATATATATTATTGTACCTAGTAACTTCAAAATTTGGGTGAGGAGGCTAGTCTTTCTATTTTGTTGATCAAATGCACTCAACAGAGACCATAGCTTAAATGCATTCTTTCCTAATTACATATAATTAAATCCAAGACGATCGAGGACATAAAGAGGAAGTTTTATCTAAATTTTAACTAAGGAATTCATTTTAGCTTACCTAATGTCAATTCCCTAAACGTTAAAGCATGAGTACTAGCTAGTACTTAATTAATTGGCTGAGTAGAAACCGATCGAAACTCTTGACTTTTGAGGGGCGGCCGGAAAGACTGAAAGAGAGAAGAAATCAGTAATGCTTGGAGCTGCGTGGGTGGGACCGGAGAAGGCCACGACTTCTTGTGAAAAACTTAAAAAAAGATGCATTACTTTTTGGTGCATCGAGTACTACTTAATTAATTAGGATCAAATTAATACAGTAATTAATTATTAGAAGGGAATTAGGGACAATGATCACGTGCCCTTCACTTCAACTAATTACGACTTGGTAATTTGAATATATATATATATATATATATATATATATATTATATACACTAACAACGTTACAAGTTCTACTTTTTAAATTTATTTATATATACTTTTAGGCATACATACGAGTAATAATATATGCACAACCTTTTTTACAATATTTTTTATAACCACTTTTTAAAATGAAGGTATATATATATATATATATATAATGTAAAATAACTTTATTTTTGTACGTTATAATTAGAGGTGGCAATTTGTATTTTTTTATCGTGTTTGTGTCAAGTTATGGGCATTCGACTATATAGTAATAGGTTAATTCAAACCCTATTTGTTAAGCTAAACATGCCAGACGTGTCAAACCCTAATCCGATCTATTTAAATAACGGGTTATGTCGTGTCATTCGTTTTGACCATTTAATTATTAAGAAAATTCTATACATCATACTTTCATCTTTTTTCATCCCACTATAAAATATGTGATACATTTATCACAATTTCTTTATCATCTAATGATGATAAATGTGCCACATCTTATATAGTGTAATAAAAATAGAATAGTAGTGTGTTGTATAACATTACATAATAATTAATTAGAAATTTATAGCTTAATACGAGACGGCTCATTTCAACCCATTTCATGTAAATGAGTTGAACTAACATGCATAACTCATTTGACATTATTAAAATAATTCACATACAATTTAAAATCTATATTTATTAGTAGCCATAATATCTAATAATAATAATAAGACTACTTACTAACAAAAAATATCAATAGTTGTCAACTTTTAACCTATAATAAAACCAATATTACAACCCTACAATAACAAATATAAGCATATATCTAGAATTACAATTTCAACAATAAAAATATAAGTATATTGAGAAATACCAATATTACAACTCAACAATAATAAAATTATAATTTTGAAGTAAATTTAAATGGGTTATTACGGGTTGATTTTGGGTTAAACGGGTTGACCCGTTATTACTTCGTTGTTTAATCGTGTCTTAATGGATCAGTCCGTTTTGACCCAAACTCATTTATATCAGACACAAACCAACTAATTTTATATTGTGTTCATGTTGAGTTTATGGATCATGTCACATATTAATTACCACCCATATTATTAAGTTCTAAAAATATATCTCATTTAAAACCTAGTTGTATAGATAGTGATAAAAAGGGTTGTATCTATAAGTAGTTTTCGATACATATTTTTTGACTATTCTTGATCTGATTTGCATATATATATATATATATATAGTTGCTTCAGTTTTAATTTATGGCCGGACATGCATGCACGGACCCGCCCCAACTAGCTAGCTAGAGAAATGATAACCATATATATTTAGATGGGTACGAAACTTTTCAACAACTTTTAATTTATAACCATATGATTCAACAAATTAAATTAATTACGGCCTGTTATAGTTCTAGATGATCAGTCAAAGTCCAGCAACAAGACTCATATCATACACGCCTTCTGGGAGCTATCTAAGCTACAGGGTTTACCGATCAACTTGCTGCACTACTTCTATCTATAAATATCAAACAAATACTTCCATTTCATCCCACACAATCAGCTTGTTCAATATTCTTCTTTCTTATAACCTTCCCCAGATGGCTGCACTCAGCTTGAAAAAGAATCAACTAACCCTCATTCTAGTTGTAACCTTAGCAGTAGTACTTGTCCCCGGCAATGTGAAGGGTCAAAATTCGGTGGCCGACATTGTGACGGACGATTTCTTTAATGGGATACTGAATCAGGCAAGTGGAGATTGTCCAGGAAAAAGCTTCTACACAAGAGCTGCCTTCCTTAGTGCTGTTAGTTCGTATAATCAATTCGGGTCTGGTTCTGCTGACGAGGCCAAGCGTGAGATAGCTGCTTTCTTTGCTAATGTTGCACATGAGACAGGATGTAAGATCTCTCTCTCTCTCTCTCTCTCTATAACGAGTTGGATATCATGATCACATAATATTAATACAACGTTATGCACCAAATCAACCGCCGATTGATATTTTATTGATGTCATGATCATTTGGAGCAACTAACTTATAACTAACATAATATTGCATATATAATTTCATATATAACTTTACATTTATAAATGTTTTTTTCTTAAATTTTAATGAAAACACTAACTTTCTATGCATGAATTCACACAATATTTAAATGGGAAGTGTATGATCTTTTACTTTTAAGCTCACATACATATATAATCATTAATCATAGATCATATATATATATACAGGTTAATTTGTAGCATTCTTGTCCATTACTAATGGTGTATAATATGTCTATATATATATTAGATTTTAATTAGAAAATATATTCACAGCCTGAAATTAAATTAAGCAAATTGTTTATATTTGGGCAGCTTTGTGCTACATAGAAGAGATAAACGGTGCTTCGCAAGACAACTGTGATGAGACCAATACACAGTATCCATGCAACCCTGATAAGAAATACTATGGTCGTGGACCACTTCAGTTAACTTGGAATTACAACTATGGAGCTGCTGGAAATAGCATTGGAATTGATCTATTAAACTCTCCTGAAACTGTAGCCACAGACCCTGTTATTTCATTTAAGACAGCCTTATGGTTTTGGATGACCAATGTTCACCAAGTCCTAAGTCAAGGGTTTGGTGCAACCATTCGAGCCATTAACGGTGCAATTGAATGCAATGGTGGGAACTCCGCTGCCGTCCAATCTCGTATCCAATATTACACTCAATATTGCAACCAACTCGGTGTTGCTCCCGGTGATAATCTCAGTTGCTAGGAGCTGCTGGATCATGATGTCTGCGCGCGTCTCGATCTTTTCTTGGATATCATGTACTGATCTAGCTTGCTTAATAATTAATTAGCTAGTAAACTTAAATAATGTATGAACTAAAATGAAATAAAGAGTGCCAACTACTTAAGTTGGCGCGCAAAATAATTAATTAAAGAGTATTATTATTATTATTATTTTTGCTTCAATTAATATTTAATTCCACTGCATTTGTTAGTCTTAATTTTATGGTCATGAATCGACTCATGATCATGTTGGCTCTAGTGATCTAGTACGCGCGATATTATTATTTTTTGTTTAATTTGGGAAATTTTCTTCTCATATATATATATATTGCCAGAGGTCTTATGAAGGATGAACAAATAGGTTTGGATTAATCCCAAAACAAAGCTAGCTAGCTCGTTGGGTCTTAAAACCTAGCTTGAATCCAAACCAAATATATATTCCAAACTCTTTTAAAAACCTCAAAAAAGACTGGTTTTGCTCGGAACGGGATATATATATTAATGAAAAATCTACTGTCGATCACCCAATTATGTCGCAAAGTACCAGTTGGTTTCAATAATCGATCGAGAATCTTACTAGAATGCAGGTTATTAAATAATCTCAAATTAAGTACGAAAATTATTTACCCTTAGTACTATTATATTGGTAGCACATAGGCAGAACTTGAGCTTGTGTTCAATCAGTAATGTTATATATAGTCTTGGAGTCTGCAATTTCCGTATACTACTTTTAAAAAAAAGTGGGGTTTACTATTAAAAAATAATTTTTTATCTGAATCCTAAATTTATCCACTTCTTTATATGAAAGTAGCACATTCCAAAACTGCAAATATCATTTCTTTATGTATTAGAAACAAACTCATCCTAGTCTTTATAAAGAGTTACCCTACTCATCCTATTAGATTTTTTATGGGGAGAAGTGAGTGTCTTTATATGGTATTAGAGCGGGTTAACTTATGACCAATAATAAGCTCGTGCGACCTACCCACGATAATGGTATCGAAAATACTGACTCACACATAAGGGGGCGTGTTGAGAAGTTCTACACGGCTTAGAAACAAACTTATCCTAATCTTTATAAAGAGTTACTCCACTCTTCTTATTAGATATTTTATAAAGAAAAATGAGTGCTTCTATACAATCCATACCCCATATTTTTAATTTATTTGTGATACGTACCTAAAAGTTTCATTTCTAAAAAACTTGAGGAGAAGATTGGGCTTAGATTGACCCAGCTCATTACAACCCATGGAAGGTCCTGCATAGGCTCGGAGAGGTTGGAGCCCATGTAGAAATCATTTCTTTTTTTTGAAAGTGACATGAACCTTTCTAGCTAGTTTCTATTATTGGATTGGATCAAGTCAATTGAGATTATAGCTGGTAAGTATAGCCGACATATATATAGTGTTATTTAGCATGACAACAATAGCAGTAACGACTTTTGTTTTAAGTTTTTTGGTTTTTGGTCTTCTGTTTTGAGCACGTAGTAATTAACTTTTAATGGTTTGATTCACATATTCCATAGGAAGTCAGCAATATTTTGTCTTTGAAGGTGATCAATAAAGAACCATCCATATAGTTGTGACACTAACATATATAGTTTTGAACAGAATGATTCAACTCCTAATTGAGGTTTTTATTTTTATTTTTATTTTTATATTAGGTATGTAATGGTTATACCTTGAATTGTGGGCGGGGCCGAGTAGCACCGCTTCATCGTCTCACTTTTATATATACTCAAATTAGAACCATCAAATTAGAATCAAGCAGGTTCAAAGCAGGTCGGATGAACAATCCTGTACTGTACATTGTATATGATTAGGCACTACCACACAAATATATATATATATATATATATATATATATATATATATATATCCAATTAAGCATAAATGGTCAAATAAATTAATTCCGTACTTCAACTAGCTAATTAATTAATATGATAGACACCTTATAAATTTTTGACTCAATCATGTGATTAGGAGTATAACATGTTCGGTTCGGTTTTGGACAAAATTTAGAACCGAACCGGTATGTATTGATTTTGCATTTTCAACCCATAACCCTTATGTTGGGAATTTGGACCTCCTAAATTTAACCCGTAGGATCTACTATTTGCAGGAATATCAAGAAAAATGAGAAATAATAAAAACACAAAAATTTAAGTAAAAAACTTCAAAAAACAGGAGAAAAGCATTAGACCTAGAAAAGAAAATCCATTACGTGAAAAATTATTATAATCACACAATTTTTCTCCTCACCCCAAAATATAACCACAAAGCTTCCCCATTAGCAAAACTTTAACTCACATATATTCTCATTTTACAAAAAGGCCAACAGAGGATTTTAACTAAAGTCAAAAGTTACTAGTTAAACTTTTTGACTGGTGCACTTTATCAAAAAGGTTAACCCACCTTTTATAGGCCTTGGACCATACTCACTTCACAAATCTCACTGATGTGGGACTTAAGGAGCAATATCCAACAATCTTCACCTTGCGACTTTGGCTGGTCCCACAACCACACTCCACCTCAATGAAGATCTTTATAACTTTCGCTATCATACTCCACCATAAAAACATACCCACTCAGAATAAACCAATTTCAAACTTTTCACTTCGGCCCATGTTGAAAATAACCTTACTGAAAAATTATGGTGTAACTTCCATGTTTGGCTTTCCTGGAAGTTCATCAGTCATTGACATGAATTTCCACCACACACCATGCATCGATGCCAAACTAATGCTTGTGTGCAAACTTGTGGACCTGCTAACATTAACACATTCTCTATCATGGCAACTTTAGGAATTAGTGGCATGCCATGATGATGTACATGTCACTTTTCAAAGGAGATCGTCTTCCATAGATAGAGACACAAAGTTAGTTTCTTTTCCAGTATCTCCATTTACTGATTTGGAGCCACTTGTCGACCCTGCTCCAGCTCTTGAATAATTTTTCTTGACGTGCCCAGATTGTCTACACCCCTAATAGACTGATTTCTTCTTCATGGAGTTCATCTTCTTCCCATTACCATTTGCTACCATTGCTAAGTTCTTAGGTGGACCATTATTCCCGCCACCTAGTCTTTTTTCTTCAGAAAAGAGTTTACTGGTAATCTCTGAAAAAATTATTTTCTCATTCCCATGTATCATAATAGGCTTCTTATGTTTATAGGAAGGTGAAAGAGACCAGATGAGTCTCAAGGCTTGATCCTCATCATCAATTTTAACTTTAAAAGATTCTAACTCAGAGACAATGCCATTGAGAACACTTAAATGATCTGAAATAGTCATACCTTCACTCATCCGCAGTGTATGAAACTGCTTCTTCAGGTACACCAGATTCGAGATGCCCTTTGTCTGATACAACTCTTCGAGATTTTTCCAGAGTTCCTTTGTTGTAGATATTCCATGTACATTTGCAAGAATATTCTTGGCCAGGCATAGACGTATCACACTTGCTGCTCTCAAATCCAGATCCTCCCAATCTTCATCGCTCATTACAGATATGATCTTTGTTTCACTTGTCACGCTAGTACCATTGTTGACTTCAGGGGTTGGTTTGCCCTTCAAAGCCTTATGTAATCCTAATTGAATCAAAACATCATTGACTTGAACTTGCCACAAGTCAAAATTGATTCTCCCATCAAATTTCTTCACCTCAAATCTGATAGGATTTGAAGCCATACTTCCTGACCTTGCCTTGATGAATTTTACTGTAAAAATGAATAGTACTCACTAAGTAAGTTCATAGGAAAGATTCTCCTTTCCTACTCAAAACTTCAAGATTTTCATAAAAGATTTTGGAGGGTCACAATAGTCAGCTTAAATTCTAATCTTCTATACAGAACCTCCTTAGACAGTACGAATCCATACTACCACATCAAAACTCCACCCACCAAAAGAACCTAGCGGCTTTGATACCGCTTGTTGGGAATTTGGACCTCCCAAATTCAATCCTTAGGATCTACTCTTTGCAGGAATATCAAAAAAAATAAAAAATAATAATAATACAAGAATTTAAGTGAAAAATTTTCAAAAACAGGAGAAAAACCACCAGACCTAGAGAAGAAAATATATTGTGAAAAAATATTATAATCACACAATTTTTTTTCTCACTCCAAAATACACTTACAAAACTTTCCTACTAGCAAAACTTTAACTCACACCTTTTCTCCTTTTACAAAAAAGCCAATAGAGGATTTTAACTAAAGTCAAAAGTTACTAGTTAAGCTTTTTGACTGAGGCACTTTATCAAGGAGGTTAACCCTCATTTTATAGGCCTTGGGCCATACTCACTTCACAAATCCCATCGATGTGGGACTTAAAGAGCAATACCCAACACCTTTTTCTCCCCTAAAACCCTATTCCTCTCCTCTTCGATATAGATGAGTATAATGCAACTCTGATACAAATGCGAGGCACCTGATATCATTTTCTTGAGCTAGTCTAAACCTCAATAATTCTTTCAAAAGTTCACGTGGTGAAACAAAACATAACAGGATGGAAAAGCTGGAACAAAATCTTAAGAAGCAGTTAGTGTAAGCCACCTTTTTCAAGCTTCTTAATTTCTTCTTGGTGTCTCCTTTCTCCCTCCTAGCATTCTCTTTCAGCATCTCCCTCTTCTTCAATTTGGTCAAGATCATCAAACTCTTTGCTTGCTACCATTGCTTTCACAATAGGATCTCGTAGCTTAGATATTAGTTCACCACCAACCTTATACTCTTCTTCATCGCCAATTAGATATAATTGTTGGTTAGGTCCTGATGCCATAGGAATGTTGACGATGGTTGAAGCACTGCAACCAAACAACGAAATGGAAAAGAAAAAAAAAGAGTAACATTAACAAATCTAGGCAAACGAGTTGACAAAGAAAAAAAACCACATTAAGCGAGATGGGCCTTATCAAAAGACGTTCTCCAGAATTTAAGACAACAAATGGCCACGACGCCAAAGACGGCAGAATAAAGGATCTTGCTTGGGCGACGATGGTTCTGCGACCTTGGGCAAAATCCCGCTTGACTTCAGGGGAGAAGGAATGGTCATCGATTGGAGTAGGGACTTTTTTTTTGGGTGTCGTCCGTCAAGTATAGATGGGGGAGGGATTATTTTTTGGGTGTTGAAGCTCAATTGCAGATGGGGGAGGGAGAGGGAGCAAAATAAGGAATGAGGAGGGGGAGAGAGACAAATTGGTGATCACCAGTATGCGAGTGCAAGAGGACATTTCTTGGGAGGCCTACGTAGCTCTTCATGATTGATAGGTGTACGTGTGAGCACATGATGCAAACTAGTGCTTATCTTTGTGCAGCTTTTTGCTACATAGAAGAGATAGACGGTGCCTCAAAGAACTATTGTGACAAGAGCAACATTGAGTATAGATGCAACCCTAACAAGAAGTACCATGGTCGTGGACCATTTCAGCTAACTTGGAATTATAATATGGATATATATATATATATATATATATATACATATACCATCCTTGGAATGGGGCTTGATCATGGGTTTCGTCTAATCATGAAATTCATATGCCAAGTTCCAAAGCTTGGCACGTGAGACATTAAGGGTAGAAAGAATTTCCCTAACCTCGGTTGCCAAAATAGAAAAGCCTGGCATATGATGGTCGCTTGGTAAAACCTAGCCTAAATCTCTCTCCCCCTTTCCACTCCAAAGAGCCGCTCCAGGAAAAACTCAACCCGAGGGGGGGGGGGTTGGAGGTTTGGCTCCTCCCTCCCTCCTCCCATCTGGTTAGCCCAGAGATTGTGTAACCCTTTATTTTCCAGTTTTTGTTTGTTTTTCCGTCCATAGTATGGAAAAACGCCGATATACTATTTTTTGAAGCCTAACAACCACCATGCACCCTTCCGCATGATTTCCAAGATGCCGATCCTTAAGATGGCCGAAGGCTTTCGTCAAACAGATCGGCGCATGAATCACGCGCACGGGTCATAGTAGCGCGTGAGTTCCATACAACACCACACCAAGAAGCTTCTACTGCTGCCATGTGCAGCGTTTCTGAGATCAAGGATCACGGCTTCACACTAGACTGGTCACCACAATCCTAGTGTGGCGCGTGTCCCTCACACGCCACCATAGTCTCTTTCTTTCTTGTATTTTGTTTTCTTTCAAGCTGAAAATTTATATCTATAGTTGTAATCTGTCATTTTCACATCTATCTTTGTATTTATTGTTATATCCTTTTGCTTAGGTAAAAATAAAAAAATGAAATAGTCTCTTGGACATTTTGTCCATAGAGTGAAAGTCCTCTCCTCCTCTAAAGGTGGGGTTTGAAATCTCTGCTTTAGTCAAAGTGTGGTCTCTCAAACGGTTTGTCCGTAGAGAGTTATAGAAGTTAAACCATACCAATCATAAAGGAATTTGTATACAAGTGGAGCCTTAACTGTGAGTTGTTGACTTGTAATATGAGATTTTTCCTGTATGTAATAGGTCACAGCTGTAACTTCACTTTCATGAATAAATGAAATCTATTTCCTATATAAAAAAAAGAGAGAAAGAAATGAAATTCATATATACATATGTATATATAATATCTATTAAACCCCATATAAATTGATGAGCAATATTAGCGATATATACAGTGTTAATGTCATGTTTCGCACACTTTTAGGCCAGACTCTGATAACTCAAGTCTTCCAAAATAGGCTTACGAAGATATGAAGGAAGAAATCTAGGAAAGGGAGGCCTTGGAACCGGGGAGTATCCAATGCCAAAGTTAGTAAATATTTTTGAAAGTTTGTAAATAAGTGAAAAAGTCTAGGGATCAGAGAGCTTTCTCGTACCAGTAGTTTGCTATTTATACCATGGGTTGGGGGAGGTGCAGATCATGTTTGTCTACGTAGAGTTCATACCCCTCCTACGACCCCAAATTCAGACCAAACTATTTAGAATTTTTATATAATTTATTCATATATAGACTATTCTGAAACGATATCCGAAATGGTACTGTTATCAAAATATCTCGTTTCAATGCCTCAGCCGAAACAGTCCTCGAAATGGTATTCAAAACATTGTTACAAACTCCTTAGATTCTTTGTCTGTTTTCCCTTCTTGATCTTAACTCTGACTTGTGTGATAGAGGTTGGAGTGTCTGGCCTCCTTCATCATGGACAACCGAGAGGAGGTGATGAGCGAGAACTGATCTCTTCATTCTCTTGCGCAGTTGGCCTTAGACTGTGCGACTAAGGAGCAGAAACATAAAGAAGAAGTCGAGGAGGCCCTTGCCAACTTGATAAGGTCCCAGGGCGAGGTCGGTGAGCTTCGCATTGAGGCCTTACTTGCTTTTGAGGTGAGGGAGGTGTTCCAACAGTCTCTCGACAACTGTCAGTTGGAGCTTGAGTGGATGCAAGGCGAGAACTGGGAGTTGCACCAGTAGTGGGATTCCGACAGCCGGTCAAACAAGTGGCTGACGAAGCGAGTTGAAGATGCCAACGAGTCTCTAAAGAAGAAGATGAAGGCCTTGGAGGGGGAAAAGGAGCGAATGAGAGAAACAGAGACCACCCAGGAAGAAACCTGGCAGGTTATTGAAGCTCGTGAAGCTACCCTTGGTAGTCTGCGAGAAGAGTTGTCTTATGTCTGTGGTATTCGCGATGATGCGTGGCGCTTTGACTACAATGACAGCTTAGAGCGAATGAAGACTCACATTCTTCAAAACCCCTAGTGTTGAACATATGAGATTTTCCTCCACATCAGGAGTCTCTGAAGTGGGGTGCTCTTCTCGGGAAAGGTCTAGTTCCGAACGCCCTTGGTGATGACCCTGCGAGGAACAATCCTGCCTGCTGAGGGAGGAATTTCTAGGTAGATCTTCTTGCTCTTCCATGCTGTTGTTGTCCCAGGCCTCCTCTCCATAGTTTTTTCTAGGCTGATCTCCTTGCTATTCTCTGATGTTGTTGTTGTTGTTGTCCCAAGCCTTATTTCCTCGTTCTCGCCTTTTTGCTTATGGTGCCTCGCTTGTTCTCGCCCTTTTGCTTACGGGGATCGTCTTTGAAGCCATTCTTACCTGTTGTCTTCATTTACTCCAATAGTTTCTCATACCTCTCCTAAGTTGGCAGATGGTTTCGGGCGACTCTGGGGCAATGGCTATCACCATATGACTCAATTAATTGCCTCATTACATCCCTGTCTGCCCTACTTTCATGGAATATGATTTGATCGAGCTTGATTGTGATGAGTCACCTTGGGTCATACCTAGCTCCTTGCTACTTTACGGTCTCACATTGTAACTTGTTCCTTGTAGATCTGCAGCTTTGTATTGCAACTTATTCCTTGTAACTCTGCGGCTTTATGTTGTAACTTATTCCTTATAACTCTCAATGATTAATAATTTTACTTTTTGTTGACTATATCCGGCTATGCCTTTTTGCGTATCCTTTTTGTGCTTTTTTTTTTTAAATTATTGTTGGCCAGCCTGGAGGGAGCTTGGCCGCAAGGATTTGCCACATTGGGCTTTTACGGTCCACCCCGCCAGTGCCCGGCCCATGTCCAACGACCTCGTCGGCCGGCAGTCTTTATGCTCGTGCCCCTTTTGTCAGCTTTTACCATGTAGTCGCTTTCCTGGGGCCTTTACGAGTTTGCATGATGGGGCAGGCGTTCTTCTCATTTTTATTTAGCATAGATTCATTCTTTGGGTAGCCATAGGGTTGGTCTCACGCTCCGCCGTAGGGAGTAAAGACGGCCTTGGGCTCGGCTTGCCTCCTCGGTGAGGAGTTAAATTGTCCAGTCAGTTTGGAACTGTGCCTGTCCTCCTCCATTTGCATAGATTTGTTCTTTGGGTAGCCGTGGAGCTGACCCCGCTTTCCACCGCGGGGAGTCAAGATGGCCTTGGGCTTGGCTTGCCTCCTTGGTCTGCAGTGAGGTAAGTAGCTCGGGTAGTTTGAAACTGTACCCGTCTTCCTCCATTAGCATTATGTATCCGTCCATTACTGCCTATGTTGTCAACGTCTGTGTCGATGATGTCTGCATATTTTACTTCATTATTCGGGCGATCCATGGACTCAAACTCCAGGTCACACTCGGCATCCCATATCTATGCCTTTCGCAGAACCTTGAAGAAAGGCAGGCACTTGTCAGTGTGACACGAACTTGTTGAGAGCCACCACTCACCCGGTCAGTCTTTGCACCTCGTTTATACTTTGGGGTGAGGCCATGTTAAGGATGACCTCCACCTTTTTGGGGTTGGCTTGGATTCCATGTTCTGACACTATGAATCCCAAAATTTTCTCTGATCCGACACCAAAGGTGCATTTCGCTAGGTTCAACTTCATCTGGTATTTCCTCAGTATTGCGAAAGTCTCCCTCAGATCGTCAAAGTGTTCTTCCTAAGTTTCACTCTTAAACAACAAGTCATCCACGTAGACCTCTATGTTTCTTCCCACCTGACTTTTGAATATACGGTTGACCAGCCATTGGTAGGTAGCCCTACATTCTTTAGCACAAAAGGCATCGTCGCATAACAATACACGCCTCGAACAATGATGAACGAGGTATTCTCCTCGTCCATCGGGTTCGTGTGAATTTAGCTATACCCAAAGTAGGCACCCATGAAGCTGAGCATACAATGACCCGCCATGGAGTCGAAGATCAGATCGATGAAGGAAAGTTGGAAGTTGTCTTTTGGATAGGCTTTGTTGAGGTTGGTGAAATTGAAGACATTCTCCATTTGTCTCTCGGCTTTTTCACTATAACACATTGGACAACCATTTTGGATAGTGGGATTCTTGGATGAATTAGGCGGCTAGCAAGTGGTCCACTTCCTCAGCTATGACGATGCTTTTTTCTGCGCTGACACTTCAGTATTTCTGCCTCACCCCTTTGGCCTTTAGGTCCACGCTCAGGTTGTGCTGTATGACTTCAAGGGCTATTCCGGGTATGTCCTCGTGGCTCCAAGCGAATATGTCCTGGTGTTCGGTGAGGAGTTGTTGCATGGCGCCATCATCTCACTATCGATCCTTGCAGTGGCTTCTAGTCGATTCAAGTTTAAGGGAATGAACTCCAAGGCTCGTTTGGTTCCACCTTTCTAAGTCTATGTTCTTCTCGAATTTTGCCTTTTGTTAGGGCATGGATGGGGGGCAATGGTAAGGTGCAGTCATCCACTGTAGGGCATACCACATTCACCCTGCCACTCAGAGGCACACCTTCTTGGGTATGTTCTCGCCTTTCTTCCATGGCATCTCCTCCTCCAATTCTGGGAGCTTTGCTTCCTTGTTGGTGAGCTTCCATGTTCGTTAGCACTATTGTTCTTTGAAGACTTAAGCTATTTGGAATGGGTTGTTGTAGGCATACGAAGTATAGGCTATATCTACAAGGATCCCACAGATGGAACCACTATTAATGTCATGTTTTGTACACCTTTGGGCCAGGTTCCAGCAACTCGGTCTTTGAAGCTGGGCCTGCAAAAACGAAGAAAAAATAAGCTGGCAGAGGGTGGCCTTGGGGTTGAGGAGTTTTCAATGCTAAAGTCAGGAGAGTATTTTGGAAGTTTGTAAATAATGAGAGAGTCTAGAACTTTTTCGAACCTGAAAATTGCTATTTATATCAGGAGTCTGGGGGGACAGATCGTCTTGCCCCTGTGAAGCCCACGTCCTTTTTATTATTCCTTTTGTCAGAGTCCTTTAAATGCAACGTGCCTCTACAACGTCGTCATTAATGTAGTGTGGCTTTCTGATTGCTTTATTATGCAAGCCCTATTGATTGTCCGTCGATGTTCCCTTGTCAGAATATCAAAAGTTCTTCGTCTTTCCCTTTTGGCCTTGTACGAGCCCCCATGAGCGGGATGCGGCCAAGCAGTGTCAGGCCTGTCCATCCCATCATCCATCATTGTTCACTTTTCCTTGCAAGCGAGTTGCTTTGTGGGCTAGTTTGGGCCTGCAGTCGGATATCGGTACGAAACCCATTAATGTCGACTGAGCACCTAGTAGACTTATGAGTGTGGGAAAAATCCCCTTACAAGTACTTAATTATCCTACTCTTGAATTTTTAGAAGTATGCATAGGAAACCGAAAGTGATAATGTTACTTTCAGCGCAGTGCTAAAATTGAAATATCTTGAAAGTACTTCAACTCAAATTGGTTCATAGTTAGGTGAAGGTAAGGCTGCAATCAAGTTGAGCTAAATGTTTGGAATTGGTGTGTAATATATAGTTGAGTATATATCTCCCCAGCTTGGTTTTAGTACATTTATTTAAAGAGAAATATGGTTCTTCATTCTGAACTTTGTTATATATGATTTCTAATCATATAACACGTTTTAAGTTATTCTATTTATATAGCTGCTACTTAAATGAAGAGCCATTTAAATTGTCCCGCACCAACATATGCGACTAGAGATGACAAAATTTAAAATAAAGAGTAGCATTTCTTCTAAGAACTTCGCAGAATTTATTAACCTTGTAAATTTCATAAGGTATGTTGATGATGTTTGACATTTCGGAAATTTCATAAATTTAACAAAACTTCTTCAAAACAATTCTCGTTTATTTTTACAACAATTTTCATCTCATCTAATTATTATAATTTTTTTAAATTCTCATACAAAATAAAATAAATAATTTAATATTTTTAAATTATAAAATAATAATAATATTAAAAATATATATATATTAATAATATTTTATTTAATTTTTTAACTAATTTGCGTTTGTGGATAAATTGAAGATTTCTACCCCTGCAGGCTGCTAGCTAGCTAGTCCAAGGTCAAGACGACTACTACTGACATACAATAGATATACTTTGCGTCTTAGGACTGGCGTTGATCGTGTTGACTATTAATTAGGAAGACTTTCACCTCGCGAGGGTACGGGAATTTAATTTCATATATACATGATTAATATTGAATATATAATTAAGTCTTCATGATCGTGAGCAGATTCATGTATCCTGCATGCATAAGTATTATATAAAGGTATGCTCAATTCGTGACAATTAATTAATTATGCATAAGTATTGTATAAGGGTATGCTCAATTCGTGACCATTAATTAATTAGCAGTAGTCGATTTATAAGGAGGAGGGTTGCCCTTGATATATATATATATATATATATATATATATATATTTATATTTATATGAGCAATGCTAAATTTACAAATGGATTTTATAAAAATAACTCATAAATTAACGTGACTTATATAATTTGGTACTTTAGAATTACTTTACGATAAAATATATTTATATAAAACTAATCAGATTGTAAGTTTATTTTTATGAGATTCATTTATAAATGAAACATTTATATATATATATATATATATATATATATATATATTATTGTATGTACCTAGTAACTTCAAAATTCGGGTAAGGAGGCTAGTCTTTCTATTTTGGCTAAGCCAATATTAGTTGATCAAATGCACTCAACAGAGACCATAGCTCAAATGCATTCTATTCCTAATTACATATAATTAATCCAAGACGATCGAGGACCTAAAGAGGAAGTTTTATCTAAATTTTAACTAAGGAATTCATTTTAGCTTACCTAATGTCAATTCCCTAAACGTTAAAGCATGAGTACTAGCTAGTACGTAATTAATTGGTTGATTAGAAACCGATCGAAACTCTGACTTTTGAGGGGGCGGACGGAAAGACTGAAAGAGAGAAGAAATCAGTAATGCTTGGAGCTGCGTGGGTGGGACCGGGGAAGGCCACAACTTGTGAAACACTTAAAAAAAGATGCATTACTTTTTGGGGCATCGAGTACTACTTAATTACGTAGGATCGAATTAATATAGTAATTAATTATTAGAAGGGAATTAGGGACAATGATCGACGTGACCCTTTGAACATGGACCACTTCAACTAATTACGACTTGGTAATTTGGGACTTGATTATATAATAACAACGTTACAAGTTGTAATTTTTAAATTTATTTATATATACTTTTAGGCATACATACGAGTAATAATATAAGCACAACCTTTTTTACAGTATTTTCTATAGCCACTTTTTCAAATGAAGGTGTGTATATATATATATAAAATAACTTTATTTTAATATTTTCGGATCATGTTCGTATCAAGTCATGGACATTTGACTATATAGTAATAGGTCAATTTGACCCGGATCATGACCCGTTAAGCTAAACATGTCAAACGTGTCAAACTCTAACCCGACTTATTTAAATAACGGGTTGTGTCATGTTACTCTTTAACCGTTTAATAATTAAGAAAATTATTATGTACACCACACTACCATCTTATTTTCATCTCACAATGTAAGAAGTGGCACAATTATCATTATTAGATGATTCTTTATATATTATACAATAATTAATTAGAAATAACTCAATACAACACCTCTCATTTCAACTCGTTTCATGTAAATGAGTTAAACTAACATACGACTACTTACTAATAAAAAAATATCAATATTTGTCAAATTTTAACTATAATAAAACCAAGTTACAACTTTACAATAACAAATATAAACATATATCCAGAATTACAATCCCAACAATAAAAATATAAATATATTGAGAAATACTAATATTACAACTCAACAATAATAAAATTGTAATTTTGAAGTAAATTTAAATAAGTTATTACGGGTTGATTTTGGATTAAGCGGATTGACCCGTTATTTATCCGTTGATTAATTATGTCTTAACGGATCAGTCCGTTTTAACCCAAACACATTTATATTAAACACAAACCAACTAATTATATGTTGTGTTTGTATTAGATTCATGGGTTACGTCACATATTATATATATACCACCCATATTATTAAGTAATAAAAATATATCTCATTTAAAACATAGTTGTATAGATAGTTATTAAAAGGGTTCTATCTATACACGTAGTTATCGATTCATATTATATATAGATGTTTGACTATTCTTGATCTGAATTGCATATATATATATATATGGTTGCTTCAGTTTTAATTTATGGCCGGCAATGCATGCACAGACCACCAACTAGCTGGCTAGAGAAATGATAACCATTTATATATTTAAATATATATATATATATATATATATATATTTATATATATATATCTATAGATGGGTACGAAACTTTTGAACAACTTTTAATTAAGGGATTGGCGAAATATTTGTTCACAAGAATATGATTCAGCAAATTAAAATAAGGCCTAGCTGTTACGGTTCTAAATGAATCAGTCAAAGTCCAGCAACAAGACTCATATCATACACGCCTTCTGGGAGTCATAACGATATCATTGAATTGAAACTATCTAAGCTACATGTTGCTCGAGCTAGCTAGCTGCACTACTACTATCTATAAATACCAAACAAGTACTTCCCATTTCATCCCACACAATCAGCTTGTTCAATATTCTTCTTTCTAACCTTCCCCAGATGGCTGCACTCAGCTTGAAAAAGAATCTACTAACCCTCGTTCTAGTTATAATCTTAGCAGGAGCACTTTTCCCCGGCAATGTAAAGGGTCAAAACTGTGGTTGCCAAGCTACTGAATGTTGCAGCCAGTATGGCTATTGTGGCACCAGCAGCGACTACTGTGGCCCGGGGTGCCAAGAAGGCCCTTGCAGTAGTGGTGGTTCGGTGGCCGATATTGTGACGGACGATTTCTTTAATGGGATACTGAATCAGGCAAGTGGAGATCCATGTCCAGGAACGAGCTTCTACACAAGAGCTGCCTTCCTTAGTGCTCTTGGTTCGTATAATCAATTCGGGTCTGGTTCTGCTGACGAGTCCAAGCGTGAGATCGCTGCTTTCTTCGCTAATGTTGCACATGAGACAGGATGTAAGATTCTACTCTCTCTCTCTCTCTCTCTCTCTCTCTCTCTCTCTCTCTCTATATATATATATCTTTGTGACTTTTTATAACGAGTTGGATGTCATGATCAGTACATAATAATACGACCTTATATATGCACCAGAAACAACCGCATGCATGATATCCGATTGATAATTTATTCACAACCTGAAATTAAATTAAGCAAATTATTTATATTTGGGCAGCTTTGTGCTACATAGAAGAGATAAACGGTGCTTCGCAAGACTACTGTGATGAGACCAATACACAGTATCCATGCAACCCTGATAAGAAATACTATGGTCGTGGACCACTTCAGTTAACTTGGAATTACAACTATGGAGCTGCTGGAAATAGCATTGGATTTGATGGATTAAACTCTCCTGAAACTGTAGCCACAGACCCTGTTATTTCATTTAAGACAGCCTTATGGTTTTGGATGACCAATGTTCACCAAGTCCTAAGTCAAGGGTTTGGTGCAACCATTCGAGCCATTAACGGTGCAATTGAATGCGATGGTGGGAACTCCGCTGCTGTCCAATCTCGTATCCAATACTACACTCAATATTGCAACCAACTCGGTGTTGCTCCCGGTGATAATCTCAGTTGCTAGGAGCTGCTGGATCATGATGCATGCAATAAAGAATGTATGAACTAAAATGAAATAAAGAATACCAACTAGTTAAGTTGGCAAAATAATTAATTAAAGAGTATTATTATTATTATTATTATTATTATTTGCTACAATTTTCTTCTCTAGTGATCTAGTACGCGAGATATTATTATTATTTTTGTTTATTTTTTTATGTTTTGTTTTTATATATCCAGACCGAAGCAAACTGTTTATGACCTTACCAGCTTGTGCATGCCTAACAAATTATACCTTCACATGAATAATTAACATGCAATATATATATATATATACAATATCTAAACCATGAATATACTAAAAACCCCATGATCGATAAATGAGGAATTAGACACGTACATGAGAGATGGAAGGTACCTAGCTAATAGATCATCAGAATCTTGGAAATTTTCTTCTCATATATATTGCCAGAGATCATCGTCTTGCGAAGGATAAACAAATAGGTTTGGATTAATCACAAAACAAAGCTAGCTAGCTCGTTTGGTTTTTTAAAGACTTTGGAATATATATATATATATATGTTAATGAAAAATCCACTGTCGATCACCCAATTAATGTCGCAAAGTACCAGTCGGTTTCAATAATTGATCGAGAATCTTACTAGAATGCAGGTTATTAAATAATCTCAAATTAAGTACAAAAATTAAATACTCTTGTACGGTTGTACCATCACTAGAAATATTACAAGCTCCAATTTACTATTGATAAGTGGAGCTTGTATCCAATCGGTAATGCTATATATAGTTATGGAGTATATATATAGTTTCCGCATACTCATTTTAAAAAAAAAGTGGGAGTCATTATTAAAAAATAATTTTTTTATATAAATCTCAAATTTACCTACTTCCTTATACTGTACACTCTAAAACTACAACTATTATTTCTATACGCATAATCCATTCCCCGTAGTTTTAATTTCTTTATGATACGTATCTAAAAGTTTCCTTCCTAAAAAACTTGAGGAGAAGATTGGGTTTAGATTGACCCAGCTCATTACAACCAATGGAAGGTCCTGCATGGGCTCAGAGAGGTTGGAGCCCATTTAGAAATCATTTCTCTGTTTTTGTTTTTGTTTTTGTTTTTGAAAGCAATAAGCGGTGATATTGAATGTAACGACGGAAGCCCTGATGCTGTCAAGTCTCGTATCCAGTATTACACTCAATATTTTAACCAACTCGGTGTTGCGCCTGGTGATGATAACCTTAGCTGCTAGTGCTAGCTAGGTGCCAACAAATAAATTATATATGTAATTAGCAGAATCGGGGATCAAGTCGCATCCTAGCTAATTAAAAAATATTTAAGGATGAAAGATTTCTATCATTATTATAATGTACTGAATTAAGCCCATAGCTTTCATGGGCATTATTCAATGGAAAACATAAAGATTATTATAATTTTTCCTAATTCCTCTGTGGTATTTAGTGCATGGCCGACATGGTCATGGGTACAAATTTTGGCTACACCTAGTTAGCCTCGTACTTGAAATGCTAATAATTAAATCCATTACCCAGCAATCTCTCTCTACAACATTATTATAATATGACTATATATATATATATATTATTACAGGAGCAATGTGCAAAGCAGGTTTGTCTAATTGGGTAAAATGGTTATTTTAAAATTTTTTTATGCCTTTCATAAAATATTGACCTCAATCAATAATTTAATGCATATGAAAAAAATGTAAATTCTAAGAAATATTTTTGGATAATAATAGTTAAGTGTAATAATTACATGCTTTGATAGATTAGAAAACAAAAACATTAGTTCAAACATCAACATAGTCTAATACATATTCATCATATTAATAGTTTTAGGAAACTGTTTAGGTACAAGTCTAACAGAAAATATTAGTTCAAAATGCGGCTTCTTTGGTTTTTCTACTATGATTCATCATTTTGAGTCATCTTGTATGGGATCAATTGAGACGACAACAGAGTTTTTATGCTGCTGCTGGTTGAATTGGCCAGGCTCTGCATCAATTTGAATCATCCACTCTTTTTGTAAAGCTTGTGTTGTAACATTCTTCATATATGGCAAATGCTCTGCATAATAAATATGTAATAGTTTTGCATGATTAATAAAAATCTAAAGAACTTATTTGCACGGATTAATGTCTTTTCTCATTGATTCAAGTGTAGAAGAGATAGAACACAAAACCTGTGTTCTTACATTCAATGAAGAATTTTCAGTTGACTTAAAATCAATTGACATATCTTGTTCAAAATGTTCCCAAAACTCTCTCGAATTTGTTAGATTGTAATAAATCAATATTGTTGTAAATAGCCATCTTAAGCTGAACGGTATTTGATACAAACATGCTTCATATAAACAATCTTCTATACTGCTATCTCTTCCTAAAAAACCGTGTATAGTAGCTGCTTAATAAAATGTTAGAGCCACAACATCATCAATTGTCCTATGATCATCAAATGAAAAATGACCTCTTATATGATTTAGCAATATCCGTAAATAATACCTCTCACATTCAAACATATTTCTTGTAACAATTCGACTTATAATAACTTTTTTTTAGGAGTCCATATTCTGTATTATTGGCTCCAAACATAAAATTTTGGAAATTCTTTGTACAACAATCTTCTAGCAATATTCTCATCTACTCAATTTGTTACGACGAATTCTGTTAATATCATTTATGTAGACAAATCAGAATTAAGAACATGGGTTAAGTTTTCATGTGCCCGAAAAGGCATTTGGTGTTAATCCTTAAGATGTAAATATAAGTTATAGATTGTTGGGTACATTTTATTAACAACAAAGTCATATATTCTCAACATAGCTCTAGATGAATCAATCCATTAGGCCAATTAGAATTGTTTAATTTTATCAATTTGTTGCTTACTTTGTTTAGAAACTAAATTAAAAGCAACATGATCATGGCCTTTATAAATATATTTATAAAGATATTTGACCAGCTTTATTGTAGAACAAATCTCCACATTAATATGACAGTTAAATGTTACAACCAAATAAGGATTATATGGAACAACCCAATATTTATCCAAATTATGGCCTCTGACCTTGATAGTAATTACATTGTCAGAACGGCTATATACTGGAAAGCAGTCGTTTTCAACGGTTGTATTTGATGAAAAGTTCTATAGATAATGGTTTTTGCAACTATAATTTGTTTTCATGTATACATTTATCGGATTCAACATGCCATATGGTCTATGCATCATATGTCTAAGAATGATATTATGCAGATGCAAATTCTTATTTTTATAAGGTATTTCTGCTGATACAATCTCTTCAAAAGATTCAGGGGCATAGAGTTTCTAATCCCTTTGTAATATCATTAAAAAATGTGAATGCAGAAGCCCTCTTTTTTTTTTTATGTTCAATAACATTGACATTTGATGAAACTTTTTTAAATATTTTCCGCTTGAATAATTGATCCTTTAATTCCTCTAATTTTGCACGAAAATTTTGAGAAATCAAATCAGGATGATTTTGTGTCTCTTCATGCGGCGTCAATTCATTTGAAATTTCTTCCCAATTTGGATTGTATGTCATTGTTAAGAAACTATCTGGTTTACCATAACACTGAACTAAAGTCATTGCTTCCATATATCTTGTTCACGTGTCTCTTGGACCTCCAATAAAAGATGAAGGTAGAATAATACGTTTTCTAATCTTAAAAGCATTAGTTTCTTCAAGCGTGATACTATCAACAATACCTTGATATAATTTGAATCGAATAAGTTGTTGTTTATTATGAAAATAATTCAACCTTGATGTCTCAATCTTAACATACATATCAACCATAAATTATTGGAACAAACGACCAAACAATAACAGAATAGATCTAACATTTTATCTGATTTGTAACTTGTAGCAATAATATTCATGGCACGAAAGAATTAAATATTTTTTTTATTCAATGCTACAAAAGTTGAAGAAAAAAATATTATAAAATTGCACGCCTGATAGCTTAATACCAAATGGCAACATTAAAAATTTGCTCTAACCTTGCTATTCTTTTGTAAGTGGCAATAATTTATAGATCCATTCTGCTTGAATTAGAAATGAGATTTTCTAATTCATGCAAGTAAGAAGGATGACCATTTGAATGGGCTAAACTGCTGATTTAGTGATAGATCTTTCATTGAGATCGAAATGTATAAATTATTCTATTACTTGTGCAAAGCTCTATCAAATTTAACACCTAAAAATGTAAAAAATGAACTTGTTATCATACGTTCGAACATAGGTCTTAAAATGTGTAGATTTAGCTGTGTTGGAAGCAAACAGATTATAAAATTGATCAGGAACATCATTTGTGACTAAAGAAATTGTCCCATTAGCACAACAAAACCTATTTGTTTCTTGATAAAATGCTACAAAGCATCCAACAAAGCATTTTAAATGCTATAAACAAATTCATTGAATCCTACACTAAACAATACATAATATCTGATTAGTGATACTCTAAATAGACAATGAATTGAACAAAACAAAGTAACACAACAAAGGAAAAATGCCCATGAAAAAGGAACTTATTAAAACCATAAATCCATATCATGTCAAAATTCATAAATTGAATATCTGTTAAAATTAATCAATTCCTCAAAGCAAGTCCCCACAAACAATTACAAACAAAAAGCATCACAACAAATTTGTATCGAGTTCTGATTTTTTTTTCTCAACGGAATATATAATATAAAAGGGAGCTAGGTACTTACAGTTTTTAAAATCAACAGTGAAGAATCTTTTCTATGTTTAGATCTCTTGATACGGACAATAATTCCTATTTGAATACAAAAGTCACTGTAAGTTTTTTTTTACAAAAAAATTATATAAATATAAATAAAACAAAATGTATAAAATTTGTAACAAAGAATGTGCTATAACAAAAAATAACATGCACAAAAAGATAATAAGATGCAATATAATAAAGTACATTTATTCATTGATAGTGCATACAGACTAAAATTATTGTTTGAATGGATAAATTATTTTTCTGCAATTATTATACCACTGAAAACATTTTTTTTTAATACAGAAAGATAGATCAAAATTCTTCTTTGAATATTTGTGTTTTTCTTTTCAATTTTTTCTACCTACCTTAAACACTTTTAAAAACTAGATAAAAAGAAAAAGTTTAATGATGTTTTCATAAGTCAAATTTTGAAAACATCATAAATCTTCATCAATTAGAAACATATCTTTATTTCTGATAAAAATCCTGAGTCACGATCAATCAAAAAAACATATTTCTTTTAATTCGTAGGAAGATAGTCCAAAATTCTCTTTAGACCCGATCAATTTTTTATACACATTTTATTTAACTACATTTTGTACATTTAAAAAAAAAATAAAAAAAATCAGGTTGGTCATACTTTGTTAGGTCTACAGGTTGCATAAATTTTTTTCAGTTTTTTTTGGTCAACAATTCTGCTAGGACCATTTTTGAACATCAAACCATAAAAAACTTTAATCATCTTTATGTTGAGAGCACCAAATGAGCTGAATTTTAATAAAGGGTTGCGGTTGCTTCTTTTTTTTTTTTTTAATACAATAAATAAATTTCGCAAACTATAAAACCTCTAAAAAGGTTTTTTTATAGGGATTTTTTTAAAATTGTGAAAGAATTACGTAATGTCATAAAAAGGATTTTTTTCCCAAGAACTTACAATAAAAATCCAAACGTGACAATAACACCAAGACCATTTTTAAGGTTTTTGATGGTTTGATGTTTAACTGAAAAAACTTTGTTTAAGATAATAACAACAAATTGCTTAATGTGTTGAGAGCATTTCTAAACATCAAACTATAAAAAAACTTGAAAATGGCATCGATCACAAAATCACATTTGAAAGTACCAATGGAATCTCTACGATGTGGGTACTAAATAGGTTTAATTTCAATAAATATGCAACTGCTTGTTTTATTTTTAATTATGATGCGTCAATAGATTCTTTTTCATTATGAGAAAAAGGATTTATAATTAGAAATATTTATTACATTCTTGCCAAAAAAACAAAGCATATTATTATACAAAACAAAAACACCAATAACATTCCTCTTGTGCCCAAAGAAAAGGAAAAAAATGGTAAAAAACTTGGATAAATTCTACAATGCAAAATTTTTTCAGGACAAAAAAATTTATTTCTTTATGTGTTCCTTTCTGGAGACAATAGGAATATCCATGGTATTTTATTTTGTTTCTTAATTACGATATGTTTTGTTTTTTTTGTAGATAATGCAATAAAATTTTCAAATTATAAAACTTTTAATTTTTTATGAGCGACCAATCACCAGAATAACAAGAAGTTGCATAAATGAAATTCATCATATGTGTAGCCTACATTCAGATTTGCCAAGAATAGTTTATTTGTGAAATTTACTGTAAAGTTTTAAAATTTTGTCTAAGAATTATTTAATGGAAAACATAAACGCTTCTAAAAAACTTATATTGAATGGATTTTTTTAACTGTGCATTATTAACTAATTACTTGATGGACAATTTGAAGAATATATACTAAGCAATAATGTATATTAAAAATATTAGAAGTGTTGACAAGTTCATTTTCATTAAACAAAAAAGGATTTACAACTTTAAATATCTATTACATTTTCCATCAAAAACAATACTTATTGTACCAACAAATCCAAAACACTGAGAATATTCCTTCCTTACCTAAAGAAAAAGAGATAAATCAAGAAGATTTGAATAAAATAATGAGGAATTTTTTTTTAAATCAATTGTTCTTCTAATAACCATGTTTGCAAAAAATAAAAAATAAAAAAATTCTGACAATTTTTTATTATTTTATAACAATCTTTTAAATTATTCTCTCTCTCTTTTTTTTTTTGAGAAAGGAAGAATGTCCTTTGTGTTTTTAATTTTACCATTACAAACTTTTGAGATGAGATGAGATGAAAACTTTTGAGATGAGATGAATTGTTTATTTTATTTTGTATTGGAATTTGAAAAAGTTGTAATGATTAGGTGAGAGAAGATGAGATGAATTTGAAAAAGTTGAATTGTTTATTTTATTTTGTATTGGAATTGAGAAAAGTGTAATGATGAAATTGAGATGAGATGAGAGTTTTCTGAAAACAAACCAGGCCAAGTAATTATTTTCTTATGAATAATGTAATAAATTTCTCAATCTACAAATCCCTTAATTTTTTTTGAGAAAGAATTTACAAAAATTTATACATATACAATTCGAGCGGTAAATTTGCTTAAAACGTGTGATTAGTTTGATTAAATTTTATACAATGGACTTGAAAAAATTTTATTTATACCAAAGGAATTTAATTTTGTGGGAAAAACGCATATATAAAATTCAAATTGCAAACTTGATTCAAATATGTCATTAATCTGACATTAATATATAAATTATTCAAGCAGGGAAAAACTTTACTTTTATAAATATAAAACTAAAAAAGAATAACCTTTATCATACAAAAAAAAGAGTAAAGAACAAATACCTCAGACAGATATGTCACACAACAATAACATGTAAAAAAAGAAGCTGCACATCATCCAACTTCACATTCATACAAATTTCAAACGAAACAGGACAACCCTCAAAGTAAACAACCCAAACCTGTTTGTTGGGCGATTTTTATATACATGCTTTTCTTCGATGATTTTTAAAAATTAGGAAATAATTACTTAATGCTAAATCCAAATCAAATTTCTATGTATAGGCCTATGGATAACCCACCAAAGAAAGTTATTTCCAAGTCCAATTAGTTTTAGCAAATGAGAAGTATTACTCTGTTTTCAATAAAATCCTTGCGTTCTAATGGAAAAATAAAAAACTAAAATCCTAAAGAAATGAACGAAAAAAAAATCGATACCATACAAGCAAAACGAGAACCATGTCCCTGTTTTTAATGAAACCCTTGAGTTTTAACGGAAAAAAAAAGAAGAACTAAAGCCTAAAAATAGAAGGGTACTTACCATACAAAGGGAAAAAATTAATCATCATTGTAAAAAGATAAATTTTCAACATAGATGTTGAAATAAATGCCTACCAAAATATACAGGCTGAAATTACAAAACTGAAAGAGATACAAACTCTCAACTAGTTTGGACTCCAAATTAAAAACTGTCAACCAAAATATACAAACTGTGATAAAAACTGAAAGACATACATACATTCCAAAAATATGAATTTTGAATCCCCCTTGTTCAAATAAATGCTAGCCAAAATATACAAACCGAAAAAATCAACTGGTAGATATATACATCAGTCCAAAGCAGTTTGAACTCCAAACCAAAAACTACTAACCAAAATATACAAAGTTGAAAAACCAACCGAAACACATATAAACCTCAAAACAACATAATTTCTGAAATCAAATACTTCAAATTTCCTGCAAGAGGGAAACCAACAAGTCAGAATAAATAAAACTAAAAACTCTTGAGTTTTGATGAAAAAAGGAAAAATCTAAAAACCTAAAAAAAGGAACCAAAAAAAAATATCAAACCCAATGGCATACAAATTGTACCAAATATATAATACAAACATACTAACTATTCTTAAGAGTAAAAAAACAGAAGAATATCTATTAACCAATTAATAACAAAATATACATATTCCACAATACATACTCAAAACTCGAAAACAATATACAGATTGAATGAAAAAATTAGAGTCATATACAAACCTCAAAGCAACTGAACTGCAAACCAGAAACTCGAAACTTCCTGCAAGAAACAAACCAATAAATCAGATCAATTAACATGAAAAAATAATAACCCATCAATGCAGTGACATGTAAAAAAAAAATAAAACTCCTATTTCAAAATTGACTGAGACAGAAGAGTTTAAAAAATAAAAATAAAAATAAAGAAACATGCACCAAGAAAAGAAACACAGAGTAACACACAGAAGGGAAAAAAATCACAAAATAAACATGCACAAAGAAAAGAAATAGAGAAAAACACATATAGAAAATACACAAATAAAGACAAACTTCTGAAAACAAACGTGCATTGAAAGAAAAACTAAGAAGAAAAATACAGATCAAAATATCAATAAACAAAAGCAAAAAAAAAATAAAAATAAAAAATAAAAGAAGGAAGAAACCAACAACCCAAGACTTTAAAAACACGACCAATAAACATCGAAGAACAGAGAAGGAGTGACGAAATAGGCAAAATGAAAGATACAGTAAGAAGAGACCTGATTTTTGAAGGAGGAAAGCTCGAATGAGAAAGACGTTAGACGGATGAGAAAATAACAAAGAAAACGGTATTTGAAAAGAGACATTACCATTTATACAGACAGAGGGTAAAAAATGTAACCACGCAAAAAATAAAAAATAAAAAGGCAAGAAAAAAAAGGACTAACTGATTGACTGACATAAATCCATCAGCCAGATAAGAAAGAGAAATGAAAAATGCAAGTATAACTTTCAAATGTGATCGCTCATATAAATATATATATATATTATTAATGAATAAGGAAGTTACTATTAATAATTTTTTTTATTAATTTTTTTGGTTAAGGATATTGAAAAAATGCTTAAAAGAAAAGTAGAAATAAAAGAAAAATGAATCCTAGCATTTTAGGGATGCACTAGTGTGCACATTTAGGGTGCACTCTTGCATTGTCATATTTAAATATGGACTAATGCATGTTTGTGTAATCAGAAAAATTTAAAAGTTAGAAGTCCTTCTTTTCTCTTTAGAGAAACAGTAAAGTGTGTTCTCTTGCTCTAGCAAGAGTTGTAGTCTCTTTTGGTAGAGTGTGGTGGCAGAAGGAAGGATGGAAACTGATAATTTAGCAAAGAGATGGGAAAAAGTTAGTTTTTCTAAAGAAGAGAGCAGTGTCTTTTACCTTCATTCAAAAGGTCTTAAGGAGGGAGAGACTCGAGGAAAACATTGTTTAGTGGGTAAAGTGTTGTCTGAAAGATGTGTTAACAATAAAGCTTTCAGAACAACAATGTCACTAGTTTGGAGGCTTGAAGGGTGGGTGAAGTTCAAGGATGTGGGAGAACAGAGTTTCTTAATTGAGTTTCAATGGCAGTGGGATAAGGAAAAGGTTATAAGTGGACGACCATGGTTATTTGACAGAAATCTTCTGACTCTACTAGAGGTGGATGAATCTGTCTCTATAGTAGGAGTAAGATTTGCTTGTGAACCTTTTTGGGTTCAGCTGCATAATCTACCTTTGGCAGCAATGACAGAAGAGGTGGGAGAACAATTTGGTCTACTATTGGCCATGTTATTCGTGTAGAGGTTGAATCAGATGGATTGGCGTGGGGAAAATGCCTTTGAGTTAGAGTGGCCATTGATCTTAACAAACCTCTATTGAGAGGTAGATGGCTGCAATTTGAAGGGAAGCAGTACTGGATATCTATCAAGTACGAAAGGCTTCAGAGTTTTTGTTTCCATTGTGGAGTTCTTCTACACAAGGCGAAGGGATGCTCTAGACCAAAGATTGAGCAACAAGTAGAAGGCATGCAAAATCAACAATATGGTCCCTGGTTGCTTGCTCAACCAATGCATACTAACATCTTTGATAACAGGAAGTATGGTGGCTCTACTAGCCATAATCACTGTTACCAAAGCTGGAAGAACACAAGTGCACAGGAAGAGAACAAGCAGGAGGTCAAAAGCACTGTTGAGATGGAGGCTACTTTATGTAAAGAAAGTCAAATGGAGGAATTCAAGGAAGGTGTTCAGGAATTACCTTTTGTAGAGAAATAAGAAAAGGTAAAAAGAATGTCTAAAGTGAGTGGAATTGCTAGTGAGGACATAGCTGGACAGTCTCCTTTAAATGGTGGGAGACATCATCATGAGAGGAAGGATAATAGTACAGTAGTGATGGAGGAATCTCTATATACTCCTGTATCTATTGATTTAAGTGAGGTGGCTGCTGAAGGACACATGAGCTTCGAGGGAGCTCATGCATTTGTAGAAAGGGGATCAAATGTAGATGTGTTACCTACCTGGCCAGAATTAGAAAGTGTACCAGCAGCTAAGGAAAAGACTTCTGGGGCTGTTACCAGGGCTAAATCCAAAGGTACTACATGGAAAAGAAGGGCAAGGGGTAGTTTAGACAATTCAGTAGAAGAAAATAAAGTGGCAGCCAGGAAAGGTACTAAAAGGAATTCCTCTTTTGTACATGCTGAGGTAGGTATAACTACTAAGAGGATAAAGTATGAAAATGCTTCAACTGTTGACAGGTATGAACCTGAGTTGGTGGAGGCTGAATTGCAGCCCCACCAACAGTCATGAAAGGCCTTAGTTGGAACTGTAGAGGGCTTGGGAACCCTCGTACAGTTAGGTAACTTCACATGTGGGTGAAGTCTAAGTGGTCCAAAGTAGTGTTCTTAATGGAAACTAAGTGTGGAAGAGATAAAGTGGAATCTATCAGAAACAGTTTAGGTTTTGATTGCAGTTTTGTGGTAGACAGCAAAGGTCTTAATGGGGGACTTGCATTTCTTTGGCATAGCTCTGATGAGATACTCTTGGAATCATATTCCCAGCATCATATTTCAATCTCATTAAAAAGAATAGATGATAATGAAGACCTAAGTATTACTATATTCTATGGGCACCCATTATCAGCTAGAAGAAAAGAAAGTTGGCAACTATTGAGAATGTTGAAGCCTGCAGATGATAGAGAGTGGCTATGCATTGGGGATTTCAACGAACTTCTGTTCCAACATGAAAAGCAAGGTTCTGCTAGTAGGTCCTATCAACAGACGGAAATATTTAGAGAAGCTGTGGAAGCCTGTGGTTTAGTTGACCTGGGATACCAAGGGACCAAGTTTACCTGGTGTAAAAATCGGGAGGGTCCCCTTTTCACTAAAGAAAGGCTAGATCGAGCCTTTGGGAACATGGCATGGATAAGGAAATTTCCTGATTGTAGAGTAATTGCCCTTCCTGCTCAGTCTTCTGATCACAGCCCCCTCTTAATTAATATAGTAAGAAGGTCTGAGTGGAGGGCCATAAAGTTGAGGGGCAGGAACAATTTATTTAGGTATGAAGCCAGTTGGGATCTCAGAGAGGAATGCAAAGACATCATTTCTCAAAGTTGGGCTAGACAGCAGAGGTGGCAAGGTTCCCTTTTAAGGGGTGTGTAGAAGAACCTATTGAACTGTAAGGAAGCTTTACTTAAATGGAAGAAGTTGTCACTTTGCAAGCATAGCCAAACTGTTCAGGAAAAACTAAAGATCATATCCAGGCTCCAAGATGTCAATACTGGGAACCACACAATGGTTATAAAAAAAGATCCAGAAGGAAGTGGAATTAATGTTGGAGGAGGAGAATACAAGATGGAAGCAGAGGGCTAAACAAAAATGGCTCAAAGAATAGAAATACAAAGTACTTCCACCAAAGTGCAACCCATAGAAAAAAGACTAATGGGATCAGCAAAATTGTAAAAGAGGATGGAGGGGTGGCTTACAAAGTTGAAGACATTGCTGAACTTTTCAATTCACACTACCAGAAATTATTCTCTTCTTCTAACTTAGTTAACATTGCAGAGTGCTTGTCTTAGATGAAACCAATGGTAAATGAGGAGATGAATAGTATTTTAACCAAGGAGTTCACTGTGGATGAAGTTAGTGCAACCGTATTTCAGATGAATCCCTTAGGGTCCCCTGGCCCAGATGGATTTCCTGTTGTGTTCTACCAAAAACATTGGGAATCAGTTGGTGAAGATACAACAAAAGCAGTGCTCGAGGTCCTTAACTCAGCAGGTGATATAAGCAGTATCAATGAGACACATATAGTTATGATTCCAAAGATTAAAAAGCCCCAAAAAGTTGCTGATTTTAGACCCATTTCGTTATGTAATGTCATTTATAAAATAGCCTCTAAAATCCTTGCAAACAGGTTGAAGCTGGTGCTGCATAGAATTGTATCCCCCACACAAAGTGCATTTGTCCCTGGTAGATTAATAGTTGACAATGTAATTGTGGCTTTCGAAACTTTGCAATCTATGAAAAAGAAGTGTAAGGGGTGACAAGGTTATATGGCTTTAAAATTGGACACGAGTAAGGCATATGATAGGGTTGAGTGGGTGTTTTTGGCTGAGTGTATGAGTAAGTTGGGTTTCAGTACAAGGTGGATAAGGTTGGTGATGAATTGTGTCAAAACTGTCTCCTATTCTATACTCATCAATGGCTCCCCTCAAGATTGGTTCCAACCCACTAGAGGTTTAAGATAAGAGGATCCTCTATCCCCTTATCTATTCATCATTGTTTCTGAGGCTCTTAGTTTCCTTTTGAATAATGCTGAATCCACAAAATAGATCCATGGCTTTCCTATTGGCAGAAGCAGATTTAGTATCAACCACCTTTTCTTTGCAGATGATAGCTTGTTGTTCTGCCATGCAAATGCAATGGAATGGGCTAAATTGCAGGATCTTCTGAGTCTCTATGAAAGGGCTTCAGGCCAGGTACTAAACAAGGATAAAACCTCAATTTTCTTCAGTACTAACACAAAGAGTATGACTAAAGAGCTTATTATGGGAATGGCTGGGATAAGAGCTACCACCTGCTATGAAAACTACCTTGAGTTACCTGCCCTTGTTGGAAAGTCTAGATACAAAGCTTTCAAAGGCATCCTGGACAGAATCAGGAGTCGAATTAGTCAGTGGAATACAAAGTTACTATCTTAGGCATGCAAGAAAATTCTACTAAAAGCTGTCATCCAAGCACTGCCTACATACTGCATGGGGGTTTTCAAATTACCCAAGACCCTACTAACAGAAATGATCAGACTCATGCACCAATTTTGGTGGAACCAACAGATGCAGGTTAATAAAATTCATTGGGTCTCATGGAACCAGATGGGGAAAGCAAAATCAATTGGAGGATTAGGGTTTAGAGATCTGAAAAATTTCAACTTGGCTTTATTGGCTAAACAAGGACGGTGACTCATACAGTATCCTAACTCCCTAGCATCAATAGTCTTGAAAAGGAAGTACATCCCCTCTACTGATTTCTTTCATGCCAAGGTTGGTTCAAGACCATCATTAATCTGGAGGAGCATATGTGCTGCAAGGGATCTAGTCAAACAAGGTTCTTTTTGGAGAATTGGCAATGGAGCTGACACTCTCATTTGGAAAGACAGATGGCTACCACTTCCTACGACTCACATGGTTCAATCCCAACCCAATTTAATACCAAAATAGGCTAAAGTTGTTGACCTTATCGACCATGATGCAAAGATTTGGAAGGAGAATAAGGTTATGGCTAAATTTAGAACAGAATAAGCCTCTTTAATCCTACAAATTCCTATTAGTGCAGCTGGATCTCAAGATAGACTGATATGGTTGGGGACAAAAGATGAAACTTTTTCTGTAAAGAGTGCCTACCATTTGCAAAGGGAGATTCTAAGTAGGGATAAGGGGCAATCTTCCACAGAAACTCACTCAAGCCTAGACTGGACCTATTTGTGGCATCTCAGTATTCCCAGTGCTACCATAACATTCCTATGGAGAGCTAGTCTTGAATCATTTCCAACTTCTTTGAATCTTTTCAAGAAAAGGGTAATTGAGTCACCCCTCTGTCCTATTTGTTCAAGGGAGGATGAAACAGTAATCCATGCTTTGTGGAGCTGTGAGTCTGCAATGGACGTGTGGAGCCAAGGCCCTAGAGCCATTCATAAAAGCTTTTTGAGGCCAGATAGTTTTAAAGAGCTGATGGAGAGGCTAATGCTAGTTCATGACAGGAAAATACTGAATTTCTTTGCTGTCACAGCTAAGAGTATATGATATAGGAGAAGCCAATTTATTTTTGAGGGTCTCTTTGTGCACCCAACTACATTGGTAAGGAAAGCTGAATCTCAGCTTACAGATTTTCATTCAGCTCAAATGAGGCCAAAACCTGCACTTAGCTCCACAGTAATAAATCTTGGTAATAATGATTCTTCTTTTTGCAGAGGCTACAACAAAATTAATTGGGATATAGTGTTTTGTGCCTCTAAAGATAGAGTGGGTTTTGGTTTTATTACACGAAACCATGAGGATAAGGTTATTGCCATCAAGAAATTCTCTAAGGCTAGTCTTTTTGACCCTCTGTTGGCGGAAGCACAGGGAGTTTATCATGTTGTTGTCATGGCTACAGAACTGGATTTTCTCTCAATGGTATTGGAAGGAGGCTCAAGACAGATGATCCTCGAGTTACAACAACAAAGTGAGAGGTATGATAGAGTGGGAATGGTCCTTAGTGACACAAAGTGTAGGCTTGCTAATCTTGTTAGTTGGAGAGCCTTTTATGTAAAGAGAAAAGACAATGAATCTGTGCACAATCTTGCTAAAGCATCTCTAGAATAGACTTAGATGCTATTAAACTGGTTCTTTTCCCAGTTTGTATGCAAATTTCTACTGTTACTATTTAATGAAGTAATTTTTGTCTCAATATATATATATATATATATATATATATATAAATATTGTGTATGCTACGTCCATCGAGAAATTCCATAGGCAGTGTAATTTTTTTTTATATATTTTTTGAACTCTTAAAACATTTAGAAAAATTACAAATTCATTAAAAAAATATTTTTTCAATCATTAAATAAAAAAATTATCTGTGGAATATTATTTATCTGTAAATATATAAAGAGAAATTATATCTATTTACTTTTATATTGTATATATAAAATATTTTTTTATAAGATACAGAGATATTAATTATAAGATTCAGCTCGTACTGATGTTCACAAGTCAAAGTCCAGTCAATGACCCGCTGTCTATGCTTCCTCTACAATTTCTCATGTCGTTCAGCGAAACTTCCTATTCCTAAAGCCATCTCCATAGACACCCGTTCTTCTTCTCCTTTTTTTTTTCCAGTCAAGGAAGAAGAGAAGGACAACGGAAACTAGAGCAAGATATCCACCTAAAATGGCAGGTTTTAATGGAAGGCAAAATTTAATAACCCTTATTGCACTTGGAATCTTAGCTGAGGTACTTGTCTTTCCCGGCACTGTGAAGGGTCAAAACTGTGGTTGTCCACCAAACTTATGCTGCAGCCAGTTCGGGTATTGTGGCGATAGCAATGACTACTGCGGCTCGGGGTGCAGAGAAGGCCCCTGTACTAATACTTCATCATTTCCCCAGACATATTACTGTCTTCCCTTCTTTGGCAGCACTGTGAAGGGACAGGGCTCATGTGGCTGTGCAGCAGATGAATGTTGCAGCCAATACGGCTATTGCGGTAAGACCGAGGAATTTTGTGAAGTGGGTTGCAAAGAAGGCCCCTGCAACGGCCCTAATGATGTTTCGGTACCTGATATTGTGACGGAGGATTTCTTTAATGGGATAATTAATCAGGCCGCTGCAGATTGTCCGGGGAAGAGCTTCTACATAAGAGCTGCATTCATTAATGCCCTTAATTCTTACCAAGAATTTGGCAGGGTTGGGTCTGCCGATGATTCTAAGCGTGAGATAGCTGCTTTTTTCGCCCATGCCACACATGAGACAGGAAGTAAGATCTCAATTTTCTCTAGAACTGCATTATGAAGTACATGCACAAACATACATATATACATATAAATAGCTTTCGTGGCAAATCGAAAGTTGAAGATTAATCAAAACATGATCAAGATACTTGAATTTTTGGATCAAATATTTAGCAGCATCAGCAAACCCAAACTTAGATCAAGAACCGAAGCTTATAAGTTTGGCCATTTACTTGCAAGGTAGAATGCATCTTTGTATATGATATATATGTTGTTTGTAAATAAAGATACATGAGATTCAGAAACAGAGACAAAAGAAATATTTGGAGTACTCATGGGAATGAGGTGTACGTATTACAGTGAAAATAATTGATTTTTTTTTCTTGTTCTTCTTGTTGAATATAATAGGTTTCTGCTATATAGAAGAAAGGGATGTTCCAGCCACGCAGAATTACTGCAACACAGACTACACCGAATATCCATGCAACCCTAGCAAGCGTTACTACGGCCGAGGACCACTCCAACTAACCTGGAATTACAACTACGCTCAGGCAGGAAACGACAATGGATTTGACGGATTAAACTCTCCTGAAACTGTTGCCACAGACGCAGTTGTGTCTTTTAAGGCTGCCTTATGGTATTGGAAGACCAGTGTTCAACAATATGTGAGCCAGGGGTTTGGAGCAACCATCAAGGCCATTAATGGTGATGTTGAATGTAACGGTAAAGAACCTGAGAAGGTTCAGTCCCGTATCGACAAATACACTCAATATTGTCAACAATTTGGTGTTGCACCCGGCGATAATCTGTCTTGCTAGTATCAGGGATATCATGTTGTCACCATTTATTAATTACGTTTTTTTCCTTTTATGTACGAAATAAAAAGAGATAAAGCTGTTGAAGCTGGTGCCAACTACTAGTTAGCCTAGTACTAGGAAAAAGGTCGAATATTGGAGAGCTACCTCCAACGACTCTGTATTCATGGAGACTCATAAATAAAGGGAAAAATTATAGATAGAAATTTCACAAAAGCATTCGACAACACTGATAATGTCGCCTTTTTTATTTTCTCTCCTTCACTCCCCTTCTTTCCCGTGCCTCTCCTCTCACTCTTTTTTCTCTTTTTCTTTTCTCCCCCTTCGACAACACTGATAATGTCGCCTTTTTTATTTTCTCTCCTTCTCTCCCCTTCTTTCCCGTGCCTCTCCTCTCACTCTTTTTTCTCTTTTTCTTTTCTCCCCCTTTGTAACAGAACAGAGGAAAGGGACGATAGTGCTCAGAGAGCATGAGGCATGGAATTCTGGAAAGTGCTCTTGAATTCAATGATTACTGTGCACGATACAAGCAGCTACTTATACACATATTCTCTAACAAACTAACCGATTTACATACTAAAAACAGAAGGCATCTTAATATGAAAATATGTACAAAATAATAATGAAAAGAATAAGCAACATAATAAAAGGAAGTGTAGCGTAGCTGGTCATTCTTCTTCAGACTTCAGTATTTCTTCTAAACGACATGTAGCTGTTATAGGTGGAGGACGACCTGCAGCTTCATTATGTAATACCTTTCCCCACCCGTGCCCCTCTCCAGTCTCCCCACTTTTCTTCTCAAAAAAATCTACTCAATCTCTTACTATTCACACCACACTCTACACTTCATCTTTTTTTTAATTAATTTTTTAATTTTTTTTGTAAAATATATTTTTATATGAATAGTGAATAAAAAATTATAAATAATTTAAAAAAAAAAATTTAAAAAAATATTAAAAAATATTAAAAAGTGTGGAGTGTGAGATGGATAAATAGCAAAATCCTTTCTTCTCTCTCACTTCACCCTGCGCCCAGTACCCCTCTCCACTATCCTTTTCTATTTTTTTCTAACTTTCCCCCCACGCCCCAGTACCCTTCCCCCCACTTTCCTTTCCCGGAGCCCCCCAGATAGCTAGACGATTTCGCCGACAGCCCTCTACTGTCAGGTATGAATCTCTGTTTGATTGTTAAGAAAATGAAAGGAGTTGAAAGGAAATGGAAGGAACTACCAGGTATGAATCTCTCTTTGTTTGGCTGTTAAGAAAATAAAAGAAAATGAAAGGAAAATAATGAATTTGCAACTGATTCTCTGTCTGGTTGTTGAGAAACTGAAAGAAATTGCAAAAACAGATCATTGAAAGGGAGGGGGAAGGGAGAAATGGTGGGAAAAAAAACTGTTCGTACCGTCAACGAGGAATGGGAGCGGAGAGACGACGTTAGCGGTTTGCTGGGACTTGCTCCGACAAACGACGTCGGCTATTTGCTGGGGACGGGAACGCTGGTTTGCAATAGTGGAAAGGGAGGGAAAGTGGGGCGCGGGGAGGGAGAGAGAAAATTTTAATGGACGTGAAAGTTTCACGTCAATTTGTGGGATCGGGATCCCTTTGTGTCTCCCTCTAAATAAATAGATAAAACCATCCATTTTGCTTGGATAGAACCTTTTCGACTACTTGATTGAAGTCGTATATATATTTTGGTTCAGTTCTAATGCAAATCAATTGTACGTATATAATTTTACGTGCAAACGGCGGGCAAATATTTAATTTTAATAAAGTGGTGTATTTATATTAATTAACTATAATATGGAATTGTAAATGAGTTATAAAAGAATTATATATATATATGTCTCAGAATTCCGTAATATTTATAAGCAATGATAATTTTTTTAAAATTTTGGAAGCCCTAAAATAATACGTAGTTATTGCACATGATCATCATTTGATAATGACCAGTTTGATATTAATAGTCGGTCGATATGTCGCAGTCAACCGTGATTAATGGTCAGACTACAAGTTAGGAAATAATGGTATATATAGTCGTTGAGTGCGTAAGTGTTATGCAATCGTTTTTTAAAAAATAAATAAAGTTTATTATTAAAAAATTAATTATTTTTTATATGTATTTTATATATATATATATTTTTTAAAAAGATTATACGATACTTGCGTACACCACAACTATAAATATCATTTCTGAATCTGAACTAAAAGGGGCCAAATTATATATAGAAAGATCAGATGCATTTCAAAGATCCAAACAAATCGCAAGTGTAACCATGTGTAACAGGGTAACGCTTATAATACGTCAGTCTAAAGCTCATTGAGCTGTTACTATATATGCAGGGAAGCCACAAAACTGTTGCAAAGCTTACGCAAAAATTGTCTATTTAAACGTATAGAAATCATTTCTATATAAATATATAATATGCAGGAAAGGCGCAGAGCTGGACCTCAATTATAACAGACAACTTTATCCGTAATCAGGCAAAGTCCAGCTTGTACTGCTGTTGAAAAGTCAAAGTCCAGTCAATGACCCGCCATTTACGCTTCCTTTGCAATTTCTCAGGTTGTTCAACGAAACTTTCTATTCCTAAAGCCATCTCCATAGACACCCGCTCTTCTTCTCCGTTTTTATCACAGTCAAAGAAGAAGAGAAGGAAAATGGAAAATAGAGCAAGATACCCACCTAAAATGGCAGGTTTTAGTGCAAGGCAAGATTTACTAACCCTTATTCTACTTGGAATCTCAGCTGCAGTACTTGTCTTCCCCAGCACTCATGTGAAGGGTCAAAACTGTGGTTGTGGACCAAACTTATGCTGCAGCCAGTTCGGGTATTGTGGCACTGGCAATGACTATTGCGGCTCAGGGTGCAAAGCAGGCCCCTGTACTAATACTTCATCATTTCCCCAAACATATTACTGTCTGCCCTTCTTTGGCAGCTCTATCGATGTTTCGGTGGCTGATTTTGTGACGGATGATTTCTTTAATGGGATACTCAATCAGACCAGTACTGGAGGCTTTCCAGGGAAGAGCTTCTATACTAGAGCAGCCTTTCTTGATGCTGTTAGCGCGTATAAGCAGTTCGCCGCTGGTTCTGTTGATGATTCCAAGCGTGCGGTTGCAGCTTTCTTCGCCAATGTTGCGCATGAGACTGGATGTGAGATCTTACTCCCTCTCTGATCTTTATAATTCGGTACATATCCTACTTACATACTAAAACAACCTCATATATAATGCGCGCAACGGAACATTTATATGTCTGATTAATTTCATGTGCCATTTGATTTAGCAACTAACTTTCACCCGCAACATATATATATATATATTTTATAAATAAATAAATTATATTGATCAAAGAATGGCAAAACCAGTACACCGCTTTGATGCCCTAACTAGGTAGGCACATTAGAGGCAATAAAATCATGAAAAGCCATGCCATTAAAATCCACAACAATGACCTAAGTACATAGAGTTCTAAAAAATAAAACTTTAAGCACCTCCAACGATCTTTCCTGGTCTTCGAAAGTTCGCTCATTGCACTCTTGCCACAAGCACCACATAATGCATAAAAGAATCATCTTCCATATTACTTTAATAGGTTGTCTGCCTCTTATGTTTGACCAACTTGCCATAGCTGCCTCCACGGTCTTAGGCATAACCTAGACCATATCCAGTCGAGCGAATACCTCATTCCAGAGAATCCTTGCTATATCACAATGCAAGAGGAGATGCTCTATTGACTCTCCCCCTCCTCTACACATGCAACACCAATCTGCAATAATAATCCCCATTTTCCTCAAGTTATCAGTGGTGAGTATTTTACCCAAAGAAGCAGTCCATACAAAAAAAGCAGTTTTAGGAGGTGCCTTGTGTCTCCAGATCTTTTTCCACGAAAACTGAGTAATTGGCTCTTGAGTAAGGGCCTTATAGAATGACCGCATGGAAAAAGTACCTTTGCCAGCTAGAGGCCACCACATAACATCCTCTTGCCCCCTGATTGGTCTTATAGAATAATTGAGGCCATAGAATTCTTCCAAAATGCTTATTTCCCAATCCTATGCCGCCCTGTTAAAATAAATGTTCCAAAGGATCTGTCCCCCCGAATACTCCATGGCTTCTGCCATTGAAGCATCCTTTGCACTTGCAATCTGGAAAAGAGAAGGATACACATCTTGTAAAGCTCTATTGCCACACCAAACATCGCTCCAAAATTTAATCCTCGAGCCCACACCCAAACGAAACTTGGCATAACAATTAAAAACCCCCCATCCTCTTCTTATGTATTTCCACAAACCAACTCCATTTGCCCCCCTAACTTCTCTAGTACATCAATCCCCCCATAAACCCACATATTTCTTCTCAATTACCAACTTCCATAGATTGTCTGGTTTCCTGGCAAATCTCCATAGCCACTTGCCTAGTAACACTCTATTTAATACCCTTAGATTTCTCACCCCCAAACATCCCCCCGAGATAAGACAACAAACCTGCTTCCACTTTACTAGGTGAAACTTGAACTCCTCCCCCATACCCCCCCCCCACACACAAGAAATCACGTTGAAACTTCTCAATACGGTTCGCCACACTAGCTGGTATTGGGAATAAAGATAAAAAATAAGTCGGTAGGTTTGAAAGTGTACTCTTGATCAAAGTAATCCTTCCACCTTTCGACAAGTACATTTTCTTCCACCCCGCCAAACTCCGTTCTATTTTCTCGATCACTGTATCCTAGATTGAAGGCGCCCTCGGTGCACTCCCCAACGAAAGTCCCAGGTAAGTCATAGGAAAGGAAGTTATCTTGCACCCCAAAATTCGAGCCAACTGGCGTATATTAACTACTTCCATCATTGGCACCAGTTTTGATTTCTCCCAATTCACCTTCAAACCAAAAATCGTCTCAAAGCAAAAAAGTAGGGCCTTCAGAACTTGCATCTAGTTTTGACATGATAAGTGTGTCATCTGCAAACAGTAAATGAGAAATATTGATAATACTTCTATCCGAGGTTCTGATGGGGACTCCTTCTAGGAATCCATTTGCAATCATAGCCGAGAGCATCCTACTCAGGGCCTCTATAACTATAACAAACAACAAGGGTGACAAAGGATCCCCTTGTCTCAAACCACGTGTGCTATGGAAAAAGCCCACTGGACCTCCATTTACCAACACAGAGAACTTTTCCGTAGTTATGCACCAATGGATCCACGCCCTCCATCGTTCCCCAAAACCACACCTCCTGAGCAACTGAAGTAAGAAATCCCAGTTGACATGGTCATATGTCTTTTCCATATCAAGTTTGCACATGATCCCTTTGTTCCCGACTTTCAGACTAGTGTCGAGGCATTCATTAGCTATCAGCACCACATCCAAAATTTGTCTACCTTTTACAAATGCATTTTGAGGTTTCGTAACAATCTTACCCATCACCTCACTCAGTCTGTTTGCAAGCACTTTAGAGATTATCTTATACACCACATTCGCTAGACTAATAGGCCGAAACTCTTTTATCTCCATAGCCCCTACCTTCTTAGGAATCAATGCAAGGAAAGTGGTGTTAAGACTTTTTTTTAATTTACCGACCAAGAAGAACTCCTTAAACACTTTCATGAGGTCCTCCTTTAGCACTTCCCAACAATCTTGGAAGAATCCCATCGAGAAACCATCTGGACCTGGAGCCTTGTCCCTAGCCATTTTCCTCACTACTTCATGAACCTCTATCTCCTCAAACTCCCTCTATCTCCTCAATCTCCCATTCAATGGAGGCCGCCAACCCACTTGCTCCGTTAGTAGGTTCTCATAGAATTCAACAACATGATTGTGGATTATCTGCTCATCTCTACACTCCACCCCATCGATTTTCAGCATCTCAATGTTATTATTTCTCCTGTGTGAGTTTGCAATTTTGTGAAAGAAACTAGTGCTTCGGTCTCCTTCTCGTAACCACCTGGACTTTTGTCGCAAAGACATTTCATCTAATAAAATCAACCTCTCCACATCTACAACCAGCACAGACTTCATATCTTGTTCTTCCTGAGTAAGTGTCTAGACCTCTTAAAACCTCTCAATCTCCTGAATTTCCAGTAACTTTATTTTTTTGTTTTCCTCTACATTACTAAAAGACTCCAAATTCCAAACTTTAAGATCTATTTTAAGTACTTTCAATTTACACGCAAAAATAAAACTGGGAGTACCTTGGAACTAGTAGGAAGCCCACCATTGTTGAACCCTATCTACAAACCCTTTTGATTTTAACCACATATTCTCGAATTTAAAAGGCCGACGACCATTACGAACTCCTTCACAATCAAGCAAAATAGGCCAATGATCCGAACCAATACGGGCCATACACTTTTGCCATACATCCGGAAAATGGCTTTCCCATTCTGGTGAAATTAAGAACCGATCTAGACGGAACCAAGACTGGTTATTAGCCCAAGTAGCGGTACCCCCGGCTAATGGAAAATCCATTAAGTTCAAGTCAAAGATACACTCCGAGAACTCTTCCATAGCTGGTCGCAATCTTATACTTCCCGCAACTTCACTTGGGAATCTTACCACATTAAAATCACCCCCTATGCACCACGGTAATTCCCACCAGTTATGGACCCCAGCTAGTTCTTCCCATAGCATTCTTCTATCTATATCTATGTTAGGTCCATAAACACCTGCAAAAGCCTACAGAAAGTTATCAGAGACACTCTTAAACGGGCAAGCTATCGTGTACTGCCCTATAAAATCCTCCATCTTAACCACCACCCTTCGATCCCACATCACCACAACCCTTCCCGCCGCCCCATCAGAGGCCAAGAACACCCAATCCACATGATTTCCACTCCATAAACTTCGTATAATTCTCCTATTGATCATTTTCAATTTCGTCTCTTGCAAGCATACAATATCAACCCTCCACTCCCTAAGCAAGTTCCTAATTCGTAGACGTTTATTGATCACATTCAGTCCGCGAACATTCCACGACACTATCTTAGGCTTCATTGAGAAAATGTCAGCCCCTTCCCTTTCCCTCAGCCCCTGCTAGAACTGCCCTCCATATTCATCGATCAATCCAATTTTCTGAGTTCCCTATACATCTTAGATTCACCTTTGGTTTTTTGTTTATGACCTGCTTCAATTGCTATGAGCAAAGCCATAAATTGATCCTCATAACCATCACACTCGATCCCCACAAATTGTTAGATCTCTTTCACTATATTGAAAACTCAATTTGAAACCTTCAGTTGCACTGGGAAGCAGAAGCTAAAAGGGACAGGTTCCTCCATCCTACTACTATGAATTCCATGGTTTTCACCATCCAGAGAGATATCATCCAACCCAAACTGTCCACAGACATCAAGGAATAACAAGTCACCATCCCCCGAATGCATTAGATCCTCAGAACCCTTCTCCTCTTCAACCGCCTCCTCGAATTCGAGCTCTAGTCTAACCGAGACTTCCATCGGAATACATTTCTTCTGGGCTTATCAGCATCATCTGTCCTCCTTTCGACAGAGAGAAACCTTCCACACTCGACTGAGAGTCCATCGTCTGCTTCGTAAGTGCAATCTGTTCCAAACTTGCCACTGGGACATCATCAGTGCGACCCTCTAACCTCGTCGGTGATGTCCGAGAACATGCCACACCCTCTGATGGTGGTCGCAACGTCTCGGGTATACCTTCAGAACTTTTCGGTGTCGTCTGTCCTCCCTTCGACAGATCCACACTCGACGGATGTATATCCCCTGCCACTGGGACATCAGCACAGCCCACTAAACTCGTCGGTTGTGTCTAAGAACCAGCCGCCACCTCCGTCGGTGCTCGTGGCAACATCTCGGGTATACACTCCACCAAGCCGGCACTGTGTTGTATCGGCCTAAGCTCATAAACCACCCCCCCCACTCGAAGAGGCCAAGTTACCCTCTAATGGGCTAGTGGGCTGGGCCCTAATTCTGTAGGTTTTATCCAGTGGGCCAAAGGGCTGAGGTAGAGGCTCGAACTCTCTCGGCCCATTTGAGAAGCCTGAGCCCCATCCAATAATTCTCCTTCCACCATCCTGTTTCCCCCTTCTTTCCTTTATCAACCAAACATGCCAGTGCACTTCCTCCATCTCCTTCTGCAACTTCCTCACCTGCCCCTGCAAATCATCAGGCGTCTTCTTGTCTCCCATGCCTCATGTCCAGTGTTGGTCTTACCAACCCCTGCACCCTATACTTGATTATGAGCTCGACGTTGTACCCCATCAAATTGTCTTACACCTCTATCACCCACGCTGTACCCCATCAAATTGTCTTACACCTCCATCACCCCTCCTCTGCACATGCCTTGAGCCCTCCGTCGTGAGCACCTCCTTGAAGGATCGATCCAAAGTGTTAACCCCCCTTACCACTCCGAGACGCAGCTCCATCCCTGTTAACTCTGGGCTGTAGACGGTGTCCTTCAGACTTCTCCATCCCCACCCATCATCACCTTCAGGGAAACAAAGCAACTCTTTTCTTCCCACCTGACTATACTCTGTGATTGACAAGTAACGTGCATGGTTATTCACACAAATTTGAGCAACAACGCTTCGATAGCTTTCCCTTATCACCGAGTACACCTCATTCTTCTCCCCTCGCAGGCATTCCTCAAGCACTTTCACAAACCACTTAGTTGTATTGAGTCCAACCAGCGCCTCATGTTTTACCTTCCACCCCTGTTCTGAAATATGCAGATTAACTCTTTCCTTCAAAAGTACTATCAACTTAGACTCTACTACTAACTCTCTAACATCCGCCATCAAAATAAGAACAATCAGTGCGAATCAGGATTTCTCACAGAACCCAAACCAACTAATCACAAGAGAAGACTCTCTCACAACATATATATCATAACAATATTCCTTATTACATGAGTCCATGACCCTTAGGATAAATCTAAGGTTGTAATTCTGGCATGAGAAAACATATAAACATAGGTTTGCATGCGCAGATATAAGGGTAAAGAGGAAATGAAAAAAGAAATACATAGGAATAAAGTAATGCACAGAAGGTGCTCGACAAAATGCTTCTTTCATTAATCATAGGCAGACAGCTTTGTAGCATTCTTAGTTGGTTATTGAGCTATTGAGTACATTCATGTAAAGAGAACCACAACCTGAAAATTGAAGTAAACTATTTAATTGTCTTTGAGCAGCTTTGTGCTATATAGAAGAGATAGATGGTGCTTCGCTGGACTACTGTGACGAGACCGACACACAATATCCATGTAAATCTAACAAGAAATACTATGGTCGTGGACCACTTCAATTAACTTGGAATTATAATTATGGAGCAGCTCGAAATAACATTGGATTTGACGGATTAAACTTTCCTGAACTTGTGGCGACAGACCCTATTATTTCTTTTAAAACCGCCTTGTGGTTTTGGATGACCAACGTACACCAAAGACTAAGTCAAGGAGGATTCGGTGCAACAATTCAAGCCATTAACGGTGCAATTGAATGCAACGGTGGAAACCCTAGTGCAGTCCAATCTCGTACTGGGTATTACATCAAGTATTGCAATCTACTTGGGATTGCTCCTGGTGAGAATCTCAGTTGTTAGTATACACATCTCATTTTTTGGATACTGCTCTGGCTTAATTTATCTATGAAGATTGATCTCTTTTTCCTTCAAACCGAATTAAAAGTTTAAAATCTTTAATCTTGCCTAAAAAAGTTTGTTTTTGGGAAATTATTGTATTGGTTCTTGGATTAATTCAGTCTTATTTTAAATTGGTCCCTGTTGTTAAAAAGAAAAAAAATTGTGCAACAATCCACGGGGTGATGTTCATTGTTCATATACAAAATGAAGAAGATTGGCCCAATTATAAGTAGAGAGTTTGTAACGGTGATGAGGGAATATTTGTTATGGATCTCGGTCAAGTCCCTAAATACTATGATCACCAGGCTAAGATATCTTTGAGATGACCGAATGCCCGTTCCTCTCTTGCTTGATTCTCGAACAATGGTGGCAAGGGGGCTACTTTGGTATGGTGAGGTTAAGTGTTTGGGTGGCTAGGGTTGAAAGTGTTGCATGGCACTAAGGTGAATTAGGGTTGGCGCCACTTTAGGGTTTAGGTTTAGGGTTTGGAAGATGAGATTAGGGTTTAGGTGATGGAAGATAGGGTTTGGTGATGGGCGGCAAGGGCTTGGCCGAATAAGGTAGTGAGATATTTTAGGAAAGTTTTCTAAAATCTTGGAATTCAATTTGGATAGAAGGGTGGCCTACCAAAGGGTTTGATATAGTCAACTAGGGTTTCCAAATTATAGAAACATTAATTATGGAAAGAGTGGTGGGCGGCTAAGTCAAATTCAAATAAGACAAGAGTGGCCGAATTTGAATTTGAATGAAGAGGGAATATGTGTTTCGGCTAGAGCTAGGTGGATGAGCAAACAAATTATGGAAAGTTTGACAAACACTAGTGTTGGCGGAAACTATAGGTTGGATGGATTGAATGGCCAAGGGATTGATGAATACTCAAGAACAAAGCAAAATACTTATGCACTTGAATGAACAAGATAAAGTAATCCAACAAGTGATTCACGAATTGCACCAAGTTGTAAGAACAAGATAATTGAATCACTCCAATTTATGAATTGCATGGAATGATCCTCTCTTTGGGATTCACGAATTGCACCTAAAAAGTCCAAGTGCTAAGCACCGTTTATGATCACTCAACAATTGTCCTCACTCTAGTGATTTTGTCAAAAGATCTTAAAGCAAATTAAAGTTGTCTTATTTATAAGCAAAACAATTTGGAAACCCCAAATAGGTCTATTTGAAATAAAATAAATAAAATAAGTCGAGATAGTGGCGTGGACCAACATGGCCGTGACATGCATGAGCCAATGGTTCAGCTAAGGTGGTACATGGTGGTCCTCGGTGTGGCCCAAGACAACATCTCATCCCACAAGTGATAGGACATGTAGATCTGCAACAATCCTCACCCCTTGTACTTTCATCTTGACCTCTCTCACAAGGCCTTCACATCTAAGTTTGTCTCCATTAGCAACATTCATCTCAAATGGTTCAATAGTGCTCGACTTCAATCCAATTTTGGTGACAATGTTGTAATTGATAAAATTGTGGGTTGAGCCTCTATCAACCACTAGAGTCACTTCAAATTTTTCTATCCATGCCATAACCTTCATGGAAGTGGGCCTTTGAACACCGGACATGGCATTAAGAGACAACTCGGTATCCCCCTCTTCATCACTAGGTTCGGTCTCCACTTATTTGGACTCATGGCTTGATTCTTCATCTTGTTCCTCATCCTCAATCATCACAAAGGCCTTACCCGATTTACATGTGTGCTCCTTACTCCACTTTTCTCCACATTTGAAGCACAAGCCTTTCTTGATTCTATCTTGAACCCCTTCTCTAGAAAGTTTCTTAACCTTATATGGTTTAGGCTTAGAAGCCTCATTTTCCTCTCTACTCTTCCAAGGTGATTTGGTTTGCAAAGTTTTTGAAACTTTACTCCCCACATCCTTGGAAAACCTTCTCTCAATAGTGTTACTCTCCTCAAGGATTTATGTCATCCTCATAACTTCTTGAATTCTTGTAGGTTGCTTCAACTTTATCTCCTTGGCTAACCAAGGTTTTAAGCCATCAATGAATATACCCACAAGTGCCTCTTAGGACCAACCTCTCACTAAAGTTTGTAATTGTCGAAATTCTTCAATGTAGTGATGAACCTTGCCCTCTTGTTTCAACTTGGCTAGTTGCCCATGATGATTAATGGTGGGCGACGGGCCAAATTGTAACAAAAACTCTTTCTCAAATACTGTCCACCCCAATCTTTTCTCATCCTTCTCATATTGATCTCCAATCCACCTCCACCACTTGCTAGCTTTTCCTTCCAAGTAAAAACATGTCGTAGATACTCTCTCACTTCTCAGCACCTTATAACTGTGAAAGTAGTGATCAACCTTGTCAAGCCATTCATATGGATCTCCCCCACTAAACTTAGGGAAGTCCACCTTAGGTCTCTTGGGTCCCTGGTCATAAGCCCGGTTTTCCCTTCTATCCTCATGGAACTCATTATCATGTCTTCTTCCATGTTGCCTTCTTTCTCGGTCATAATTATTGTACCTTCTTTCAAAATGGTTCTCATGGCCGAATGGCCTCTCTTCTTCATAATCATATTCGGCCTCATGGCCATCTTCAAACCTTGGCATTCATACCTCACATCTTGAGGTCTCTCTCTAATGCTTGGACTTCTATGGTGGCTTCCACCATGAATCCATCTTTCAACCGCAACATCATCTCGTTCAATACGTCCACCTCTTCTCATCTCAACTCTTGGTGGCTCTTGTCTTGAATTGGTATCACTTGTTTCCACACCATCTACAAAAGCATCTTGCCTTTGTCCATTAGCTTCATGCTATGGGGCTTGGCCCTCAACAATCCTTCTCTCTATTCTTTCAATACTCTCATGTTTTTCTCTTCTAATCATCTCAATGGCTCTCCTATTTTCTTCATTGTCTTGAAGAGTGGTAATCACGGACATCCTCAATTCGGCCATAGAAGTTTTGACCTCATCAAGAAGGTCCATGACTCTGGTAGTATGCTCCTCGAGCATGTCAAGGCATTCCCGATTGGAACTCATGCTTCCTTCGGCCCTTATGTTGCTCTCGGCCATGGTGCTTGCAAACTAACACTTGGAACACTTGCAAACTGACTTGCAAATTGAAAATTCTACTTAGAGCAGCTTGGACAGCAACGTGCACTCTCTTGGACGGTAGGAAGGCTTCAATAAGTCTAGCCTTGAGTTGTCCACCTTTGTGGGTGGGAAACCCCTTTTGCACATAGTCCAACCTCGGGTCCTCTACTTTCAAGGGTAGCCGACCCCTTCAAGAACACTACTCCGTCTTTTACCTCAACCCCCAAACTTCAATTTTCAATTCCACAATAAAAATAAAATGCAATGGGATCCAACAAGGGATCCCTCCCAATCCAATCACAAAAGTTCAAGTTAACGCGTCGTTTACCTCTTGGAGAAGTGAAAACTTCTCAAAAGCACCAAGCAAAAATCATCTCAATGAAAGCACCAATTAATGTTAGGGACCTCGGTCAAGTCCCTAAATACTATGATCACCACGGTTAGGATCTCCTTGAGATGACCGAATGCCCGTTCCTCTCTTGCTTGATTCTCGAACAATGGTGGCAAGGTGGCCACTTTGATATGGTGAGGTTAAGTGTTTAGGCTAGGATGAGTGTATGGGATGATGGAAAAAATGGCTAAGTGTTTGGGTGACTAGGGTTGAAAGTGGTGCACGACACTAAGGTGAATTAGGGTTGGCGCCACTTTAGGATTTAGGTTTAGGGTTTGGAAGATGAGATTAGGGTTTAGGTGATGGAAGATAGGGTTTGGTGATGGGCGGCTAGGGATTGGCTGAATAGGGTAGTGAGAGATTTTAGGAAAGTTTCTTAAAATCTTGAAATTCAGTTTGGATAGAGGGGTGGCCGGCCAAAGGGTTTGATATGGTCAACTAGGGTTTCCAAATTATGGAAACACTAATTATGGAAAGAATGGTGAGCTGCTAGGTCGAATTCAAGTAAGGCGAGAGTGGCCGAATTTGAATTTGAATGAAGAGGGAATATGTGTTTTGGCTAGAGCTAGGTGGATGAGCAAACAAATTATGGCAAGTTTGACAAACACTAGTGTTGGCCGAAACTATGGGTTGGATGGATTGAATGGGCAAGGGATTGATGAAAACTCAAGAACGAAGCAAAATACTTATGCACTTGAATAAACAAGATAAAGTAATCCAACAAGTGATTCACGAATTGCACAAATATTGAATAAACCTCATATATTAATAAAATAACAAGAACAAAGATAAGACAACTTGGATTCACGAATTACACAAAGTTGTAAGAACAAGATAATTGAATCACTCCAATTTACGAATTGCATAGAATGATCCTCTATTTGGGATTCACGAATTGTACCCAAAAAGCCCAAGTGCTAAGCACCATTTATGATTACTCAACAATAGTCCTCACTCTAGTGATTTTGTCAAAACATCCTAAAGCAAATGAAAGTTGTCCTATTTATAAGCAAAACAATTTGAAAACTTCTAATAGGTCCCTTTGAAATAAATGAAATAAAATAAGTCAAGATAGTGGCGTGGACCACATGGCCGTGGCATGCATGAGCCAATAGTTCGGCTAAGGTGGTGCATGGTGGTCCTCGGTGTGGTCCATGACTAGGTGGCTCAGCATGGCTAGCTGATGGTCATGGCATGGTGCCATGCAAAGGCCTGCTGGTGGGCATGGCATGATGCCATGTTCGGCCTGCTAATGGGAGTGCGCATGCCTGGCCGTGCGCTGTGCTGCGTAGGGCCACTAACCTCGCTGGGCCTGTGGCCTGGCCTGCATGTTAGGCGCCCCGTGCGTGTCATGGCATGGGCCAGCGCATACATGTGGCTTGTCCGTGGGCATGCTGGGCGCCCCGTGCTTGACAAGGCACAGACCAAGGCATGTCCAAGGGCTATTTGAAGGGCATGTCCCTGACATGGCTAAGACATGGGCGGCACTCCTAGAGGCATGTTTCCGTGGAGATCTGACAATATTATATATGTATTTGTTAATCAAATCTAAGCCATCCCCACTAGGTACGAATATGATATATGTATAACATTAACAGCATATTGCATATTATTTCTTTTTGCGCCTAACTCATGATCATGAGGTCAACAACTATTGGCTCCAGCTCAACCAAACAAAAGCTTTGGGCTCATGTTTTCGGCAAGCTAGTTTTGGCAGCATATTTTCGTGCAATATCTTTCTGACAGAAAATTATGTATTCCATATTTTCGTGCTGTTGTAGGCATTTTACATCTAAATTGCTTGAGATGTAATCTTCTTTAAGCTCTTGGATTCGAGTACACTGAATTAGCTTAGGTCGAGGCCTTAAAGTTAAACAACAGCCCCACCCAGCAACCATACTATACATCATGTCTCCTAAGCTAAAACCTTCAGCCCAAACTCCAAATTTGGGTTCAGCAGGGGCACGTCATGCAGCTGCATGGCTATTCCGTCCATTTTAGCTGCATTAATTAATCTACAACCCATAAGTTGAGCTCAGTTGAGTTCAGTCTGATTTTAAACTGAATCTAATATTTAAACACTTAACTCTCAAATTACTAAACTCATCCCAACTCAAAATTTTCTTACATGTGGGATCCACAACCTTTTTTAACTTAAAAGATCTTTATACTTGGGATCCACAACCTTTTTCAATTTTTCATAAAAAAGACTAAACTCATCTTAACATCCAAACACACTTTAAACTCAGTTTAGATGGGTCATACATAACTTACTCCACTACTCAACTTATTACTATTAATAAATAACTTAACTCAATTAAGCTCAGCTCAACATCTAAACGCAACTTTATAATTTTAAAGTGTGCAAATTTTATGCATTTTCTTTAAAAAAAATTAGATAAGTTTGAAACTTAAATGAAAAAATTATTTATTTTTGTATGGTAGACTCCACATTTTTTCAAAAAGAATGTGCGGACTTGCACATCTTATAACTATATCTAGCATTAATTTTTAAATCAAATTATGTTATGTAAGTATTTTATTAAGTGTATTTTACACACTGACTTGAAAATATAATTTTCCTGAAGATGAAAGAGGGTATTGATCATTTCCCTCCTCTTATGTTTTTATTGGACTAACAAAGTGCTTCTGGTTGACTTCTGTAATTAAGTTCATTTACAACTTCACGCAGATTAAGAACTAGTTCCTGCCACCATGATGACTAGGCCTCTCATGCAATCATTCCGGCCAAGTCCAGCCATGGTGTACTTTGCCTTTTGGTGGACTAACGCGCGAGTTTGTCTCGAGACAATTAATACGTTGAAAGAAATTGTGTGGATACAATAATCTAAAAAAATAAATGCGATTTTGAAGCTTATAGAACACTATGTTTAAGGTGATAATTGTTATCATTCGAAAGAGTTTGCCACTGGATTACAAGCAATTCATCTCTAGGATACAATAAAGTCACCAATTACATATAGTAATTTTAAAATTTTTCCTTCAGAATTTCTCTATAAAATTGTGTAAATGATTGAAAATATGGGAGAATGAAATGTTAAAATTAATGGGTCTCATCCTCCCTTGAATGAAGTGCCTTTTCAATTAACTTAAACTTTGAAGCATTGCACCTTATCAAAAGTGCCTATTCGGCCCATGTGCAACCATGCATCCAAGTGTTGTAACTCTTTGGCCCACATGCAAGGCTTGGCCGGCCCAAGCATTGTTTGTCCAAGTCCAACACTTCACTTATTCCACAAAATAAATCAAAATGCACTTATAGAGTTTTGAATGCTTCCCTTTCATTTAAATCAACATATCATTACCACTAAATCAATTAGGGGTATTCATCCAGGTTCCAACCCGGAAACCCGAGTTCACCCAGACTGGAACCCGGGTTTCAAACCCGGGCCGGAACCTAGACCGGGTCAGAACCGGGCCGAAACCCGGTTGGACCCGGGTTTTTTAAAACCCGGATTCCGGGTTGAACCGGGTTTTTTTTTTTTTAGAAGTCTATTTAGAAGCATAATTTTATTTTACTAAAAACCTATACCATATTAAAGATTTTTCAAGAATAATCCATGTTGAAAATCATAATTTTTTTTTTTATAAAAGCCTATATTATGTGAAATTTTTTCTAAGAGGTAATGTTAAAAAGCATAATACTAACATTGTCCACAATAATAAAATATATAAAAATAAAAAACTAAAATGCATGCAATCCCCTACATATTACATTATTACAAACTACAAAATGATAACTTGAACAATGGACAAGAAACTCACAATAAACTTACATTACATTACAAAATATAAGATTACAAGATATGAGTTACATATCAATAACATAGTCTTCCATGTGATTTAATCACACCAAATAAAACTTCAAGCCTATTCAATGTAGCCACCCAACTGAAGACAACCGCTACATTGAATTCTTAGTATATTCTCTGCAGGCACCCAAACTGAAGAGTAAGAATGTATTTCAACAGAGAAAAACACAAACCATGGAAAGGAACACCAAATTCTCCATGCATATATTCCAAAGAAGAGGTTTCCAAAATGGATTGACCAAGTATTGACAATAGACACAATATATAAAAGCAGCTCAATGACCAAGTATTGACATGGAAATTAGTAAAAATAAATAGCTTGTAACCCCACAACATCCCACAAACTCCATCTCAATCCACTCTGAAAAGACTCCCAGAGAGAAAAACAAAGCAAAAGGCTTAAGCAATATGAAATCTTCTGCCTTCATGTGTTTACCTTTGAGCAAAAAAAAAAAAAAAACACAAACAATATTATTGTGTTTTATGCAAAATTACTCATAATATTCCCCAATATTACTGTGTGTATGCAAGAAATTAGGGATGATGTATAATTAATCCTTCTAGAAATTAGGGCTGGCAATCAACTAATTAATGACTCATGGAGGGATAGAACCAAACCGACCCCTGTTTGTAGCAAATCAATCGGGCTAGACATGCATGCATACCTGAAAAATCACCGGCTCAATGCATGGTGACATTTAATTAGCAACAGCACCAGAAGAAAGAATTGAATAAGTTTTTAAGGATGTTTGCAATTAATTAAGCAAAAATGAGTGTAATTAAGTTTGAAAATCTTATGAACATTCAAATATTAATATTTAAAATAATTAACAAATGTTTCTAAGTAATGAATGATTGATATGAAGGGATCCTCAGAGCCAATAACAGGAGATATATATATATATATATATATATATATATATATATATATATATTTATAAAGCACTTCACTTTTTCAATGTCACCAGTAACTTGAGAAATTCCATGACCTGCATTTCCAGATAACACCATCGTCAAAAACCTTGAAAGCAACAACATAGCAACCCAAAATGTTCATCACTATAAAAATATGATCATCAGTACTGTGTTCCATTGAATTACAAGCATAAAGTGCGCAACTTTGGCCAATTGCAACATGTATGTTCAACTTTTACCCACAATCCAGGCACACAAATGGATTCTCATTTTTCTAAGACATGAAACCCCTTCGCCATAAATGCGTTGCTCTTATTTTACACTCCACCCAGAAACACAACTAATTTTTTTTAAAAAAATCTAGAAAAATCTAAGATACAACATCCTAAAATCCCTTTCTTCCAGACACTAACAAATCTCTCTGCATCAAAACAAAATCCTTTGTTTGTGGGTCTAGAGCTTAACGAAACTAAAGTGCCAATTTTCAAAAAAAAAAAAAAAAGAGCAGTAGCTTACCCACGATTCACTCCCAAAGTCTTCCAGGCTCAAGCCTTCTGATATAGTGTCAGAAACTCCACCGAGAGAAAATGCCTCAGAAACTCGAAGGCTATGGCTTTGGGGGGAGAGAGAGAGAGAGAGAGAGAGAGAGAGAGAGAAAGTAGAAGATACGGCTAGAGAGAGAGCTAAGGTTTTGGTTTGGACTTTGGGCGAGATCGAGATCGAGATCGACATCTAGGGTTTCAGAGAGAGACATCAAGAGGTTTCGATTTGGACTTTGGGTTTCGATTGAAGAACGATTGGAGAACGAGAAGACGGAGAGGAGGGTTTCAACTGGACCAGATGCAGTGTTTAGATGAGAGAGAGAGAGAGAGAGAGGGAGAGAGTAAAAACGAATAGAAGGCGGCGTTAAGGTTTTAGATGATTAAAATGGAATCCGGGTACCAGGTTTAAAATCCGGTACCCGGATTCCAAACCCTACCCGGACCGGACAGGTCCGGGTTTTGGCCATCCGGATTTCGGCCCAGATTTGATCCGGTTCGGAACCCGGAACCGGAATCCAGGTTTCGGACCGGGCCGAGAAAAAATCCGGCCCGGATGAACACCCCTAAAATCAATACATTTATTTGAGATAATAATTCACAAAAATAAATCATAACCCACGTTCAATAAATACACTTATTTATTAATATCACAATCTATAATAAAATTTACAACACAATATTAAAAAAATCCTCATATAATAGCCTGACTGCCTCGACTCCGTTGCTAGCTGATCAAGATCAATATTGCCACGGGGCTGGTGATGATGGAAAAAAAAAAACCAAAAAAGAACGAAAATTCATCTGTGAAATTGGTGTCCCTGAATTGCCAAAAAGAGTACTGAGGAAATTAAATGCAAAAATTAAGTAGGAGCTTTAATTGGGTGCTTGTGGATGTTTATGCATGAGAAAGCATGGAGCTAGCTAGGGATGGATGATCTTATAGTGAAAGATCAGTCGTAGCAGTAGTCTTCTAGGTCAAATTTGATGTTTTGTGGGCTTTTGAGGCTACGTACGTGTTGACTAATTAGGTGTTGTTAAAGATCGATCAGTATTAATTAATTATGCAGACCAAAAGAAAATTAAGGGGCCACGTACGCATGTACGAAAAGGTGATGCTTGCATGGAATTCCAGGTTTGAAAATATACGTTTCATGATCTACTGCTAGTTTGGTTATTTGTGTCAATAGTGTTCAACATGAGTAAATAGTGTAAGTCCAATTTTATTTTGGGTGTCACACGTTAATTATAATTCATTTATGTTCAAAGTTTGAAAATTTGGCATGGACTCATGCATGACGACTAGCTAGCTTGTGATCTTGAACGTGTTGTAGGCTAGGATCAAAATGTCATGGCCACGTTTTACTACACATATATATCTAATATGCAAGGAATCTCTTCAACGAATGCACGCAATAATATGCATGGTAGGTATATATTTATTTTCCATCCAAAATCATGTCTTTGTAAACGGCCTCCTAAGTCATGTTTATAATGATCCCCACCAGCTCGGACCTGATCTCCAAAACAAAGAGATCAGATTGACTTAATTCAACACTTTATAATTTATTCACTTTTGAATGACATGGCCCTATTATATATAATATATAGATATAATATGGTTAGATCGAACATGATATATATCAGTCAAATATTTGGATTTGACTTAGAGAATAGCTGATCACATGCGTCATAAATGAACATCATGTAGAAGGTTTTCAAGCAAATTTTCGATGTACTGACATCGTGTGTATGGAAAAGTTTAAGAAATTAGCTTGATCTCATCAGGTAATTAGTGACTTATCATGATCATGTGTACCTCAATCTCTTCTTTACATTTAATCAATATATTATTATTTTTACATGGGCGAGGTTAATTAAGCTAGATGAGACGTGAATATATACCAATGATTATATATATATATATATATATATATATATATATATATATAACAACAAATATATATGCATGGTTGCAAAAATCATAAATAAGAAGACAGATCATGATCATGATTAAACATGAGCAATTAATCATCATTTCAACCCAGTATGATCATACTTCTATAATGTTATCAACACGACAAAGGGCATGCTACATTAACAGTCACTTCCAATGAAATTAAAAAAAAAAAAAATAGCCAGTACTGATCATTATCAATATCATAGCATCAATGAAATTTTATTTTCATTTACAATATATATTTGCATATATGTCTCCTACACATGAGTGTCACAGTCACTAGTACGCTTGAGCTGCTTGTGTTTTTTTGGGTATAACCGGCCTCTGTAATTAATTAAGTTGTGCAAGGGATTTCACGTACAAACGCCATTAACGAAGTAGTAGAAGAACTAGTGACCCGGGCCGCTAGGACTAGGTCCTGACGGCAACCGTTGGAGCCAATAATCCATGGTGTGTTTTGCCTTCTCGTAAAGGCCGGCGGCACTTGAGTAAATCTGGACGTCAGAATCTTGATGATTTAACAGTAGTACTCTGGTTGCCTCGACCCTTGAGTACTGGCACAAGATGGCCACCAACACGACGACCATCATCAAAATGGTACAACTATTCTTTCGGAAAAAACTCATCTTTGAAATTTCCTGATGATCAAAGAAAGAAGTAAAGAAAGTTTGTGTTGTTTGAGATAAAGAGCAGAGCTAAGCTAGCTAGCTTCGGTTGCTTGTGTGTGTATATTGCAGTATGGGTATGAGAAAAATATGCAGGTGAAGGAAGAGTATTATATATTCGTAGAATCTGTAGGGTTGTTCGTTCAGCTTGGAGGAGCCTTGATGGACTTTTTTTTATGAATCGAGCGCGCTTACGTGTTGGCCAAGGACTTTTGACTTAGTCATATATAGAGGTTGAAATATTATAAAGTGGCTAGGGATAACTTGGTTGTGCAGGCTCACGGTCACGGATATTCACGTATGTACGTGGATTTCAAGGACTGAATGTTTCAAAGCCTGGGAAATATATCCAAGCATGTTTGGATATTGATCCAGTTGGAAAGTTACTTTGGTGATCCCGAGTCCCACAGCTTACAATTTCAAGTGTAAATACCTAATTTATTATGAAATATATTCGTTCAAATATTATATTTTAAATAAAATTAAAAATAAAATAAAATATTATTCAAATATTATTTTTTAATATAATTTTTATTTTAAAATTTAAAAAAATTGAATTATTTATTGTATTTTGTTTAAAAATTAAAAAAAAAATTGTAATGATTAATTGATATGAGAGGATATTAGTTGAGATATTTTTATTATCCAATCCAGCTTCAAAATAATTTAAAATAATTTAAAAATTAAATATATTTTAGGCTAATTGATATATATATATATATATATATAAATCTTTTTAATTAGATTATTATATGGTTTGGTGTATCAATACATTCAAAGGAATATTTTCTTTCTTTGATTAGTCAAGTGAGCAAAGAGTAGCGTGTAAAGTGTAAACCCCAAGTTTGATTTTGGGGTGCTCTGTTAATTAAGTCAAAGATCAAGAAATATTGATTAACTGCCTTGTCTTGCTAGGAAAAGGAAGTTACAGAACCAGGCCATCGATTTTCCGAATACTGTTCATAGGCATTTTCGACGGTAGCATTGGTTTGTTTGTGGGCTATTGTTTTTCTCAGGACTAATTCCCCAATTTGCCAGCTACATGCGACTGTGGTCAAAACCTGTGGAAGATTTTTTTTTTTTGTTTTTTTAAAAACAAGAGAAAAAACCTCGTTGTTTCCTATTCCAGGTTTGGAAATTTTATTAATGTTATCATGCATTCTTTTTGTAAATTAGAATTTATTATTTAAAAATTAATTTTTTTCAATATCTCATGTTTTTTCAATTCTTTTTTTTTTTTTAAAAGAATGAGTGATGCTAACGCACTGCAAATATATTTATCAGTTGTTAATATCTGGTAAACTAATTCAAGTAGAGTACTCGAGAAATAATACTTTGTTTGCTTGGGGTTTGAGCTTTCACTCCCCTGTTTCTCGCTGCTCTGTGTTCTGAAAATATTATGACCAGTGCTGATTGGCTTTTATTTATCTAGCTAGTTGCCTTTGTGCGCTAAATTTTCTGCATTAGGCATTGTTCGTTCATCTCTTCTTCCGGAAAAAAAAAATTAGTGAAGGTATATATATCATTAGAGAAAATATGCATAATATAAGACGTAGCCTCGGATAAAATCAACACACGAGGAACTGATTTGAAGATATTGGCTTAATTTTCTTAGTTTTAAGATGGTATTTAGATATGTTCAAATATGTCAATGTTTTATATATAGGAAGTACTCTCTCTCTCTCTCTGTCTCTCTAAAGCGTTTATTTGGCTATAACATGTGGTCATGTACATGCATGATGCATGATCTCAAGAACTGATCATTAAACAGAAAAGTATGTCTCAATTTGTGAATTAACTTGCTGCATGGGTTTAAGACTTCATCTGATCGAGAACATGTTTTTCTATCTGTTCCCAATATTACATCTCACGTACGTACGTCATCTTCATGAATACCCCATGCATGCTAACATGAACATAATTAGAGTACAAGAGAGATTGATCTGATATTTTGCATGATTGCTAATTTGTCTTTTGGTTCGGGTAGGAGATGGATGATGAGTTGGTAGGGGTGATTAATTATTAGAAATGCATGTTTTTAGAATGCCTCGGACTTTAGCTGAGGTTGTAAATAGGTAAGCGATGCTCGATTGGTTGTATCTGCATGCCTTTTAGAGTAACTTTTATGAGGATTAATGGAGAGAGATCAGATCAGAGAGAGTTCATCATGACTATGCATTAATTAATACGTTCATGCCTTCGCAGCATGCAGACAGATTAATTACCACATGGACAGAGACCTTACTGCTTTAATTACGAATGTAAGCTGCATGCATGCTTACATTCGCGAGATACGCACCCAAAGTACTTATACATGCATATATATATATATATACATATGTTGTTTTCTTTCATTTTGATGAATCCCATTTATCGTACTGTTCGATGTCTTTTTCGTCACTTTCATTAATATTTAAGATCGATGAGCCTCAGTAGTTTGACGATCATGCAAGTAATTGAGTCGTACGCTTCTCTGCTGTTGTTGTCCCAAGTCTCCTCTCCCTGTTCTCGCCTTTTTGCTTACGGAACCTCGCTCGTTCTCACTCTTTTGCTTACGGGGCTTGTCTTTGAAGCCATTCTTACTCGTTGTCTTCACTTCCTCCAACAGTTTCTCTTACATCTCCTCAATTGGCAGATGGTTTCGGGCGGCTCTGGGGCAATGGCTATCACCATACGACTCAATTACTTGCCTTATTACATCCCTGTCTGCCACTTTTTTGGAATATGATTTGATCGAGCTCGATTGTGATGAGTTGCATTGGGTCATACCTGGCTCCCTGCTTCTCTTCGGTCTCACATTGTAACTTGTTCCTTGTAGATCTACGGCTTCGTATTGCAACTTGTTCCTTGTAATACTGCGGCTTTCTGTTGTAACTTATTTCTTGTAACTCTCAATGATTAATAATATTACTTTTTGTTGACTATATCGGCTATGCCTTTTTGCGCATCCTTTTTATGTTTTTTTTTTTTTTATTGTTGGCCGGCCTGGGGGGAGCTTGGCTGTGAGGATTTGCCACACAGGGCATTCGCGGTCCACCCTGCCAATGCAAGGCCCATGTTGAATGGCCTCGCCGGCCGGCAATCTTTATGCTCGTGCCCTTTTTGTTGACCTTTACCATGTAGTTGCTTTCCCTGGTCCTTTACAAGTTTGCTTGATGGGGCAAGCGTTCTTCTCATTTTTCTTTAGCATAGATTCATTCTTTGGGTAGCCGTAGGGTTGGTCTTGTGCTGTGCTGCGGGGTGTAGAGACAGCCTTGGGCTCAGCTTGCCTCCTCGACCCGCGGGGAGGTAAATTGTCTAGTCAGTTTGGAACTGTGCCTGTCTTCCTCCATTAGCATAGATTTGTTCTTTAGGTAGCCGTGAGGCTAATCCTACTCTCCATCATGGGAAGTCAAGACGACTTTGGGCTAGGCTTGCCTCCTTGGTCCACAGGGAGGTAAGTAGCTTGGATAGTTTGAAACAGTACTCATCTTTCTCCATTAGCATTCTGTATCCATCCATTACTGCCTGTCAACGTCTGTGTCGATGATGTCCACATCTTTTATTTCATTATTCGAGCGGTCTATGGACTCGAATGCTTGGTCACACTCGGCGTCCCATATCTATATCTTTTGTAGAACCTTGAAGAAAGGCAGACACTTGCCGATGGATCATGACACGAACCTGTTGAGAACTGCCACTCACCCGGTTAGTCTTTGCACCTCATTTATACTTCTGGGCGGATCCATCTTAAGGATGGGCTCTACCTTTTTGGGGTTGGCTTGGATTCCATGTTCTGACACTTCACCAGGTTCAACTTCATCTGGTACAAGCTCAGCATTGCGAAAGTCTCCCTCAGATCGTCCAAGTGTTCTTCCAGAGTCCCACTCTTAATCAATAGGTCATCCATGTAGACCTCTATGTTTCTTCCCACCTGACTTTTGAACATATAGTTGACCAACAACTGGTAGGTGGCCCTGCGTTCTTTAGTATAAAAGGCATCGTCGTATAACCGAACAGTGATGAATGAGGTATTCTCCTCGTCCTCCGGGCACGTGTGAATCTGGTTATACCCAAAGTATGCGCCCATGAAGCTGAGCATACGATGGTTTGCCATGGAGTCGACGATCAGATCGATGGAGGGAAGTGGGAAGCTGTCTTTCGGACATGCTTTGTTGAGGCCGGTGAAGTCAACACACATTCTCCATTTGTCGCTCGGCTTTTTCACTATAATCATTGGACAACCACTCTGGATAGTGGGATTCTCGGATGAATTAGGCTACTAGCAAGCGGTCCACTTCCTCAACTATGGCAATGTTCTTTTCTACGCTGACACTTCGGTGTTTCTACCTCACCCCTTTGGCCTTTAGATCTATGCTAAGGTTGTGTTGTATGACTTCAGGGGCTATTCCGGGCATGTCCTCGTGACTCCAAGCGAATACGTCATAGTGTTCGATGAGGAGTTGTTGCATGGCGCTCCGCACCTCCAGCATCATCCCGCTACCAATCCTTGCAGTGGCCTCTAGTCGATTCAAGTTTAAGGGAATGAACTCCAACGACTCGTTTGGTTCCACATTTCTAAGTCTCTGCTCTTCTCGAAGTTGGCCTTCTGTTGGGGCACGGACAGGTGGCAGTGGTAAGGTGCAGTCATCCACCGTATGGTATACCGCATTCACCCTGCCACTCGGAGGCACCCCTTCTTAGGTATATTCTCGCCTCTCTTCCGCGGCGTCTCCTCCTCCAATTCTGGGAGTTTTGCTTCCTTGTTGGTGAGCTTCCATGTTCGTCAGTACTATTGTTTTTTGAAGACTTAAGCTATCTAGAACGGTAATTGTAAGTTTAGTTAGTACACGCAAGATCTACAAGGATCCCACAGACACCACCACTGTTAATGTCATGTTTCGTACGTCTTTGGGCTAGGTTCCAGCAACTCGGGTCTTCAAAGTTGGGCCTGCAAAATTGCTATTTATACTAGGAGTCTGGGGGGACAGATCTTCTTGCCTCCGTGGAGCCCATGTCCTTTTTATTGTTCTTTTTGTTAGAGTTCTTTAAATGCACCGTGCCTTTGCGATAGCTTCATTAATGTAGTGTGGCTTCCTAATCACTTTATTATGCAAGCCCTATTGGCCGTCTATTGATATTCCATTGTCAGAAGATCAAAGGTTCTCCATCTTTCCAGTTCTGCCTTATACGAATCCCCATGAGCGGGATGAGGCCGAGCGGTGTCTGGCTTGTCCGTCTCATCATCCTTCATTGCTTACTTTCCCTTGTAGGCGAGTTGCTTCATGGGATAGTTTGAGCCCTGTGGTTGGATATTGGTATGAAACTCATTACCGTCGGCTGAGCGCCTAGTAGACTTATGAGTATAGGGGGAAATCCCCTTACAAGTACTTAATTATCCGTTACTCTTGAATTTTTGGAAGTATGCATAGGAAACGGAAAGTGATAATGTTACTTTCAGCGCAGTGCTAATATTGAAATATCTTGAAAGTACTCCAACTCAAATTGGTTCATAGTTAGGAGAAGGTAAGGCTGCAACCAAGTTGAGCTAAATGTTTGGGATTGCTGTGTAATATATAGTTGAGTATCTCCCCAGCTTGGTTTTAGTACATTTATTTCAAGAGAAATATGGTTCTTCATTCTGAACTTTGTTATGATTTCTAATCATATAACACGTTTTAAGTTATTCTATTTATATAGCTACCACTTAAATGAAGAGCCATTTAAATTTTCCTGCACCAACATATGCGACTAGATCAGATGACAAAATTTAAAATAAAGAGTAGCATTTCTTCTAAGAACTTCGCATAATTTATTAACCTTGTAAATTTCATAAGGTATGCGGCAACCTTGATGATGTTTGACATTTCGGCAATTTCATAAATTTATCACAACTTTTTCAAAACAATTCTCATCTCATCTCATTATTATAATTTTTTTTAAATTCTCATATAAAATAAAATAAACAATTCAACATTTTCAAATCATAAAATAATAATAATATTAAAAATATATATATTTTTTAATAATTTTTTATTTAATTTTTTAACTAATTTGCGTTTGTGGATAAATTGAAGATTTCTATCCCTGCAGGCTGCTAGCTGGCTAGTACAAGGTCAAGACGACTACTACTGACATACAATATATAATATACTTTGCGTCTTATGACTGGCGTTAATCATGTTGACTATTAATTAGGAAGACTTTCACCTCGCGAGTTACGGGAATTTAATTTCATACATACATGATTAATATTGAATATATCTGAATATATACTTAAGTCTTCATGATCATGAGCAGATTCACGTATCCTGCATGCATATTATATAAAGGTGTGCTCAATTCGTGACAATTAATATTTAATTAGCAGTAGTCGATTTATAAGGCATTGATGGAGGAGGAGGGTTGCCATTAATTATATAGATGTTTGACTATTCTTGATCTGAATTGCATATATATATATATATATATATATATATATATATATATATATATATATATTTAGTTGCTTCAGTTTTAATTATGGCCGGCAATGCATGCACAGACCACCAACTAGCTGGCTAGAGAAATGATAACCATTTATATATATATATATATATATATATATATATGTACCCAAACTTTTGAACAACTTTTAATCAAGGGATTGGCGAAATATTTGTTCACAAGAATATGATTCAACAAATTAAAATACGGCCTATCTGTTATAGTTCTAAATGAATCAGTCAAAGTCCAGCAACAAGACTCATATCATACATGCCTTCTGGGAGTCATAACGATATCATTGAATTGAAACAATCTAAGCTACATGTTGCTGCATGCGAGCGAGCTAGCTAGCTGCACTACTACTATCTATAAATACCAAACAAGTACTTCCCATTTCATCCCACACAATCAGCTTGTTCAATATTCTTCTTTCTAACCTTCCCCAGATGGCTGCACCCAGCTTGAAAAAGAATCTACTAACCCTCGTTCTAGTTCATGTAATCTTAGCAGGAGCAATTTTCCCCGGCAATGTGAAGGGTCAAAACTGTGGTTGCCAAGCTACTGAATGTTGCAGCCAGTATGGCTATTGTGGCACCAGCAGCGACTACTGTGGCCCGGGGTGTAAGTATTTGGTAACAAGAGGAAAGAAAACCAGAGAGCTGTAATGGATGAAATTGCTCTGTATATTTCACTGTAGTTGTACCGAAAGAGAAGAGAGGCCGTAGCCTATATACAGGTTGATTCTGTAACAAACTAACAGAAAGTAAAACTAATTCTATATTTACAGCTGTGTAAAAAAATAAACAATTAGGAATAAAAGAATATAAACTCTTGAACGACAATGTAAGTTAAAACTGGAAATATAAACGACATGTAGCTTGTTTATCCTTTCTCTTCTAACACCCCCCGCAAGATGGAGAGTAGAGATTAACTACTCCCATCTTGGAGAGATGTGATTGCATGAGGTAGGAAGGTAGAGCTTTGGTAAGCAAATCAGCCAATTGTGTCTGAGAAGTTACATGGGCAGTGGTGATGCTTCCATCTTGGATTTTATCACGAATTAAGTGGCAATCAAGCTCGATGTGCTTCGTCCTCTCGTGGAAGACCGGATTAGCAGCAATATGTAATGAAGACCAAGATCTTGTAATAAATAGCGAAGCCAAGTTAACTCTGAACATGTAGAGGCCATTGATCTGTACTCAGATTCAGCTGAAGACCGAGAGACTACATTTTGTTTCTTGGACTTCCAAGAGACTAGTGAATGGCCTAAAAATATGCAATAACCTGTGGTGGATCTGCGGGAGTCAGGACAAGAGGCCCAATCACTATCACAATATGCCCTTAGCTGAATTTGAGAAGAGGATGAGAGGAGAATGCCTTGTCCAGGAGAAGCCTTAATATACCTCAAAAGTTTGTACACAGCAGCCAAATGGGAGGACATAGGCTTGTCCATAAACTGACTGAATAATTGGACAGCAAAACTGATATCTGGCCGAGTTATTGTGAGATACAATAATCGGCCAATGAGTCTCCTATAAATGCTAGGATTAGAAATGGGGGTTCCATCCTCTTTGCTAAGTTTGAAATTTTGTTCCAAAGGAAGTTTCAAAGGTTTACAACCCAACATACCCGAATCTGAAAGAATGTCTAAGGTATACTTCCGTTGACATAAGTGAATCCCCTTGGAGGATCTTGCAATCTCTAAACCCAGAAAATACCTTAGGCAGCCCAAGTCCCTTATTTTGAACTGATTATTGAGAAATGTTCTAAGGGAAGAGATGGCAGTAGTAGAGTTGCTAGCAACTAGGATATCATCAACATAAACTAAGATGGCAATGTAGAAATCTCCTTCTTGTTTGGTAAACAAACTATAATCTGATTTGGATTGAACAAAACCAAAAGCAAGGAGAGAAGATGTCAACTTAGAATTCCATTGTCTTGAAGCTTGCTTAAGACCATAAAGGCTCTTAAGAAGCTTGCACACTTGGTGAGGTTCACCCTTGGTGTATCCGGGTGGTTTTGTCATGTAAATTTTCTTCGGTGAGATCACCATTCAAAAAAGCATTGTTTACATCGAAATGATGTAAAAACTAGCCTTTGATGGCTGCCATACTTAGTAAAAATCTGACAGTTACCAACTTAGC